>CM053790.1:269884960-270504960 GCA_028749045.1 Cupressus sempervirens
TTTTGTAATGATATTATTTAATTTATAAAATTAAATTATATAATTATGAATCATAACAACTTAATTAATTTTATAACTAATTCATTAAAGACTATATTAATATGTTTTTCCATAATCAAACTGAACCTTCATATTATTGTATTTATTTTATGACCTTTTTAAAAACTAATTAAATTATTTTTTGATATTGACATGTTTAGAAATTAATAAAAATATGTTGGATAATAATAAACTTTTTAAATGAGATCATAAAAAACTACATTGAAAAATTAAAAGTTGTGCTTTCTTTATAAAAAAAATTCCTTAATTATTTCTATCCAAGTTTCTCTTTATATTTTTTATTTATTTTCTCTGTAAATAATTATTTAGACATTTTCATCTTATTAGTTCTTTCCAAAAGGAGGATAACTAATAGAAGTACAAATTTTACAAAGATGAAATGCAATTATTACAACATTAAATTCAATTACCTCATTATTAGACTTTTAAATACCTTCTTAGATCTTAATATTATAATTATATCTTTTTTATTAATTTTTACAAATATATAATTAATAGTTTTATTAGTAAATGAAAATATTTGATTATTATATATATTTCTATCTCTTTTGATTGTCTCATCATGTGCTCTCTACTTCTTTATTTTCATTTCTATCATATATCTTTACACTTATTTTATTTTAACTATTGGCAAGAACTTTCACACATTGCATCCCTTGTTAAATTTAGTCTTAGAGATAGATATTATTATTTATTTAACTTTATCAAATGCAATTAGAATTAAATCAAATTATATTTATTTATTCCTTCTAGTAACTCTATTATTAAAATTGATCTTGGAAATGGGGACATTACAGTCTGCCCTTCCCAAAATTGCTTGTCCTCAAGAAATTCAATATTATCTCCTTACGAATTGGTTGACAATCCTATAGCAAAAATTTTAGTTTGGGATTAGATAGTTTAAAAATATAAATTTAAATATCACAAGATTAGATTTTAAATTACTAAGATATATTTTAAAAGAGGAACTTATCTATATATGCTTTTTGACCCTTCCTTTTCCTTTCTTTGATCCATGACAAGTCTTGATTAGTAATCCTCATAAGTATTGGTAGAGACTTTACCTTGAATGACCTTTGATCTTTTGACAATTTCTAGCTCCAACATATTTTTCGAGAGGGTAACAAGTTTGTTGACTTCCTATAAAATGTGGGGATTGATTGAAATGATGAGATAGATTTGATGAGTGGAGATCGTATTCCATAGAGTTTGTTAGATATTCTATCAGAAGATATGCAGGTGTTTGTCAATAAAAGCATTAGTTAAAATTTGAAAGAATCCCCTTCTATATGGTTAATGGAGTTCTCATGAATTTTTGGTGTTCTTGTTTTCATCCTTAGATTTGAATAATCTTTCTCTCATATATTTTGCAGTATTTTGTTAGTACTGCTCAAACTGACAGGAGATTGTCATAGTTTTTTCTATTTATTTGGGCCTCTATTTTTTTTTAAATCTCAAATCAAATGGAATTCTTGGGAATTCATGATAGGTTCACACAGGTTACGATGGTGGAGGAGATGCTAAAAGCTCAAGTGGCCAAGATCTTCAAGCAAAATAATGAATAGAAGAAGGATAAGATCATTATGTTGCTGGGGGTAGATTATTGGTCTGATGGTCACGTTTATGATGGTAGGGTGGCCTTTGACTTATTCTAGCCTATAATAAAAATTTTGAGCCATCCAATTTCTACATATGGTGTGGCTAGGAGGATGATTTCTAAAAATCTCTATTTGGAGGTAATGAATGCTCTAGATCTGATAGATACAAACTTGGTTGGAGGGTGTCTTCTGAGTGTTTTCTTTCTTTAAGTTGAGGGAAAGAAGAAAAATATGAAGAAAACTTGGTCACTTTTCAAATTTAGGGTTGCAAAAGAATATGATTTGAGTAATTTTGAAACATTTTGCCAAGAAAATGATAATCTTTTCCCTTCTGAAGTCTTTGCCAGGTTGATTTCAGTCGACAATGGTATTGGATACCTAGTTCACTAATTTGGCAGGTTTGGTCTATTGGGATGATATGTAATTGAGTGTTAGCTCCTAGATGTTATGTATTTTCTTTCTTAAGTAATTAAATATTTTATTTCTTATGATATTACTATACAAGTAATTAATGTGAAAAGAAATGATGGCATTTGGGTTTAAAAACTATTACTTCAAACTAGATCCTACAAGTTCACATACATTCTTAAGTAGACATTTGTGAGCACTAAGTGTGTGAAGGCTCCATGCAAAAACATGTAGAAGCAAAAAAGGTCATGATGGACATTTTTGATGGCATGTTTTCCAAGAGCATACACAAGTTCCTCAACGTGACTTGGTATTACTAAATTTTCATGTTTTCCAACACCACTGCTCTTCCTCCATATCCTACACAAATAAAAAATGTTGCCTCCAACATTATAACCATATGATAAATGGGAATAACACATGCCCTAGCCATAACCTAGTTAAATTGTTCTTGTTGCTAATTAGCTAGGTTGATTATAAATTCCTATAGAACTATCATTAGATTACGTACAATAAAATGAACAATCAGTTGTTCCCAGCTATCAGGATCAAATATAATTTCCAAGGTCATAAAATTAAAATTACATATGAAAATGCATCACTTGAATGCCAGGCATGAAGTGCATTCCCCAATTTATAATGAATGGTTGGATATAAAGGCTCCATATTCTGGCCCAATAATGAAAGCCAAGGATGTAACCATGCATGTATTGGCATAGTTAATGTCATTGTTAATGAGAATTATATTTCCCTGCATACATTATATATATATATATATATATATATATATATATATATATATATATATATATATATAGACACACACACACACACACATAGATATACATATTTCCCATTAACTCTATATTATTTTTTTGCAACATCTTGAGCTAAGTCACTTAGCACAAGTTGAGTGAGTTTTATTATTTAATTATTTTGGTTCTAGTATATGTATGCAGCTGGATCAATTTTTCTGTTGTGCTAAGATGTAATAAGCACCTTAAAAAAGATCTCTCTATACATATATATATATATATATATATATATATATATATATATATATATATATATATATATATATGTATGTATTTGTATGTATGTATGTCTATATATGTATGTGTGTGTTGTGCTAAGATGTAATAAACACTTTAAAAAAGATCTCTCTCTATACATGCATACATACATACATATGTATGTATTTGTATGTATGTATGTCTGTATATGTATGTGTGTGTACACACACATACATATACATACATACAATACACATATGTATGTATGTATGAAGGTATGTATATATCATGTGGAGATCTAGGATTTTTTGTCATGTCCTTATACATACATACATACATATACATACATACATACATATATACATGCATACATATACATGTATGTATGTATGTATGTATCATGTGGAGATCTAGGATTTCATTGTCTACCTTTGTGATCGCTGCATTTTGTTGTCATGCCCTTGTGATCTCTACATCTTGTTTGTTTTATTGTACCTAATATGATGATAGTTCTATAGGAATTTGTTGTTATGTCCTTGTGATCTTCGCATCCCAACTATCTATTGTTATTGTTAATTTTGGAATCACTATATGATCTAGAATGTTATGAAATTTTGAAGCTAGTAGTAACTTCTCCCATGTCTCTAGAAAATGTAGCATAGGTTCAAGGTCCCTTGGTTCCCAATAATTTGTAGCAGCTATTCTCACTACTAGAATGGTTTGTTTCTTTCTAAAAATATTTGCTATGATATGTTTTTGTAAAATTTCTTGTGAACTTAGCCCATTTTTCCTGGTCTGCATTATTTTTGTGGAGGATCTTGAGGTAAGTCATCACTTAGCACCTTAATAAAGATCTCTCTATATGTATGTATGTATGTATATATCATGTAGAGATCTAGGATTTCATTGTCGTGCCCTTGTGATCACTACATTTTGTTGTCATGCCCTTGTGATCTCTACATATTGTTCATTTTATTGTACCTAATATGATGACAATTCTATAGAAAAAAAATTTCATGCCCTTGTGATCTTTGCATCCCAAGTATCTACTATTGTTGTTAATTTGGGCATCAATATATGATCTAGGATGTTATGGAGTACTGAAGCCAGTAGTAACTTCTCCCATGTCTCCATAAAACATAGCATAGGTTTAGGGTCTGTTGGCTCCCAAGAATTTGTAGCAGCTATTATCACTATTGGAATGGCTTTTTTCTTTCTTAAAATATCTACTATGATATGTTTTTGTAAAATTTCTTGTGAACTCTACCCATTTTTTCTAGTTTGCATTATTTTTGTGGAGGATCTTGAGGTAAGTCATCACTTAGCACCTTAAAAAAGATCTCTTTGTATATACACACATACATGTATGTATGTATGTATGCATGTATCATCTAGAGATCTAGGATTACATTGTCATGCCCTTGTGATCTTTGTATATGTATGTATGTACGTACGTATGTATATATGTATCTATGTATGTATATAAATAGAGAGATCTTGACATAATAGGAAAACACTAAAACCCACTCAACAAGCAGCATGGCCACAAATGTGATGGGAACGCCTATTGGTAAGTAGATTCCTCCTTTTCTCTCTCATTTTTCATGTGTTTATTTCACTTGAACTATTATTTCTTAGGAGGAATTGTCTAATATTGGATTCATTTTATGTAGGAGGTGATGAGGAAATTCTTAGATGTACCCATGTGATGAATTACTCATGAGCAATGAAGATGTTCAAATGCATGGACAATAGGTGGAGCTGAAAAATACAACAGGTTTGCATTTTTGTTTGAGGTCTTTAACTAGGTATTAAATAAATTTAATTGTATTTTTTTATCAACTCTACATGTTGTCCATGCATTTGAATGTAGCATGCACTCTTGATTTAGAGTGGCAAAATCTTATTTTGGATGTGGTGGAAAAATGACATGCACCAGAAGATGGGAAAATGATGTCACTTTTGGGTATGGAACTTTTTTTGTACTTTAAAAATTGATCCTTTCTTAAATATGTTAGATGTTAACAGGTAATTTAGATGGGGGGGGGGGGGGGGGGGGGGGCGCGGGTGTGGGGGACAAATGAGCTTCCACCTGCACATGGTTGGCCCTAATTAGTAGAGAGTATTAAACTATTCTCCAAACCAAGTGAAGTTCAATATTAACCTATTTTAAAATTGTAATAGAAAAAAATATGGAATGTCTGACATTGGAGAGAATTATTTTCTAACAAATCTATTTCTAAAATTCAACTTTAGTTATGAACATTATCAAGAGACTGCAATGCTTTTACCCTTATAACTGGTTTTCCTATTATTTTTATCTTTGGGAGAGATCAGATGATTCTTGTGACTGTCAAAGTTGAATTTTAGATTTAGATTTGTTAGGAAAGCACACTCTCCAAAATCACACATTCTATATTTTTTTCCTACCACATAGTCATCGCAACTCTGATGGCTAGCTGTCAGTTCCACAATGTTGTTGCCACATGTTTGCCACTATTGCGATGGATAGGTACGATGGCTAGTCTTTGGATCCACAACATTTTTATCACCTGGACATCGCACATGAGATGGGGTCACTGATGGTTTATTACCCCTAGTGGAAATTTATGATAGCTTGGGGCATCATAATTATGGTAGGAGACTTTTTTGTCACAATTTTTGATGGTAAAAGTCTAACACCTATCCGATAGGAGCCAATTCCTGTCAGAGCTGCTTGGGCGAAGGTTGCCCATCACCATTGTGACATCCTACTATTGCAAATTGGGTCCAAATGTAGTAGTGACATTTTATATGGATTTTGATAATCACGAGTGGAGAAGAATCATTTTGACTCGAATTCATGAAGGGATATTTTGGGTTGGAGATATGCCTATCATGATTGGCAATAACATGATCCATAAATTAACATGATTGATCAATGAGAGAAGAAATCTAGTCAATGGGAAAAATGTAAAGAAGATGGTGAAAACTAATCTACAAACCAAATCAAATGGAAGGAGCATGAGGATTGACCTCATAAAGAAAACTGATGTAAGAGTGAGATTAGCAAAATCATTGGTTACAAAATGAACCATAGTTCATGGTTAAACTTAGTACTTACTAGATTTATCCATGCAATAACCTTGATGACAATGAAATGAGAGAAGGTTAATATGTGTGAGATTCTAAGGCATTAACTGTTAGATAACATAGAGAAACTAAAGAAAACAAGGAATGCAGTGTTCAAGTTTAAAGCACTACTGACACACCTATTCTTCCAAATAGTAAGGCAATTTCCTAGTATGCCTAATAGGGAATGAGACAACAATCAATGCACCATGAACTTGGTGACATATTATTATAGAAAGAAATCTGAGGAGAGGATGATAGTAGACATAAACAAGATGATGAAAAGATTCCAAACAAAAATGAAGCAAAGATGCATAATTCCACTCTCACTAGTGGAGAAATACAAAAATGACATATGTTTCATGGTTGAAGTAGATGTCACTTTCATGGAGACAGTAGAGCTAGGAATTAAGTTCACAGACCCTATGGGATACGAAATGAGTAAAGATGTGATAGAAGGGTATGTCAAGATCATACTCAAATTTGAAAAGGATAAGGATAGTCCCAAATGGGGAACCTATGCTGAAAACATCATTGAAGTAGAGAGAAACCTCTATAAAAAGGAGATAAAGAAGAAAGTGGAGAAGAAAATTAAAACAATTTTCAAGGAATCTTGCATGGCCATACAAGAATATGAAGAATAAAAAGGCATATCCATGGAGATGAAGACCAATGGATAGGATGAGGTGTTTGTGGCCAAGCCCCTAGCAGTGGCAGGACCTTTTGAAGGAGTCACCATAGTAGAGTCATATTTGCAAATACCTATTGTGCCCTATGCCACAGTTGCATAAATGCAACCCATTCCAATCCAAAGGTAGAAACATGATGAGGAAGTGTAGATAATTGAGTAAAAATATGTTACCCCTCCATGCACAAGGAAATCAGAGAGACTCACCAAGGTGAAGACTAAACCCACTGAAACCTCCAGCAAGAAGAGAGTCAAACAACAAGCAAGTGGACCTAGTAAGAGAATAAAATCACTTAAAATTGTTGAATCTAAATCAAAAGAATCAGAAGATGAATAGGAGACTAATGATAGACCTACAAAGAAAGTAGTAGGAGAAGCAAGGACTTCACCAAGAAAGAAGCTCTGGAAACCAAAGGTAGAGAATTTAAATGTACAAATAGAAAGTAATAATTTCATTCAGTTAAACAAGTATCATAGTATGTATAGCAATATGGATGGATCATAGTTAGAGAATGTAGTTATGAGAAACATGATTTTGAAGAATAAAATGTTTGAAGATGTACAAAGGCACATACCAGAAGACTTGTACAATAGGTTGATCAATAGAAGAAGAGTCATAGAAGATGATAAGAAAATTAGGAAAAATATAATAAGTGAGCTTTGTGAAGTTAACATTGAAGATGATATAAATAGTATAGTGAAGGGTATTAAGCCCTTATTAAGAAAAAAAAGAAGAGTTATTCTATTAATGGGAGGAAACTATGAAGAGGTTAACAAGGAAACATTTTAAACCATTGCCAAATATAGGACCTCTATGGCCAAGCCCACATAACAGAGTGCAAAGATAGGGGGAGAAGTCTCTATGACTATTGAGCAAACCACTTTAGTAGCAGTAGAAGTAGAAGTTAAGGACACCAAAATGACTAATCTATCTTCATAGATCTCAATTGGGATAGACGCCATGCCAATTGGTGCCACAAAGGTAACTATAAACATTGTAAAGTATTGTTTTAAGGATCTTGGTCCCTGTATTGTTGGAAATATTGTTGATCACATTAGCTCTAAAGAGGGAGAGGAGGAAAAAAATGTGAGGTAGAATAAAAGAAAAGAAAAGAAGAAGGAAAGAATAGAGAGACTAGAGAAGCAGAAGGAATAGGAAAGGAAGAAAAAGAAAGCAAAGGAATAAAAGAAAAGAGATTAAGAAGAGAAGAAGAAAGAGGAAGAGCAAAATAAATAACAAGAAAAGAGGAAAAGAGAAGAAGAAAAAGTAGAGAGGAAAATGAAAGAAGAAGAAGAAGAGAAGAAAGTATTCTTAACATGATGTTGTAAATCCTTTAATAGGGTGCTTACTTCATTGTAAATTAAAGTCCTTTTACTAGGCACACTTTTAGTAGGGTGTTTAAATCATTTAACATGGTAAGATCTAACAATCTTGTAAGCTTTTAACAGGGCAGACCTTTCACAGGGTAGATCATGTTTCATGGTCAAACATTGTAACCTTCATTGGATACACTTTATTAATATAGTATTGAAGGTTTGTGGGTGTCATCCCCACCCCAGTTTTACCTTCTCCTTGGAGGGTTTTTGGGTAAAAAAATATCTTGTGTCATACATATGTTGAATATTTTACTTTCATGCTATGAATGCATATGCTTAATTTCATATTTTAGTTTATATGCATAGATTGTGAGATGGACGTGTGGTGAATTATTTTAGAGGTTGAAAGTTTTAAGTGATGATTCACCCCTCCCCCCCTCTCAGAGTTTACTTTCCTATTGTATTTCCAACACAATTTTGCTTCATTTGTTCCTTATCTTCCTTCTCCATTTTCTTTTCTCTTTATTAAGAGATTTAATTGATTCACCTATTAAAATGTCTCAACAATGATCCTTTAGTTAGCACCATGTTGTTTGATGTTAGATCACCTCTATACCGATGTGTACTTGATCCTTTCTGATTAGATGTATCTTTGTTGTCATTTGATTCCTTTCCTCTGTTCTCCTTTAATTGATTCTATAATGTAACTCAATTCATAACACCTTAATCACCATGGATGCTCTATTTGTGCATGCAAAATCTCTTCAATTCTCCTTAGCATTCATTCAAAAGTTTAGGGTTTTTCTTCCTTAAGAAGACCTATGTGAGTTAGGGTTAGGTATGAATCAATGGTAGTGATTCACCCATATTTTTACTTAAACCTTCTAAATTCATGTAATGCATAGGGATTCACAATTAAGATTGATCCTTATCAAAAAATATTGTAAAATAATCCTTAACTCAGCTCAAAAATAGTTTACATAGTAGTTTATGCCAATACAAAAAACTATGTCAAAACTATATTACTAGGCATTTGAAGTCCCTTGTGCTTGGCACTAACTCTAACTTCAATTTTGTCACTCAACATCTGAATGACTTGGCATGCATCTGAGTGGATTGGAACTTGAGTGGCTTAGCACTCATTGTTTACTTAACATGCTCTATCTTATATGTTATGCTTGATAGATGTTATTTGTTTAGTATGAACTAAATAAATGACTTATAATGACTTAAGTGTATAGACACTCATTTGTCAAAACCAATCTTAGATTAATAATCTCCCCCTTTAACATGAGTGTCAAAAACACTTGGTCATGCATTAATGATCTTATCCTTATGAGCATAACTTAGATATCTAATATCTATTTGGATTCTATAAAAAATTTCAAAAAAAATCAAAAAGTTGCAACACATGACTTATCAGTCATACCTCAAAATTTCATAACTTCCCTGAGTTGATTAAGCTGAGTTGGTAATCTATATCTATCTATTTATAGCTATCTCTCTCTCCCCCATAATCTTTCTCATTACTCCCCCTTTCTCTTACTCCCCCTTTTTGATACTTATGTCAAAGGGTTATACATTGATAGTGTGTTTTTACAAAAATGGTTTGTGGATCTCTAGTATAACCTTTAGAGAAGCATCCCAATTATCACAAGCTACCTCTAGTGACTTGATTTGGATGGCTAGTTTGGTAGCAAGGTGCACTAATCCTTCAAGTGTAGAAATATGAGGATCTTTCTTCATGAGATTTTCAGCATAGGCTAGTTCCATGTGAAGTATCTCCATGTGTGGAGTCAATGTACACTAGATGCATATTAGTTTAGTGCTAATGTTGGTTCATCTGCATGTCATGTTGCTAAATGACTTTGGGATTGTAGGAGGGTGCTAAAGTGTTTCTCACTTTCAGCTAGAGACTTTGGTAGAGTTATGCCAGATGTTTGCATAATGCTCTCCAAGTTTAGGATATGACTCCCAACTTCCCTTGTGAAGAGTTTAGTATTATCCAATTTGGTATACAAAGAGAAAATATTCTCTAGTACCTTCTTTACACTCTCTATTTTGGTTGCTAATTCAACCTGTGTCAGTGCAATAGAACTTGATATCCTTTCATTAAATTTATTTTGAAACTTTCTCTTAGACCATTTAAGTAACTTGACATTTGTATCTAGGTTTATGTCATGAACTATTTCCACTATATTGGTTAATTGCTCAATTATTAGTTTGTTTTTGTCTAGAGCCACCAAACTGAATGCATCAAGAAAGATCTATTTGATATCAATCAAAGCTTGTCTCTGCCTATGCTCCCTTCTAAGTAGTTCTTGATTTCTCTTCTTTGCTAAAGCCTCTTGAAGAATGATCATTTGCTCAATTGTGATGGTCACACAATCAAATTTAGGCAAAACAATCACTTCATCTAAGCTCACATCACCATATGATGTGCCCTCATCTACCTTAGATGTATTTGGACTTGGCCTTGAGGATTGTAATGGTGTAGCTTCTATACTCAGCCTCTAATGATCTTGACTAGGAGTCATAGTAGATTTTGGTAATGTTACTAGTGCTTGTATTGCTAATTGCTTCTGTAGTTTTGTTGTCAAAATTGACTCTTCAGTCGTTTCATTCACTTTTGTTGTATTACCAGTGACACCTTGATTTTGTGATGTAGTTTTAGGAGTATCTACCTAACCTATGTGAACTTGTGTTCATTTAGTCTTTTATGTCTCATCTTTTTGCTCTCCGATTGTCTCACCCTTTTCATGTTCACTTTCCTTTATAGTGATTTAGACTAGAGTACTTTGTGTCAATGTACTAATAGTAAAAGTAGTTGTCTCCTTCCTTTGATATAACACAAGTGGTAATGTAGGTTTTATTGTGGTGAATTGAGGATGGGATGAAGCTGTAATTTGTTGTTGTACTTCCTCCCCTAAAAATACCTTGTCTACCTTCTCAATTTCATCAACACTCACCAATACAGGTTTCTCACAAAGTTTGTCATGGGTGGTGGATTCCACTAGTATCTTCTTCAAGTCATCCTATGTGAGGGGATTGATATTTTGAGTAGTTTCAAAAATGTCCTTTATCTTCATAGTATCATTTTCTCTTTTTACCTCATGTAGAGGATTGGCACTTAGCACTAGTGTATCTAGTACACTCTATTTTGTTTGCTACTCATCCTTAGTTGGTGCATGTGAATCTACATTTGTTTTAGTGTCTTCCTCTTGTGTAATTGGCTTAGTATCAATTGTGATTACCTCAGTTACCTGTTGTTGCTCTTCTTTGTCCTCACCTACCTCAATAGGTGCCTGCATTATTGCCTTGGGTGTTGTTAAACCATATAATGATTTCCAAATCAAAGTGGTCTTTTGTACAACATCCTCAACCTTGTTCTGCAATATGTTGAATGCCCTTTGTTTTGGTGCAAATTTTCTAGTATGCTTCTTCAATACCTTGGTCATTGTCTCTCTATCTAGTTCTAGCATCACTCTGGCAAGTGTAGTCTCTCTGATTTGTCTTTAAATGTTTAGACTATATTACCACCTTTTCTCAACTGTATCAGATAATTCCTTAGGTAGAGAGTTAGCAATCTCAATTGGGGTTTGTTTTAATGTTTCCATCATGGCATATATTGACTCCTCTACTTGGTTCATCTCATTTTTACCAAGTGTATCAAATTTAATATGTGCGAGACTAGATAAATTAGCATTGTTCCTTATAATCTTACATATATTGTCTATATTTGAAGGACTATATGACTTGCCACTTGAAATTGGTTGTCATCGTCAGATTTATTCTTATCTTCATTAGATTCAACTGGGGCAACATATTTTCTCCTTGGTTTTTTTTGAGACTCTTTACCCTTGCTAGCTTGACTAGCTCTCTTTTCCTTTGACTTGGCTACTTCCTTAGCCTTTTATGCATTGGCTCTTGTTCTATCCCTTTTTGTAGGTACTATAGACTAAGTAGGTTTTACAACCTTCTTTGGTTTTCTCACTACTAGTGCTTTAGCTTTTCTTTTCTTCCTTTCAGTAGTTGTAGGTACTTCATTAGCTTCTTCTCCCTTTGTACCTTCTATAATTTCTACTTCCTCTACTTGTTGGTCTTCTCCTTGACCTTTCATAATGGCAAGTGGTGCTTGGACAGGTGTATTCTCTTCTTCATCATCATCATTATCTTCTTCTTCTTCTTCCCCTTCACCAAATTTCTCTATTAGTTTCTTTACCATCTTATTCTTCTTCCTAATGACTTAAGAAATCTTCAAGTCCATGGGTGATTTTGACTTAGTCACATCATAGTTCCCAAAATTTCTAGCCTCCTTGTCCACTTCTTTTGCAAGTAATGCAGTGATTACTATAGAGGCTTCATCAATATTGATTTCATATCCCAATTGTCTTAGCCATCTAACTCTAGGAATTGTTGCCTAGACATATGTAAAGCTAGTATCAACTAGGAAGCAAACATCATCAAAATGTTTCTCCACTAGTGAAACTGGTATCCTTGGTCTTTTCTTCATTTTCTTCTTGAAGTCTTCAAAGTAGCTTGTCATAACTAACTCAAAATTATCAACTAGTTGCTCAATGAATTCACCTATTTGCACTACAATAGGTCTATTTACCTCCATGCAACTTTACCAAAAGTAGGAAATGTATTATGTACATAAAACAATATACATACAAGAATAGATCAAAATTTGCATTGTGCACTTTTGGTCTTCCTTACGGCTTCCAAATTCTCAGTTAATTGTTGCAACTACAACTTAGCAAGATCATAAAGATCATAAGTATGATCTTTCTTCACTATCTTGTATCCCATGTCCACTAAAATACATGGTACACTATTGAGTCCGTTCAATTGATAGAACTTGTGTGTTATAATCTTTACTCCGAAAGTAAATAAGGGATCTTGATTGTATCTATTTTCATCCCTTATTTATTCCATACAACTCCTATATTCCTTTCAATTACCTCTTTTTCTTCACTTCTCATTGTCTTGGGCCAATATAGGGTTGGAACCTTGTAACTCTATGCACAATCTTCTTGGTAATTTTCAATAGTCCATTTTCTAACTACACAAAATTGTCTTGTATTCTTCTTAAAACTATCTTATCCATTATGTCTTGAAGATGTTGGGAAAATCTAGGGCATAGGTTAACCCTTTCTTCTCAATTATTTTGAATTCCTCCTTCAATGCTCCATTTTCACACAACTCACTGGATGGATCTTGTTTATAAGCTATGTATGGAATAGCTCTAAAATTTGGTTGTTTAATCTCATTTCTTATTAATTGTACATTAAAAACCTCCTTTTTCTTTACAACCATGGCTACTAAAGAACTAGATGCCATTTCATAAAACTAGGTTTTGCAAAAACTTAAACTGCATAACTCGACACACAATAAATACCTTTTCAATCTTGTTGAGATGATGTCAAGTAGTTGTTAAATCCATTTCCAAATGTTCAAAACAATTTCTCTAGTTTATCTTTAGCTCTTCATTCTCTCCTTCAAATTTGAATGATGTCAAATGAGTAGAAATCAATCATATAGACCTCAAAATGTTACAATTAATGCTTAGTGCTTACACATCTATAAGCTTAACTTCAATAAAGATTTCAACTCACCCAACTTACATGAAGTTTCCTTTCCACTTAGCAACCACTACAAGATTGGTCAACACTAACAACTTTGATAGCTCAACATCAACTATCATTTCACTTGGAAACCATTGTGATACTTTTCATGCTCGACAACATGAAAATTGACAAAATAGTTTTTTTCTAATTTCTTAACAACACTTTGCATCTTTATTCATACATATGTAATATTCTTAGAACTAAATCCTTGGAACCGATTTATAGTATATCTTTTAGATATCAATCCCACATACCTCTTGATTGCTTAATTTGAGAAGGTGTGATCACCTAGCCCATTGGGTGAAGTGATCCCATCTACACTTGATGTAATGCAATCTTCCTTTCTCTTCCATGTCTTGTTCATTTCATCTTTGACATTCTCAATATCTACCTTTCCTTTGCCTTTGACATTGTTGGACAATTCCTACTTATGTGTCTAGTCTTCAAATAGCTAAAACATGTGGTTTGACTCAACCATCTACATTAGTCACTTCTGATATGTGTTCTTATGCAATTTTTAGCAACATGTCCATACTCTTGACAATAGTGACAACTATACCTTGTATTATAATCCCAATTATTAAGAGTTGCCATTGTGCTTTACATTTGTCTACTTATTTGATGACCATTTAGGCTTGGGTTTGCACTCATATGTTCTATAACCATACTTCTAACAATTATAATACTATCATTCAAATCTTTGTGTACTTGTAGTCTTGGTTCTGCATTCATGTGCTTGATGTCCTTGTTTGTTGCATTTATGGCAATAACCCATGAACTTCTCCTTAGGATTTTGATTTGTAGTCTTGCTCTTGTAAAAATTAATAGTATGACCTATCTTATCACAATTATGACAAGTAGGTTTTGAGGTCTTCCCTTTGTTACTTCTTTCTTCACCACTTTTTGATGATTCTCCTTCTTCAGTACAAGTGTATCCGAATCCAGAAGCATCACTGTTGGATCTAGGGGATCACATCAATTGTTCAAAGTACTTGATGGCTTCACTAGGTTTGTTGAGACTATCAACAAACTCCTTTTCTCTTTTCAAATCATTTCTTAGTTGTTCATTCTACAACTTTAGTGTTTTCATCTCAACATCCTTTACATTCAATTCATGATTTGCAATCATCATTTGACCCAAAGTTTACAATTGTATGTTAGCAATCCTGGTTACCTCTCATGTTTTCTCTTCTAGTCTATTTCTCAAAATCCTTTTGTCATCTTCAATCATGAATTTTTCCTCTTCATCTTTGTTTTTTTGCTCAGCCACCTCACATAATAATACTGATTAGACTTCTTGTTCTCTTTTGATATTTTTGACTTCTTCAATTAGGATTCTGTTCTCTTTTAATATTTTTGACTTCTTTAGTTAGGATTCTATTCTTTTCCATTAGATTTACAACTGTTGCATTAAATTCATTAGAGTTTTCATTTGCAAATAATTCAATAGTGTCAATCTCTTGGTATTGTGTGTCATTCGCTTCAATAGAAATTTTCTTCCTTCTTTTCAATGATCTCTTTAACTCATATCTTGTTTCATTCAGGTGATGTAGGGAAAGTTGTATTTTAATTGTCTAGTTCTCAATAGTCTTTCCCAACTTGTAACTTCCATTTCCAAGACCTTTCCTCAAAGCTGCAAAACTTTACTTTTCAGAGAACTACGCTATGATACCAATTTTTGGAAATACAATAAGGAAGTAAACTCTAAGGGGGGGATGAATCAACACTTAAAAATTTCAACCTCTAAAATAATTCACCACATATCCATCTCAAAATCTATGCATGTAAACTAAAATTCCAAATTAAGCATATACATCCATAGCATGAAAGTAAAATATTCAACATTTGTATGACACAAGATATTCAGTTCCCTAAAAACCCTTTAAGGAGAAGGTAAAATTGGAGTGGGGATGACACCCACAAATCTTCACTACTACAGTAATGAATTATATCCAATTAAGGTTACAATGTTTGACATGAAACATGATCTACTCTATGAAAGGTCTACCTTGTTAAAGGCTTACAAGATTGTTAGATCTTACCCTGTTAAAGGATTTAAACACCCTGCTAAAAGTGTGCTTGGTAAAAGGACATTAACTTACAATGAAGTAAGCACCATGTTAAAGGATTTACAATAGCCTATTAAGAATACTCTATTAAGATATTTAATTTATTCACATATTAAAATGTCTCAACAATGATTCTTCAGTTAGCACTCTCTTTCTTGATGTCAAATCATCTCTATACTGATGTGTACTTGATCCTTTTTTATCAGATGTATCTTTATTGTCCTCTGATTCCTTTCCTCTATTCTCCTTTAATTGATTATGCAATATAACTCAATTCATATCACCTTAATCACCATGAATGCTTTATTTGTGCATGTAAACTCTCTTTAGTGCTCCGTAGCATTCATTCAAAAGTTTAAGGTTTGTCTTCCTTAAGAAGACCTAAGTGACTTAGGGTTAGATATGAATCAATGATAGTGATTCGCCCATATTGTCTCTTAAACCTTCCCTTTTTCTAATTGAATGCATGTAATGCATAGAGATTCACAATTAAGATTCATCCTTATCAACAAAGATTGTAAAAAAATCCTTAAGTCGGCTAAAAAATGGTTTACATAGTAGTTTGTGCCTTTACAAACAACTATGTCAAAGTTGTATAACTCAGCATCTAAAATCCCTAATGCTTGGCACTAATTGTAACTTCAATATTTTCACTTGGCATATGAATGACTCGGCATGCACTAGCTACTCAGCATCTGAGTAACTCAACACTTACTGTTTACTTGGCATGCTCTATCTTATATGTTATGCTCCACATATGTTATTTGTTTGGCATGAACTAAGTAAATTCTTATAATGAATTAAGTGTATAGACACTCATTTGTCAAAACCAATCTAAGATCAACAAATTGGAAGGTTGTTATGCAAGAAACTACATTTTGACCTCAGCTCAAACATGTAAACATAGAGGTGGACAAATTAGTCTTCAAACATGAAGTAGATTTGTCACACCAGCAACAAGTTACAAGTGATCCCCACACTCCCAACAACATCAGATGATATGATGATGATCAAAAGGATCTCATATCTTCTTTGAGGAATCTTTTAGAAAAGAATTAGATTGTAAAATTATTGGAGAGAACATTAGGAGAAGTTTTGGATAGAGTGCAAAAAGAAGTAACTTCCAAGTGATAGAATCAGACATGCATACCAAGGCTAAGGATATGGTAAAAGTGTTTGATGAAGAGTTCACAATGTTAATAGATATTGTAGTGATTTAGGCTCAAGCAAAACATGATGCAACTATTTGACATTATTTGCACAAATGTAGGCAATGAAGTGCAAACATTGGATGTTTGTATAAAAGAATTGAGAAATTGTCTTACATAAGGAAAGAAGTTGTATAAACAATGAACTATGTCCTATAACTATCTTAAAGACATTAATAGTAAGATCTTGGCCTAGATGAGTGAGCTTCAGAAACTCATTGATAGATTGCAGCAACTAGATGTAAGCATTGAAGATATTGACAATGAGTTGTAGAAAGTTCATGATGCCATTAGGATTAGTGAACTAGAGAAGGAAATGGTGATCAAGAGATTCTCTATTCTTAGAGAACACTTATCCCCAAAGATTAGTATACTTAGAGGTAGCTAGAAGAATGTCTTACTGCTAAGATGTCATATTAGAATTTTTCCCATACTTACTTGAATGCAGTGGAAGTGGCATCCTATGCCCTGTGCACATTCTTGAGCACTAAATAGGCATTGAGAGACACATGGAAGAAGCAACTAGAGAGGTTAAAGATAGATTTTGTAGATTATATCTCTAGATTATCATGTTGATCCACAAGAGGTAACTCAATTTTGACATGTAAATAAGTTTTGGCACCTTTGTCATTGATCTCAAAGGGGGAGTAATGTATAGAGGAAAATTGTATTAAAGATGTATAAAAGAAAGTAATAGTTATATACTAAGGGGGAGTCAAAATTTTAGGAGAGATAAGGAAAATATGGTTATATGTAATGATCCACAAACTTTGTAATTTTGTAATTTTTAAAAAAATTTGTAAAGGCCAATTTTGAAAAGTTTTTGATATAACATTTTGGGACTTAGCCAAATTTCCCAAAAGTTTCCATCAATGCCAAAGAGGGAGATTGTTAGAAATATGGCTAAGTGTGATGAGTAATTTATGACAACATATTATTCTGGAATAGAAGGTAGATCATATAGCTAAAGATTCTATGATCAGAGATAGAAAATTGTTTAAGTATCAGACAACTAAATATCAATATAGGTGTAACTTTATATTGTGAAGTCTACAATGTGAATTGGTATGTGTCTAGTTAAGGATAGGTAGACTAGAGTGTCATGATGATGTATCCAAATGCATATATCAATATGGTCATTATGGACAAAGTTACAAGTAAAATACCAGTAAAGGTAGAGAACATGACAAAACAAAATATATTGGAAAAGTGTTAATAACAAGTTAAGGAATTATTTTGAACATGAAATAATTACTTAATTATTTAGGGATGACATCCTATATGTTTACCATAAGTTTTCATTGGCTAATTTTGTACATAGCTGAACATGTGGAAGCATCAAGCCAACTGGACAAAGTTTTGTAAAAGAAAAGGATATAAGTAAGAAATCACTACTTGTGAAATATGTGAATGTGAATGCAAAGTTTATGGTGTAAATTTGAACTAATTATGTGACATGCTTTTTTCTACGAGAGATCTATGATACAAATTCTGATGTAAGATCAAAGATATGCAAAGTACAATAGTCATCAGATAAGAGGTTATTGTATCTATCTTATATGGTTTAAGGCATTGAATTGTATGATTTCATGTTAGGACAATGGGCTCTTCTTGCATATAGTTTCAATTATTCTACCAACTCCTAACAATGTTGAGGATTTTTAGTAGGGCCTAGTCCTCTAATAAGGACCAAGACACTATATGTAACTCATAGACTCCTAATAGGGTCAATATCCTTAACATGATTCTTTTGTTTAGTGGATCATCTTGTGAGTACCATCCCCACTGGAATTCTCCCTTTGCCAAGTTTTCCCTAGTTAACTATAATCATTATGTAACTTTAATCTCTCTCCTCCCCTTTTTGATATATTTGTCGTTAAAGACATATTATATGTCTAGATGATTTTAAAGATGTAATTGTATTTATATTTTATATCTGAATATGGATTATATAACTCTATCCTAGTTCAAACCATAACCATAATCAAATCCTAACTAGAGCCATAGCAACCATAAACCCTAAAATGTACACCCTAACTGAACCCTAACTAATGCATAATCTCAACCCTTACCCTAATCCTAAGAATAATCCTAAACCTCAAATATCTAACTATATAATAACTTAAATTTCAAACTTTACATTCCTAACCCCAGATCATAGATGCTAAATTCTAAATTTAAATGTAAACCATGATGTAGACCCATATCAATACCCTAACATTAGAGTTGTATTTTTTAGTTAAAGTTATGTATTATATGTTTAGATGGTTTTAAAGATGTAATTATATTTATGTTTTATATTTTCTTAATTAAATAGTAATTGTGAATTTTTATGTTGTATATGTACACTAAGAAAGTGTCACACTCTAAACCCTTCTAGCCAAGTGATTCCATGAGTTTGGAATGCTTGGATACTAGCTTAGAGCTCCCTATCCATGGAGTGCAAGAGATTATAATTCAAATATAAGGGCTCCTAGATAAGCTTTAGGAATGCTCTTCTTGCTAGTAAACCATGCAATGCAAGGTTCTATTAGGGACGAGATGCAAGAGTTCAACTATCTATAAAGGATGCCTCAATAATGCAATGCAAATGTAGACTAAACTAGTATGGATATGCAAAAATAAAGCTATATTAACAAGAATGAGAATGTTACCACCAACCTAGTTAAGCTATGTGAGATTAATCACTCCAAAAGAGAAACTAAACTAACATGCAACATGATATTAAGCCAGAATGTGATGGAATGAGAGAATGAAGACAAGAAAATGGAAGTTCTCCACAAAGCTCCAAAGAAACCTATTAGAAACCTGTAGCATAACAATACTCAAGAGTGTGGATGGATCCTTTGAGGGGGAAAGTTCTCTCTCTTTTAAAGTCATACAGATGGTAGAGATCAAGGTCAAGATGATGGATGATCAATGGTGGAGTTTGAAAATGGGAGTGATCCATGTGCACACATAAGTCAACCAATAAAATAGAAGTTGACTTCTCATATAAGACAAAAGTCACAAAGCCTTTTCTTTTAATTTGTAAAATAGAAAAAGGAATTTATGTGTGCACCTTAAGTGTGTTAGAAGAATGGGGTCTTTTATTTAATTAAAAGGGGACATGTTCTTTTAATCAAATAATGAACTTAGGATAACATGCTCAAACTATAGGTTATAATCAAATTAATTGATTATTAGCAATTTGATCTAGGTAAATGATTAATTAAATTAGCCAAAATGTTGAGAAGGGGGCTAATAGTCTACATGACCATTTTAAGATGATTACATTATATATATGTGAAAATCATATCCATGGATGATATCTTTGGTCAAGATCCATCCTCACCCCCTCTATATCCACCCCAACCTCCACCTACACACCCTTAATCCCTACCTCTAGGTCCATGATGACCTAATCCTCTTCCACCACCTACACCTGAGGATTTTAGAGAGAGCATGAGGTATAAAATGCATGCTCTCATGCGAGACATTAGTACTCTCAAGCCTGATCCGCATCCATCTCCTTAACCACTTTTCCATGCAGATAATATGCAAGGCATTGTAGAATCAATTCATAACTTGGATAGTGAGATAGATATCTTACATTCATAGAGGCAATCCATCAAGAATTTTATTCAAATGACCTCTTTTATAAAGAGGTCAATGACATGAAAATACCCAAAAATGATTTGAAAAGATATTTTGTGAACCCAAATACTGGTGAAAACATTATTGAAAAGAAACCTCACATATCTATTAGATGGTGTCAACACCCACAAATATTTGAGCATTTTTGGGAGTAGTAGTGGATGATATTTAACCATCCACCACATGTTAATCATGAGATGCCCATGTACTTTCTTAGGAAATTATGAGTAAAGTTTGAATTGGGTTTAAAACACAATTATTTTGACATGAAATCATTTTAGGGGGTTAGTGAAGGTATGCCTCAAGATATGCTTGGGGAAAAGCTTAGTGACAATACTAGCAATTGTTAGTTCCCATAACCTCTTATTCCTCTTACTGATCTAGTTATTCTTGTCCATGTCTATCATCAAGTAGTATCATCTACTCTTAGTTCATTGAGTGTCATTTTGACAATTTATTAGAGTAGTAGATGCAGGTGAGGGTTATTTCCTAGCATTGGGCACATTTGTACAAGTTGTGGGGATATATGTAGGGGCTGCCAAAGTGATTTAGTTGATGCACATGCTTCCCAGGGTGATAATGTTGATGATGATGAGTCTTATGTTTCTCATGGTGGTGGTGGTGATTTTCAGATGTCATCATATGTTGACCTCCTTTGTGTTGAGGACGATAATAAGGAGCAAGTACAAATTTAATTATAATTTAGAGTATATAATTATTTACATTCTACATATATAACTTTATGAACCATAACATGTTGATTTAATGAACAAGGCATGGATTATATTTTTTTCTAGGCCTCAGTATGGTCTTTTTTGAGAAGTAAAGGTGTTGGCATCCCTTATATAGTATGCACTTTGATTGAGATACATGTTGAATTACACTTAAAATAAAGTAAATTAGAACTTGAATTTAATAATGTCATATTCCCATTTTAAGATAGAATTTTAATAATTATTAGATAATACAATGTCATTAAATAAATAATAAAGTTATATTAAGACTAATACTAAAATTTAAAAAAAGAAAATAATAATAATTTAATCTATATTATTATTAAAATAATATTTAGTATGATATTTTAAATAATTAAAAATGATAATAAAATTTCAATGAGTAAAGAAATAAATAAAATTAAATACAAGAAACAATATTGTAGAAAGTATACTAAATTTCTAAATATAATTTCATAATAAATAATAATAAACACAAGTAAGTATGTAAATAAATAATATAACATAGAATGATATAAATTAACTAAATCTAATGAAAAGTCAAGAGAGATTTAACAAATAGACATGACTCCTTAAAATTAAGATATAAAAGGGAGGACAGTTTATTTTAGAGAGGAAAAAAAAGGAAGAGGAGAAGAGAGAGGTTCAAAAAGGAAAAATGGATATCATGAAGAAAATGAGGAAGTGACTTTTTGGAAAGGTATGAATGATACTAAAAGGATGTGAACCTTTGAAAGGGTCATAATTATGAATAGTTGTGACTCTTCAAAAATATTGTGATTATAAAGTATTGGGATTTTTCCAAAAGATTTTAGTTATGAAGTGTTGTGACTTGTTGGAAGGATTATAAGTATGAAGTGTTGTGACTTTTGAAAGTATTTGTATAATGAAAGGTTGTGACTCTTGGAAAAGAAAAATGGTAATAAGGTAAATGTAATGCCCTGCCTGGAGATCCTTGGAAACAAGGATTCAAATCAAGCCAAGATATTTTTTGGCTTACAAGTATGAATGTACATGACAACATCATACAGGGATCACAACGATCGCAGCGAAAGACTTCAACACAATCCTGGCCACCAACGAATCTTCGAACGCCACTACCCAACTGACACACCCAAACAAAAGCCAACAACCACCACAACAAGATGAGGGCACAAGAAATGACCACTCATCAACAAAACACCAAGCTGGGGTAAAACGCAGAATCCCAAAATTTGGCTAAGCCTGAAATCCTGAAGCCCTAAAAATTGGCTAAGTTTGGATTTTTGAAGCCCTGAAATTTCCTAGAATCCATAACTTATCTCTGAGAGGTCTGAAACCTATCTCAAATGATTTGTTGCATATATTAAAATATATCTTAAGTATAAGGAATTAAACTTAAACAATATATTTTAAACCCCGAAGGACTACAACAGAAACCCAAAAATTGAATTTCAAAAGAAACCTCCTGAATTCAAAATGCAACAAAATAGGCTTGAAGAAAGCCCAAAAGGGTATCCAAAACCACTCTCAAAAAGATTGGATCATGAGGAAAAGTTCTCGCTGATGGCACGCGCAGGTTTTTCACAAAAACCGTGCGACACTTTTTACTAAGGGAGGGTGACACTTCTCCCTTACTGAGTGCGACACTTCTCAAGAAGGCGTGCGATACTGGAAAAGTATCATGCGACATTTCTCATAAAGCCGTGCGACACTCTTCTAGTATGACACTTCTCTAGTAATGCGTGCGACACTTTATAGTATCGTACGACATTCTTTCTATGGGCGTGCGATACTTTATCAGTGTCACACAATGCTGAACAAATGTCGCCCATAGAAAGTAAAAACACTTCCAGAACTCAAAAATGGAGAAAAACCAACAAAAGACCCGCCAAGCCGGGGAGTACCAGATCTACAAAGGCTCGAGGAATGAACACTTGAGTGCAAGAACAACACAAAAAGGAGAACATCCATCCATCTAAACTATAGCATCAAAGAACACACTGAATAAAAAACATCGTAGAGAACATAAGCAACATCGCAATGAACTGAACAACCAAACTAAGTACGCAGTTCCTCCCAACCGTCAATAGCATCATAAGACCATCGTGGATCCTAGCCATCCCCCACGCGTAACATCCCAAGCCATCGACCAAATCGTCGGTACTGTCGTAATAGGGATATCACTACTAAAACATGCAACAATATAAGCATAAGGAAATCTAACATGCTAGTAGTAAAGCATAAGATAATCCTACAGTAGATAACATCATCTATCACATGCTAAACAACAATAAGCAACAGATATGCTAATACAATAATTCACAGCATCTAATCATATGCTAAACATCATAATAAGGGAATGCGCCAAATAAAATAACATTGTCTAAACATGATATACAAGCATCTCAATGAAAGCATAAATCGGAAGAAAGTATACTCCGGAACTCGAAGTACCAAGTGAAGACATCCAGCAACGGTCGCACTGGGATAAAAGATCATCTCTGTACACTGATCCCTAGCAGTGGTGAAGGTAGCTACGCCTCCCAACCACATGGAACCCATAGGTCCACACCCACCGTGCTGATGGAGATAATGATCCAACCAAAAACACACAAAAGAACATCCATGGCTAACACTCACGCCAGACAATATGATGGTTGCAACCAAGAACCTAAGACAATGCAAGGAGTATAGGTCTTGGTCAAACACTCAATAGGCTACTATGTAGGGGTTGACATCATGGAGAGTCACTTGGCATCGACAAGCCCAAGCTCGGATCTGTGTAGCTCAACTCCCTCAACGGAAGGCCAATACACCGTGTAGCTCAACTCCCTCAACGGAAGGCCAATACACAAAAGTACCATTTTATTATCTTAAGTTTTATTATCAGTCACACATTTTATTTAATTATCACTTATACAAGCTCCTCTCAGCCATACCCATGGCGTCATGATTGCCAGGCTGCAAGATAGAAGCCCCCTCCATATGCTACCCTACCCTACCCATGCTCATCCTACGAAAAGTGCCCATGGGCATGCATACTCCCATCCCAACCCCAATGATCATAACTTCTGGCAAATCCACAAAAGATCGAGCCTCACAAGTCACCCAACAAATGTACGCGTACGTACTCGTGTGTGGTGCACCACCATCACGAAGATCATAACACAAGGACAGGAATGAGAACACAATGAAAAGAAAACACCCAACTGAAAGCAACACGGGAAGGATGGATTCTACACGAATCCCAAAGCCAATAAAATCATACATCATGAAATCACTCAACCGGCCTCAATCTAAGAGTATGGATTCTACACGAATCCGAATGATGTAACAAGACCAAACATCGTGAACTCACTCAACCGGCCTCAATCCGAGAGTATGGATTCTACACGAATCCTAGCATTCACAAACAAAAGCAAGGGTCTAAAAGAAACAATAACAGGTGTAAAATCACTCAACCGAACACAACATCGGGAGTACGGATGCAACACGCATCCCAATGCAACATAAAAGTGCAATAGTGGTTTGACTGATATCCAAATAGATCATCCAAGTCCACGACCCACATTGTGCCAAGAAAATTTGAGAAAATAGGGTGGCACGCAAAATGAGGTAAAAAACCCCAAAAATTTGGAAAACTTCAAAATTAAAACCCATTTGGCCTTTGTGTTCAAAAACCCCAAAAATTCAAAAATAAATGAAATCAGACCCCGTATGCAAAAACAGCCAGCATAACAGTGCAAAACTCCAAACCCTCATCTCAAAAAATAGGAAAATGTTCATACCCACCCAACCGGGTAGAACTAGCATACAGAAATGGAGGGGAACACTAGTTCTCAGCCTCCAAACAAACGGCTACCAAAAATAGAAGCAGAAATGGAGCAGAAACAATAAAACAGGAAAGCCCTACCTCACAGCCAAAAGGGCAAAACAGGAATCTGAACCATAAAATAAATATCTCGCAGAAGTAGCTGAAAATTGTGGCAATCCAAGGTTTCCCCGAGCTGGATCCAACAAGCCCAACCTCGCGATGATCCCATGCCCATAGCTCCCACAACGAACAAAACAGTAAATCCTCATGAAGAGGATTTTGAGTTTTACTCTCCAACTTTCCAATTTGAAAGTGAGAAGTGAGGAATTAAATTCCTTTTTGGATATTTATTCACTTTTCAGGTGAATAATTGATTAGGGCATTTAACCAACCAATCCAGTTAAACCCCGAATCAACCCAAACGAAAATAGGCTATTCCTATAAATAGGAATCCATCTATGGCAAAGCTGCCAGAAATATAAAATAAATCAATTTAAAAAGCCCGAAAACCCAAAAACACATAAATCTCCTGAACAACTTTCGCGACAAAGAGAAACTCTAAATGCACAGACACGCTTACTGGTCTAATCACATAATGCAAATGAGTTCGGATTTAATAATCACCGAAAGGTTTAAATTAAACATTTAATTAAAGATACGTTGACCATATAAGGACAACATTGGTAAAATATGAAAGGCTGAATCACTAACTCCATGTGCCACTGCCAGGGATATAATCCTGCACACTAAACAACACGATCAAGTGCAATTGCATATAATAACATAGCTAAAGCAATAAATGCATTAAATCACCTAATTTAACCATTTATTTAATTATATTAAAATAATCTATTTACATCACTCATGTTCGCAAAAGGCATAGCAATGCAGGAATGAAGTAAATAACCATATCATTAAATCCATCACATAACATAATCAGAGGTATGTCCAAATACCGGATAACCAAATATCATCATAAAACACACTGTCATCTCAAAATGGCATCATCATGCAATATGATTAACTAAACAGCATAGTAGTCTAATATCTATGATACTGGAATCAAAGAGTAACATTTGACCCTCAGGTCATCTCAAATGTAAAACATCACATGAGTAATAAATATCTCTCTAATCAGAAATATAACAAGGTAAATGTTCGTAGCACATAACCAAATAATCTCACATGAACAATCCATTTAATTACTTATGCATTTAATAATGATTGATTACTCTACATTAAAAAGGCATTTAAAACACATAAGCAAACACAGTCATAAACATGACTAACCACTGCTACTGGAACCTAGTCTAGTGTAGCATGGTAAAAAGTACACAGTGCAATCTCTGCACACATCTCAAGGTAATCACGGAACAACCTCATGATACCACATTGATCCTGGTAACCACTGGCACAAACCTCAGTGAACCAAAAATCACATCATAATCTCAAAGATCAGTCAAAAGCATAAACAAAGCAACTGATACAAACATAAATCCAAACACCTCAACGGTGTAGACCACTCAGGGTCACAATCATGATCCATCACAACAAAAGATTAGCAAGGTTGCATCCATTAGGAAGACTTACAAAAGTCAAATGGGAGAGGCACTACAGTAAACATTTATCATTTTTAAATGTTGTTTAATATTAATTATGATAATAATGAGGTAACATAATTATATAGAAATACCAAGATAATAAGAATGAATATTTTCTTTCACTTGACATAATTAAATAAAAGAAATAAACATCTAATTGATGTTATTGATTAAGAGATGATAATGAATTGAAAATAATCCCAAGAATTACATTAATCAATAAGAACTAGGTGGATAAGAGGGTAGGGTTGAGTCCTAAGGCAAGAGGGGAATATAGTGACTCTTGGGCTTAGGTTTATCGAGCTATGGGACCCCACCACAATGTTCGAGGATTGAGGTATGGTATAGCATCTAGGCATGGTAAGAGATGGAAGGCTCTCATTTGAAAGGTGGGGACCAAGGTCTTGTCAAGCCTTTAATGTGGTGTCCTTGTCCAATCTCCAAATGACCTAGCCTACATGTATAATGTAATAGTCTAGGAGGGGAAAATATACATATATAAAGAATCATGTTTTGATTAATGAATACAATAATAAACATTGGACTGATTATTTGGAAATAATAGGACAATATTATAAGTCCTTACAAGTAGGGACATTACAAATAACATGTGCTAATGTGTTCTTTTTTGTTCAATTTTATAGGGATTTGCATCTATTATAGAGTTAGGTAGTTATGTAAGTGTCGTTCCATCAACTACTACAGCTTAGCATCAAATATCTATTGTATGAATGTTTCAAGAAAATTACTTTTTAGTGTTTACATGAATATTCTTACTATTTTTTACTATTTTATCTACAACTCTTATTCATGGATAATAACATGTTGATTTTATCAATAGAGGATGGATGATAATGTTCCCTACATGCCTTAGTATAGCATTCTTTTGAAACCTATAGGTTTTGGCATTTCTTATATGGTATGCACTTTGATTTAGATTCATTGAATTACACTTCAAATAATGTACATATGAACTCAAATTTAATAATATGTGTTCATATATTATTTTTGTTTAGTTTTGTAAGGTTTTCTATCTAGTATAGAGTTAGGTAGTTGTACATGTGTTGGTCCATCCACTACAGAGGCTTAGCCTCAAACACCTCCTCTATGAACTTTTCAAGTTTTTTTTTATTGTTTATATGTATATGCTTACTAAATTATATCTACAACTATGATTCATCTCTATTTATTTCAATTGTAGTCCATCAGAGTACGTGATGATCATGCTACGCACATATGTCCAGACCCATCTGTGATAGTGGCTAGTACTTACGTACAATATATATGCTTTTATTTCATAAAAAATTTAGCCTTTAAATTATGTACATTATAATAGATGTATTTACAATTTTGACTCATGGTTTATATATATTCATGATTTTTAGGAGGATACCACAATGAGTAATGGTGGGAATATAGGACTGAGCTAGATGAAGCTATACAAATCATCCTTTGGGGTTACTATTGTATCATTTACATGTACATTTCTTTTATACTATGATCTTTATCAAAAAATTATAATTTATGTATTTTTATGTAGGACTTGTCAACAACTACATTTGGTGGTCAAGAGTGTGCACCTCTTCCTACCATTGAGGGAGACCATTATCACATGGTAAAATTTTTAACAAGTTCATTATATAATTATCTTGTGAACATGATTATGAAAATAATTTCAATTAAACATGTACATGTTATCTTTTCATATTAATTTTTTAAAATGGACAACAAATTAGATAAATTAGATTTTCTTGATCTGTGGTTTCATGTCTTCTATTTTCATGTTAGGACGTGTTATGAGGACACTTGTTCATTGTGTTTTTACAACATGTTTTATTAATTATGATAGACCTTTTATTAGGACACTTATCTATATTATATTTTTATGAATCATTACCTTGTTAGTATATATATTAATTATGTTGTTATGTTCAATCATGTTTTATCATCTTATGTTGTTATTGAACATTATATTGAATGTTATATCATGTTAGATTGAATGTTATGTTGAATGTTATTGCACATTAGAACATGTTACAATATGTTTGTACCACACCCTTGATAAATAGTATGATGGACTTTTAAATTTCATACATTATGTTATCATATTTAATTGACATATTTAGACAAGCATATTTAATGTTCGCTTAGGAATATCAAAAATATTTTTGATTGAACATGTTGATATGATAACTTATATTTAATTGAACATGGGAACAATAATTTAGAAATGTTTGAATGTAAAATTAAAAGGAAACATATAGGAGATCATTAAAATTTAACAAAGAATACTATTGTGCACATCAATAACTTTCAAATAGAAGTGAACTCATTTTTAAATGTTTACAACAATATTGGATTCAAATACAAAAATTGGATGAACAATTTTTTTCAAATGTGGTCCTGCAACATAAAAAATGAATTTGGTGAAATGTTAGTATAACAATTAATTTTATAAGTCACATTCAATTGGTACAATATGAAAATTCCTATGTGTATAATGTAATATATGTTTAATGTACTCACCATGGGTAATTGCACAAGATATTGATGTCATCTATGATGTTATAAAAATTTGCATAAGTTGTACTTGACACATGAATATGTACACAAATTAATATCATTGACAACATGCACATACATTTATTATAAAAGTACATATAAAAATAACATAAAAAAGATTAAATTACATGTGTGTAGATTTGTGTCAACCTTGTGTACCATTTGCATGAATCTATGATTGCCTCATGCTTTTCCATTGAAAGTGTCCATTATACCTTATTGGTGAGTCTCCCTTTTTATCTTTCTAATTTGATATATGTTGCCACCAACAAATGAGAATAGTATATAAAAAAAAATCTCATTGGTAGTCTTCAAATGTTGGTAAACCATTCCTTCCTATTAGGTATCTACATAGCCATGTGTCAGCTACAACAATAGACCCAATTGGATATTGAAAACCATCATCATCTACTTGATGACATATCATTTTTTTCTTGGGCTTCACACATCTAACTAGCTAGTACTCAATCTATTCATCATTATCATTAGGTGCAATAACAACATAAACATGTCCTACAAGATAAGTTAAATTATACATGCATGTACTTGAATTAAATTTATGATATACATAAATAATATAATATAAATTAAAGCACAATGACAAAAAATTGATTTAAATTGGAATACTAGGTTGTATGAGGTCTGAAATACGATCATATTCCTCTAATGTAAATGTAAGATTTGTGTCTTCATTTATTATATCATCTTTAATGTGTGTGTTAGTAGGTTATAATGATTTTTTTTTCCATTCTTCAACCCATTTTGTATTCATTCATCACATTCACCCGTCACTCAAAATTGACTAAACATGTAAGCTCCCTAGTCCATATAGTCTAGGTGTTAGAATAAGAACTCCTAAATGAATGTCATTTAGTTGACTTGCTAATTATATCATAGTCATATTTGTTAAGGATATTCTTCTCTTCGAATAGTGATAAGAAATGTTTGGTTGTAGAGTTTTGACTTGATCCTATATAAAAATATTTTTTATACCATTCCACAATGTCATGTGCAATTTTTAATATTCCTTTTTCCTCAAATTTTAGTTTCTTTATGCAAAGGGATTTCCTAAGATTAGCACCAACACCATCATGTTCTCCTTTATCATGTCCAACCTAAAAAATAACTTCACATATGTTGGATATGTTGGATATTATTTTTCCTAAATGTCCTACTCAACCAATAGAACATTTTAGCATTCTTAAATTTTCATGTACAATTATCAGACCATATTGAATTTTGTGTCATTTTAATTTCTCGCTCCCTTAAAATGATCATTGTTGGTCCCAACTAGTTCTGAGAGGGGGAGAAAATTAGTACTATTTGTAAAATTGGTTATTCTTTTTACTCTTTCAACTATTCTTATTCAAATCAACTTATGCTTAGAAACAAGATAAATATTGTAAGATAAAAGCATGAAAACACACACACACAAAAGCACTCATCAATGAACACAAAGATTTTTAAAATGGAAACCATCAATGAGAGGATGAAAACCATGGTGGGGATAATGTACACACTATCCTTTTACTACAGATAAAAGGTTATTTAGTTAAGAGCTACAACTCGTTCCTTCTAAGAACACATCTTGTTTAAAATGTGTAACCTATAAGGATTATAATAAACCTGTTAAGGTTACCTTTTTAAATAATTTAACTCTCTCTTTTAGAGGCACCTCATTAAAGGATTTAATCATACACTTACAACAAAAGCGAACCATGTTAGGATTTTTACCACATGATTACTATTGATCTCAGAGTGGTTTTGACAATTGAGTATCAATGCACTTAACTCATTTACTTAGTTCATGCCGAACTAGTAATGCATGCCGAGTACAACATGTAAGTATTAGACCATGCCAAGTTGCAATGAATGTCGAGTCACTCAAGTGTTGAGAAAATAGACCATGCCAAGTGATTCAAGTGCCAAGTAAACAATAGATGTTGAGTAGTTCAAATGTCAAGCCAAAACAGTGTATGTTGAGCATCAAAGACTACATATGCCGAGTAACATAGATTGGAAATATTTTCTTGCGATGGCACAAACAACTATGTAAACCATTTTTTAGCTAACTTAAGGACATATTTTGATCATTTAAAAATAAGGACGAACCTATATGAAAATTCCCTATACAATTACATGTAGCCAATCAAAAAATGGGAAGGTTTAAGTGACAAAATGGGCAAATCATAGCCATAGATTCATACCTAACCCTAAGCCACCTCAGTCTTCTTAAGGAGGATGAAGGCCTAAATATTTAACATTGTAGAGAGAATTGAAAAGGGGTGAATGATCAAATTGGAGAAGTGAACAAGATAGTTTACAGAGCATTCAAGGTGACCTAACAATAACAGTAAATTACATAATCGGTTAAGTGAAGAATAGAGGATAGAGGATACAACATTGATACATCAAATCATGAAGGATTAATCAAAGATTGGATAGAGGTGATATGTTATTAGGAAATAAAGTGCCACCTACAAGATCTATGCTAAGATATTTTGATAGGTGATTTCAGCTAAATCTCTTAATAGAGTAGTCTTAACAAGTTGTATATAATTCTTTAACAGGATGCTTACATAATTGTAAGTTGAAGTCCTCTAACAAGGAACACTTCTAATAAGGTTTTGAAATCCTCTAAAAAGGTGGGACTTAACAGTCTTTGTAAGCCTTTAACACGATAGGCCTTTCACAAGGTAGATCATGATTCATGGTCAAACCATTGTAGCCTTAATTTGGATACACTTTATTGCTGCAGTAGTGAAGATTTTTGGGTGTCATCCCCACCCCAATTTTACTTTTTCATTTGGAGGGTTCTTGGGTAATCATATATGGTGTTAAGTGTGTGTTTTTGATTATATGTTTACATGATTGATCCATATGCTTTATATGTTATTTTAGCTTATTATGCATGTGATGTATGAAAGGTGAAAGTTTATGGGTCCAAGTTTAAACTCCTAATTCACTCACTCCCCCCCCCCCACAAAGAAGTTTACTCCTTTCCCACTTGTAATTTCAACAATTGGTATCAGAGCTAAGTTCTTAGAAGGAGAAGCTTTGGAGCTTAGAGACAAGATCTTGAAATGGAAGTCTACAAGTTGGGAAAGACTATTGAGAACTAGGAGATTTAAATACATCTTATACTACATCAACTGAATGAAGCTAGAGATGTTTTGAAGAGTTCCTTGAAGAGAAGGAAATAAATTGCTATAACAAAAAATGACACACAATACAAAGAGATAGACACCACCAAGCTATAGATACAAACTCTAGTGAATTTGATGTGGTAGTTGTAGATCTAATGGAAAAGAATAGAATCCAAGCTAAAGAAATCAAAAATCTCTAGTTGGGGCAACAATCACAAGCTATATTGCTATGTGAGGTGATTGAACAAAAGAAGAAAGCCATGGAAGACAAAGCCATGATTGAAGAAGACAAAAGAATTCTAGCAAAAAGATTGGAAGAAAAGTCAACAGAGCTAACTATGATCTCAAACATGAAATTGGATACCTTAAGCCAAATGATGAATTCTCGTCATGAACCGAATGTCAAGGACATTGAGATAAGCACATTGAAGTTGTAGAATGAACAGCTGTAGAATGACCTGAAAACAAAAAAGGAATTTGTTGAAAGTTTCAACAAGCCAAATGAAGCCATCAAATACTTTGAGAAATTACTAAGATCCCCTATATCTAACAAAGATACATTAGGATTGGGCTACACAAGCACTAATGTAGGAGAATCATCCAAAGTTGCTGAAGAAAGTAATAACAATGGTAAGAATTTTAAACATACTTGTCATAGTTGTGGAAAGAAAGGACATACTACTAATTTATGTAGGAGCCACAATACAAATCATAATTTCAAGCCTAAGAACATGGTTCATTATCATAAGTGCAATAGACAAGGTCATCAGGCATAGGAATGTAGAACCAAGACCATGCATAAGAAAAAATTTGAAGGATATTTCTACAACTGTCAAAAGTATGGATATAGAGCTTTTGAATGCATATCCAAGTCCATGTGGTCATCAAACAAGCTAGAAAAGGTAATAAGCTATAGAAACTCTTATAATTGGGATTACAATACAAGATATAGCTGCCACTATTGTCAAAAATATGGACATGTTCCTGAGAATTGTATTAGGATACACTTCAGTAGTAAATACAAAAGGTGGTTGAGTCAAACCACATGCTTTAGCTATCTAAATATTTGTAACATTAGTAAGCATTTTCCAACTAGGTCAAAGGCACCAATTTGTGAATTTGATAAGGGCAAAGGCAAGGCAGATGTTGAACACATCAGGAATGAAATGAACAAGACATGGAAGAAGAAAGATGGTTGAAGCACATCAAATGGAGAAGGGATCACTTCATCCCATGGGTCAGGTGGTCACACCTCATCAAACTAAGAAAACAAGAGGTATATGGGACTAATATTTAAAGTATTATATCATACATTAGTTCCAAAAGAAGTTAGCACTAAAAGGACTACATTATCATGAATGAAGATGCAAGATGTTGTTGAAAATTCAAGATTTTAAGTTTTCATATTGTTGCCAAGCATGAAAAGTTTTCAATGGATGTCGAGTGGAATGCTAGTTGATGTTGAGTCTATAGTAGCTTTTGAGTGATGGTAATATTAGTGGATGTTGAATGATTTTAAAATCAAGTTAATGCCAATTTTACAGTTGTACAAGCACTAAGCATTAAATGCAAGGGTTTTTGAAGGGTATATGGTCATTTTTCACTCATTTTGAATTTGAGCAAGAGCAAATAGAGAAAAAGGTGACTCAAAAACTTGTTAACAACATTTGCAAAGATCTTAACGATGATTTCATACCAATTCTACAAGATTTTCAAGGTATTTATCATTAGCTGAGCTATGCAATTTTTATTCGCACAAACCCTAGTTTGATAGAATGGCATCTAGCTCAAGAAGTGTAGAAGGGAAAGAGGTTTTGAATGTCCACCTAGTTAGTAATGAAGTAAAACAACCAATTTTCAAGGCCATCCCAGACATAGCATATAAACAAGATCCCTCTGGCACACTATCCATGATCCTGCCAAAATTTATTATGGTACAAGATGTTAGGAAATGTTACAATTGCAAAATAGGAGGAATAGGAGACATGGAAATTAGAGAAACCTATGATAGACTATGTGAAAATGGTGCTCTGATAGAAGAACTCAAAATCATTGAAAGGAAGGGTTTGAGCCATGCCCAAGACTTTCCTTCTATTTTCAAGACTAAATGGATCATAATTGTCTTAAGCCAAATACACGATGGATCCTTGTGGCTAGAAGGAGGACCAATAAAGATTACTAAAAAAATAATTCATGGGGTTACTAGTTTCCCAACCCTAGATTAGCCCAAGACTCTACAGAGTGACTCCAAAGAAGTAATAGAGAAAAATACAAGAGCAAAATGGAATAAAAGAGGAATGACAATAAACACTATAACTAATAATCTAATAAAAATTTTCATTAGGGTAATCTCACACAAATTCTATCAATATAGTAGATTGAATAGTGTACCTTGTATTGCAGTAGATGTTGGCTACAAGATTGTGAAGAAAGATCATACATATGATCTGGCAAAACTCTAGCTACAAAAACTAATGGAGAACCTTGGAGCTCTAAGGAAAACCAAAAGTGCACAATGAGAATTTGGTTCAATACTTATCTACATATTCTTCTATGTAAAAAATGCATTCCCCTCTTTTGGTATAGTTGGATGGAAGACCAATAGGTCAATTTTAGTTTAGACAAATGAGTATATTAAATAGATGGGAGAAAATTTTGAGACATTAATGACTAGCTACTTTGAAGACTTTAAGAAGTCAATGAAGCAAAGAATAAGGATACATGTTTCACTAGTTGAGCAACACTACAATGATATATGTTTTCTTGTTGATGTTGAATATACCTTTATATAGGCTACTACACCAAGGGTTAGATGGTTAAGACCACTTGGGTATGAGATCAATGTTGATGAAGCATCAACAACAATAACTACACTTATAGTAGAGGAAGTGGACAAGACTGCAAGAATCTTTGGAAATTATGATGTCATGAAATCAAAGATTGAAATGGAGTTGAAAAATACCTCCACACTTAAAAAGAAAGATAAACTGGTAAAGAATCTAAAGGCTAAATTTGGTGAAGATGTAAGTGAGGAAGAAGAGGAAGAAAATGAAGAGGATGAAGAAGAAGATCAAGAACAAACACAAGAACCTCTTGCATTAATCCAAGGCATGGGAGAGGACAAGGAAGAAGAAGAAATAGAAGGTGTCAAGGAAGAAGAAGTTGAGGAAGCACCAACATATGTCGAGTCAAAGAAGAGAAAGGCTAAAGCATAGCCTATGACTAAGGCAAAGAAAATTGCAAAGCCAAGCTCGGCTAGGCCAACAACACCTACTACCAGAGCCAACACATGTGCCACAACACATAAGGCAAAGGAGAAGTCCAAACAAGGAGAACAAGGAGGCTAAGTGCAGAAGAAATAGAGAAGAAAGTTTGTTGCACAACCTAATTTAGATGCAGAAAAGACTGAATTAGATGATTTGAGTCAATTCAAAGTGCTAAGTAAAAAGCCACTTTCTAATATTGAAAATGTGTGCGAAAATGTCAGAAATAATGTAAATTTGTTTGGATTTAAACATATTGATTTTGAAAAACTTGAGAAAGAAGAACAAAAGTTAGTAGAAGATGCCCTATATGAAATGATATCTAAATTTAAGACTACACCATTGGAATTTTCTAACTCAGTACCTAAGAAATTATATGACTTAGTTGAGTAAAAGTGGCATTATTGTTTAAATTTGGAAAAACAAATAAGGGAAACTACATTGGCCCAAGTAATGCCAGAAGTGACAAAAGGGAAGATCGCTAAGGTTACTAAGAGATATGGAGTTAGGTTTAGACATGAGTATAGAGCCTTTAGCATACTTCAAAACAACATTGAAGATGTGATCAAGAAATCCACCCAAATATGGAAACTAATCTATGGGTTGACCACTGTAAAGCAATGAGAAGCTAACCCTTTTGAGGGTAAAAGTGATGATAAAGATGAAGATGACAAAGAAGATGATGACAAACAAGAAGATGAAAATAAAGATAATACAATTGGGGAAGAAACACAAAAGCAAGATGATGACATGGCTAGAGTTGAACAACAACAAAATGAACAAAGTGTGTAGGACACACAAGTACCAAGTGTCAATCCCCCACATGACACAGTCAAGTCAACAAAAACTATTATTGTCAAGTATGTTCCTAATGCATCAGCTTAGAACATCAATCCACTAAGTAAAAATGACTTGAAGAAATTAATGGACCAATCTACACTACATGCTAAGTTATGTGATAATCTAGTCTTGGTGAGTGTAGATGAGCTCCAAAAGGTAGTAACTAACATCACAAGGCCACCAGAACAACCTTCTTCCATCTCTTCAGTTACTCAAGTGCAAGCTTTGATTCAAAAAATAGTAGATATTCCCTCTAAGGTTGATACACTTGTGAAAGTTGTTACTCTTGAGAAGAAGCAAGAAGAAGAAAAAGATACAAATGGACAGTAGGAAGCAGGACAGACAGTTTCATCTGTACCTAAAGCACAAGGAAAAAGTGTTATTCATGTCATTGTATTAGATAAGAGACAATATGAAGAAGGTGGGAAAGCACATAAGGTAAAGGAACAAGAATCCATCTAGGCACTAGTAACACTACCTACATCTGGCACTTCTCCTACAAAATTTCTTTAGAAACTGAGTACAGAAGCTATACCATTGTAGATCTCAGTGCCAGGCTCAAGCTCTTCAAAATTTGATAAGGTAACTAACTATGGTGATAGCACTTTAAATGAAGAGATAGTTATTCCTAAATTTGACTATGACACGATGACAATAGATCAAATAAGTATTTTACAATAAGCTTTAGAGAAGAAGAAGCATCAAGAAATGCTTAGGAAAGAATATAGGCAAAAGCAAGCACTGCAAGAAATTAAAGACATCTTTTTAGATGAATTCAACTTGCCTACTCTTGAAGAAAAAATGACACTATTAGAACAATTTTCATAAATAGTGGAAAAAGTCAACAATGAAAACATTGATACAAGTGCCAAATTTTTAGAGTAGTCAAAAAAAATTCCAAAGCAAGGTCAATGAGAAGATATCTGGTGACATAGAATTGGCTCAAGTTGCATTAGGAATAAAGGTTGAGGATGTGAAGAAGGTACTTGAGAACATATTCTCATTGTACACCAAATTGTGTGACCCTACACTCTTCACCCAAGAGACAAGACATAATATTCTAAGCCTAGAGAGAAATCTTGATATATCAAGTACAAGGTTACCTCAGAACCTAACTCAGAGTGAGAAGCATTTTAATACATTTCTTCAAACACAAATTAAATTAGTTGTGTTAACAAAATAAGAGGCTAACTTAAGAGCCAAATTGATAAATATACAGGCATCTCTCACCCCTCACATGGAAATACTGTAGAAGGAATTAGGCTGTGCAGAAACTCTACTGAAGAAAGACCTCAATCTTTTTACTCTAGATGGCCTAGTACACCTTGTTGTTGAGCTTGTCATCCAACTCAAGTCACTGGATGTTGCATGTGACAACTAGGATGCAGCTCTAAAAATCATAATGTAGGTCCACAAATCATTTTTGGACAAACATGCTAATCATGTATAGCGCATTTGACATAAGTGTCAAAAAGGGGGAGATAGAATATAAGAGATAGAATATAAGGGATAGAATATAAGAGGGAGAATATCCTATGGGAAGTTGGATAAAAAGGGGGAGATAGCAAAAAGGATAAGAATATTCTATGAGGAAGAATGAAGAAAGGGGGAGTTATACATTTTTGAGAAATACAATGTAGAGATAGAAACAAAATAGAATAGAGCATGAAAGAGTATAAGTGCATTGAAGTCAAAGAGTATTAGTTAGCAAAGACAAATCCACTCAAAATGGAGAATAGATTTTGAATACAGAATAGACATATTAACTCAGGAGGAGTTATAAATTTTGAGGTATATAGGTTATTGCAAAATTTTGAAAATTTTGAAGTTTTGTATATAAGTCGAGTGATGGATATGTTATACTTGAGAAGATTAGATTGATTATGTATATTTAAGTATTTTTAACACTCATGTCAAAGGGGGAGATTTTTTATCTTAGATTGGTTTTGATAGTTGAGTGTCAACACACTTAAGAAATTTACTTAGTTCATGCCAAAATAGTAATGCATGTCGAGTACAACATGTAAATATTAGACCATGTCAAGTTGCAATGAGCGTCAAGTCACTCAAGTGCTGAGCAGATAGACCATGCTGAGTGATTCAAGTCTTGAGTAAATAGTAGATGTTGTGTAGTTCAGGTGTCAAGTTAGAACAATGTATGTTGAGCATTAGAGACTAGATATGCTAAGTAACATAGATTGGACATATTTGTTTGTGATGGCACAAACAACTAAGTAAACCATTTTTCATCTAATTTAAGGATAGATTTTGATCTTTTAAAGATAAGGAAGAATCCATATGTAGATTCTCTATGCAATTACATGTAGCCAATCAAAAAATGGGAAGGTTTAAGTGGTGAAATGGATGAATCTTAGTCGTAGATTCATACCTAACCCTAAGCCACCTTAGCCTTCTTAAGGAGGATGAAGCACTAAATTTTTAACGTTGTTGAAAGAATTGCAAAGGGCTGAATGATCAAATTGGAGGAGCAAAAAAGATAGTTTGCAGAGCATTCAAGGTGACCTAGTAGTGAGAGTGAATTGCACAATCAATTAAGTGAAGAATAGAGGACAAAGGATACAACATTGATACATCAAATCATGAAGGCTTAATCAAAGATTGGATAGAGCTGATATGTTATCAGGCAATCAAGTGCCTACCACAAGATCTATGCGGAGACATTTTGATAGGTGATTCCAGTTAAATCTCTTAATAGAGTAGTCTTAATAGGTTGTATGAAATCCTTTAACATGGTGCTTACTTAATTGCAAGTTGAAGTCCTCTAACAAGGAACACTTCTAATAGGACCTATTGAAATACTCTAACAAGGTAGGACTTAATATTCTTTGTAAGCCTTTAATAGGGTAGGCCTATCATAGGGCAGATCATGATTCATGGTCAAACCATTGTAACCTTAATTGGATATACTTTATTACTATAGTAGTAAATATTTGTGGATGTCATCCCCACCCTAGTTTTACCTTCTCATTTGGAGGGTTTCAAGGTAATCATATCTAGTGTTAAGTGTGTGTGTTTGATTACATGTTTACATGATTGATGCATATGCTTTATATGTTATTTTAGTTTATTATGCATGTGATGTATGAAAGGTGAAATTTTATGGGTCTAAATTTAAACTCCTAATTCACCTCCCCGTTGCGCCCCGCCCCCCACCTCCCCCTCCCCCCCATCAACCACCCCTTTCAAAATTTTACTCCTTTCCCACTTGTAATTCCAACAATTACAATAGTTAAAGATAAATCAAATGCTATCTATATTGAGTATCAATTATCTTCTTGTTATATTTCCAATGAATACCTTGGAGATATCTTTATCTCCCTTCATTTGACCTTAAAACTTTATGATCTCCCATGTATCACTCTTCCTTTCACTTCTTAGCTTCTTAGCTTTCCCTTATAGTATACTCCACTACCTCAAACTCAAATCTCTCTTTTCTTTTTAGCATTCTACTTAATGACTCATGTCTTCAGCTCAATCTTTTCCTTTCTCTCCCTTTTTGTGTGTGTAATTCTATCTTCTATTCTTCAGTTCTCTTAAGCCCCACTCTACCATTTATGTCTTACTTTTTGCATCTGCATACACACACACACACACACACACACACACACACACACACATCAAAAATTAGTGAAGTTGCCTTTTTTTTATGGTCATAGAGGCCTTTATAGAATATCTCACTCAAATCAGTGAATTCAAATTTTTAACTCAAACTATTGAGGAGATCACGAGTGACATGTGACACCTATGTTATAGGATCTAGGATGGTAGAAATGTCAGTCTAGAATGGGTCTCATCTCGATTCATCTTCCCTCTTTGTATTTAATTTTTCTTTTTAGAATACAAACCAAATTTTAATTCTTGCCATACTTGATCTATCATGTCATTATCATGACTCCTCATACTGATTGGATAGACTTGGCTTAGTCATGTTCTTCCTTGCGGACCGGTGAAGATTTTTATCGGTACTCAAGAGATGTATATTCCTGAACCATTTTTGAATAAATGAGAACATACTTATGCCTACTATCCTTATGTTAATGTGATAGGTTGGGTCAATAATCTCCCCCTTTTGAATTTATGGAAAAACATTCTCTTTGACCCAACCTATCACATTAACAAAATTTTGTGTGTCTTCCTATTATTTCCTTGTTGAAACTAAAAATGTAAAATAATTATTATGTTGTCATTGATGTCCAACCTTACTGGCAAGACATTTACTAATAGTGTAGAGTTACATATCATTTGATTGATGAAGAGGATTTGAAAAGAAGAGATCATGAGATGACCTAGTGAAAGGATGAGTTGAGATGTTAAAGTGGATGGAATTACAATGGGAACTTGATAAGTTAGTACTTGACAAGATAATTTTTTGTTTATTCATTACAATAAGAAAGGAAGATAGATCAATTGAGAAGAAAAAAGAGTTAATTGAAGCAACCTAGTATCTGAAGAAGAAGATTAAGGAACTTAAGCATTACCGAGAAGAACATTGTTGGCTGAGTATTAGTATTGGTCGAGTCACAAAGAATGATGAGTAACAGTAACAATTGAGTTACATAATGTAAACAAAGAAACATAGTTTAGTGATGATGTAGTGATCTAGAGATGACTGAGCAAAAGAACGTAGTTATGACTAAGTGTCAACAAACTAACAATTTGAGAGATAATCAATATTTGTGGCTAGCAAAGTTGATTTTTTGAAATAATCAGAACATGTTGATGATAAGGATTGATTAGAAGGATTATTTAATGCATGGAAAATATTAGTATAGTGATTGAAAGCTAATATTTAAAGGAATGTTTCTACACATTTCAAGACAAAAGGAGAATAGAAGAGGGGTAAATTCATTGAATCTATTGAATCTAATCATAACCCTAAGAACCATGATTATGTTTAAGAAGAAAAATATCTAAGATACCTATTTAAGGATGAATATGAAATGTTTTATGTGGTTTTTGGACTAGAATTTGTGGAGAGAAGTGGCAAACAAACTTGCAATGGAGAAGTTCAAAGTTTGTGATGTGGGAGATTGCTTGAAGAACTATCAAGTAGATTTGAGTTATTGAGAGAGATGGAGTCTAAACAATGAACCAAGATTGAGTTGAATGGAGATCTGAATTCACAAAGTGAGTTGTATGTTATCAGATCAAATCTAGCTATTACTTTCTAATCATTATGGTCGTAGTTAAATCCTTTTGATTAAGGTTGACATAATAGTCATTAGTAAATTCTTTAACAAGGTGCTATTCTAAGGGAATTTTTTTAAGTCCTCTAACAAGGCCACTCCTAAAAAGGTGATTAAATCAATTAATAAGGTCACACCTAATTGTGGTTCCACAACACATGCCTCATTCTCAACTTTAGAAATGAGGACCCCCCTTTTTTTGGCTCATAGAAGCTCATTCATCAGAATAGGGTATCTTCCAAGATGACTCAAGGAGTAGATTTTTTATAGTTTGGGTTTAGGAGTCCAGTCAGTTAACATCACTTTTAACCCCTAAAACTAGTATATTGATGTTTATTTTTTGTGTAGGTCATCATGGCATCCTCATCATCCATAACAAAAAAAATTTATCATGGTATTGCATGTGCATTTTCAAAATAGGCACCTTGGGATTTTAGATAGAAGAAGTAGAAGGAGTTCAAGTATACGACAATGTTGGGCTATAAAGAGGGCATAAATCATGAAAAATATTAAGAATAAGTACACTAGAGTGCTCCCAAACCCCATTTGAGAAAAACATAAAAAAAAAAATTCAAAACTAAAATTTTTGGGTGAATTGAGCACTTTGAGCACTTACTTGAAGGTGTACATGTGCACTTTTGGTTAATGTGTGCCTTTTGATGGTGCACAAGGTGTGCATTGTAATTTTGAATATGCATAAGTTGGAGAACTCTAGAACATGTGTATATGCAAATGTGTGGAGGTGCACAATTCTAAAAGTCTTGAAGATGCTAAGGTGCGCAAGTGCACAATTTTAGAAATTTTTGAAGAGCAAAGTGCATAGGTGCACAAGTTGTGAAAATAAACCTAAATCATAATAAAGGACAAAATAAATAGTATAAAGTTCTTTGAGACCTCGTATGAGGAAACCCCAAAAACCATTTTCAAAATTGAGAAGTTTGAATTTTTGGTGAATTGAGCATCTTATGCACTTCCTTGAAGGTGTGTAGGTGTGCATGTGCACAGGTGCATAGGGGTGCAATTTGGATTATTGGCTCCTATTAGAAGGTGTGAAGTTGTGCAACTATGCAAGGTGCACATGTGTACACTGTAATTTTGAGATATTCATAACTTAAAGGACTCTAGAAGGTACACATGTGCAAGGGTACATAGGTACACAATTTTACAAGTTTTGAAGAGAAAATTACATAGGTGTGCAAAGTACAAAAATAGGCCTAAATCATCAAAAAGATCAAAATAAGTACATAAGAGTGATCTAAAATCTCATTTGAGCAAAACACATAAACCAATTTCAAAAATGAGAACTTTTCTTTTTTAGTGAATTGTGCACCTTACACAAATTCCCTAAAGGTGCACAAGTGTGCAGGTGCACAATTTGAAGATTTAGTGAATGAATTTTCTCTTAAGGAGTAAAGGTGCACATGTCTAAAACATCTAGAGCCCCCTTGAGGTCCTAAACAATACTATGGCTTCCTTGTCTTCTACGGTAACTAAGATCACACTCAAACCCATGACTTTCAAGTTCCAAGGAATTCCCAAGAAGTCACACTTCATGATTTCCATAGGGAAGTGAGGGTAAATTATGAAGCTTCAGACTTATTAGCTCCTTAAGAAATCACCTCTTCTATCCAAAATTTCAAAGAGAAACATCAACACATGATTTTGGTATAAAGAGGAAGAAAACTCAAATGTTAGAAATCAAGTTTTGACACTTAGATCTCGAAGATGCATCAGTAGTTTTCAAGAAGAAGTAGTACGCCAATAGTTAAATCCCAATTATTATTTTAGAGCATTCCATGCATTGGAAACTCATTTTGACGGCAGTTCAACTCCCAAAGATACCTAAAGAAGGTTGAGCTTCCATTTTTAGAGCTCCAAAATACTCCTAGATCATCTCATGGCTTCTATCTTCTTATCTTCTCATTATTTTATTGTTTTAAGTCATGTAAAGGCTCATGTACCCATTAGTTGATATAAACAAGGGTGGAGACTTACTTAGCACCATTTAGAGAGTTAGTTTGTATGTAATTAGCTTTATTTTATAGTTTTTTAGCATGCATTTGCATTAGAAGAGCTCTCACTCCTAACACAAAAGGAGGAGAGGATTTCTTATAAATAGAGGGATGTAATATGTACTCTAGGTCATTATTTTGATGCAATAATATATGCTATTGGTGCTCTCATTCTGAGTGCAATTATTCCTATTAGAATTTGTTATTTTTTTGAATGCATGTTCATGAATAATAATGGATCCAATGGTTTTATTGTCTTATTATGATTGTGTGACCTTTTAGTTCTAGTTGTTTGCCTCATGTTAACAAATTTCACAGACATACCAAGGTGGACAAAAGATCACCTATTGGTCATGTATAGCTTCTTGTCTCGCATGAGTGCACTTTCTATGGCCATTTGATTCAATGAGAAGAGAAAAATCTTTTGGTTATTATTAAGTTCCCATCGATGATTGCATTAGTGGAATTAAGGAAGCATTACTCCTATTTTCTTTGGGTTCATATCTAATCTTTTCGACAATTTAACTTGCAAATGTGTTGTTACTATGGTTTATTTCCATTAGTAATTTCCCTTTCAAATTATTTTATTTAATCTCTTATTATATTATCTTTTTTATTTTCTTTGCTAACACTTGGTTAAAATAGGAATTCATATAGTTACATCGATAAATTACATTCATTGTAAAATAGAAAATACCAAAAAATATATATCTTTTGTAGTTCCTTTTCAAAATAGCAGATCAAACATCTTTCTTAAATTAGTTGAACCAGCAAAAGCCTCCTCGTGAACATACACATTTATCATCAATTGAGCAGATTCCAATAGGTTGCAAGATCTCCCAAAACCTTGGAGTTGATCCTGGATTAGCTTTTTAGGAGAAGAGTTCAAAAGGATTCCTATCATTAAGCAATTGTGTAAAATGACAACTCAATAGAAGTGGTGCTAGAAGGATGGCCTAGAAACCATTTAGCTCAAAAACCCAAGTTGATGTTTGGAATTTTTGCAATTTTTGGAAGTTCATAAATTTTCCAAGTCTGTCACTATCAGAAGGTGCACAAGTGTGCTTTTTGAAGGTGTGATTTTTAGAGGTGCACTTTTCCAAAATAAACACAAGTTCCTAGAACTCAGTGACTTTCACAAGCCTTGTAGTGATAAAGGGATACCAAGAACTCCACCCATTCATATTACAAGTTCTATCATCATCATCCACTCTACATTCTAGTTCACACATTCCTAGCATTATGCACCATATATTTATTCAATACCCAAATTTCACCTTTGAATCTAATTGTTCCATTACATGAATTTTCCAAAAATCCTAAAAAAAATTACCCATAGCTCATCTATGGAGAATCACAAATAGGAGAAGATCATATTAAAATTTTCAAGGAAATTTGTAATCAAAACTAGATTCAGCATATGGACATGATCTATCATCTTTCTCTTACACTTTGGGGGAAATAACATTCAATTTGTACCTTAATCTACCACCAGTATCAATAAGGTATTGGAACTCTTTTCAGAGAACTCTTTTGGCATAATTCAAGGTCTATATTGATCCATCTATCCTACATCATTAGTTCATCTCAATTAAGAGGGATCCCCACGAGACTATTTCATAGTTTAATCATCACTTCTATAGGATGTATTAAAGAATGGAGTTTTCTTATACTATACCACAAGAGGCTACCATCTAGATCTATTTGGGAATAATGAATTCATTAACTTCTATTTTCCTAAGAAGGCTCCCACCCAGAGACATTGATACCATTGAAAAGGTCTTCAAAGAGGTTGTTACATTCATGAATCAGGTAGATACCCATGGTGGAGGGAACTTTGTCTCTTCCTTCACTCTAAATAATATAGTATCCATACCATTACTTCTTGCTGGAGCATCTACTATACCCAATCAAATGTCTTTATTGAATCCAATACCTTTACTATAACAAGTTGTTGTTGCTCCAATGTCAACAATTAGATATTCAAGGTATGAGCCCCAAAATATTGTATTCTTTGAGAAAAAGACTTCTCTTCCTTCTAAACTCAAGAACAATATGGCTAGTGAGGTTAAGGCCATGAAGAAGACAATGTGTCTTTTATCTAGTGAACTCATCAAAATAAAGTTGAATTTCTCAAGAAACCAAGACAATTATCCAAGACAACTTGCTGCCTAAAACAATTATTCTCAAAATTAGAGCAAAATTTTTGGCCCCTATGGTAACATCAAGAATGAGAATAATGGTATTATAGGTATGAGTTCAATTTGAAATGGATATGGGTACAATGATGTTTTAGAGAAGCCTCCCCAAGGCATGGAGGAAAAACCTTTGTAGTTTAGTGCAATGTTATTTGAATCATATGATAAATCTGTAGCAGGACAAAATGATGAAGATGATCAAGAGGAGTTTGTGCTCCCATTCAATGAAGAGAAAGAACATGGACCCTCTAGGATACATGTTTATTGTAAAAATAATATGAACACACAAAGTTTGAAAAGTGGACAAGAATCTCTAATGGATGATGTCTCTCAATGGTTACATCCCACTCCTTTAGACATGTAGGTTTTTAATACTCCAATGCATTATGAGGCTCCAACCAACATTACCTCGACAAATCAGAAGGATTTACATGTAAAGGATGAGGTTTTGTAAGGTTTTATGGATAAAATAATAAGAAATTTGAAGTATCTTGGAGAAGGTCAGAATCTGAACATTCTTTTTCTTCCAAACTCTTGTCACTTCCATCAAAGGATTCATTCAAAGGTGGAATGTGCTAGTTTCCAAGATGCAATATCTTATTTGGTAGCACAAAAAAATAAACTTGCTAAATTTTTGGAAACCCTGAAATTTTTCCAAGTTTTGATGTTTAAATAAGTGTGGATATCCCAAGAAATTTTGAGGATGCAGAAAATTTTGAAGTTCCAAAACTCCATGGAGTTGCAAAAATTCTCAAGTTGCAAAAAATAATGGATATGCAAAAGATCTTTACTTAGGTGAATGGTTGTGAGGTGTCACCTTCCTACATGTGAGAATCCATTAGCTATCTTGGGAAGATACTTTTCTATCTTTAGTCCAATAGATGGTTGCCTATGTAAGCATGCTACCTAGCTTGTATTTGCATCTCTTGTTTTTACATCCTCTTAATGTTATTTTTCTTCTAGCATTTGCATTACTCTCTTGGAGACTAACTCTATGTTGCTATTTTGACTTTGTATCATTTTCCTTAATAGTTTAGATATCTATTCTTTGCACTAGTTTTTTGGGTTATTAATCTTTTCATATTCTAACATGGTATCAAAGCCATTCTATGTCCAAGAATAGATTTTAGTTTCCTTATTTGAGATACTCAAGGGGGGCTAATAAATCTTATTATAGGTTTTTGAAAAACCCAGTTTGCTCTTCTCTCGTATCTTTGGATGATCTTGATAATTAGGAAAGTTTGATAAAAATGTTTTTAATCTCTGGGGCTTACATATGTATTTTATGAAATCTGGGTGATTGCAGCATTTCTAATTATACTGGCAACATTTTTGGTTGTTCCAACAAATCTAGGGGGCTTGATAAAGTCATATTTTGGCTTTTTTTTTCATCAAGATCAGAGATCGTCATACAAGTTGTGAAATTGGGGTTTCAATCTCAAATATGACAACCAACTTGCATATTTGGTGTTTTCAATCAATATTACAGGTTCCAACATGCCATTGATTGACTTAGGTAGCTGATTCAACCTTTTCATGATGTCTTTTCATTGTTTGGGTCAGTTTTTGGTATTTGGGGCCATTTTTTGTTATTAAAGGCATCTAATTTACACTACACTACATCTTTTGTACTTCGGCAAGAAAAACACTTTTTGGGTTTTGTTCGCAGCCCCAAAAAACCATCTAGGTATCTTTTAATTTTTGCATGAAATCTGTATATTTTGTAGAATCAAGTCTGGAAAGCTATAGTCATACCCCTCTCTATTGGCAATCATAGATTTGAATGTAGTTTTCAAATGCCTCGTTCTTGCTCATACAAACTCCAAATTTGATGATTCTTGTTATGATCTTGGCTATTTTTTTGTGCTCTATCCACTAGTGTAGTCATTTTTTGATTTTGATGCATAAATTTTTTAGAAATTGTAGATTCTCAAAAATGACTTTGCACAGTTCTCATTTTGGAACCTTAGGAGGATCATAACTTTCTCATATGACCTTGTATCGAGGTGATTCTTTTTTTTTAAAGTCCATGATTTTTTGAGTAGATCATAGTGGTGCTATTTGTTTCCTTGAGTATTGTGCACAAGTTTCACTTTTAACATATGCTCTTCATGAGGGTTTTTGTAATGCATTAAAGTCAAGACCACTTAGTATTTCTTGCTAGTGGTAGTTGTAGATGCACTAAAATAAAGTGCCAAATCATATTTCTTTGGGGGGATTCTATGGGGGCATTGCTGTGGTTGGGTTCTCTTCTTTTTACCATTTCTTCTTTGCATTACTTCATCATGGATCAAACAAATATGCCCATCCTAACCCCATACAATTACTTTGAGTGGAAATCACACTTGACAATTCACTTAAGGAAAGCTAGATTAAATATGATAACTATGGGACTTGAAACTGAACCTAATAAAGATGAACATAAGCCTAAGTGGTTTAACAAATGTGATGAGGCATATGAAACATTGTGTTTGTATATTTCTCCTAACTTGCTATTTCACATTGAGTCTTTGGATACACTAAATGAAATATGGACACAGCTAGAAACACTATTTGGCACACAAGATTCAATGAACGATCATATGTTGGAAAATGAACTAATTAGTTTAAGTCAAAGAAATTTCAACACAATCCAAGATTTCTCCACCAAATTGAAATCACTAAGGCTGTAGTTAAAATTATGTGGAATTGAAAAGAAAGATGAAAAATTGATTCTTAGTATTATCTCAAAGCTAAGTTCAGAATATTTTGTGTTTGTCTCTACCTTCTATGCTACTAAGGGTGCACTTGTTACTCAATTCAACATGCCATCTTTAGATTATTTTTTTGTCAATCTCACTCGAGTATAGGACAAGCTAATCCAGATGGGCACTCTTAAGTCCTATAAGTCACATGCCTTGGCTAACAACCAAGGCACAAAAGAAAAAAAATAATAAAGTAGTAACAACAATAGTAAGGATGAGAAACAAAATAATAGTGAGGAAAAGAAGGATCAGATACTGGTTTCTTCAAAAGCAACTACTGATACCCCATCTTCTAAGGGCACTAAGCCTAAGAAAGAAAAGGTGAAATGTGCCTATTGTAAAAGACCCAATCATGATGAACATAAATGTTTAAAGAAACAAATTGATCACTTGACATACATTCTTGAGAAGAATAATATATGTGTTCCTAAGTCTATCAAAAAAAGTTCTAATGAAGGGTCTAACAAGGCAAAAGAAAAAAGAAATGGGAAAGGAAAGGGCAAGGCTCTTGTTGCAGTTGCTTCCTCACCATCCACTTGGGTTCTTGATTTAGGTACTTTGCACCACATGGCTTCATCTAAGGAATAACTTACATCCTTGGAGCCATGTACTATGCCTTATATTTTGATAGGTGATGACACTCCTATTGAGGTGTGTGGGAGAGGGTTTGTTGATGTGTGGGATGGCACATTCCATGATGTTCTTTATGTACCCTCATTATCAACTAATCTCCTATCAGTATACTAGATCACTCAAACAAGTTTAGGCAAGAGGGTTGAGTTCACTCCTAATTCAGTGGACATACATGAGTTGCACAGTGATTCTACAGTTGCAATTGGGAGAGCAGATCATCAATCATGACTCTATCTATTTTCTCACTTTGTCCCTAATCCTCCTTCGACTATTTTTCTCATTGACTCTAATGATGTGAGTAAATTATGGCATGAGTGGCTTGGCCATCTTAACTTTTTCTATTTGCATCAGCTCAACTAGCAGAGCATGGTCATAGGGTTGCCTTCAGTTTAGATCTTAGGTAGTGTTTGCCAAGGTTGCATTCTTGGTAAGCATCCTAAGGAAAAGTTTGATAAAAGTAAAGCATGGAGAGCTTCATAGATACTAGAGTTAGTTCATAGTGATTTGGCTGGTCCATTTTAGTATCCTTCTTTCAACAGGGTCTGATATGTCCTCACATTCATTGATGACTTTTCTCGATATACTTGGGTGTACTTTCTCAAACAAAAGTCAGAGGTATTTGATCATTTTTAGGACTTCAAAATTTTTGTAGAAGAGAAATCTAGGAAAGCCATTAAATTTTTGTGCATAGACAATGGTGGTGAGTATGTCAACCATTGATTTGAAAGATTTTTCACTTCAAAGGGGATTGATTAATAGCATTCAATTCCATACAATCCTTAGCAGAACGGTGTTGTAGAATAGAAGAATAGATCCTTGAAGGAAGTGGCAAATTGTATGATTCACTCTAGATCTCTTGCACCACAGTATTAGGTAGAGGCCTTGAACTGTGCTTTTTATATCTAGAACCATGTTCCTCACCTAGCCTTGAAGGGAGTTACTCCTTTTGAAGCTTGGAGTGGTCAAAAACCATCAGTTAAGCACTTTCAAGTTTTTAGCTCTCCTGCATGGGCCCGCATTCCTGTAGAGAAATACAAAGCCTTGGATCAGCAAAATAGACCTTGCAATTGTGTACATTATCCTGATGGTGTGAAGGGTTATTGGTTTTTCCACCCTACTACACATGAGTTGTTCATTGAGAGGAGTGTTCAATTTAAGGAGGGATCTTCAAGCTCATTTTCTATCACTTCTCCAACTCCTACTTTGACATTGGAGTCTCTTAGAACATATGACAGATCTTCTAATGAGTCAGATTCACCTGAACAGTCTTCTACCTCCACTTCTGATGTAGAGAGTGATTCAAAGAACTCACCTCCTTCCTCTCCTAGTCATCATTCAGAGTTTACTAATTCCCCTCTAGATTCTCCATCTTTTGGTCCACTTTAGGCTAGAAAGACCTTGCACTCTACAAGTGATTGGGTTGGTGATCCATCACACACTAGGTGGACTCATTCACAATTCTAGGATTCTCCACATGTCTTCATTGCTACTAGCTTAGATCCACAATCCTTTTATGAGGCTTCTAGTATTCTTGAGTGGGATATAGCTATGCAAGAAGAGTATAGTTCCTTGATGAGGGACCACACTTGGGATCTTGTCCCTCTTCCTAAGGGAAGAAAGCTTGTTCAATGTAAGTGGATCTATTGGATGAGATTTGTAGTAGATGAGTCAAATGAAAAACACAAGGTTCTCTTGGTCACCAAAAGATTCTCCTAGGTTCCTGGGATTGACTACTCTAAGAATTTTGTGCTAGTTACCTAAACGAATTCCATTTGACTTGTTCTTGCCATTATTGTATCTAATCATTAGGAAGTACATCAAATGGATGTGAAGAGTGCTTTTCTTCATAATGACCTTCATGAGATCTACATGGAGTAGCCACAGGGCTTCCTTCAAGATTCTTCACTTGTGTGCCATCTTCAGAAGTCTCTCTATGGCCTCAAATAGGCTCCTCAAGCTTGGTATGCCAAGATGGATTTCTTCCTTCTATCAATTGGGGTCACTCAATGCCATTCTAATCCTAATGTCTACATTCTAAAATAGAGTGATTCACTTCTATTTTTGGTTTTGTATTTTGATGACTTGTTGATCACAGGAAGTTCTTCACCCACCATTAAGGCTGTCAAAGTTGCCCTTCAGGATAGTTTTTTGATGACTAACTTGGGCTTGTTGCATTACTTTCTCAGGATTGAGATCTTTTAGTCTCCTTCTAGGATCACCATCATACAATCCAAGTATGCTCTAGATTTACTCTCAAGGTTTCATATGGTTAATTGTAAGCCTACTCTAACTCCCTTCCTTTCTGGAGTCAAACTTGAGGCTCAGTGTTCTTCTCCACTTGTTCATGGCACTTTGTACCAACAACTTGTTGGGATCTCATTTATGTAACTCATACAAGACCTGACATCTCATATGTTGTAGGCATGGTCTCTTGATTCATGCAGGAGCCTCATGAGCTGAACTAGAAAGTAGCCAAGTGGATCCTTCACTAAAGTTAGGGTTTTTACAGTTGTGGGATTCACTATGTAGTAGGTATTGAGCTTGATTTTGTGGGCTACAAAAATTTAGATTGGGAAAGTGATTCTTAGTATTGCAAGTCTACTTCAAGTTATAGCTTCTCACTTGGTTCAGGTCTTGTTTATTGGTTGAGCAAAAAGCAATCTACTATTTCTCTATCTTCTACTGAGGTTGAGTATCAGGGGGCTGTAAATGTTGCCACTAAGACCATTTGGCTTGAACATCTTCTCATTGAGTTTGGTATCTAGATTAGATGGCCATAAATAATATTTTGTGACAACTAGAGTGCCATTCAGATCTCATAGAATATGGTCCATCATTAACAGACCAAACACATAGAGATCCACATGCACTACATCTGGGAGCTCATCCATGGTCATGTCATTGACCTTAACTATTGTCCAACTTCTAAGTAGGTTGTTGATATCTTCACCAAACCCTTCATTGAGAGCAAGTTCCTTCATTTGTGAGCTTTGTTGGGGGTGTGAGATGCTTCAGCTTTTGGGGGGACCTCTTCCTCTCACTCGAAGTCCTGACTTTTTTTCTTTTTTTTTTGGGGGGGGGGGTCTCTTTTCTCTCTCTTTTGGGGGAATTTTATGTACATGGGTACCTCATTAGGATTGACTTGACAGGACCCATTTCTACATCCACCCAAGCTTCACTTATGGGGGGGGTGTTAGTCTAGTTTTTTATTTCCTAGTAGGTTATTTGTTTTTCCCTATATTGCTAGGTTTTTCCCACACTTTTAATAATCTTGCTTAGGTTAATAAAGCATGTCTTATTAGGTGAATGGTTGTGAGGTGTCACCTTCCTACATGTGAGCATCCATTAGCTATCTTGGGAAGATACTTTTCTATTTTTAGTCTGATAGAATGGTTGTTCCTCATTGGTTAGTGTTGCCACCTCCTCCCTCTTCCTAGCCTATATAAGCATGCAAGCTGGCTTGTATTTGCATCTCTTGTTTTTGCATCCTCTTAATACTATTTTTCTTCTAGCATTTGCATTACTCTCTTGGAGACTAAGTCTATACTGCTATTTTGATTTTGTATCATTTGCATTCATATTTTAGATATCTATTCTTTGCATTAGTTTTCTGGGTTGTTAATCTTTTCAGATTCTAACAATCTTGAGGTTGGTGAGATTTTTGTATAGGGAAGTCGTCAAGAAGAAGATACCAATGTTTCCTATTGCGATAGTGATTCCCCATTGAATAATGATAAGATACCTCCCTAAAAACAAGATATGTCATTAGAAAAGATGGATAGAGTTCTTAAATTGGTCTCAAGATTGACTGAAGAAATGTCTATTTGTGGGTATTCTGCACATATATCAAACTAGGCTATAACTGGGTCATGTAGAATCCATCCATTTGGATTCCATTAAGAATTAGGTTGTCCTAATTTCTTGTTAGCATGGGAGATCACAATGGTGGGCAAGTATGATTTTGAATAGGCTTCTTTGGAACATGAGGGAGAAAACACCTTGATTAATGGCATTAATGAATCTCTTAATTCAAAAAGACCATTCATGGTTTAAGGCTAATAATGGTGATAATAAGGACCATAAAAATAATGTTCTATCTATTGGGTCTTGTTTTTATATCCATATTACATCATTGACACTAGTGTTTCCATGTATGCATGGAGTAGTGTACCATGAGATAAGACCATCAGAAGGAGAAATTACAATGTGTAAGTGTACCCCTATGGTTAGGGACTTGCTAGATTAGGTGACATATTCCCATTATCCCTCATAGTTTGATGATTTTCAATTTTAATATGATGTTGAAGGTAAGAGAACTTGTTTGTGGATTAATCATGGCCATGGAGAGTTACCAAAACTTCTTTTTTTGTGTGATTTGTACCCACAGTTTCAACCAAGATTATCCAAATTTTATTTTTCTAAGTACAAAGACAAGTCAACATTTTTTAGAACTATATGGGGTGGTTCATTGCTACTATACATAATGAGGAATCTACTAACAAACACGCCACATTCTTATTATTCAATGTTTTCTATATATATGTTTTTATTTTTATTTTATTTATTTAGTCTTTTGAGCTAGCTATTAGTTTTCTTTGTGTTGAGTCTTTTTTGTTTGGGTTTTTTCACATTTCGCTTCTTTTTCTTTTTTATTCTTTGAGTCAGGAAGTTAGTGTCTTTTGTCAAGGCTATTCCCAACATGTGGTCCATCCCAACTAGTCTCGCCTTTAGGGAAGAGGTATTTCTTTGTCAAAGCAATCAGATAATTTTATTTCTTGTACCAATTGAAAATAAGTGTTCCTTGTAGTTGTAGAGGACTTCTAGTCTCAAAATCAAAATTGTATATTGATAGCTCTTAACACTTTACAAGTTAAAATTTTGATTTCTAGGTATTTTTTGAATCTAGGTTGATGGTAGCGAGGGATAATTCAAAACTAACTAGTTTAGAAAAAGGGTCTCTTCAAAGGATTGCTAAGAACACTATTTGGCATGAGAGTTTCATAAAAGGTCATCAAAAGATGAATGCAAGAGTTATCAATTGAAGTACAAATTTGGAAAACAACACCAATGCCTTGGCCACATAGTCTAAGAATGGTCAGCAAAGAAGATAAAGAAAACAAGAATCAAAAGGGTGTTACATCTAAAGATTCTAGACGATTGTAAAAGGTAATCAAATATATAGTGATATTCACTCCAAAATGGCTATCCTATTCTATGAAATTCTCCAAGGAAGAATCAAGTGGAAACATGCAAGCTCTATGAAGAAAGCTAAAGAAGATTACCAAAGACTTAAAATGTAATGAATTGGTAACTCACCAAGACCCCTAGAATGGATTCTCTCATATGGCCAGATAGTGATGGATAGATAGTTTTACGAAGATTCTTGGTGAATGGACTAGTTGAGCTAAAGATTTTCTCCAAGTTGCTAGATACTCATGATAGACTACACCTTGAGACATCAAAGGAAATGAATACACTAAGATTGACGATTCAAGATTCTAAAGTTTTAACTTCCGAACAACTTGAAAGTTTCCTAAAAATCTTTGAAATTTAGTTGTCACTTGTCACATGTTAGAGGATTGTTTTTTGATAAAGAAATGCCTTTGTCATTTCTTCCCTTTTGCCAAGGCTATTTATTTTTGTTCCATAACACACACCCCATTTTCAACTTTAGAAATGGCGACCCCCTTTTTTTCGCTCATAGAAGCTCATTCATCAAGGGTATCTTCCAAGGTGCCTCAAGGATTTAAATTTTTTTTAGTTTGAGTTTAGGATTATAGTTATTTAACAAAATTTTAAACTCCTAACACTAGTATATTGATGTTAATCTTTTATGTAGGTCATCATGGCTTCCTCATGATCCATAACACAAAACAAATTACCATGGTATTGCATGTGCACTTTCAAAGTAGGTGCCTTGGGATTTTAAATAGAAGAAGCAGAAGAAGTTCAAGTATATGAAAATGTTTGGCTATAAAGAGGGCATAACATCAAAAATATCAAGAATAAATACACTAGAATGACACTAGTACATTTGGGTTCATTTTTCGACCTTTATTGGTCAAATTTTTGACCCAATTTTTAACCAAATTCAACCAACCCATTGGTCGATATTTTTTCAGTCAAAATTTTGACCAACTCACTGGTTGGTCAAAATTTCAACCAATCTATTGGTTGAAAACCTTCCACAGCTATTGTCTAAGTTCAATCAGGAATTGGTCAAAATTTTGACCAACAAAGGTAGAAAATTATTTTGGTGTTGGTGGAAATTTTGACCAATGAAGGTGGAAATTTTGACCAACAAAGTGTTAGAGTAATTATTTGTTCTAACTTATTAATTAAATCACTTTGATTTAATTAATTAAGTTGCCTATTACTCTAGTTTTCTTAAGCTATCTTGTAGGTGCATATAATTAATATTTTATTAATTATATTGTGCAACCCTAGCTTTCTTAGGCTTTAGTTTCCCTTTTCGGGTTTCGTGATTCCTTTATAAGGATTCACCTCTTTGTATTTTAAACATTACTCTCTTGGAGACTAACTCTATGATGCTATTTTGATTTTGTATCATTTGCATTCATAGTTTAGATATTTACTCTTTGCACTAGTTTTCTGGGTTATTAATCTTTTCAGATTCTAACATGGTATCAGAGCTTTTCTATGTGCAAGAGTAGATTTTAGTTTCCTTATTTGAGAGATTCGAGGGGGGCAAATAAACTTTATTGTAGTTTTTTGAAAAACAAAGTATGCTCTTCTCTTGCATCTTTGGATGATCCTGAGAATCAGAAAAGTTTTGACAAAAACAGTTTTTCTCTGGGGTTTCAATCTCAAATTTGACAAGCAACTTGCATATTTGGAGTTTTTAATCAGTTTTGCAGGTTCCAGCATGCCATTGATGGACTTAAGAAGCTGATCCAGCATTTGCATGTCAAATTTTGGTTGCTGGGGTCGTTTTCTGATTTTTGGAGCCATTTTTTACTGTTAAAGGCATCTGATTTACACTACAGCAACATCTTCTGTTCATCAGCAAGAAAAACGCTTTCTGGGTTTTGTTCGCAGCCCCGAAAAACCATCTGGGTATCTTTTAGATTTTGCATGCAAGCTGTATATTTTTCAGGATCGAGCATGCAAAGCTACAGCCATACCCCTCTCCGTTGGCAGCCGCAGATCTGAATGCAGTTTTCAAATGTCTCGTTCTTGCTCATACGGACTCCGATTTTGATGATTCTTGTTATGAACTTGGCTATTTTTTTGTGCTCTATCCACTAGTGGAGTTAGTTTTTGATTTTCATCCATGAATTCTTCAGAAATTGCAGATTCTCAGCCGTGACTGTGCACAGTTCTCGTTTTGGAAAGTTCAGAGGATCATAACTTTCTCATACGACCTCGTATCGAGGTGATTCTTTTTTTGAAAGTGCATGATTTTTCGAGTAGATCGCAGTGGTACTATATGTTTCCTTGATTATTGTGCCCAAGTTTCACTTTTAGAATATGCTCTTCATGAGGGTTTGTAATGCATTGAAATCAAGACCTACTTGTGGTTTTTCGGCCATAACTTTTGCATATGGAGGTATTTTTCCGATCCGAAAGAAGCGTCGAAAAGCTGGTTCTGAGACAGAGATACTGGTATAGGTTTTTTTGAGTTTTGATATAGTTTGGTTGCCTATTATGGCAATCAAAGTCAGATGTTCTATTTTGCACTCCGAGAGGTGTATCTTGAGCTTCTGATCTCCGTTTTTGGACTTCTTTATATCGCTGGAAAGCTCTTTCTGTGCTCTTTCCAGTGATGTTGGTTGTTGTTCCAGATTCTATTCCAGACACATCCTATTCAGTCTTTTGCATTTTAGCATTCTGGTGGATATTCTGTTTGTTTCAGGTCTGGAGATCGATTTTGTTGCTTCAGTTGCTTCGTTTTGGGCTTTACCTTTTGTTGTTTCAGCCTTATGTTTTTTCTGATCATTGTTGATATTCACTGTAAGCATCTTTATGCAACGCACTGAGATAAAGTGTCACTCTTGCGATTCGGGATCCTTTTCATCATTGTGATTCGTTGTACTCGCACTATTATATAAAGTGCCATGGGGGGGATAGTTTTTTGCCGCTTATAGGCTCTCTTTCTCTAATTCCTCATGCAGTGTCGACGACACATGCCTTTGTTTGTGTTTGTACCTCACTCTCGATGTGTTTGGCTCCTGTGTTGTAGGAGATTTTTGGCCCATCTTTTCAACTGCCTGTCACCTCACCTGCCTTAAGGGGAGGTTATATTGTTGTTCTATGCTTCTTTGGTTGATGGTTCGTGCCTTCTATTTCCATGGAGGTTCTACAGATCAGCATTTTGACAGAGTTTTGTGGTTCTTCATGCTTCAATGATTCTCTTCTGATCTCTTTGTTCCTTCTTCTGGAACATTCTTCGCTATCTCTTTTTGGAGTAGGGTTTTTCCCATGTGGTTTTCTCTATTTCTCCTCTTTATAGAGATTTTTTTGTGATTGGGTACCTGATCTGGCCTTGTTGCCGGGACCCAATTCTCTTTCATAGCTGTGCTAGGTTAGCTTCCTCCCAAGCTTCGCTTAAGGGGGGGTGTTAGAGTAATTATTTGTTCTAACTTATTAATTAAATCACTTTGATTTAATTAATTAAGTTTCCTATTACTCTAGTTTTCTTAAGCTATCTTGTAGGTGCATATAATTAATATTTTATTAATTATATTGTGCAACCCTAGCTTTCTTAGGCTTTAGTTTCCCTTTTCGGGTTTCGTGATTCCTTTATAAGGATTCACCTCTTTGTATTTTAAACATTACTCTCTTGGAGACTAACTCTATGATGCTATTTTGATTTTGTATCATTTGCATTCATAGTTTAGATATTTACTCTTTGCACTAGTTTTCTGGGTTATTAATCTTTTCAGATTCTAACACAAAGGTGGAAAAAAAATTTGGCATCGGTGGAAATTTAGACCAATGAAGGTGGAAATTTCGACCAATAAAGGTGGAAAAAATTTTGCTGTTGGTGGAAATTTTGACCAACAAAGGTGGAAAAAAATTGGGCATTGGTGGAAATTTCCACCAAAAAAGGTAGAAAAAACCCAGGCATTCATGGAAATTTCGACCAATGAAGGTGGAAATTTCCACCAATAGGTAGGTGTAAATTTTTTTCAGGCATTCTATAAATAGTTGCATACCTTGCGTATCATATGACATTTTGCATGCATCCTACACTCTCTCATCCGACTGATGATGGATTACGTAGAGTAATCTAAAACCATGATTCTAGAAAACACACACAATCAAATCCAAAATGAACTTGCACTACAAATGGATTGTGGAAATCTGATATTGTTAATTTTGCATGCATGTCTACCAAGACAAATATATGTTTAAGTTGTGATTTTCCTGGTAGACATGCATGCAATTTTACCAATATCGAATTTCCACAATCCATTTGTAGTGAAAGTTCATTTTGGATTTGATTTTGTGTTTTTTAGCATCATGGTTTTAGATCACTCTACGTAATCCATCATTAGTCGGATGAGAGAGAGTGCAAGATGCATGCAAAATGTCATATCATACGCAAGGCATGTGAACTATTTTATAGAATGCCTAAAAAACACTGACAGTAACTAATATGAAAAATATATAATTAGTTATATGATTGAGAAAAATCATGTACCAGTGAGTTGGTCAAAATTTTGACCAATGGGTTGGTCAAATTTGGTCAAAAATTGGGTCAAAAATTTGATCAATGAAGGTCGAAAAATGAACTCAAATGCACTAGTGCAAGTATGCTCACCAAGCTGACTCTTTGAGTTTGGTCATCAAGTCACCCCACCAAAGTGCCTCATCAAGGTCAGTCTTTAGGTCTGCTCATCGAGCTTGCTCACCAAGTCAGCTCGCCATGTCGCATCTCTAAGTGGCCTCGCTAAGTCGGCTCGCCAACTTGCCCCACCAAGTTGCCACTTTAAGCCCACTCACCATGTTAGATTGCCAAGTCAACTCCCCAAGTCAGCTCACCAAGCTGAAAATTGAAGTACGCTCACCAAATCAACTCTCTAAGTTCACTTACCAAGTCTGCCCCCTAGGCCAACTCTCCAAGTCAACTCACCAAGTCACCCCCACCCAGTCACCTCAACAAATTAACTCATTAAGTCAGCTCACAAAGTTGAATCACCCAGTGGTTTTACCACCTTGCCCTAGCAAGTGGGCTTATGAAGTTTCCCCATAGAGTTGCTTCTCTAAGCTCACTCACCATGTAAACTCACTTGGTTGGCATGCCAAGTAGACTTTTCTAGTTTTCTCACCAAGTCAACTAACAAAATCACCCCACCAAGTCATGTCACCAAGTCGTCTATTCAAGTATACTCATCAAGTTGACACTTTAAGTTTTCTCATCAAGTCACCCAACCAAAGTGCCTTATCAAGGTCATTCTTTAAGTACACTTAGTAGGTCGGCTCACCAAGTCGCTTCGTGAAGTTGCCTCACCAAGTGGCCTCAATAAGTTAGCTCACCAACTTGCACCGCCAAGTCACCACTTTAAGTCGACTCACCATATCAGCTTGCCAGGCTAACTCCCATAGTCAGCTCGCTAAGCTGACAATTAAAGTACACTCACCAAGTCGACTCTTTAAGTTTTCTCACCAAGTTTTCCCCCTAGGCCAACTCTCTAGGTCAGCTCACCAAGTCACCCCCACTTGCCCCACCAACTCGCCACTTTAAGTTAACTTGCCATGTCAGCTCACCAGGCCGACTTCCCTAGTCAACTTGCCAAGCTGAAAATTCAAGTATGCTCACCAAGTGGACTCTTTATGTTTGCTCACCAAGTCACCCCCACCCAGTGCTTATTGTGAACAAACCAATCTGGATCATAAGAGAAGTGATTAGAGATTATTATGAAAGGGTGTGACTGAAAAGAGATATAACTCACATCATTTACAACATGACTAATAATTTCTAATGAAAGCTATAAAAAGGTAGTTCTATATTCAACTCAAGATGATTGGAAGAACTTATTATATTTTGTATCTCACAATGATCGCTCTGTAAGAGAGCATATTTCCTTTGGCACCCATTCAGTGCAGGCATATAAAGTCTACCATTAGAAATGGCATCATCTTTGAGAATATTTATATTGTCATATCAGAAAATTTATCACAATATTTAGAGCATAAATATAAAGTTATATCAGAGACGGCCTGCATATTTGCAAATTCTTACTTGTATATTAGACATAACGAATAGTACAAGGTACTACTTGAATTTCCTCAATCATTGCATATAATTTCCTCTATATCAAAAATAGCAAATATATATCATCTTGATTGTTATGCAATCATAATTATTTTGATCTGAACCATACTGTATATGCATTTGGAATTAAGAATCATTCAAATATTACTTTAATGCAAGAAACTGTTTCTATATTCATTGAATTGTGAAGAATTCAAGTAGTATCTCATAATCAGAAACATAAGGAAATTACAACCACCAAATTATGTGACTGAGAAGTGAGTCTGCAGAATTTGTAGTTGCTCATTTTACTATAGATAGCATTTTCCTAAGAATCTTTACCCCAGTCAAGAATTGATACTCCAATGACACATACTCACAACCACTAGTTTTCTATCCACCAAGGTCCCTGCCAATATTTGAAGGTTGCATATGATGCATGACTACTACTAGGATTTTCTCCACAAAAAGAAATTCATGCTTTCATAAAAGCTATTGTCTAGTAACATCCTGGCAAATCTCATGCCTCAAAATTTCTAATGATGTCTGTATATGTCAGATCCCAATTATGACGATCGCAAATAACACATTCCATATCTTCCTAGAATGTTCTTGATAGGAAGAGATCCCCTATTTTAAAATAAGACAAATCAGAGTTAGTCCATTTAAAAGTTAGATATACAAATATAGGTGGCACACAGTCTATTAGAAACTTAAGCTTCCACTCTACTTACCAAACATGAGAGTCATAGTTGTTGTTCCGATTATCGCCCATCACAAAAACACAGCCATGAGGCACATGCTGCAAATGGATATAACATGAAATGTAGAGATTTTAGTTAACTTGTTTATTGATCATGTAATCAATGAATAACAAAAGGATATGTGATGTGTGAAACCTCTATCTTTATGGATATTGTAACTTTAATTCCCATATGAGTACTGTTTCTAGTGTATCAAATTATTTTAATTTATCAGGATTCAACCGTGTGGAGGGTTTGAGTCAAAACTTATACATTTAGCATATTTTTAGTTTTTTTCTTTAGAATGTTTGAAAATAAGAATAAGGTCATGGACATCATCAAAAATGAAAATACATATCAGTTTTTAAAAATACAATTTCAACTACACCCCATAGAGTCATTTCAAATGAGGAACTAACTTAATTGTAAACAATTAGCAAAGTGTACTTAATTTTTTAATAATATTTGTTTAAAAAAACATGCATTCAGGCATGAAAAAAACAAAAAATGAGTTATGTAAATAAATAAGAGTTGTCGATGATTACTTTAGTTATATTTTGATGAAAATTAGATTATTTAACTAACAGGAAAAATTGACTAGAATGAAGTTTCAAATTTTTTAGGAATAAAGGTGCCAAATTCATGATCATGTAGTAGCACCATAAGAATCAATCAGAATTTGAACTTAGAGAACATCCCAAGAACAAGAGAAGGATATCTTAACAGGTGGCTAACTGAAAGGCTTCAAAACAATGCAAGGAATGCTAACATGGCTAAGAAAGCGAATGAACCAACCAGTATTTCTAGTATGAATGAACAAAGCCTTCAATCCGCACAAATTCAAACAAATTATCACATCCAATCCCAAAGTTGAACAACTGGAACACTACTTCCAAATGATACCGTTGCAATTACATACATCCTACCCATGGTTCAAAACACAATAAAAATAAGAATATCAGTTCAAGGGCTCATTAAGTGGCAATAAATGCCCTAATTCATCTACCACTCAGAAGAGATCCCCACTACTAATTCAAGATTAGAAAGAGGTCTCCGAAGCAATTTAATAGCACAAAAGTGATTTCAAAAACATTCTAATGAAGACCAAAATTCTACCAAAAGTAGTGATAAAATTCTACCGTTTATGGAAATATCATCTAAAATGTTATAACCAAAGAAAGCCTTGCATGAAAGAAGTTTATCAAGAAATCCAAGAGAGCCAGGAATTGTTCAAGGTATTAAATGTTGGTGGAAAAGGTGGAAGTTTTCTAAAGTAGCTTTGGAACTCAAAGAGATATCTAGCAAAGAATTTGCAACAAATTAAGAGAATGATTCTGACCATCCGATCAATATAGAAATTCATCTATAGTTTTCAGGTCTTATCCTCAAAAATTGACATATTTAATAAAGAACAAATAACTCTTGTAGTAAGAAGCAGAAAGTAATCTGTGTGATACTTCAACATAACAGCTCCCACTATACATTAATGACAAATAAATATGCAAAATTTGTGTTTCTTCTATAGAGGAATATGTCATAGCGTACAACATAATTCAGTATTTGTTACCTATTACTGCCAAGCAGTAACAACTGAAACAATTTACTAGCATCTTCATGGTAGCTTGAGATTGAAGTAGATATAGTAACCTTAAAAAGGCACTAACATATAAACTGTTTCACAACATTAATAAATCATACAGTATTAGTGAATAATTTAAGCCAAATGTTCAAAGGAGCATAAAGACATAATTTTTTGGCGAATACAATATATAAAATAACAAAAAATTCAATCAAAATCAAATTTGACAAAAGAATCCAAATAGGAAAGCTTCTCTGCAAAAAATACAAAGAACTGAACCAAAAGAACTTTCGTTGTAACTTCAATCAGTCTGATAGGGACTAATTTTTCCTCACATTATGAAATTTTGTCATATCAAAAGAAGTAGTATGTTGATCATTTCTTTGGTAGCACATATTTTGAGTTTTTTACAGTTGGTAGTTTTCTTGGAGTTAAATTTGTTTAGACCTCTCAACAAATTTTAATGTCTTAATTTTGTCTAGACCTCTCAACAAATTTTAATGTCTAACTCCTTATAAATCTTTTCCTACATTCTCTTCCTGTTATTCCAAAGCTATGTCAAGTGGAGTTGAAGGCAAATGACCCAGATATGCTTCAAAAGGTGACTAATTTGTTGAGAATGAATTGCTTTATAATAGAAATGTTAAATTTAGGGAAGTGACACACTCCAAGATTGAGGATGTGAATTCTTGTATCCTCTTATGAGTTGCACTAAGTTCATGTTTATCACCTGTGCATGGTCATTTATATGTGTGTGATAGGCAACACTCTTCTTGAGCCTTGTATTCTTGTGGACCAAAATTTCCCAACAAATTTGATGTCTCTACTTCAAACAATAGACTTAGAAAGCCCAAAGTAGACCCTATGCATTATCAAAGAACATCACTCAGCATCTTTGTTTCTTGATAATCTTTCTTTCAAGGAGATGGCATTCACATTTTACTAAAATCTAACTACTGCCACAAAAAAATAATCCTACATTGTCCTAAGATACATACCTAGGTTCTTCTTCAGGCGCTCCATCCTAGGACATCCTGGGAACAAATGTCTAGGAGAATTTGACATTAATTATAGAGGCATTGACAAATTTCTAAAAAATTTCTACATGCCATAATTTTGTTCTCCTTGATTGTTCTGGTTTTGTCCAGGCCTTATGCGTTTGGTGACACCCAAGTAGTTCCTGAAAGAGATGGCTGATTAGAAATTTGGTCCCAAGGCTCCCATATTTAGCCAATAGTTTAGCGTGCTCATTTTCCTCCAACAATTTTGCTTGTACATTTTCATCTTGTTGTATAAAGTGGGCATAGACAGTGAGGATCAACTAGCAAAATGTGCCTTATTGTATATAGTTTTGTTGCTTTCTTCTCTATGCACCAATGTCCTACCATTAGATGTGTTATGAGCCATTTAACTCAAATAGAGATCATTATCACTCAACAATCTTATCATGTCTAAAAACATCTATTTTTCTTCTTCTTCACTTGATAATGGAGATTGATCTAGCCCTATCATTGTTCTTTTAAATTTCTACATGCATTGACCACTTTTTCTTTGCATGCAATAAAACCTAGTAGGCTACCAAGTCTTGCAACTTTGATACCACTATAATATCCTCAAATGGGATATTGAAAATTATTTTTGAGCTAGATCAGGTCGAGATACTAAAAACTTGTTTATTGTTAAGGACTTAATACTAGAATGGAAATGTTTGATTTTAGCTTTTTTGATTCTTAGGTGGGTTCGATCCTAGACCCTCCCACATCAAATGTGTTCAATTTTAATTATATTATGGTTATTAACTGAATACTGTAAATTCATAGCTATCTTAGCTATAGGATTGACCTAACCTCCTAAACAAATTCAAAGGGCTACTGCTAACACCATATGAACTAATATGATAAATTTCAAAGTTAATTTGTTGAAGCTAGCCATTCACTTCCAAGTAGTATCATTGCAATCACCACCACACATGTTCACTTGCGCAATTGTGTAATATACCCAATTGTTATTTCTTTAGTTACATAGTGAAAATTATTCAAATCTGCATAGTGATTTCTGTGTGAGATCACTCTTAAGGAATTGTGCATTTTCATTCAACTCTAGAGCTAGTTTTTTTTTGTTAGCTTGAGTGAACCGAAGCCCCATGCTCCAACAAGGAGTAGATAGTAGAATCAGACTAAAAAACAAAGTCTGCAAAACACAAACATTTTTGTTAACTTGTTTGCGACGTATTATTGAGATAATAATTTATAAATAAAGGAGGAAATGAAAAATCATCTAACACTCTCAGTGCTTCCAACTATGGAAGCTCATTTTTACTATTAGAGGATCATTTTTACTGTTAGATTTAGACAATATCACTAGTTGATTGTCATAATACAGTACTCCATATTTTAATGTATAGGTAGAGATTATTGACTCTCCCATAACCAACACTTGTAATTCCTCATCTTATCTATAGCCAACCTTAATATTTATAGGAATACTACTGGTAGCTACTAAAATTCCTTGAAATTTTACCAATTTAGGTAATTTTGATAGCAGTGTTCCATAGGGATACATGATCCCTAAATCTCATCATTTCTAAGAGGAGGGGATCCTTAGAAGGCCAATATGCCAAGGAAATGCCATTTCCTCTCCTAGGATGTGTTCCTCAAAGAGGGGATATTTCTGAGGTGCCCTCCCCTAATGACAATATTCAAAAATAAATCAGCAATCAATATGATAATATAGTTGCTTTTGCAAGTGTGTAATACTGGTGCATGGAGCTAGATATGATGAGGAACAATAGAGAGCAAAGAATACTTAGGAAAGACTAGTGGAATAGTCAAAATATAGACAAATGAATACTTAGTGCACAAAATTCTTTACATATAAGGTGCAGAAAAAAATATAGATAGCTTGGAGTGTTCCATAGACCCACAGAGCTTCGAGTGCATGTACATCATCTTGTACAGTGTTTTTGGTAGGAAATTTATATAATAGTAATACATATTTATCATTTTTACTAACTATTATTATATATTGCAGATTATAATTTATTTATTTTATTATCATCATTACTATTATATATATATTGTGTGTCACTGTCTCAGTTTATGTCTTTGATTCCCCTTCCAACCATGTCCTCATTGAGTGGAGCTTTGCTTGGCAGTTTACCCCTTCTTATAATTAATGGAGAAGTCATATTGAATTTTTTTTTTATAAACCCATCTTGGAGAGATTTCATATTCAAATTTCCATGATATATCGTTGTAAACTTAGGACCAAGTAAATATATCAATGCATGCATGATTACCAAAATGTAATGTTTACAAAATGATCCTCTAATAGTAAAAATGAGCTTCCGAGATGTAATGTTTACAAATTTTTTAATAGTACAATAGAATTATTTAAATTGAATTAAAAATGCCTTCAAAGAGGAAAATAGATATTTAACCATCAGCTTATCTAGCAAGTACAACAGAAGTACAACTACTGTAAAGTGTAAATAGCTAGCAACATGTGAAATAATTCTAAAGATTTTTTATCTAGATCATCAAAAAACATAATGATAAGAGTAAATCCAAGGAACAACTTACTGAAATTGTGGCTATTTGGCTATGATCTCCCCACTCGGCCAAAAATGTCAAAATAAATGCCTACACCAAACACATTAAAACTGTAGTTGTCACAAAAGGCAAACCAGTAGAACCCATGAAAGCACATAAACATTGCTAATGATCTCATGAGCCAATAAAACTTATAAACTACATATGTAGAAATTATACAAGATTTGAAAAAGGTTGGATTGCAGAGATGATGTTAAGTTACAAAAAATGTGGAGTATATAAATCACATCAACAGAAACTAAGATAAAAATGTTTTAAATAATCCAAAGTGTTATGGTAACTTAATTTCTTAGAAAATCTATTAAAAATGATCCTCTAACCAATTGATATCAAGAGTTCATAGTCTAGTAAAGAGAGAGAAAACACCAACATACCTCCTACATCTCTTTTTTTTGTGAATTCTTTGAGTCTAACCTCTAGGCAATATAAAGTAAACTCAAGCCAAAAAAAGCATATAAAACTACAAAGAGACATCACTTGTTAAAAATCACAATATAATGCCATATATTAGCTAGTTGACCATGACCACCACGTACAAAGTAATAAAGTCTCCATATATCACAAGACATAAATTTTGCTAGACAGGGTCTTCTACATTCCGAGAAAGAATGTGAATCTAGCAATTATCCTTCTTAATTTGTTTAAGATCATAAATCAGTCAAAAAGTGTAGTCACAAAAGCATTCTAACCAATTTCTAACTCTGGTTTCATTTCTGACATTTGATGGAAAATGTTTCCTCTATGATTATACTTGTGATCCTCTAACACCCACTGCATTCAAATGGAAAATGATGAATACCACAGGACATAGGTGTCTTAAGTTTTCTAAAGGAAATATCAAATAAGTAAGGAACACAGAGTATGCAATCAAACAAATAATAGAGAACTAAGTATCATAGATCTCTAGACATGGTGAGGTTGTAATTCAAAGCACTAAGAAATTCTGATATGATAAAATATTTAAAAAGCTCTATGCAAAAAGAAAGTTGAATAGTATCTCATTGGAATAGTATGTACACTTCCCTACTTGTAGCAGCACTTTTTGTGTGCTTCCTTGAGATCAAATTTGGAACTATTCACCCTAATCTAGTTGATAGCACCTTCACTCACAACATCATTCAAATTAAATCAATTCAGTATTTGCTCAAGCTCAACCCCATATGAACAAGACAAAGATGTCTTTACCAAAATCACTTCCATTAAGAACACTGTATTCCAAAACTGAAGCCAAAAATATACAATACTAGAGTAAATGTCTTACTTACAGTCATAACAATAAGTGCACTAAGAGCACTAGACAAGACAATGGACTTTAGATGACCCATTGCCATGAGTGCAGCAATAATGAAAGTCTCATCTCCAATCTTGTAGGGAAAAAAACATGTAATCAGCATACTAGAAGTCTTAAAAGTCATACTGCAAGAAGCAATTATTGTGCAATGATCCCAATGAATTCAATTTAAAAGCAAAATGTTCAAAAATAGAATACTACCTCACTAAAAATGATCATAGAAAAACCTTCAAAAAAACCATCAAGAACACCCAGTCCAGGGGATTCCAAAGCACTATTAATTATATCTAGCTTCTCCATAATCGAGCCCTTTTGCATAAGGTCTATATCCAACTATAAAGTATCCATCACAAATTACATTCAAAGGAAAGAGAAAAACAATAGTTTCAGTATATCATCAACTAATATGTGAAGGTAAGAGCCTTGAGGGAACCTTCTTGTAGTCTATTTCATTCCCCCTTGGCATAGTAAATCTATCATTCCCCCACACAAACACCCTAGCAAACTCTATAATTAATGTAAAGGAAGAAGGCCCAGTCAAGTTTCAACAACTCTAAACAAATATTAGCATACTGTAGATCACCATTTACCATACCCTCTATGACTTGTGAGGTTCAGTCATGAGAAGGTGGTAATGGCTACCTTTGGCACAATATAATGTAGAGGAGGCATCCTCTTATAGCTACCTCAAGTCTATAAGTACCTCCTAGTCAATCCATTTCAAAATTCAAGCAATATGTGAAGATTAGAAAACTAGATACATCAACCAGACTGGTGGCAAAAAATAAGGTAGAAGCCTTCTTTGGAGATACCACAGATTTAAAAGTGAAAAAATGTCTTCAAGGCTATTTTTATTAAAATGCTTAACACCATCAACATAACTCTCAAGGAGCACTTACATCAACCACTCACATGTGCAAGTTTAACATAGATGTTTTGTCAATGTTTTGTTGATAAAAAAACAATGCCATGGTAACTGATTTTGGGCTCCCTTCTATTAAAGCGTAGCTTCAGTAGAAGTGAAGCACACATTATATTAAGTATATGAAAATCTATGACTACTACATTCATATATATATATATATATATATATATATATATATATATATATATATATATATATATATATATATATATATATATATATATATATATATATATATATATATATATATATATATATAATATATTCTCATTATTATGTACTCTAGAATAATTCTCATATACTTATATTAATTATTGTATAATATACAATGTATATTATTGCTCATTCTGAATCAATAGTTCTTGATCGGGTCTTTTAATTACACATTTGTTGGCTTAACTAATCAAGTTCATGGCCCCATAGAGTCATGTCCCTATGGGAACATGACACTCTATGTTTATATATATATATATATATATATATATATATATATATATATATATATATATATATATATATATATATTGATCACTAGAGACTGTCATTGATAACAAAAGGTAATGCATTAGTCTCAGCAGCAATCAGATCTACAACACAGTTTGTCTACATTCAATTCTGTTACATAATATAAATTATAGTTTGGAAGTAAAAGATAATATAGAATACCTTGAGTATTCATATAACTGTCATATATTAGAAGTCTGAATTTATTTCAATCTTCCATAAGAGTTATATTTCAATGTCTTGTCTTTCATAAAAATATTAAAAGGATATCGTTGTTTGATGACTGTTCTATGATATTTATAAGGGAGTTGGTTCAATCCAAGAGGTTTGGAAGATAGTTAGAGGGCAAGGGGTCTTTAAAAGAATGTAATTTGAAATGTATGAGACAATGGTGGTTGAAGAGAAAGCAAGTTTAGAAGAAAAAAAAGTCAATGAAATCTTTGTTTCTACTGTCACATTGTGACGGTTTCTACTATCATAATTGTATGGTCCAAAAGAGTTGATATTGAAACCTAGGGAGGATGTATAGATCCCAAAAGAGTATCTTAATTAGGTTCTAGTTTCCCTAGTTGTTTGGGAAATATTGGAGAAAAATCAAAATTAGTGACTAGGATAAAATGAACCACAGTTGTTAAGATGAACCATGATAATCATATCATTCATGGGATAAAATGGGGTTGTAGTAGAAATCATCTCTCTTTACAAATTCTCATGTTTTAATTATTTGACTAGAAAATTTCTCTTACCTGAAAATGCTAAGGAGCCGGGTTATTTCTGAATCTCCCATAAACAAAGGCTTCATTCGGGACATTTCAGCTACAATCAAAAGAGCTCGATAAATATTAAAACTTAAGATATAATAAATAAAAAATCTGATGAAGAAGGTGCGTGCAATATGTCCAAAATATAAAAGATAACATGGACATGAAAGTTTCCAAAATAGCTTGATGTGGAATAATATCAACACTAGGAAAGTGCGAAAGATAGATAAGAAGGACAGGAAAATTTTCATTAGTTTTCTTCAAATCTTAAATTACACCAAAAAAATTTGCATAAAATGCCAAGTAGCCCCACTTCTTTAATATCAACATTTTCTCAGCAAAAACCTAGAAAAGCACTACTAGTGCTACTTCATCTAAGCAAAAACTAAGCACTAGTACTATGGCTGGTAAACAATCTACTTCATCTACACCCTCTGACAAAATCCTTTATGCTTTGATGGATGCCTATAGCTTATCCCAAAGCTCTTATTTAGCTAAATGAGAGCTTTGGGATAATATATAGGCATCCATCAAAGCATAAAGGATTTTGTTGAGAGGTTTGGGATAAGCTATTGGCATCCATCAAAGCATAAAGGATTTTGTCAGACAGTGTAGATGAAGTGGTAGCATTTTCCTTAGGAGACATGCTTGCAAAATGGAAGCATAGATAATTCATGTGAACTATTTGACAGGATGCCTAAATGTAATGTGGTCATCAAAAGCCATGGTTGTTGGATATGCACAAACTAGGCAACGAACATAAGTTGTAGCACATATTATACACTCCATAAAAGAAAACTTGAATTTGGTTAGAAGTCTTATTTTCGCCCTCTATAACAAGATAGAGACGAAGAGTTTATGATGCTCTTAGTTGCCTTATATACTTCTTGAGACAAAGAGTTGCATCTATTCCCAAGAATACCCCCCTGTTCCCAAGGCTATTTCTCATCTTGAGACAAAGAGTTGCATCTATTCCCAAGAATACCCCACTGTTCCCAAGGTTGTTTCTCTTCATATTGGATCACTTATTTTCATAAGAATTATTGTTTCTTGAAGAAATTCCCCACTGCCTCATCTTATTCTTTTTTAGTTATCTAACTCTTGGATATAAGCAACTTGTAATTCATAAATTTAGTTCAGGGAGCAATGCATATTTATGAGAAATCATTACTTAATACTATTCATATACTAAATCTGTTCCTTATTGATTGTATAAAGAGTGCTATCAATTCAATTAGATTGTTGACAATTGACTTCCTTAATGTTGTATATTATTTGTTATTTACTTCTTTGGATCGGTCGAGCTCAATTGTCCTTTCCTGTGCTTGTGCTACTTGTAGACTTTGCATTGGGTTGTCTATGACTGTTATCCTCATTGTGGTGGCTTTAGCTATTGGTAAAGGCCATAAAATGAAAGATGAATACATACTATGTATGAAAGACCAGTTCTTCCTCATGGATGTGCTCAAAAATGGAGTTTGTATCATTTGTTGGAATGGGTATGAATTATTTTCTTTCCAAAGCTTTAAGATGGTTTTGCTAGAAACTTATACTAAAATCCCTACAATATAAAGAGGTCCATGAATTGCAATTCCTCTAAGATGGCTAGGACATGACAATTGTCCACTAGACATGTTAGAGAGTTAAGGACAAGGAATAAGTATTAATCTAATAAAACATGTGATTTAGGATGGATTTGTGGTGTTATTTTTTGGGTCTTTTTCTCGCTAAGGAATATACAAAATTGTTGTTCTGGTTGAAAAAAGTCAATGTGGTCTTCAACTCAAAAACCTAGCAAGTATTGTTGTTTTAAGGTTGCAACTTTTATGTAAATATTTTCCTCCCAGACAAGAAATACTTTCAATTTCATAAGACCCTGAGTGAATTTAAGCCCAACAAATACAAAGGTAAATTATTTTTATTTTAATTGAATTCACTATTTATATTTATCTTTTCCTCAATAAAGATTACTTTTCTCAGTCTTATATTTAGTTGATACCAAATTGAGTAGGAAACATTCATTCCAGTTTTGTGATGTGAGACTTTTGACTTTGGTTTGCAGGGTCATGGTGATTCCTCTTATGATTAGGTGTTATCCTCAAGTCACTAAGTTTGCCTGGTGATTGGTGATTGTTTCTTGATCCTCTTGTGGAGAGATTCTCCATAACTAAGATTTGGGTTAGGGCATCCTAATAAGAATTGGTCGCATCTAATGTTTTGATCCTCAACAGTTCAATGTGAGAGCTCCCATTCTTGGTTGGAGGGTTGCAATATGTATCAAGCTATTAAAGACAAAATATGTAGAAGATGTCTTGGTTGCAATTAAACATGTCTTGCCAGTTGTTGTTCTAGAAAACAAGGTAAGGGCATTGTTAGAAACCTGAATATGGCATCTTTTCTCATCATTGGTAATGTTCCAATAGCGAATATATTGCAAGACAGACACTCCCAACAACTTGAAAACAATAGAATAAAATATAGGTTTCTTACATTGTACTGCCAATTATAAGTAAGGTTTAAGGAATGGGCCAACTACTTACTGCATGCATAAGGTACCAAATTAGATATGTAGGAAAAATGTCTAGGGAAAACTCTTAAGGTAGTAATTCATTTGATGTTTTGATTATTATTTATGAAACAATTCAAATACATTGTTCCATTGCTGTTATTACTTCTAGTATAAAAAGAGCTTGTAATATCCTCCCTAGGAAACAAATGTTAGAGATGCAATGACCTCTGGATAGGAGCTAGCGGATATAGGTAATAAATGTATTAATGACTTACAAAAGTACCAGTAGTACATCTTAGGCAACAACATCAGTCAACAATAATGCCTCTAGGGTATACTTAGCACTCATAGAAAATATTATGGGCTCAATTTTAGTAGGGCAACAACCTCAACCACAGATATATAGTTGCATTTTTAATTATTGACTTAATCATCAGGGTGACAAGCTCAAGCAAAGATGTATTTTATAGGTCACGAATTGTAAGATTTTCTTGGTGCTTCACCTCTATGAGCAACACCTAGATCCAATGTGTGTTAAGTGTTTCATTCATTGTTAGAGCCACAACTACCATGAGTTGGTAACAAAAAATTTGGGTACAATTTTTACTGGCATTACTACTTTAGATACATACATCAGATATTTTAGGAGATTCTATGGATCTCAGAGAATAGAAAATTGAATGCTCCACTTTTGATGAAAAAAATGACTTTACATGTTGTACAAGAATTATGTGTTCGATGTTTCTATGGATGGTAAAGTAAATGTTCCATTTTAAATTTCCTTGCAGACAAATTTAACTAAAAAGGCTTTTATTTTCTTACTATGTAGAGCAATTGATATCAAGGAATTACAGAATAGCCATCCAAGAATTGTGAACCACTTTGTTGATTTGAGCATCTCTGTATCCCCTGCTATAGGTGGACTTGATCTCTGGCAAGCTTATTTCGATTGTATCTTTTATTTTCAACAATACCAATATTTTTTACTTGGCCTAGCTCCATCCTATTAGATGCTTGATCCATGTCACTCTGCTAGTAATGAATAAGAATAGCATGTGTATTAAAGATAAATCACTTGAGCTAGAAATTGTATCCATCTTTATGAATCTAAAATATGACATAGTAAAAAGTGGAATAGTTCTGATGGAGAAATATTATGAATGAGCCAACTTCAGCATCAAATTCTTGAATAGCAATCAAAATATACCTCAAATTCATAATATTTGCAACAAAATAGAGACCTTCCTCTTCGTTCACTATCTACATTAGCCATTTGATTAGATGTATTTTGAGGATTAATGGAATGGTTCCAAGACACTGAACATCCTCTCCTCTACCAATGTACAGCCTTAGATTGATAGTTATTGACATCATTAGGTCTAATACAAGACAATGATTGCCCTCTTCTATCACTTCGATCCACCTTGCTTTTATCTATGAGTCTAGAGACTTCTTCTAGTACTGTGGATCCTCTAAAAAGGGGATTAACTATAGCATTTCCAAAATCCATTTGGCCGTTCAGAAAAATTTTTGCTAATGAGGAGGATTGAGAACAATTATTTGAGCATCATTGCTCTTTGATCTCCTATGGGCTCCATTTTGAGAGGAATCTGATTTTCCTTTGTCTGTTGTGGCTGCACTCCTGTCTTGTGACCTAGTCAAGGATCTTTTAGAAGTTGATTTTAATTCTACCACAACCATCACTAGTTTGAGCAGATGCCAACCTAATTGAAAAGAAACAACACATATAATATTAGCTTACACATAAAATTGGTAATTTCCTGAAAAGGAGAATAACTAGAATAATAAAACAAGTGTAGGTCCATTTATCCAGGGTAGTGGATCTTAAAACAACCGCTCCTACAATCCACCACTGAATAAAGCCTAATCAGAAATTTAGTAAATATCTAAATAATGGGTCTATTTCGTCTGTAAATGCAATACTTCAAGTTGGACAAGTAAGATGGAAATTTTATACCAATAGCTTTGTATCGAATTAATTTTAAACTACCCTCTAAAATGTAAAATATGTAGAAAAAAAATCACAAAATAAGCATGGCTCAGTTAGATTAAATCATGATCCTGCACCACCATAACATTATGGTGTCTTATAGAAAATATAACTAATATTTCTCACACTAATACTGTAGTTCACTCTCTTTCTTGGAGAAAAGCTCTGAATATCAACTAGAAACTGACCAACTTCAATTGATCTGTCATTAACTTAATTTTTTCACTGCTAACTCACTAGTACAAATTTTAAACTTATGGAAGTCTAATTTATGATTTTTTCTTAGTTTTTTCTAAGGTCATTTCTTAAAAAGCCGTTAAATTGACTTACAATTGTGAAGATAAGTGCCATAGTTTTTGTAATATTGCAAAAAGTGAACTGAACTCATGCCATAGTCTCTTCGTGCAATCTTTACAAACCAAATCACTCCATGCAATCTTTACAAACCAATTCACTGCAAAGAGATTTACAATAACATTGTGGAACTTGAAAGAACTTCCACAATGCTTTTCCATACTTGTCTTGCTTTGCAACTTGCTTCTTGCTTAGTTGCACAAACAAGATACAACTCCCAAACTCTGGAATTACATGACTTAGATGATCCTCAAGGCATGTATACCAAATATAAAAAATTGTACAAAACAAGATCCCAATAACACAAAAATTTGAACAAAATCCCAAAAAGATTGATTTTTGATGAATTTGCTCAAATCTATTAAATGTGGATTGTGTTCAACTACCCTTCTAGCTCTATTTGGACCAGATAGGTTATTCTTATGCCAAATATGTTTGATAAGATTAGTTGAAACCAAATATATATGGATAGGGATTGTTCTAAGTTGCTTATGGTTCCACAGTATCTTGGATTACCCTTGAACCCTCTACATCTACCTCATTCATGTGTTGGACCTAGTATCAATTAATATCACAATATTTTGATTAGAGAAGAGAATCTCGAATCACATTCTATGGTCTACCATCACAATGATGATTCAAATAGTTATAAAATGAAAAATGATATCATATTCAACCCACATTATTCATCATCACATTCACAGTAAATTGGTGGTAGCATTTTTGATGATACTCCTCATAATCAACAATGGCATCATAGCCATAATGATGACAAAGATCATCTAGACCTTCCTCAGCTCAACTTGTATCATGAGCTTCTATGTGCATTATTTAACAAATCTACCCATGAAATGGATGTTGTTTGATCTTAAAAGTGTGAAATCATTATCAAGGTGGGATGATATTTGTTTTTGTCATAAAAGGCCTTAAATCAAGTTTCCCTCATAATCTTGAACTAGTTGTTAGATTTCAAAAATTTGAATTTCTAACTCTTATTTAATTGCTTTTACAAGCATTCTAAAAAACCAAACTTTGGACTATGATTGGTTTTTTTATCAGTGTATCATATCAAATGATTTATAAGCCTATAATAATCAAATGATTCTAGTTTGCCTCTAACCTTATCAAAAATAACTTATAATAAAAAATTGCAAACAACTTTTCAACCTTGTCAATTCATTGTGACTAAACAGTTAAAACTTAAGGGGATAACTACCCAAATCTAGATCTATGATACTCCACTTTATGTGGAAAACATTTTAATGATAACCTCTAACATATCACCTATTTTAAGTTTAAGAAGGCAGCAAGATAGATCCAGTTTGGCATTATTTTTAGTTGACAACAAATATTAGGAAAATAAAAAGCAATTCAACTCTCTTGGACCATGGCTAGACTAGCAATAGGTGGAGGAGAACACGAACATGTTTGTCTATGATTCACCCTACATAAATAAGAGCATTTTAATTCAAGAAGAAACAAAATTATATCATAGGATATCATCTAAGAAATCATGTAAGCTTAGAGAACATTGGGTAAAAGCATGCATACAAACAACTTCTAGATTGCTTGCTCAAATGCATTGTCTATATCACAATATTATCAATGCAATATCATATTTGCTATTATGATTGAGTCAAACACAGTAGACTACATCTCAGTTTTATTTGTCTTGAGTATCTACTAGCATTCATGATTAAAACACTTAGGTTTCCATGTATCCTTTAGTTGAGCCCTATATTACTGTCATTCTAAGGTGCAAGTTCCTCAATGCATGAAAAAATAAATTAAGGCATATATCATAGAGGTCCACTTTCAAACCTCCAATAAGATATTGTAATATATTTGCAAAGATATCAATAAACATAAATATGACAGAAAAAGTGCTTAGCACATTTGAGTTCTTTAAGAAGTCAGGAAAGAAGTTAAGTGTATTTTATGTGTGCTTCTAGATTTCACTTTGACACAAACTCTGCAATTTAATTCACAGTAGCATTGCACCTTTTCCACTAGATATCTTCAAGAAAAAATCTTTACTCTTCTCTTCTACCATTACAAGGAAAATTTAATAACACCAACCCTACTTAGGCTTCGCAACAATCAAACAGATAAATATATGCATCTATAATTGCAAAATTGGGACTCAATAAAAACATCCTATGATATCTTTAAACAGGGTTTACAAGCATATATTATATACAACATATACTGGTATTATCCAAGCCAAACACAAATGAACATATGCTTGCATTGAAGATGGCATCATTATGGAAATGGCATTCATTTATTAGTATGTACACCATGCAAAAATCATCCCTACAGAATCAGAAGCCTAGATAGTTAAGTATGAAGAACAACTGACCTAAAAACCATAGGGTAGTAATCTTTCCATATAAACTCAACTGACTAATGAGAAGTAAATTTAGATCCATCTGGAGGGAACCACATCCATATTCAAGCTTTGGGACCAAAATCACCAAGAGAAATTTTACGAGTTGGTTCGGGTGTTATCCTCCCTATAGTATACCTGCACATGCACACAATGTCAAAAGAAAATATGCATAGATTCTTTTTTGGAGGATGTTAAACTTTCCTGTTATGTCAACAATTACTTAAGCAAGAAGTGGCATTTTTAAAATTAATTTCCATCCTTCAATCTCACCAGATCAACAATTTAATAGCAAGATGCCATTAAACTAAATTTAAGGTTTACTCCAGGTAGCACAAGAATGTGACAAGATTTTTCCCTGATCCTTGCAAACTACTCCCATCCAGCCTGTAGGCAGACCAAGACACAAAATAATCTCCCTATGAACACCCACAACATCTAGAGCATCTGGCTTGTGGAATCACAATCATCGGTAACCGCATCACAATATGCTATGAAGGAATTCAAGTGCAGAGATTTTGAATATTTTAGGAAAAATCAAGGAAACCCTTACACCATGCTCTAGCTCCAACTCCTTCCTACACATTGATATGTAGCTGACAGATGGTGGATTTGTCATGCATTACAATGGGAACATGAAACCATGGTTGATATTAGCAATGAGCTAGTACAAACCAATGTAGGAGAAATATGTAACCTATTCACATCTAGCTATGGCAGTAGTTGTTAATTAGAATTTGATTTAAATCATCACAAAGTTTCCAGTGCAAGTAGAAGCAATGATGCACAATAGTCTTATCGGGAGTAAATCTCATATTCTAAATGAGGCCAAAAATTCTTACATAATGCACTATGTATGCTTTCCAAAACTGTATAAGATAGAAAATTCTTCTCAATCATGGAAGACAAATAAATCTTGTGTCACTCTTTTAGCTTTCATTCATATCTAGGAATTTGTTTCCAATCGTACCTAATAATACTCATTGTCATTGAACATCTAATTTCAACCTCCAAATAAATAAAAGCATAATTTGCTAATCAAGAATTATAGCTTTACTTAAGGAATTTTTATAGGGGAAAAATGTATGAGGTAAGAGAAATGGCAGCTCCCAATAGAGGAAAAATTGAAGCTTTTGTATTTGGAGAAGCAATGCACAAATTGCAGAATAAAGAAAAGATGTGACTTAAATGAATAGTGGGCCAACTTAGATTATGACAAGATGGCTAGTCTAGATATAGCATTGGATGATTATCAAGGGGATCCTGGTCATGGTGATTTGATATTGGAGAGTTGAGGAGGCCCAAGCTACTCCTTTTAACTTATTTTTTAGGTGGTTTCCAAATTCAAACTCCAATTACTATGTTTAATCTTAATGGGATTTGTTTGCAGAGATTATCCCTTCTGAATTGGAAAGTTGAAGAGGCTTATTTTCTTTACGTAACTGGAAAAGTGAAATTCCTTAGGCTTTGAAAAATCTTTCAAATTTTATTTGGTGAATGACTAGATAGGCATCTCAAGGAAACAAAGGATGTGTATGAAAAAAATAGGCATTGATCCTTATTATTACTTTCTCATAGTGTATGTTTCTTATTGGATTTAAGTTGGATAACATTTTAAAATAACAATAGTAGTTACAAAGAAATGTTTTATTAGAAACTGCAAAGAGCTACAAGTTAAAGGTTGCTCTGTAAAATGTCTAGAAGAAACCCATTAAAGTCAATTATAATGGCTGCAAGAGAAACAAAAACTATGCTGACAGAACTAAAACAACACTCAGTCAAACACAGCAGAGAGTTACTTTAAAGCAAAGCAGAGCACATGCAAGCCTATAAGTTGGTGAATGAAAATGATAAGCCAACACATTGAAACATTTGTGAAAAATATAACAATTTCTATTCTAGACCATTATTCTGTCCAGACTCTCAAAGTATGACTATTTTCACTAGATTTTTAAATATCTAACAAATATCATTCTAATTAGCAATATATATAGTGTTCAATTAAAAAGACAAAAAAATGGTAACATTAAACCTTGCATGTTGGTAAGGTTTTTGCCCCATATAATTCTAAAGCATAAAAGGCATGGCAGGTCTCAATACCAATAACAATAACCATAGTATTGCAGGAACTAGAAGAAACAAGAAAACCTACTAGAGTTGCTAAAGAAAGTCAGTCAATAAGCTAAGAAATCCAGATAATATGCTTAGCTTCCAAGTAACTAGAAAGGTGAAATTCACTAGAGTTTGGAAAGTTTTCTATATCTATCCCGCCTAGCTATAAACTCCAATTATGCAGCAAAATTGTAGAGCCTAGGGCTTGCAAGTAAGAAATTAAATCTAACCATACTAGACCACCTCTATATCACCTCTTTTGCCAATCTTAAAAATCTTGAGATGTATGCTTATGGGTAAGAAAGATCACTTCCTCCCTCCATAGCTAGTTTGTTTAGACTTGCTAGAGTTTAGATGGAACTCCAAGTGACATGTCTCTTCTATTTATGATGTTTATGGTGACAAAAAAAGAGACTAAATAGAATTTTATAGTTATAATAAGAGATTGTATAAAGACTAGTAGAAAAGAAGATAAAATAAAGAACATAATAGAAGATTTCACCCCACAATTATTTTTGTCTCATGCCTATTTAAACATTTTATGCTCTCAAATAGCATGATGATGGATCTCTAAAAAAAGGCCATTGCTTCCTACATTGATAGATTTCATTTGACTATCTTGACAAACAATGCTATTGCATGCAATCCTTCTCAGATCTTAATAAATTATACTTGGCTCAAGTAAGAAGAGAGATGGATTCCAATTAAAATAGATTTGAGCACTTGTTAAAGAGGCTCACCTAAATCCCCATTCTTATAGATCATAATCAAATAGTAGATATTTTATATAAAAGAAGCCCAAAAAAGAACATACAAAAAGGTTCATAGCATAGATAATCACTATCATCAAATGCAATTGACATGGTTGGTACAATAGAAAAAGAGAAACCCCTTACCAATCTGAAAGATGTAAAGTGGCATAAGGGAGAGATAAGTTTAAAAAATTTAAAGCACTTTCGTAGATGAATAAGTGAAGTTCAAGACAGTGAGGCTAATTTGGATTATGTACAACACAAAGAAAACCAAAATGTAATAGCAATTTTTAACAGAGAAATGAACTATATAAACTTATAAAGCTCATAATAATAATAGGCCATAAACAAGAGCTAAATTCTGAGTAGACAAAGTCTAGACACATGAAGCATACCTGATTGATCAAAACCAAATCACTACCAAGCCTTTTAACCACTCCTTAATAGAAAATCCATATACTATATTTAAATTTTGAAAAAGAAAATATTTGCATCTTCAGCTAGGAATGTAAATCAGAACAACCCACAAATGAGATGTAGATGATGCAAAAACATGAAAAACCTACAAAAGCACTATAGCCAACCAACACTTCAAAGAAAGAATATAAACAGTTTACGTCAAACACTATACTAATACTCTCTCAATGCTTAATCTAGCCGACGTTCCTTGAAAATATCTCAAATATTATTACCAACAGGACAAGATCCATAGAATTCCTCTAATAGAAAAACCCTACACTAAAGAAAAGTGTGTTGCATACACATTTCTATGTTGCCACTCATGATTATGATAATCATCAATGACTATAGTTGATGGATGTACCAAATTTTGATATTATATGTTGATATTTCTAAGTCATGCTATTGTTAAAACTTAATCTGCTTTAGTCAATAACTAAAGGACATTCTAAGCCTATTAATCTTTGGATGTGTATGTTACTCTTAAGATAGACATGGTTGTTTAGGGTCTTCCTAGTCCTCATGGCAGTCATGACACTATTTGGTAGATAATAATTGTTATAGTTTTGTCCATGATTGTGTCTGGTCTAGGATACCTGGCATTCCCTGATAGCTTGTAAGCTTACAAACTTACAATGTTTATTGATACTCCTATAATATAACCTTCTCTATCTATTTTCATGAACTACAACTAATGCTAAGACATTTTAACCACATATGCAAAAAGATGCTCAGTGACCATTGACAAAAGAGACCTCTGTTAATGGAAAATAATTGAATAGGCATAGAACAATAAACAAGATTACCTAAATGATGCATCCCTTAAGATGAACTAATTCCAATTCTACATAATGTAAAACTTTACATAACAAGTCTAGTATAAAAGTGCACAAAATTCTAAGTGGTGATGAATTAACTTGTAGGAGAGTTCTTCCTGAGTGCTACAACCAGCCTCCAATCACTTCATTGTTAACAGTACCCAATACTCAATGCCAAAATACCACAATTGGATTTGTTTCTTGAGTTTCTTAGTTTTTTTTCTACCCTGGCTTTCCTTTTTCTCAAATTGGATGTGTTATATAGCTAATAAACTAGAGCAAATGGAAAGAATCCAACAAACAAAGAAGTTCCTACAATGTAACTCATAAAAACACACTTTGATATTCCATAAAAAATGAATTTTCTAGACATTTAATATTTTTTTGAGTTCATGAAACTCATCAAAACTACTTCAATATTCCAAAAAACAAACTTTATAGATATTTCATATTTTGTGATTATCTAGCCTCTCAAAGGCACTCTCGAGGGTGAATTTTACCGCAATAAATGCATGCTTTCTTTATGTTATTAACAATGTAAGCTTTCTAGTGCTTAAATACATAGCCTGTATCAAGAACAAAGGTAGTAGAAAGGAAAGGAATGGAGAGGCACATGAGAGAGGTATGATGCAGGGATCAATCAATTTAAACCAAATTTGATTAATCATTTCGATGAATGTGCCTATTAAAAATTTCAAGGCTTTTTTAGTGAAGATGGAAAATAACTGGCTCTTGTAATCATTGAAATACCAAAGATGGAAAGAGAAAGAAAGATCTAGGTAAACATGGGCATGTTCAATAAGAGCCTAGGAGCCTTTCTTTTAGCAATATACAAATTATCAATTTGAGGGAAATATACATACTGAGTAAAGAAGAAACTCCCATCTTTCGACTTCTACCTACAACTATTGTGAGATAAAGTTTGAGTAAGAAATTGTCTAAGGGGGCTGGTCTAATTGTTCAAAAAAGCCTAATGAAAGGACTGGTAACTTTACTATAAAAAAGATCTACAAGTGGAAGGATGTAGATAGCACAAAGAGGGAATGTTTTCTATGGTGAAAGACAACATATTCATAATGAAGATATGTTACAATAGTTATTGACATGCAATAGGAAATACAAGCTAATTGAGAATAGTGTACAAAAAAAAAAAAAATGAGAATGGAATATCATGACAGATGATTCACAAAGACAACCTTGATGTACAGTCAACAATAATAACCAAGGATGACTGCTAATTTTGGGTAAGACAAATGTGGTTTTTTGGGCCTACCAATCCCAAGAAAGAAACATACTGCACATATAGAGGTGAGATATAGAGGTCAAGATTGTAGTAACAGATCCTGAAAATAGCAAAGGAACTACAAACCTATGATACAAAGTGGTCAATGTGTGCATCAATAACAAAGGATCATATAGCTGATATCATTACATTGGGTTCTCTTACACCAATACCCTATTGTTTGATAAATCCATTTACATGATTTCAACTTATGTGTCATCAAGTTGTGCATCTTCTTAATGAACTTTACAAAGCCTCTTTTCACTCAACCTGAACACATATGACTTCCTCTGCTTTCAATAGAGGATTTCCTCACATGCTTTTCTAGTTTAAGGTGTCCTATAATGGACAAATTAAAGAAAGCTTTTTGGGACACCCCTATGGGTCATGAGTTGTTGATTCTGAAATTTACCATCTTGCAATAAATGACCATGATAGCTCCTCAAGCACTCATTTTGAGCCCTAGTCTATACTAGTTTGAAAAGGAATAGGAAGACATCTTGGATAGTCTAAGGTGTTTTACATTCAACTGATAGAGAAAATTTTGCACATTGTAGAGCAAAAATTGCCATTCTACAAAAGAAGAAAAAAAGAGGACAACTTTGTAGTATGGAGACCTCTTCTGCCTCCCGCTGCCTATAATTAAAGAACTATGGAATTATAAAGTTTGCACAATGTCTCGAAAGAAAGTAGCACCCTATGGATCTAATTTTCTAGCTTTTTAACAATCAACCTTAAGAGTAGAATCACTTTCATCCACCTCTGATCTCATTGGGTACAGAACATCTTAAATACTCAATCAAAATGATTACAACAATGGCATTCCAGCTCTTCCCTTACCATGGGGTAATAGTATGTCTACTCTCAAATTTCAAGCTAATCATGATTTTCCTCAATGATTGAAGAAGGTATTTCCCAAATTCCATGTTAACATCACTCAACAAAATAATGATCTAAAGCTTTGAGTATTAGCGAGGCAATTGTAGAGAGAAACAAGTTGGATAAGTGGCAAAAGCCAACAATCCTAAAGGAAAAATAGTTACAGATATTAAGGCAAAAATCATAATTTCAATTTTAAAACTATTCAAATTCATTGTAAATATGATGATTTGGAACAAATATGCATGTACAGAGGCAAAGAGAGAGACATGATCATAAGGTCCTATTTTATAAGAATAGTCTAACAAGTATCAAATTTCTTAAGAAGCATTGTAAAGCTTGTTGCAATATAAGGAAGAATAAAGGACCAATGTTAAGGGACTAAATGAAGACTAGTAAATCCATCTGATCATAATCAAGTCATGGAAGAATAGATTTAAAAAATGAAAATCCGGTTCCATTAAAAGATTCAACTTAGGCTGATAAGTTTTATGCTCATCTCAGAAGAACTTCACCATAATAAAAAAATGAGAAAAAATAAATATACTCTTTTTCAAGGCAAATGACATAACTCAAACTTGTCAACAAAGCATCCAAGACCACATCTCAAGCATTCTTTCAAAACCAAGTATTAAGATATACAACATCAAAAAGTGTAAATATGATATGTCCAATGGCTTAAATCTATTGGAAATGATTGAAATGATCATAAGAAAAGTTGTTGGAATGATATATGGAACTGGTAAAGAATGTTCTCAATCATTGTTTTATCATTGATGTCAAACTTGCTACTTGCAGGAATGACAATTGCTTTAGTGATCCAAATACTATCAATTAGTTGATTTTCAAGGAGGAGGCAATAAATAAGATGTAACTAGAACACCTAGAGAAAGGTTGAAGTTATGATGTTGTAATGAAGTACAAGGATCAACTAAGCCATTGATGAAAAAGTGTATTTGATGATATACTATAAGATACAGAGAATGGGCACACTGAAACATATCAAAGATGTAAGGTTTTAGCTAAGACATTTGTAAAGCTCAACTAAGTTCATTAAAGAGAAGGAGCCGAGCAAGCTAGTATGTGCCGAGAAAATTCTTAGTAAGTGTCGAGTAAACTTCAAGTGCCGAGCAAGTTCAAGTGTCGAGTAAACTTTAAGTGCCGAGCAAGTTCAAGTGCTGAGTAAACTTTAAGTGCCAAGCAAGTTCAAGTGTCGAGTAAACTTCAAGTGCCAAGCAAGTTCAAGTGTCGAGTGATATCGAGTGCCAAGTAGAGATAGGTTTCGAGTAACACAGAGATGTCAAGCACCATTAAAACAAATAGTGTCGAGTAACACGGAGATGCCAAGCACCAGTAAATCAATAATGTCAAGTTGTTGCATTATTTTGAAAATTGAAGATTTGCCAGATCTAAGCCGACAAGGTTGTTATCTAGAAGTTTGTGAATTAAAATGAAAGATAAGAAGGATGAACTAGTGGCACAGAACACCGTGTAAAACATTTTAAGGATACAACTAACGAAGTATGAAGATAAGAACAAGATATGAGGTAGATACATTGTATCCTACCTAATCCATTTGAAACCCTAAAATTGGAGAGGGAGAAATGAGTGGAAAAGGAAAATCAGATTTCTATTTAAGGAGTCATATGTTAATGAAAAAAGAGAGAGAGGTGGTCAAGCATGAAAGAATGAAATGCTAAAGGAGGTGCTAAGGAGATAAGAGAGCATAGTGACTCTGTTTCAGTAAGAAGACCCCTAATATGGATGCATTGGTACAATGAGTTAGAAGACTCAAGGAGATGAAGCTTGAGAAGAAGTCAAGCAGTCAGAGCTGAAGTGATTGAAGCCAAGCATTAGGATTGAACTAAAAGTGTGATCTGAAATCTACAAAGTATGTTGTAAGTTATATCAGATCAAAAGACCATTATCATTACTTTCTAGCAATTGTAACAGTAAAGTTTAAATCCTATGGACTTAGGTTGGTTTAATTTCCATAAGACAAATCTTTTAACAGGGTGACATTCCAAGTGAATGTTCTAAAGTCCTTTAACCAAGCTCATTCCTAACAATTTTGTGAAATCCTCTAACAAGGTCACATTTAACAGTGTGTTGTAAGCCTTTAACAGGGCAGGCTTTTAACAGGGCATCACTTCAGAAGAGTGAGAATCAAGTAGCATGTTACTGGTGGTTTTTCCCAAATTGGGTTTCCACGTAAATCATTGTGTCATGTGTTGATCTTGCATGTTTTATCTTTGCATGTTGATTTACTGTAACTTGCTAATATGGTTGATTTAAAGTTTGGATGGATGAAAAGTGTATGGATTCATTAAAAGTAGTGAAAAAGTATTAATAGGGCATTTGGACCTTGGATAACTGATTCACCCCCCCCCCCCCCCCGCCCCTCTCAGTTATTCTAAAGAATTCTAACAATTGGTATCAGAGCCTTACTGCTGACTTAGTTTAAAGGAACTATAAGCATAAAAGATTAAAATGCCTAAGAGAGAAGTTCCCAAGCTCAATAAAGACAACTTTGTTGCATGGAAAAGATTGATGAAGCTACATCTTGGATCCATAGGATATTATGCCCAAAATTCAATTGTCACTAAACATGTAGATCCAAAAGGTGCTCCTACTGCAGAAGATATGAAAAACAAGCAAGAACACAATCAGACAATGCTGGAAATTGCCTCTGCACTCAGCTATGTTGAATTTGATTATATCAAAGGATGTGATACTACATTCAAAATGTGGAAAGCCCTATCAGACATCTATGGAGGAGATCAAAATGTACAAAGAGCAAAAAACGAAAGTCTCAGAGGAAAGTTTGATGACATGAAAATAGAGGAAAATGAGAACGTTGTTCAGTATGGTGCAAGAATAAAGGAAGTGGTAAGTGCAATAAGATGCTTGAGTGGTCAATTGGATGAAGATACTATTAATAGTAAGTTCTTAAGAACCTTTCTTCCAATCTATGCTATTAGAGTATCAACAATACAAGAGCTAAGATGTATACCAGGAAACAATCTAAGTTTTGAAGGTATAATAGGTAGACTCGCTGCATTTGAGTTATCTAATTTTGACAACTACAGACCAGAGAATGTTGAATCTGCCTTTAAGGCCAAGTTATCAGTGAAAAATGTTGAACAGGTGAAATCAAAGAAAGGAAGAAAAATGAAGTATGTATCCAGTGACAGTAGCACTGATGAGGAAGATGTGGAACAATTGGAAGCATTGCTTGCTAAAAGATTTCACAGAGGTAAAGGAAAATTCAAAGGTAAGATGCCTATCATTTGTTTCAATTGCAATGAAGTAGGTCATATTGCTGTCAGGTGTACATAGAAAAAGGATTACAAGGAAGGCAACAAAAACAAATTTAGAAGAGATGACGACAAAAGAGATTACATAGAAAAAGGTAAGAAGTGTTAAATTGTTGAAGAAAATTTTGATGAAAATGATGATGAAGTTGTTTATGTAGCCATGAAGGATCAATCTGATGAAGAAGAACACACAGCACTGGTAACATGTATGAACAAGAATGATAGGTGGATCATAGATAGTGGATGCTCACATCACATGACAAGAGATAAAAGTAAGTTTGTTAACTTTACTCAGTATGATGGAAATAGTGTTAGATTTGGTAATGATGCTCCATGTCAAATCAAAGGAAAAGTTTCATTAAGCTCACAGAAAAAATTTCATGTGATAATGCATACTATGTTGAAGGATTAAACTACAATTTACTAAGTGTCTCACAGTTAGGCAATATAGGATGCAAAGTAGAATTTGGAAACAAAATTGCAAAAATCTATGATACTAATGGTAAACTGATAGGAAAAGGAGATCAAACAAAGAGTAATCTATTTTTCCTTGATATGGATGATGTTTCTTGTTTTATTGCAAAATTTGATGATGAATGGTTATGGCATAGAAGATTATGTCATGTCAACTTTGACAATCTGGTCAACATCAGTAAAATGAAGAAAGCTAGATGTTTACCAAAATTGAAGAAGCCTGATAATATCATGTGCAAACAATGTCAGCTAGGAAAGATGACTAAGTCAAGTTTCAAGAGCAAAAACTATACATCTAAAGAAGTACTTGAATTAGTTCATACTAACTTATGTGGTCTAATGGAAGTACAAAGCTATAGAGGAGATAAATACATAATGTTGTTTGTTGATGACTATTCCAGGATGATGACTGTTATGTTTTTAAAACAAAAATCTGATGCTTTTCAAATGTTTAAGTGGCATGTGGCTAGAGTTGAAAAGGAAACAAGAAAAATCTTGAAATGCCTAAGATCAGACAGAGGTGCTGAATTCACATCAAATGAATTTGGGATATTTTGTAATGATAAAGGAATCAAAAGACAAACGTCGGCTCCTAGAACTCCCCCACAGAATGAAATTGCTAAAAGAAGAAATAGATATGTGATTGACTATGCCAGAACATTAATGATCAAAAAGACTATTGCTCTAAAATATTGGAGAGAAGCTATAAGTGTAGCTATTCATACACTGAACTAAGTACAAGTCAAGAAAGGTACATATACAACACCTTTTGAATTATGGTATGGTCACTCACCCAATGTAAAACATTTCAAAGTGTTTGGTTGCAAATTCTTCATCCTTAAAGATGCTAGAAATGGAAAATTTGATGCAAAAAGTAATGAAGGTATATTTCTTGGTTACTCCACTAGAAGTAAGGCATATAAGTGTTTGAATATTAACACTAACAAAATTGTGGAAAGTGCAAATGTAAATTTTGATGAGCACACAGAAGTCCAAGCTAAAGTACCAAAGAAAATGGAAGAGTACATAACCTTTGTGTATTCTTATGAAGGAATGACTATTGATGAGGATGATGTCAATCAAATTGAAAATCAACAACAAGTATCAATTTCAGCCGAGTCACAAATAGTGAATGTCGAGTTGCATTCAGAAGCCAAGTTGTAGAATGAAGAAAATGCACAATCTAATTTTGAAGACAGTACACATGATGAAGAACAACCTGACAATGAAGTGCATAGTGATCCTAAATCTGAAAGATCAAACATGGAAACAAGGACAGAGCCAAGATTATCCAAATATGTAAAAAGACATCACCTTGCTGAATAGATAATTGGTGACAAAAATGCAAAACCAATGACAAGGAATAGACTAAGACATGAATCATGTTTGATCAGCAAATTTGAACCCAAGACAGTATATGGTGCATTACAAGATGATAACTGGTGTAAAGCTATGGAAGAAGAAATTAATCAAATAAAGAAAAACAAAACCTGGAGTTTGGTTCCTAGACCAACTGACAAGAATGTGATTGGCACCAAGTGGGTATTCACAAACAAGCTAGATGAGAATGGTGAGATTACCAGAAACAAAGCTAGACTAGTATGCAAGGGTTATGCTCAAGAAGAAGGAATAGACTATGGGGAAACATTTGCCCCTGTTGCTAGAATGGAAGGAGTAAGAACTTTGCTTGCATAGGCTGCCTACAAAGATTTTAAAGTCTATCAAATGGATGTAAAATCTGCTTTCTTAAATGGTATACTAGAAGAAGAAGTCTTCATTGAACAACCAGAAGGATTTTTTGATGAAAACAAAAAGGATATGGTGTGTAAGCTACATAAATCACTCCATGGTTTGAAACAAGCACCTAGAGCATGGTATGAGAGACTTCACAAGTATCTAGTGCAAATTAAATTTGAAAGAACTGATGATAACAGCAACATGTACATCAAAATAGAAGAAGATAAAGACATTATTGTATCTAAAATCTTTGTGGATGACATAGTGTTTGGTGGAAAGGAAGTGCTTTGAAAAGGCTTTGCTGACAAAATGAAACATGAATTTGAGATGTCTATGTTTGGAGAAATCAAATTCTTTGTTGGATTGCAAGTACATCAACTCAAACATGGTATATTTGTGACACAATCAAAGTACATCAAAGAGATTCTTAAAACATTTGGATTGGAGGAATCCAAACCAGTCAGCACACCAATGGCAACAAGAAATAAGCTGTCCAAAAATGATGAATCAACTGAAGTCAATCAAACAATGTACAGATCCATGATTGGAAAACTACAATATGTTGTACACAATAGACCAAACATAGCATTAGCAGTTGGAATAGTAGCCAGATTCTCTGCTAATCCCAAAGAAAATCATCTCATAGCAATAAAAAGAATAATGAGATATCTTAAAGGAATTGATAACTTTGGTCTATACTACAAAAAGAATGAAAAATTTGAGCTCAATGCATATACAGATGCAGACTAGGGAGGCAACATTGATGATAGAAAAAGCACAAGTGGAGGTGCATTATTTCTAGGCAAAAGGCCAGTTACCTGGACTAGCAAGAAATAAACATGTACATCCCAGTCCACTGCAGAGTCAAAATATGTAGCAGTTGCAGTCAATTGCACAAACATTGTATGGCTCACACATCTATTGAAAGGAATGAAAGAAGAGGTAAAAAAACCTATGATATTATATTGTGATAATACAAGTGGTATAAACATATCCAAAAATCCAGTGATGCATGCAAAAACCAAGCATATCGCAATCAAATATCATTATTTCAGAGAATTGGTAGAAGACAAACAAGTGAAGTTGGAATACATTCACACAAAGGAACAAACTGCAGATATCTTCACCAAACCATTGCCCAAAGATGCTTATGAATATCTTAGAGGCAAGTTGGGGGTAATACCCCTAACTCAAGTAGTTTAAACCAAAAAAGATGCTGCCCTGCATCAACAGAAACAAATCATTGAAATATCAGAAGAGTGATGCAAACGATGATAGCAGGAGCAGAAACTCCAAATTAGTCACAAGCATGGTGACAGAGGGAGAAAACAACAAGAAGCCAAAGCTCATATTTAGCATGATAAAGATGCTACATCTTTGGCATTTATGTCAAAGAGGGAGAAATGTATAGAAACCTGATCAATATATAAAAAAGAGGGAGATAAATATGAAAGAGGGAGATATATGAGATCAGTAGTAAAAGATGCAGCAGCAAAGAAATATAGCAGACAACATATACAATCTTGGTGGTAACTAAGTTGATCAATTGATCAATTTGGTTTGCCATCAATGCCAAAGAGGGAGATTGTTGGAAATGATTGAAATGATCATAAGAAAAGTTGTTGGAATGATATATGGAACTGGTAAAGAATGTTCTCAATCATTGTTTTGTCATTGATGTCAAACTTGCTACTTGCAGGAATGACAATTGCTTTAGTGATCCAAATACTATCAATTAGTTGATTGTCAAGGAGGAGGCAATCAATAAGATGTAACTAGAACACCTAGAGAAAGGTTGAAATTATGATGTTGTAATGAAGTACAAGGATCAACTAAGCCATTGATGAAAAAGTGTATTTGATGACATACTATAAGATACAGAGAATGGGCACACTGAAACATATCAAAGATGTAAGGTTTTAGCTAAGACATTTGTAAAGCTCAACTAAGTTCACTAGAGAGAAGGAGCCGAGCAAGCTAGTATGTGCCGAGCAAATTCTTAGTAAGTGTCGAGTAAACTTCAAGTGCCGAGCAAGTTCAAGTGCCGAGTAAACTTCAAATGCCGAGCAAGTTCAAGTGCCGAGTAAACTTCAAGTGCCGAGCAAGTTCAAGTGCTGAGTGATACCGAGTGCCAAGTAGAGATAGGTGTCGAGTAACATAGAGATGTCGAGCACTAGTAAAACCAATAGTGCCGAGTAACACAGAGATGCCAAGCACCAGTAAATCAATAATGCGGAGTTACTGCATTATTTTGAAAATCAAAGATTCGCTAAATCTAAGGCGACAAGGTTGTTATCTAGAAGTTTGTGAATTAAAATAGAAGATAAGAATGATGAGCTGGTGGCACAAAACACCATGTAAAATGTTTTAAGGATACAACTGACAAAGTTTGAAGATAAGAACAAGATATGAGGTAGATAAATTGTATCCTACCTAATCCATTCGAAACCCTAAAATTGGAGAGGGAGAAATGAGCGGCAAAGGCAAATCAGATTTCTATTTAAGGAGTCATAAGTTAATGAAAAAAGAGAGAGTGGCAGTCAAGCATGAAAGCATGAAATTTTGAAGGAGGTGCTAAGGAGATAAGAGAACATAGTGACTCTATTTCAGTAAGAAGACCCCTGATATGGATGCATTGGTACAGTGAGTTAGAAGACTCAAGGAGACAAAGCTTGAGAAGAAGTCAAGCAGTCAGAGCTGAAGTGATTGAAGCCAAGCATTAGGATTGAACTGAAAGTGTGATCTGAAATCTAAAAAGTATGTTGTAGTTTATATCAGATCAAAAGACCATTAGTGTTACATTCTAGCAGTTGTAACAGTAAAGTTTAAATCCTATGGACTTAGGTTGGTTTAATAGCCATGAGATAAATCCTTTAATAGGGTGACATTCCAAGTGAATGTTCTAAAGTCCTTTAACCAGGCCCATTCCTAACAATTTGGTGAAATCCTCTAATAAGGTCACATTTAATAGTGTGTTGTAAGCCTTTAACAGGGCAAGCTTTTAACAAGGCATCACTTCAGAAGAGTGAGAATCAAGTAGCATGTTATTGGTGATTTTCCCAAATTGGGTTTCCACGTAAATCATTATGTCATGTGTTGATCTTGCATGTTTTATCTTTGCATGTTGATTTATTGTAACTTGCTAATATGGTTGATTTAAAGTTTGGATGGATGAAAAGTGTATGGATTGATTAAAAGTAGTGAAAAAGTATTAATAGGGCATTTGGACCTTGGATAACTGATTCACCCCCCCCCCTCTCAGTTATTCTAAAGAATTCTAACAAAATCGTATAAATTTAGGCAAAGAAAAGAATTAGTTGTTACTGATTGGGAATTAGTGGGGTTGTAAGCACATCATTTTGTACATCTCCAATAGCCAAGAGGTCTCCTCCCTTTTCTCCATCCAAACAATGAGCAAAAACCTTGCAAACTTTACCTGGTAAAGTTAGTTGTGAAAGAATAGATGTATTGGCTTGTCCAAAACCAAGAATATCATCCAAAGCTTGGTCACTCTGTAAAAAATCACTTGAGTATCCATACCCAAGAAGATCAATTGCATAAACCCTATGGGACTTTGCAAGAACATGCAGATTCTTCTTCCAGTGATCACTACAACTTACAAAACTGTCATGCCCGGAATAATATATCTTCAATAATGGGAAAAGCCCTAATATTCTATAGAGGAGTTATCATGAACTATATAGATCTTATCAAAGTGGCAATATCCCTATTTTCAGCTCCAACAATGAACATTCACGAGTGTTTAAGATTTTTGAGCAGACATTCGTTCGCAAGTTTTGCTAGAGAACATTGCTACCATTCTAGTTGAGACACGGGAATGAAGCCTTGCATAAGAACATATGAAAATAATAACATACACATGAATAACATCATATGCTTTGTTATTACTTATTTGAATTATGACCTGATTTGGTCAAAATTTTGATCAACTCAGGAAAATTTAGGGCATTTTCGATGAACACAGGATGAAAATTAACAAAAAAAAAATGAAATCATAGTTTTGGTCAAAAAATGTTGGTAGAAAAACAAGTTCAAATGTACTAGTTTGATCCTAGACCCCGTCTAAGAAAAATCTAGAAACCATATTCAAAATTGAGAACTTCAATTTTTTGGTGAATTGAGCACCTTGTGCACTTACTTGAAGGTGCTCAGGTGCACATGTGCATAGGTGTGCTTTTGGTCAAGGTGCACCTTTTGGAGGTGCACAAGGTGTGCATCGCAATTTTGAATATGAATAAGTGAGAGGACTCAACAAGGTTCGCACGTGCACAAGGTGCCAAGATGTGCATGTGCAAATGTGTGGAGGTGCACAAATTTTAAAAGTTTTGAAGATGCCCAAAGTCCTAAAGATGCTAAGCTGCTCAAGTGCACAATTTTACAAAGTTTTGAAGAGAAAAGTGTACAAGTGCAAAAATGGACCTAAATCATAAAAATGACAAAATAAGTACACTAGAGTGCTCTCAAACCTCATCTAAGAAAAACCAAGAAACTATTTTCAAAACTAAGAACTTTGATTTTTTGGTGAATTGAGCACATTGTGCACTTGCCTCAAGGTGCCCAGGTGCACAATTTGGATTTTTTGCTCCTATTAGAAGGTGTACAAGTGTGAAGGTGCACAAGTGTGCAAGGTTCATATGTGCACATTGTAATTTTGAGATATTCATAAGTTGAAGGACTCTAGAAGGTGCACATGTGCGAAGGTGCATAGGTGCACATTTTTACAAGTTTTGAAGAGTAAAGTACATAGGTGTGCAAGGTGTGCAAATAGGCCTAAGTCATCAAAAAGATCAAACTAAGTACACAAGAGTGATCTAAAACCCATTCAAACAAAACTAAGAAATCATTTTCGAAATTGAGAACTTTAATTTTTTGGTGAATTGAGCACCTTGCACAAATTCCCTAAAGGTGCACAGGAGTGCAGGTGCATAATTTGAAGATTTAGTGAATGAATTGTCTCTTAAGGTGTGAAGGTACACATATCTAAAACATCTAGATGCCCCTTGGGTCCTAAACATTACCATGTTTCCTTGTCTTCTGTAGTAGTTAAGATCACACTCAAACCCATGACTTTCAAGTTCCAGGGAATGCCCAAGAAGTCACACTTCATTATTTCCACAAGGAAGTGAGGGTAAAGTATGAATCTTTAGACTTATTATCTCCTTACGAACTCACCTCTACTATCCAAAAGTTCAAACAAAAACATCTGCACATCATTTTGGTATAGAGGGGAGGAAAACTTGAATGCTAGAAAACAAGTTTTCACACTTAGAATATTTTTTGGATTTTTGGATCTTGTCACCAAGGTGTGTAGGTATGTCTATGCATAGGTGAAAAGATGCAAAGGTGTGTAGGTGCAAATGGGCATAGGTGTACTTTTCTCAGAGGTGCATTAACAATTTTCAAGAAGAAGCAATGCACCAAGAATTAACTACTCATTGCTATTTTAGAGCATTCCATGCATCAGAAACACATTTTGATGGTATTCCAACTCCCAAAGATAGATAAAAAGGGTTGAGCTTCCATTTTTAGAGCTCCCAAGGACTTATATATTATATCATGGCTTCTATCTTCTTATCTTCTCATTCTTTTATTATTTTAAGTCATGTAAAGGCTCATGCACCCATTAATTGATATAAAAAAGGGTGGAGACCTACTTAGCACCATTTAGAGAGTTAGTTTGTATGTAATTAGCTTTATTTTATAGTTTTTAGCATGTCTTTTCATTAGAAGAGCTTTCACTCCTAACACAAAAGGAGGAAAGAATTCCTTATAAATAGATGGATGTAATATGTACTCCAGACCATTATTTTGATGCAATAATATAGGGTATTGGTGCTCTCATTCTAAGTGTAGTTATTCTTGCCAGAGTGTGTTATTTTTGTGAATTTTTGTTCATGAATAATAATGGATCCAATGGTTTTATTGTGTTGTTATGATTTTGTAACCTTTTAGTTTTAGTATTTGCCTCGTGTTTATGGATTCTGCTCACATACCAAGTTGGAGAAAAGATCACCTATTGTTCCTACATAGCTTCTTGTCTCACATGAGCGCACTTTCCATGGCCTTGTGATTTAATGAGAATTGAGACATCTTTCGATTATTATTGAGTTCCCATCGACAATTGTATTAGTGGGATTGAGGATGCATTCCTCCTATTTTCATTGGTTTCCTATCTAATTTTTTCAATTATTTAACTCACAAATGTGTTGTTACCATGGTTTATGTTTGTTAGGAATTTCTCTTTCAATTTATTTTCTTTAATCTCTTGTTACCTTATCTTTATTATTTTCTTTTCTAACACTTGCTTAAAATAGAAATTCATATAGTTGCATCAATAAATTGCATTCATTGTAAAATGGAAAATACCAAAAAATATATCTCTTTTGTGGTTCCTTTTCAAAATAGTAGACCAAACATCTTATCTAAAATTGGTTGAGCTAGAAAAGGCCTCCTTATGAACATACACATTTATCTTCAATTGAGTGGATTCTAGTAGGTTGCAAGATCACTCGGATCCTTGGAGTTGATCCTAGATTATATTTTCAAGAGAGGAGTTCAAAATGATTCTTATCGTTAAGCATCATGCAAAATGATAGCTCAACACTAGCAAGGTGATTAAATCATTTAATAGGGTCACACCTAACTATGTGTTTTATAACCTTTAATAGGGTTGGCTCCTAACATAGCTTAGTTCAAAAGATTGAAAAGCGCTAACATGTCACTTGGTAGTTTTTACCAAATTAGATTTTCACATTAAATTCTAGTGTCAAACAATTGTGTGGATGTTTGTTATTTCTTATGCTAATTACCACTTTTAAGTTCTAAGTTTATTGTTAATTGTGATATTATTATACTAGTTGACACATACTAAATAGAGGGCTAAAATGGAATGAATAAGTGTAAAGGTGGTGAACAATTTTATTTGATGTATTATTCATGAGTTTGATTAAGTTTTCTAGAGTTAAAAGTTAATTCTATACATCTAGACCCAAGGATAATTGATTCACCCCCCTCCCCACCCAATTATTCTAAATATTCTAACAATTGTTAAATATTCTAACAATTGTTATCAAAGCATTGGCATTTGTGTGGAAGTTTGATACCAACACCACTACAAAATTGACTCTTGATGAATCTAGAAGAAAGAAGAAAAGAAAGCATGTGAGTAGTGATAATGAATCAGATGATGAACTTGATGAACTTGAGGCATTATTGCTAAAATTCTACCAAGAGTAATGAGAAAATGTAAATGTACACTCCCTAGTATTTATTCACATGTAACAAGGTTTGTCATATTGCATCAAGATGTCTTGATAGAGAAGAAAAAGATGAAAGGAAGGACTATAAATACCAAGGAAAGAGAGACAATAGAGATAGTTGAGAAAATAGAGACTACAAGGGAAAAGGTAAGAAATCCTATTAGATTGTTGAAGAAACAACATATAGTGAAACTAATGAAAATGATGAAGAAGTTCTCTATGTTTCTATGAAAGATGAATTTGATGATGAGATGCATCAAAAAACTACTTTAAGCTCACACATAAACAAGAATTATAGATGGATAGTTGATAGTGGATGTTAACATCACATGACTTGTAATATAAGTAAGTTTGATAAGCTTGTCCATTATAGTAGAAGAACTTTTAATTTTGGAAATGATGCACCATGTTATTTGAAAGGTAAAGGATCAATTATACTTAATGATAAGATCAAATGTGATAATGCATATTATTTTGAAGATCTAAAATATAATGTGTTGAGTGTGGCATAGTTGACTAGTTCAAGTTATATAGTTGTGTTTCAGAATAGGAAACAAAATATCTATGATACCACTAGTGAACTAATTGGAAGTGGAGAAAAACCAAATGTAACTTTTTCTATCTAGACCTATCTAATGAATCATGTTTATTTGCATAATTTGAAGATGTTTGGCTACGACATAGGAGGCTGTGTCATGTGAAATTTGATAATCTTGTTGAGATTAGTAAGAAGAAGAGAGTACAAGGATTATCAAAGCTGAGTAAACCTAATAAGGTGATGTGCAAAAATTGTCAATTGGAAAAAATGTAAAAGTCTAGTTTCAAAAGAAAAGTTTACTCTTATGTTGATGCTATGAAATTAGTTCATACTAATTTATGTGGTTGTATTGGAGTTGAAAGCTACAATGGTGATAAGTACTGTATCTTATTTGTTTATGAATGCTCTAGGATGATGACTGTGATGTTTCTTAAAGAAAAATTTGATTCTTTTTAAATATTCAAGTGGTATTTGGCTAGAGTTGAGAAAGAAACGAGTAAGAGTTTGAAATTCTTGAGATCTAATAGAGTAGAAGAATTTATATATGAAGAATTCAACATATTTTGCAATGATAGAGGTATCATAAGGTATATGTTTGCACCTAGAACTCCACCATAGAATGGTATAGCTAAAAGAAGGAATAGATCTATCATGGTCTATGAAAGAACACTGATGATAGAAAATGATATCTCACATAAATTCTAGAGAGAAGCTTTAAGTATTGATGTGTATACCTTAAATTGAGTACAAGTCAAGAAATGTACTGATAAAATACCTTTTGAACTTTGGTATGATCATGCACCTAATGTGAATAATTTTGAAGTTTTTGGGTGCAAATGTTATGTTTTGAAAGACACTATGAAAAGTAAACTTGATGCAAAAGGTGATGAAGGAGATTGTGGAAAGTAAAAATGTTAGAGTTGATGAATTTGTAGAAAACAATGAAGAGGAATGCAAGAAGGAACATTAAGATTATAGAAATCTTGTATTTGTCTATGAAGGACAACTTGGTACCATTCCTAAACCTAAGAGACCAGTTGAAATGTGTTGGAATTAACAATGGGAAAGTAAGTTCTGAGAGGGGGGGATGAATTAGCACTTAAAAACTTTCACCTCTAAAACATTTCACCATACATCCTTCTCATAACTTAACATGTAAATTGAAATAAGTAACCATTCATCACATCCAAAGCATGAAATAAATCACACATAACACATAAAATTTTGGTTACCTAGAAACCCCCCAAGGAGAAGGTAAAATTGGGGTGGAGATGACAACCACAAATTTTCACTACTATAGTTGTAAAGTGTGGCCTATTATGGCTACAAAGTTTTATTCATAAACTATGATCTACTCTGTTAAAGGTCTTCCATGTTAAAGGCTTACAAATATTGTTAGGTCTCACCATGCTAAAGGATTTAAACTTGCAATGAAGCAAGCACTAAGTTAAGAGATTTAAAAAAACCTATTAAGACTACTATGTTGAGAGATTTACTATATATCACCTGTTAGAATGATTCAGCACCTGATCCTTCGATTAGTACCTTACTTCATGATGTCAAATCTCCTCTTTTCTAGTTATCTCTTGATCCTCCTTATCAAATCTATTTTCTCTAACGTTTCACTTCTTGTCTCTATTCTTCTCAGACTAATTCTTCATTACATAACTCTATCTTAGCCACCTTCTCCATATTTCTTTCACACCAGATACTCTCCTTAGTATCCTCCTGTGCAATATATGTTACCCTTAGGATTTAATTCCTTTATAAACATCATGAAGACAAAATTAAGTTAGAATCAATGACTTTGTTTGATCCATATTGTTGCTTAATGCTTCCCTTAATCTGATTGGTTGCATGTATAGCATAGGGATGCATAATATGACTCCCTCCTTATTTCTTATAATCAAAAATTCATGTTCATGTTGGCCAAAAATGGTTTACATAGAATTTTGTTCCATTACAAACATCTATGACATAGACTATTCACTTAACATCAATAGGCTCTAATGGTTGGCCTTCACTTTTCTATATATACTAATACTTGGCTTCTGAATGGCTCGGCACTCACTCTTGCTTAGCACCTAAATTACTTGGCACACTCTATTTTCTTAGCTCCTTCTATTTTCTCAACACCTAAGTGACTCAGTACACACTGACTACTCGACACATACTAGTGCTTGACACTAACTATCATATTACTTGGCATGTATTGTTTGGAGACTTATGCTCAGCATGCTCTATTCTCTTGGGTTGCACTAATCACTTGGCTCGCTCTATTCACTTGGCATATAGTATGCATTTGGCTTGCACTAGTCTTTGCTAGATAATGATTAAGTATTTTGTCACTACAATATCAAAACCAAAATGACATTAACAATCTTCCCCCTTGATATGAGTGCCAAAAACACTTTATCATAGCATGTACATTCCTCCATGCATAAGTCAAACAATGTATCTTCTCTACTTGTCTTATATGCAAACTCTTTAAATTTTCAAAATTTGCAAAAAAATGTTGAAGTTATTTGTTAATTTTACCTCCCCTAAGTAAATGTTTCACTTTTTTTCTATAACTCCCTCTAAGTAGATATTCTCCTTGAAAAAATCTTCAATTTTTTCAAAAATTGATATAAGATATAATCGCCCTTCTTGACACTTATGTCATTTTGGCAGTACACTTAAAGTGTATTTGTCCAAAAATGGCTTATGTACCTCCATAATGAAATTTAATGTTGAATCTGAATTACCAGTGGCTGCATCTAGATATTGAATTTAAATTTATAGCTATGCTACTAGATCAACTAAGCCTTCATGAGTAGAAATATTGGAATCTCTCTTCATAAATGTCTCAGAATTGGCTAGTTCCTTATACCAAACTTTCATGTGAGGGGTTAGCATGAATTGTATACTAATCAATGTTGATCTTATGTTTGCATTCTTGGCTTTCAACTCAACAAGCCTCCTTTGTGTCATCAGTAATAGCTAAAAATTTACTTTACTATAGTTAGGAGATTGTTTCAATGTAGTACCTATCAATTGGAAATCTCCTTGGAGCTGGTCAATAGACTATTGAGTTTCATTGGTAAATATATCAATGCTACATAGCTTCATATATAGAGAGAAAATGTTCTCTAATACCATTTTTGCACTGTCCATTTTGGTTGACAAGTCAACATGTCTCAATGCAATGGCACAAATATCTTATCCAGGACCTTTGTGTGAAATTTTTTCTCAAACCATTCCAATAATTTAACATTGGTCTCTAGGTCCTCATCCTTTATCTTATCAACTATATGGACAAGTTTCTCTATAATAGGATTATCGAATAATGAAATTTAGAGACTAAAAGCATCAATGAAAATGTCTTTGATTTCATACAAAACTTTCTTTTTCTTCTGTTCTCTCCTTAACATTTCTCACTTTTTCTTCCTTAATTTGTAGAGCCTCTTGAAGAACATTCATTTCTTCAAGTGTGATTATTGTCCAGTCAAATATTGGTAATACAATCACCTAATCTAAACTTACATCCTCAAATGATGTAGCTTCAACACTGTTAGGTTCACTGCTACTCAGCCTTGATATCTGCAATGGTGTACCTTGAGTACTCAATCTTTGAAGAGTCTGGTTACTGGAAGGAATTTTAGTGACTGGTAAAGTTACTAGTGTCTATATAGCTACTTGTTCCTCAATCTCAGTAGTCATCTTATCCTCTTCCTCTTGTTCAACCTCTATCTAATCTTCAATAGATTTTTGTGAGGTGAATGTGGGATTCTCTTCCTTATCCTTTTTCTCTTCATTCCCCTTATTGTCAATTATGATAAGTGTTGGAAATGAGCTTTGTTGACTTGATAGTAATGTATCTTGGGTATCTACCTCCTTCTCCTTCATCTCAATAAAAAAATTAGGCATTAAAAATGGTGATTAATCTCACCTTGTTGTTTCCAGATTACAATTTGAATTGTTACTTGTTCATGGGGTTCCTTCTCTTTAAAATCTACATGTGAGGGCTCATTAGATGTGTCTTATTGTGTCTCAGTGGATGCAATCTCAGCCTTTTGAGATTCATCAATCCGTACCAATATAAGACTTGTGCATGGTAGAATAGTATTGGTGGATTCCTATTGCAGTGAATTTATGTCCTCCTCACTCAATGGATTAACATTGTATGTAGAGTTATCAAGTATGTCTTCGATAGTTATAGACTCTTCCTCTACATGTGGTGGATTGATGCTTGACACTTGAGCATCATGTGCATCCTCCTCAGTTGTGTCATCCTTTTCTTTAGTTTTTGTTATATTTTCCTTTTCTTGCTCTCCCTTCTCTTCCACAACTTTAGTGGATAACGCATAGATAATTTTCTATAGTAACTTGCTTTGGATTACCACCTCTTCTCCTTTATTACTCAAAATTTTAAATGCTCGAAACTTGGGAGAAAATCTCCCTTTGTGTTACTCTACAGTATTTGTAATCATTATTTTTTCAAGTTCAAGCATGATTGTGGCTAAAGTAGCCTCTCTGATTTGTTTTTCAGTCTCCAAACTAAACTTCCACTTTTGCTCAACTTTCTCATATATACTTTTAGGAATAGAGTAGAGATTTCTAATAGAGTGGTCTTAAATGTGGTCATCATATCATAAATAACCTCTTTAAGATTATTTGTATCCTCACTACCTAACTTATCAAAATCAATATGTGAAAACCCAAATAAATCTACATTGAGTCTTTACATTTTCACATAAATTATCAATGTTAGATGAGATATTATGGCTTGCCACTTTGAATTGACTTAATTCATCATATCCTATCATCTTTTCATCTAAGTCACCTTGTGGTTTGTACTTTCTCCTTAGCTTCTTAGCAGGCTGACTCGGTTCTATTGTGGCACTTTCTCTTTTGCCTTTTGCCTTTGTCTCTTTATTAATCTCATTGTGGCTTTGACATTGTAGTGACAAAACACTTAGTAATTATCTAGTAAAGAATAGTGTGAGCCAAATGCATAGTCCATGCTGAGTGAATAGAGTGAGCCAAGTGATCAATGCAAACCAAGTGAGTAGAGCATGCCAAGCATAAGTCTCTAAACAATACATGCTAAGTAATATGATAGTTATTGTTGAGCACTAGTATGTGTTGAGTAGTCAGTGCATGCTAAGTCACTTAGGTGTGGAGAAAATAGGATTCAAGAAAATAGAGTGTGTTGAGTGATTTAGGTGCCAAGCAAGAGTGAGTGCTGAGCCATTTAGAAGCTAAGTATCGGTATATAGAGCACAGTGAATGTCGAGCATTAGAGCCTATTGATGTTGAGTGAATAGTCTATGTCATAGATGTTTTTAATAGCACAAATTTCTATGTAAATTTCTTTTATCTAACATGAACATGAATTTTTGATTATAAGAAATAAGGAGGAGTCATAGTACACTTCCCTATATATGCTATGTATGCAACCAATCAAACTAAGGGAAGCATTAGATGGCAATATAGATCAACCATAGTCATTGATTGTAACCTAATTTCATCTCCATGATGTTTATAAGATAAGTAAACCCTAAGGGTAACATATATTGCACATGAGGATGCTAAGGAGAGTATCTGGTGCGAAAGAAACATGGAGAATATGGCTAAGATAGAGTTGTGCAATGAAGAATCGGTCTGAGAAGAACAAATACAAGAAGTGAAAGGTTAGAGAAGATAGATCCAATCAGGAGGATCAAGAGATAACTAGTAAAGAGGAGACCTGACATCAAGCAGTCAGGTGCTAACCAAAGGATTAGGTGTTGAATTATCCTAACAGGTGATATAGAGTAAATATCTTAACAAAGTATGCTTAACAGGCTTGTGTAAATCTCTTAACCAAGTTTTTACTTCATTGTGAGTTTAAATCCTTTAGCAAGGTGAGACCTAATAGTATTTGTAAGCCTTTAACAACGTAGATCTTTAATAGGTTAGATCATAGTTTATGATCAAAACTTTGTAGCCATAATAGGCCACACTTTACAACTACAGTAGTGAAGACTTGTGGGTGTCATCCCCACCCCAGTTTTACCTTCTCCTTAGAGGGTATTTTGGGTAACCAAAATATTATGTATTATGTGTTTATTTATTTCATGTTTTGGATGTGATGAATGGTTACTTATTTCAGCTTACATATTAAGTTATGAGATGGATATATGGTGAAATGCTTTAGAGGTAAAAAGTTTAAGTGTTAATCCACCCCCACCCTCCTCACCCCACACCCACCCCCCCCCCCCCCCCCTCACAATTTACTTTCCCATTGTTAATTCCAACAACTAGTATCAGAGCTTTTTTCTGTATATAGAAAAGTTTGATAGCTTTGGAGGTAAGATCCTAAAGATGGAAGTCTACAAATTGTGAAAGACTATTGAGAACAAGAAGATTGAAATATAGCTTACCCTATATCAACTCAAGGAGTCAAGAGATGAACTACAACAATAATTGAAAAAAATAAAGGAATTGACCAATCAACAAAATGATACTCAATATCAAGAAGTAGATAGTGCTAGATTTTTTGAGGATAGGAACTTATAAGAGTTTGATGCAACAATTGCAAATCTGATGGAAAAGAATAATACCCTAAGTGAAGAAGTCAGAAATATGAAAATACAACAAGAAACTCAATCAATATTGTTATGTGAAACAAATGAACTAAAAAAGAAAGCTAAACAAGACAAAGCCATGATTGAAGAAGACAAAATACTACAGGCTAATAGACTTGAGGAGAAGTTGTCATATGTACAAAGATTGTCAAGCATTCAATTAGATATGATAAATCGGCTGATGATTGTAAATCAAGAACCGAATACAAAATACATTGAGATTACAACTTTGGAAACATAGAATACTCTACTACAAAATGAATTAAATACTGAGAAAGAAAAGCTTAACAAGCTGAGTGAAGCCATAAAGTATTTTGACAAACTGATTAAAGCAACAAGGTCAAATAATGACACTATTGGTTTGGGATATTCTACTACGAAGAAAGGAGAATCATCTAGAAATGGTAAACAAAGGAATAGTAAGGGAAAGAACATCAAGCTCACTTGTCATCATTCTAGAAAACTGGGTCATGCAACAAATGTCTATAGAAGCAACACTAGAAATCAAAACCCTGAGAATAAATTCAAGCGACATTGTCATAACTACAAAAAGCAAGAACATCAAGCACATGAATGTAGCAAAAAGACCATAAACACTCAGAGATTCAAAGGATATGATTACAACTATCAAAAGTATGGACACAAGAGAAATGAATGTAGATCAAAACCCAAGTTGACATCAAATAAGAAAACCAAGGTATATCATCATGGGAATAGTTATGATTGGGATTACAATACAAGGTACAATTGTCATTATTGTGGTGAGTATGGTCATTTCTATAAATTGCATTAGGACACATTTTAGAGGTAATTACATTAGATGGTTGAATTAGGTTGTATACTTTAGTTGTCTTAAGATCAATCATGTGAGCAAAAATTGTCCAACTTGGTCGCCTGCACCGACCAATGAATTCAACAAAGGAAAATTAAAGGTAGATGTTGAAAAGACAAAGATGTAGATGAAAAAGACATGGAAAAAGAAAGAAGATGACAAAAAATCAACCCAAGATGATGTCACTTCATCCAATGGATCAGGTGATCACATCACCCCCAACTAGGAAATCAAAGGTATATGTGGAACTAACATCTGAAATGATATATTTTAAATCAGTCCCAAGCATTTAAGTAATGAAATGAATCTATCAACATATATTAAGATGCAATAAAGTGATTAGAAAAAAAGAGAAAAGCTATTGTTTTATTACTTTATGTGTTGCAGTTGAGCATTGAAATTTTTGTAGTTACTATCAAGTAATGAAGGTATGGTAGTGATAGTTGAGCTTGCTATGATAGTCGAGCATACTAGAAAACCCTATAGCAATTGAGTAAATAGTTATATATGCATTGAGCATTAAATACAAGGTTTTGAATGCTATATACTCAATTTTTTGAGTTATTTACATTTACCAGAGATTGAAGAACATGAAGGCAATTTGAGAAATAATCCAATGACTACATACTAGATTCAACTGATGTAGGACATTTTACATCAATTTGAAAAGTATTTCACTTGTGCTAAGTTATACTATTTCAAATTTTGCAAACCCTAGCAAGTTAAATATGGCAATGAGTTCATTGATGGAAGTAAGAAAGGAAGGGAAAGAGATTTTTAATGTTTAGTTAATCAGTAATGATGTGAGACAACCTCCATTTTGAGCTATTCCTAAGATTGCATATAAAGGAGACCATTCTAGTGCATTATTGACTATTCTACCCAAGGTTTTGATGATTTAGGATGTGAGATGTTACACATGAAAGGTTGGAGAAATTGGAGACTTGGAAATCAAAGAAACTTATCAGAAGTTGTGTAAGAATGACATTTTGAAAGAAGAGAACAAAATCATAGAGTGAAAGGGTTAACAGGAGCCTTAAATTCCCCACAAATGTTCAAAACAAAATGGATAAAGATTTTATTGAGCTGAATACATGACAATAAACTTTGGTTAGAGAATGGATGTATTATAATATCAAAGAGGATCATTCACAGAGTGACAAGGTATCCTACCCTAAACAAGCCGAAGACATTAAGAAGTGTTGTAAAAGAGATTATTGAGAAGAACACTAGATCCATGTGGAACAAACATGGAATGTTAGTTGACACCATCACAAACCCTATTATAGAGTTTACAATAAGAGTGATTGCACATAGTTTCTACTAGTTGAGATGACTCAACAGTGTGTTGTGAATTGTCGTTGATGTAGGTTATAAGATTGTGAAGAGATATCATAGCTATAACTTAGCAAAGCAACAACTTCATTAACTATCAAAAAGGAAAAGAGTTCTTCATGTAAGTTTGGTTCACTCCTTGTTTATACATTTTTTATGTGTAAAACACATTTCCTACATTTGGCAAGGTAGTTTAGAAGTCTAGTCACTTTGTTACCCAATAGAATAGGTGAATTCATTGAGCAATTAGGAGAGAATTTTCATTCAGTTATGACTAGTTATTTTGAATATTTCAAGAAATCTATCAAGTAGAGGTCAAGAATTCTAGTATCTCTAGTGCATCAATATTATAATTATGCCTATTTCCTAGTAGATGTTGACTATACTTATGTTTAGGTAGTAATTCCAAGGGCTAGATGGTTGAGACCACTACCATATGACATAAATGTTGATGAGGCATCTGTATCCATTACTACATAGTGGGTAGAAGAGATTGACAAGGTTGCTACATCCTTTGGTAATTATGAGGAAGAAAAATCAAGAATCACCATTAACTTACAAACTACCATAGTTATAAGGAAGAAGAACAAGATGGTGAAGAACTTAAAAGAAAATATTGTTGAAGGAGAAGAAGAGGAGGAGGAGGAGGAGGAGGAAGAAGAAGAAGGCCAAACACCATTGGAATTGACTTAAGGATAAGGTGAGGACAAAGATGATGATGAAGAGGATGCCAAGAAGGAAACTAGAGAAACTAGCAAGAAAAGGAATGAACAATAGAAGGCATTGTAAAAACCATAGAAAATGACAATTGATATTAGAGGAAGATTCTAGCAATTTTGTATATGTCTATGAAGGAGAATGTAGTACCATTCCTAAACCTAAGAGACCAGTTGAAATGATGCAAATTAAAGTCACTATTGAGTCTTAGTAGAGGAGTGATGTCGAGAAATGACAACCTACTAAGCGTTAGATGATTGAAGCTGAGAAATAGGCAGAGACTACCGACTATAAGATGGATAAACCTATGATACAACCAAATATACAACAAGAGGTACATGAAGAGATTGCACATGATGAACCAACTTAATTACCACAAGAATTAAGAAGATCTAAACCTGTGCTATAAAAGTATGTAAGAAGACATCATACACAAGATCAAATCATTGGAGATAAAGATTCAAGATTTATGATAAGAAACAAATTGAAGAATGATACATTTTTTATGTCTGAGTTTGAACCCAAAATAGTTAAGGATGCACTTGAGAATGGAGACTAGATAAGAGCTATGAATGAGGAAAATGATGAGTTTGAAAAGAACAATACATGGACACTAGCACGTAGACCAAAGAACAAGAATTTGATTGGAACTAAGTAGGTATTTAGAAACACACTTGATAAAAAAAGGTGAAGTCGCAAGGAATAAAGCAAGACTAGTTTGTAAGGGACATGCACAAGAAGAAGGAAGTGACTATGAAGAGATATTTTCTCTAGTTGCAAGATTCTAAGGTGTAAGAATTTTTTCTTTCATATGTTGCTTGCAAAGGTTTCAAATTTATGAAATGGATGTGAAGTATACATTTGTGAATGGTATACTAGAAGAAGAAGTCTACATTGAAAAACCTAAAGGATTTGATGAGTCTAGCAAGATAAACATGATATGTAAGTTACAAAAAGCTTTGTATGGTTTGAATTAAGCCCCTAGAACATGGTATGAAAGGTTGCATATTTATTTGGTAAATATTGGTTTTGCAAGAACTAATGATGACAACATCCTATATTTGAAGAGTGAATCTAGAAACAAGGTATTGCTAGCTGAAATTTTTGTTTATGATATCATATTTGGAGGATACGATTCATTGTGTAAAACTTTTGAAAATGAAATGAAGAAAGAGTTTGAGATGTAATTTTTTGGAGAGATTAAATGCTTTGTTTGTTTACATGTCTATAAAAACAAAGGAGGAATATACATTACACAACCAAATTATATCAAGGCCATAGCGAAAACTTTTGGTATGAAAGATTCAAGACCAATTGGAACACCTACAGCCACTAGACATAAACTTTCAAAGAATGATGATTCTATAGATGTAAATAAAACATTGTATAGATCAATGATTAGAAAAGTGCAATATGTTGTTCATAGTAGACCTCACATTACATTAGTAGTTGGAATAGTTGCAATATTTAATGCTAATCCTAAGTAGAATCATATGATAACTATGAACAGAATAATGAGATATCTTAAAGGCACAAAAGACTATGGCTTATGGTACAAGAAGAATGAAAAGTTTGAGATGAAAGTATATATAGATGTTGATTGGGCTGGTAATTATGATGATAGAAAAATCACTAGTGGAGGCACTTTTTTTCTAGGGAAGAGGCTAATTTCATGGACAAGCAAGAAGCAAAATTGTATTTCACAATCCATCATAGGAGCTGGGTATGTTATTTTTGTAGTGAGTTATTCAAACATTGTATGGATTAAACAATTATTAAAAGGTATGAAGGAAGATATTACTAAACCTAAAGTGATCTATTATGAAAATACAAGTGCTATAAACATTTCAAAGAATCATGTGATGCATACTATCATGCCCAAAATTAGGGCTAAAACACACCAACAAATTTATTTTTTAAGAATTAAAACTATGTTTATAACCTACTAACATCCAAAACATTATGAGGTTTATAACAAGAAGTTCAAGTTGAGTTCGATTCTCAAAGTCACTTGGATTAGTTTACTAAAGTTCTTAGGTTTTATTTAACACAACGATTAGGGTGGAGGTATAAGGATGCAGTTAAAGCATACAAACAGGTTAACCCTCATTATCAGTTTACTAGAACATACTTTACTACATTAAATTATGTATCATTTGATAGAGCAATAATCATGAATACATTAGATTTATTTTGATACCTATATTTATTGCAATATACTAGATCAATTTCCTAGATGCCTAAATCAATAGTTAAGGTTCATAATATTGGTCTAATTAATTTAATTTTGATTATTAACATAATCTAATAGGACTAAATAAAAAGTTGATTAAATGTCATTAAATGTATTTTGACATTCAACCATGTCTCTCAACATAACCCTAAACCATCCTATCAAGAATCGATGTAATTGTTCTTATAACACTTTCGAGCATTAACATTAACAATATCGAATGAATAAAAACCCACAATTCAATACATAATATTACTTTTAAAGCATTGCTGCAATAATTCCCTAATACAATAATATATACCTCAAATAAAACTTCCATCAATAAACAGAATCTACAAAACATAAAAATGCAAATACAACATGTCAACATTAATAGTTTCCTAACTCCAAGCACTAGCTAACTTACAATTATTAACTAAAAAAAAATCATTATTGTCCTCTCAATTTAAAAATTAAAACAAATACCAAATATCTTTTTGTAGCCCTAATTACTAAACACTAAACCATATTACTAAACAAAAAATTACTTAACCCAAACTATCATCTAAATTTCTACTAACTACTCTACAACCTAAAATCAATGATCTACCCATTAAAACTTTTATTAATACAACTCTAAGAAAAAAGAAAAACTTAAATAAAAACATGAGATAATAAAAAAAATAATACCCGCTAACCCTCATTAATACTAAATTGGAATAACTATTATCTGAACCCTATTAACCAATCCCAAACTTGTAGTGTCTCTCCCATTTGATTTATGTTAGTCATCCTGATGTATGCAACCTTGTTGATCTTTTGTTGTGAAGAGATCATGATTGAGACCATGAGTGGTCTACACCCTTGTGGTGAGTTGATTTATGTTATTGTATCAGTTGCTGTGATTGTGCTTATGGCTGATTTAAGAGATTATGATTTGTTATATGGTTCACTGAGGTTTGTGCCAGTGGTTACCAAGATCGATGTGGTATCATGATGTTGTTTAGTGATTACACTATGATGTGTGCAGAGATTGCACCATGTATTATTATCCTGCTACACTAGACTGGGTTCCTATAGCAGTGGTTAGTCATGTCTAGGACTATTTTCTCTTATGTGTTTTAAGTGTCTTTTCATGTTATTTAAAAAACCATTATTAAATGCTTAAATAATTAGAAATAAATTATCCATGTTAAATTCATTGGTTATGTGTTGTGGATATTTACCTTGTTATATTTTGATCTAAGAGATACTTGTTACTCATGTTATGTTTTACATTTGAGATGACCTAAGAGTCAGATGTTATACTTTAATTCCAATATAATAGATGTTAGAATACTATGTTGTTCAATTATTCATATTTGCATGATGATGCCATTTTGAGATGACAGTATGTTTTATGATGATATTTGGTTATCCGATATTTGGACATATCTCTAATTATGTTATGTGATGGATTTAATGCTATGGTTATTTACTTCATTCTTCCTTCATTATGCTATATGCAAGCGTGAGTAATGTAAATAGATTATTTTAGTAGAATTGAATAAATGGTTAAATTAGTTGATTTGATACATTTTTTGCTTCAACTAAGTTATTATATGCAATTGCACTTGATCATGTGTTTTAGTGTGTAGGATTTATATCCCTGGCAATGGCATATGGAGTTAGTGATTCAGTTGTTCATGTTTTACCAATGTCATCCCTGTATGGTCGATGTATCTTATTTAAATGTTTAAATTAAACCCTCTAGTGATTTGATTAAACCCAGAGTCACTTGAATTATGTGATTAGACCTGTGAACATGTCTGTGCATTTAGAGGTTTGCATTGTCGTAGAAGTTGTTAAGGAAATTTCTGTGATTTTGGGTTTTTGGGTTTTATTTTGATTAATTTTAATTTCTATTAGCTTTTTCATAGATGAATTCCAATTACTTGAAATAGTTTGCTTTCATTTGGGTTAATTTGGGGTTTAACTAGGTTGGCTATTTATTTATCCAAATCAACTATTCACACAAAAGTGAATAAGTATCCAAAGATGAATTTAATTCCTCACTTCTCACTTTTGAATTAGAAAGTTTGAGAGAAAAACCCAAAATCCTCTTCATGAGGAATTACTATTTTGTTCATTACAGGAGCTATGAGCATAGGATCATTGCGAGATTAGTCTCGTTGGGTCCAACTTAGGGAGACCTTGGATTGTCATGATTTTTGGCTACTTTTGTGGGATTGTTATTGTATGGTTCAAATTCTCATTTTTCCCTTTTGGTTGCAAGGTAGGGCTCTCCTATTTTACTATTTTTGCTCCATTTTTGCTTCTATTTTTGGTAGCCATTTGTTAGGAGATTGAGAGCTAGTGTTCCCCTCCATTTATGTATGCAATTTTTACCTGGTTGGGTGGGTATGAGCATTTCCCTATTTTTTGGGATGAGGGTTTGGGGCTTTGTACTATTATGGTGTTCATTTTTGCATACAAACTCAAAACCCATATTTTATTGGATTTTTTTGGTTTTTGTACTCTAAGACCAAATGGGTTTTATTTTTGAAGTTTTTGAGTTTTGGGGTTTTTACCTCGTTTTGCGTACCACCATATTTTTTTGGGTTTTCTTGGCATGATGATGGTCATGGACATGGATCATCCCTTGGTATACTAGTTAGATCATTGTTGCACTTTTATGTTACATTGGGATGTGTGTCACATATGTACTCCTAACTTTGTATTTGGTTGATTGATTTTATACTTGGTGTTATTATTTCTTTTGGATGCTTGTTATTATTTCATGGACATTGGGACTCATGTAGAATCCATACTTCCAGATTGAGGTCAGTTGAGTGAGTTCATGATGTTTGGTCTTGTTGCATCATTGGGATTCATGCAAAATCCATGCTCCCAGATAAAGGTCGGTTGAGTGAGTCCATGATGTATGGTTTTATTATTCTTGGGATTCATGTAGAATCCCTCCTCCTAATTTCTCCTCCTAATTTGTGTTTGGTTGACTGATATTTTTCTTGTGTTCTCATCCAATCCTTGTGATATGATCTTTGTGATGGTGGTGCGCCACACATGAGCACATGTGCATGCATTTGTCACATGACTTTCAAGGCCCAATCTTGTGTAGTACTTGTGGGAGTTATGATCATTGGGGGTTGGGTTGGGAATATGCATGCCTATAGGCACTCATCATTAGATGTGCATGGGTAGGTAGGGTAGCATATGGAGGGGGCTTCTATCTCGTAGCCTGGTGACCTTTTCCTAGAGGGTTGGCAGAGGAAGTTTTAAGTAAGTGATAACTAAATAAAACACTGGGTAGTAATAAAACTTAAGATAATAAAATGCTTCATTATGAAGCCTTCTATTGGGAAGTTGAGTCCACACAGTTCCAAGCTTGGGCTTTCTAATGCCAAGCAACTCTTCATGATGTCAGCCCCTACATAGTAGCCCAATGAGTGTTTGACCAAGGCCTGTAGTACTTGCATTATCTCATGATCTTGGTTTAAGTCATTATTACTATCTAGCATGAGTGTTTTCCATGGACATATGTTTTATGTTTGTTTTTGGTTGGATCATTATCTCCATCAGCACAGTGGGAGTGGAACTATGGGTTCCACATGGTTGGGAGGAATAGCTACCTTCATCACTGCTAGGGACCAATGTGTAGAGATGATCTATTGTCCTAGTACGACCGTTATTGGATGTTTTTAGTCTATACTTCAAGTTCTAGAGTATGCTTTCTTGTGATTTATACTTTCATTGGAATGCTTGATATCATGTTTAGATGATGTTACTTTATTTGATGCATTCCTATATTATAATGTTTAGCATATGATTAGATAATTTTATCTACTTAGTTGGAGTATCTATTACTTTTGGTTTAGCATGTTAGATTTCATGTTCTCATGATATTATTATGCTTTAGTAGTGATGTCCTTATAAGACAGCTCCAACTATCTAGTTGGCGATTTGGGATGTTATGCGGGGAGGATGGCTAGGGCATTCAAGGTCTCATGATGCTATTATAGTTGGGAGAAACCATGCACTTAGCTTGTTATTTTAGTACATTGCAATGTTTCTTTTAGTTGTTTCCCTTCACTACTATGTTAGATTGTTAGATGTAGTTTATGTCTTGTGGTTATTGTTTTGAGTGTTTATGCCTCAACCATGGATTTGGTACTCCCTAGTGTGGAGGTTTTGACTTCTTTTTTTATTCACTTGTTTGTCCTTGGAGCATTTTTTGCTTTTCTTGGGCAACCATGCATCAACATTGGGCGATACTTTGAAGTATTGCATGCCCAAATAAGAAGAATCATATGATACTAGAAAGTATTGTATGCCCATAGAAAATCTATCATGTGACACTTTGAAGTATCACATGCCCATTGGAGAAAGGCTGTACGATAGTTGTGAAGTATCGTATGGCTTCGGGAGAATTTTTTCCCATACCCTAAAAGTATTGCACTCCTTCTTTAGAAATGTTGTACGATATTGGAAAGTATCGCACAATGTTGAAATAAAGTATTGCTTGGATCTTGGAAAAACCTATCCAGGTGTACAGTGGGCACTTTTTGGTTTGACCAAAGGTTTTTGAGAAGTTTTTTGGCTACCCTCTTCGGTGTTATTAAATCCCTTGGGATTGAATTTTGAATTTAGAATGTTTCAAATTTGAATTTGATTTTCTTCTTCTGTGGTTTGTCATTTTTGGTCAGTAGTGGCATTTGGAGATCTATTGGTATTTGGGTGATTTTTTGGTCTTCCATTGTGATCTTTATGATCCTTGTCTTTTTTATTTCATGTCCAGCCATACTTGTTTTCTTTTCTAAATTATCTTGGCTTATGTTTATCCTTGTTCCAAGGATCTTCGAGCAGGGCATTACATCTAGTATCGGAGCCCATGTTCAAACATTGGGATCTCTATGTATATGTTTCCATATGGTTGATGTTGTGATGTGTGAGTGCAAGTGTCTTGGTGAGAGCTCATGAGTTTGTTACTTGGGTATCTACTTGTGTTGGACTTGCTTGTCCAATAGATGCAACTAGAGTAGTGTGAGGAAAGGAAGTGATTCTTTCATTGTTTGTAGATGGAATTGATGTGCCATAATATGGTTGGTTTCTTGTGTAACCCTTTTTAGATGGAGTCACTCATTTTTTGTCCATGTGTTGGGTTTGAGTGCCTCTTTTTGTTTCTCCTTGTGCAGTAAGGTGCATTCTTTCCCTATTTTCTCCTATTTGTAAGTAAATAAATGAATCTTATTTGTGATTCTATGTTTATGTCAATATAGTAAGGAAATGGTTCCTTTCAGTAAGAAATGAGTGTTTGTTGTGAATCATTACAAAGGAGTAGGTTTTGCATTAGATCCTTTGGGTTAATGACTTAAGTCCCCAATCTAATTGCTCCATAAGCTTATGGAAATTGTATTAAAATTGATGGATATCTAAATATTGCATTGCATGTAAAATAAATAAGGAAATTATTGTACTTTTCATGTGCATGAGTTTATTGATGGTATACTGGTGGATGTGTGTGAGTGTGTTCTCTAATGCCACTAGGATGATGTATTCATTAGCATTGTGTGGTGGTTTATTCATCTTGTGGGATTGTTCTCAATCATCACGTGTAATGTTATTTTATTGTTGCCTTATTTTATATAGCTAGAAGTACTTTCCTCATGTTGTTGAGCTAAAATTGGTTTATCAATATTTTCCTTTGTTGGAATAGTCATAAAATTTCTCTATCACCTTCTTTGTGACAATTGTCACATTTGATTTATTGTTGAAATGTGTATTTTTTGAGATTTACTATTGGATTTGACAATTCCCCTATTTGGGCCTTTTGATTTTGTTTCATGGTGACTATTCTGTAGGTTTTATTGTTGCCCAGTTGTGTGTTGTGACTCTATTGTAATCACCTAAAAATGGTCATCTAGACTATTAACCCCCTTTTCAACATTTTGGCTAAATTAATTTAATCACTTACCTAAGCCAAATTGCTAATAATCAATTTATTTGATTATAACCTATAGTTTGACTATGCTATCCTAAGTTCATTATTTGATTAAAAGAACATGTCCCCTTTTAATTAAATAATGCACCCCATTCTTCTAACCCACTTAAAGTGCACACATAAAGTCCTCTTTCTATTTTGCAATTAAAAGAAAAGGATTGTGAGACTTTTGTCTTATATGACAAGTCAACTTATATTCTATTGGTTGACTTGTGTGTGCACATGGATCACTCCTCTTTTCAAATTCCACCGTTGATCATCCACCATCTTCATCTTGGTCTCTACCATCCTTACATCTTTAAAAAGGAGAGAGCTTTCCCCCTCAAACCATCCCTCATTTGAATATTGTCATGTTGCAGGTTTTCTAACAGGTTTTTTGGAAGCTTTGTGGAGAACTTCTCATTTCTTGTCTCATTCTCTCATTCCATCATATTAGCATAAGATCATATGGCATTCTTAGCATAGTTGCATTTTAGTTTAACTTTGATTTCTTGCAATAATCTCACATAGTTTAAATATTTGGTTTTGTAACAATCTCATACATGCTTAGCATAACTGCATTTTGCATTATCATCTTAGCTTAGTTTCCATACTTGCATTGCATTCTTGAGGGATCCTTTGAAGATATTCGCACTCTTGCTCTTGTCTCAAAAAACCTCCCGCTGCATGGTTTACTAGCAAGAAGTAAATTTCTAAGGCTTGGCTGAGAGCCTTCATGCTGAAATACTAACTCCTTGAACTCCGTGGATAGGGAGCTCTAAGCCGGCATCTAAGCATTCCAACTCATAGAATCGTTTGGATAGAATGGTTTAGAGTGAGACACTTTCGAGTGTACATTTTTTGCGCCCACCGTGGGGCTTGAGTCAAGTTTCTAGCTCCATTTGCTTTCATTTTTTATCTTTGGTTTTTTACAGCAGCGTATTGGATCTAATCAAGTGCTTTTGTAGAATTATCACTTTGGTTTTAAGGCCAACCCATAAGTAGATTGGTTTGAAGGCCAAAAATCTAGTTGGTTTAAAGATTTGATCATATATTTTAAACCACTTGGATTTTAGTTCTGAAATTTTTTTTGTAGGTTTACTATGTGTCCAACATGTTGCAAACCGATTTTCAGAGCATTTGGATGTGATTTGACTGATTTATGATTTTTTCTTTATTTTTCATAAAAAGTCGTTTCTGATCGCAAATCAATGCATTTTTCAGAAAAACTTATATTTTCAAAAAAAAAATTGAATTCTAAGAGGGGTACTTTCTTTTTTTTTTGACTTTTGAGGTCATATTAGAGATCAAAAATTCGATTTGATAAATCTAGCCTATTTTGACAAAATCGATCTCTAGGAAGCAAATGAAGAAATTTTTTTGAATTTTTTACATTTTTGAAAAGCTATTTGATTTTTAGTGGGGGTCTCTTCTTTTTATTTCTATTTTTGGATCCAAAATCTTAGCAAAAAAGTCCAATCTTGTTGACTAGGCCAAAATCAAAGAGTAAAAATGAGAGCATTTGTGATTAACTTGCACTTTCTTTGCATGCACTTGGTTGGAAGATAAATTGGATTTTTGAGGCAACTAACCACTTTTTATTGCAGATTTTTATGTTATTTCACACTAAATTTTGGTTCTAACAAGTTGTGATTACAGGTTGCCATCCTTATGAAAAAAATTGAAACATTGCATAAAAAGAACGCATGTTAAAGCTTCAAATGCGCAAGGGCTACTAACATTGTTTGCAGGGCTGCCCAAAGCATAGAAACTCAAAATTTATTTTTTTTTTATTTTCATGTGTGGCATTGACTAATTTTTTATTTTTCATAGGCACATAAAACTTGTGATTGGAGTCTTTTGGTAATAGGAGAGTATGCTCTTCACCCTTGTGGTGAATCAAAAATCTTGACTTGCCATTTGGTTTCAAAAGCAAGGGTTAACTGAATCTTCTTGGTGTGTTCGGGAGAAAACAATTGGAATAGGAGAGTATGCTCTTCACTCTTTTGGTGAATCAAAAATCTTGACTTCTGAAAGTTGATCCACTCTTTGTATAGTTAGAATCCTTTAGAGGGCCTGCTCTCAGACAACCTGAGAGGAACGACCCAAGTGGGGACAAGCAGATTACCCGGCTCTTCCAACCCACTATAAACTCAAGGCTATCAAGGACACAAAACCTTGGTAGACATAGTGTTTGTCTTAGCCTATTGTGATCACTTATGGGATTTTGACCATAGGGAGATCACTAAGCAAGAATGCTTGAGGTACTCTTGTGGTCACGAGATCGGTTACTCATCGCAAGGTGAGGTGTCCCGTAATTGGGAGCAAGAGGAATACTATGAACGAAAGCCCTATCTAAACACCCTAAGTTAGTAACTACCCTTTTTAGCCGCTCAACTTCTTGGTGCAAGGATTGATCCTAGTGGACTACCCGGATCACCCCAAGATTTTACACTCACCATATGTGTTCCCTTGGTTGTGCTTATGGCACTTCCATGGCAAAGCCAATATCTCTTGTGGGAAACCACTTGGTGTGAGGCAAAGGAGCATCAAGCGTGGGCCAAGTTGTTGATTAATGAACCATGACTTTTAGGTAGATATTGCTTGATGTGTTCTCGAATGTGCTAGACCTATGAAAATATTTTTGAACATACACATGACGATAGTTCTAGGGATTTCTTTTAAGATGTTAGATATGCTTGTATCATGCAAGGTTGCTTTTTCCCTTGCTTGATTGTTTGAAGAATACTCCATGTGTCACTATCTTGCTTGGAAAGAAATTGTTTTTGAACATAAAACTTGCTATGCTATCAACTATTGTCAAACTTTTTCAACCAAGTCAAAGCATCAAGTCTTAACATTTTTCTTGTGTTGCTTGTTAAGGGGAGTCTCATCATTTGACTTTGATTTGCTATGTCTCTAGTTTTTGAACATGCTTAAAGTGGCTCTTTGGTCTTAGCACTCATGGTCTTCCTATCTTCATGGTCTATGTTTGCTTGCTAGTTATCTTTTCGCTGAAATGGTTACCTTGATTTCTTGACAACACTATTGGGTTGGGAAAGTTGTTCACTTGTCACCCTGCTTGCTCTATTTATTTGGCTATTTGGGCATCTTGCCTAGCTATTGACTTGAGTCATTCATGTCATAAGTTTCTTGGACATATTTTTTGACAAGTCGCTTTAATCTCTCTCTACTATCTTGGCAAGTGAACACTCTACCTCCTATAGTTTCAACATCAAGTTATCTTCTAGGCTCTTTTATGCTTGGCTTTGCATCTACCACTATGGAATTCAAAGCTTGTGCTACCAAACCTCAACCAAATCTAGATGATCATGATATCCTCCATGCCGCTAAAGAGTTTCAAGATCTATATGCACAATACAAAGAACTAGAAGAGACAAATGATCTTTCTTACCTTCATCTCTCTAAGCACATGACAGAAATGAAGTCTAAACTTGAGAAAAGGTTAGAGGAGAAGATTGCATCATTACATGAATATTCCTTAAGGTCTTTACATGCATGTGAGTCACCTTCTTTGAGTTCATCCTCTTCTTCTAGGTCTACATGCTCTACTTCAAGACATCAAATGTCTTCATCTTCTAGATCTAAAGACCTCTTTAGAGAACAAGCAAGTGATACCTCCTTTGAGCCTATGCCAAAATTTTATGATGGACCTATCTTTGACCAAGATAATGATGAAGACATGGATGCATACCATTCACTTGAGAAACAACAAAAGGACTCTAGACATACTTCTAATAGAACTTTTGCTCCCTTGGAAGATTCTTATGATGACACTTTGCAAGCACTTCTTAACTCCAAGCTCATCAGGTTACGTAAGTCTAGCTCATATGGAAACCCATTCTTGGATATCTATTGTGCTTATCATCAACATAATGAGCATAGTACTTTAGATTGCATTGAGCTGAAACATAAAATCCAAGATCTTATTGATAATGGAATTATTGATACCTCTAATGATTCATGTGATGAGGATACTTTTCTTGAGAAAGATCATATTAATGAACCTATGTCTAGTGATGGTTTCCTTGATACCTCCACTTCTTCCAACACTCGTGCATCTCCCAACACTTCAAATCTTTCCAACATGCCTCCATCAAATAAAGAACCTAATACTTTCCACATTGACTGCATGTATCCTCAAGGGCTACCTCTAAAAGAAACTCAAGCTAACCTTCACTTGGCTGCAAACCTTTTCCATGCTACTAATCCTAAACATCCTCAACCTTCATGCACTACTATGCCTAATCCAAGGACTAGTCCATTCACTCTTCATTCTCCCTTGTCCTTAGAAGTGGCTCCATGTCAAGAGGACTCTCAAAAAGAAAAATCTATAAATGTCAAGAAAGATCAAGATCAATCACCCATTCATCTCTTTCAAGATTCTTCCCCTCCATATCCTATATCTTGTCCACCTCCTAAGTATGATGAAGATAGCACTTCCATTATCTCCCTTGAGCTTACTAAAAATTATGGTAAAAGTTCTCTTCCTATGCTATCCAAAGCTACTTGTCAAGATCAAAGGATCCCCTCATGTTCTACTTCTCCACATCCACTTCAAAATCGTGCTCAAGCTTCAAGTGCTAAATGTTGCTCCTATCAAAGCTACTCATGAGTCTATTGATGGCTTTGACCATGTTTCTCACTCTAAAGATGTTGATATCCCTTCCCACTATCCCTTGCATCTTCCAAATCTATCCTTGGTCCTTATCCATCTAAGCTAAAGCATTCAAACCTTCCATCCATATTGGGGCCTTATGTTCCTCCATCTCCTACATTCACTCCTAGCTCATTCCCTAGCTCTCCTATAATACCTCAAGATCAAGAAAGACACTCATCCTTGATGAATTTTCACCCATCTATCCATCTAAACCAGTCATATTAGCCTTATTCATCCACAAATCCCAAATCCTTTGGAAGTGAGAATAAACATAAGAATCCATTGAAAAAGAAAGATCACTATGTCCCATCTAATCGACATGTGAATGCTAAGAAGGAGAATGCACAAAAGAGACCACAAAGGTCCACTACTCAAAGAGCTAAACCAAAGAAAATATGGGTTCCTAAACCCATTATTGAAGAAATGTTTTTTGAATTATCCAAAGGAAAATCTAAAGCCATATGGATTCCCAAGTCTCTTTTAGAAGACTTGAATATTGAAAATACTTCAAAGTTGACATTCAAGCTTCCAAAGGCTTCTATTCCATCTTCTTCCAAAAATCTTCCTAAAAATATTCCAAAGCCTTCCACTCCACTTTTTTCCAAATCTTTTCTACCATCTCATACATCTAAATCTCAAGCTATTTCATCCATGATTCCTCCATCATTCCAATACCCTTCAAGGTGTGTGTCAATGTTGATCTTGTGCAATATTTTAGCTACCCTCATGAAATCCTCTAAAGCTTACACTTACTTTCTATACATGAACTCTTATCCTCCATATACTCTTCCTACTACCATTTCTCTTTCATCACCCTATCAACATCTTTGAGCATGCCTTTCTATGGTCTTGGCTTATCATGACTTATCTTTTCTATAGGAGCACTATCTACATTCAAAAAGCTTGAGCTCTTTCTAAAAATTCAAAAAATGAAAAAATGAAAAAAATTAAAATGTGCCTTGGTGGAAACCACTTCTTGTGGCACCTTGATAGCAAAAGTAAAGAGAAATAAATTTATCCTATGGTGAAAACTACTTCTTGTGGCACCTTGGATAAGTACCATGATGAAAACCTAGCAAACAGGCATCATGCGTAATTCTTCCATCATCCATCTATCCCCTCTTCTCTCTTTGATCTTAACAATGTTGACCTATCTTTGCATATTGGCTATCTTATCCATGAGATTCTTTATTTGTGTTTTCTCATTCCCTCATAGCCTCCATCTTGAGCTTTATTTTTATTGCTTTATCCCATCGCTATCCTATCTAGTTGACCCCTTGGTCTTGATCATAATAAATGAAACATGGTTCTCATAGGTCTCTTGACATGGCTACTCTTTTGAACTACACACTCCATGCTATCGCACTTGTTGGCTTCACTGCTTATCCTACACACCATCTTTCTCATTACTTCCATTTCTTATCCAAAACATGCTTCATATGACTATTTCACCTCTTTCCCTAGCTTGGGTACTCTTGAGGAGTCAGTCCTTGAGGATCACTTTTACTTGCTTCATACTCCTTTCTTATCCATCTTTTCTTATATATCGACTTGTTTCTCCATCGTGTCCTACACCTTGCTAGACATTGGGAGAAAATGATGTGATCTTGCTTGAGAACTAGTGATCTCTAAAACCTTCTAAAAAATCCTAAAAATCATATATGATGCTGAAAAATCCTCAAAAAAATTGAAAAAAGTCCTAAAAAAATCTGTCAAGTGGTGAAAACCTGGAAACGGGCACTACTTGAAATCCTTGCACCTATGTCTATCAGTCTCAATCACCTACTTTGCTACACATTTCCTAGCTTGGAATTGTTTCTTGTCCTCATCTCGAGGGCATAACTACTTAGCCTTTTTTAGGTATTCTTGTACATTTGGGTTTCTTTGACAACTCACAAAATAGTGTTTCTCAATACTTCCCCCACCTTGACATCAAGTGTTTTTCAACACTTTTCAGATAGTTTACCTATGGTCTCCGATGTTGCAATATTTCTCACTATCAGAATCAAGTCTTGAAGAAATGGCCAAGTGACTTACACACACGCACTTTAACACTTAAACAACTAAGCTATGATGATCTTTATCTACTTTGTGTGTTGTCTATGATGATTTCTTTATGTTTCATCCCTAATAGTCTTTCAAGGATGTCATTGACTAGAAGACTGGGGGCATGGAGCATGTTTTCTTGATTTCTGCTTGTGGGTATACTTTGTTTTTCTATAGTGTTGTAAGCATTCATGCTTGTCCTATTCAACACTTTGACTTATAAATGTATCATCCTTGACTATTTCACAAGACTGCACTTGGGGTTTATCCTAGCACTTATGCCTTGATACAGGTGTAATCTTGCTAAATTAAACTTAGGGAATCTAATTGCGTAGTTATCTTGACTTACATGTCTCTGATGCTTAGATTGGATTTCCACATACCTATCTAATATCAATCATATTCATATCCTCATAGTTATACTAGTGATGGTTGTATGATCTCATGATGCCCCTAATAAATGCTCAATGATGAAATTAAGAGTCTAAATGTTATGCACTTCTTGCTGGTAAACCACTTTTCATATTAGCTTGCATTTTAGGTTCATTTTCTAGCTTAGTCTTGCATTCTTTCATATGGGGAGAGCTCTCTCTTCATCATTTTGTGGACATATCAGCTAACTCCTTTCATATATTTCTTTACTTTCTTCTTGTTCATGTCTTTCACCTTCTTAATATTTCACTTCATCTCTTTTCTATCTTATCATCACATTATATAAATTTTTGACCTCTTAAATAATTTCAACATCCTAGATTCATTTTCAAGATCGAAATCCAAATTCGAGTTCATCTTGATGGTCAAAATTGTCTTTTAAAATTCTACTTTCTTTTGAGCAATTAGTTGAACTTTTGAGGTCTAATCTCTGAATCATCACTGGGGCATCTTCATTTCTTCATGTCTTCATCACTTCCATACTTCATATCTACTTCAATTCACTGTTTTATGTCTAAAAACACCTTTCTACTCGTTTTGACCTAATTTTTATGCTATATCCTTCAAGGTCAACTCTAGTCAAACTGGGGCATTTTATCAATTTTTTTTATAGTCATTCTTGGGTTCTAAACATCTATCTGTCATCTTGGACATTGCTATATTCTAATTTTCTCATGTCTAGCCAATTTTTGCATCCCCTTACCTCACTTCAATTTTGATCCCGAGGGGGCAGAAATATTCTATCACTGATTGCTACAACTATCTATTTCTTAGGAACATTTGTTTGATCTTCTCACTTGTTCTCGATCTATCTACTTTTCTAAGCGGTATTCTTCTTGAATTCTGACATCATCTTTTCCTAGTGTTCAGTAGTACCACTATCAGGCTGTACATTTAGGACTTGCTATCTTTTTCTACATTTTGTTCTTCAAAATTAGATATCTATATCTATCACTGCCTACTTGGCTTTCTATTTTCTTTGACATAATGTGTTCCTAGATCGATCACGCATTAGTCAAAGAGGGGAAAATGTAATCACCTAAAAATGTTCATCTAGACTATTAGCCCCCTTTTCAACATTTTGGCTAAATTAATTTAATCACTTACCTAAGCCAAATTGCTAATAATCAATTTATTTGATTATAACCTATAGTTTGACTATGCTATCCTAAGTTCATTATTTTATTAAAAGAACATGTCCCCTTTTAATTAAATAAAGCACCCCATTCTTCTAACCCACTTAAAGTGCACACATAAAGTCCTTTTTCTATTTTGCAATTAAAAGAAAAGGCTTGTGAGACTTTTGTCTTATATGAAAACTCAACTTATATTCTATTGGTTGACTTGTGTGTGCACATGGATCACTCCTCTTTTCAAATTCCACCGTTGATCATCCACCATCTTCATCTTGATCTCTACCATCCGTACATCTTTAAAAGGGAGAGAACTTTCCCCCTAAAACCATCCCTCATTTGAATATTGTCATGCTGCAGGTTTTCTAACAGATTTTTTGGGAGCTTTGTGGAGAACTTCTCATTTCTTGTCTCATTCTCTCATTCCATCATATTAGCATAAGATCATATGGCATTCTTAGCATAGTTGCATTTTAGTTTAACTTTGATTTCTTGCAATAATCTCACATAGTTTAAATATTTGGTTTTGTAACAATCTCATACATGCTTAGCATAGTTGCATTTTGCATTATCATCTTAGCTTAGTTTCCATACTTGCATTGCATTCTTGAGGGATTCTTTGAAGACATTCGCACTCTTGCTCTTGTCTCAAAGAACCTCTCGTTGCATGGTTTACTAGCAAGAAGTACATTTCTAAGGCTTGGTTGAGAGCCTTCATGCTGAAATACTAACTCCTTGAACTCCGTGGATAGGGAGCTCTAAGCCGGCATCTAAGCATTCCAACTCATAGAATCGTTTGGATAGAATGGTTTAGAGTGAGACACTTTCGAGTGTACATCTATCACATTCATCTCAAACCTATGGTAGTACGTACAAGGGATAATATCATAGATAACATACTAGTGTGCTTGTAATAGATGTAAATTTGTTAACATAATTGGATGTTTTAAATTATGATTAAACATAATCTTATTCTGGAAATAAATTTGAAAAGATATGTACTAGTTTTATGGTAAGTGACTCTTGAACCTTTGCTTTGAAAACCTTTCAATTTCATTGTGCATTAATGTTTGTGTTATGATTAACTAATGAAATTATTGAAAGAATAGTAATATTGGTTTGAGTGTATGAAGTATCTTTAATTCCATGCCTTATGTCATTTTAGACATGTCTTCTCTTTGATTGGTTTGGACATTATGTCTGTTGCTAGCTTGGTAACCAAGACTATTTGTTTTTGCCTATGTTTTATCTTATGTAGTGACTCAACTCTTAGGTCTTAGGACTCTCTAAACTCCATCATATTGTGGGCCTCATTGATATCTTTCTGATCCTTTTCAAATGAAGTCAATTAGAGTCCAGATATGAAAGTTATGGCCTCCAGAGTGAAGGCAATTTTTGTGTTGTTTTGAAATTTTATGAGAAACAAGTGTTCATGCCTTTTCTCTCCTTGTTCTTTGCATTATCTCACTTGGTTTGGTGAGAAACCTCACATGAGAGTGTGCTAATGTAGAATTTTTTTAGGGGAAATATAGACATTCTTTCGCACTTTAAAAGGTTCAAGTTGATGTTTTGAGTACTCTTTATCAAGTAGAGGCCAATTCAATCATGACATATCAAATTTATGGCTATTGGAGAAGTTTAACCCTTCATGTTTTTCTTAAGGGAGGAGTTAACAGGCCTTCATAATCTACTAGGTACTTTTTGGGATTTGTGCTTGGATTTGTGTGTTCCCTATAGCTCTGTCCCACCTTTATGAGAAGAAGCGTGGACTGTGAGCATTCCTTTCTTGAGGTTGATGTTTCCTTGTCCTTTGAGAGTGACTCAATCTTTTGGTGATTCTAGATTCTCCTTTTTGGATGTTGACTTTAGCGCATCTCTATATTCTTTGAGAGAGAGAGAGAGAGAGAGAGAGAGAGAGAGAGAGAGAGAGATTGAGAGTGACTCAATCTTTTGGTGATTCTAGATTCTCCTTTTTGGATGTTGACTTTAGCGCATCTCTATATTCTTTGAGAGAGAGAGAGAGAGAGAGAGAGAGAGAGTAGGCTACCTTTGTTATGCCACTAGCTTAGTTAGCGTTGGATGAGTATTTTGATGGTTGGTAGAATTGTGAGTTTCCCCAATGCGTATTGGGCTGATTTAGTGCAGAGTTTGATAGAGAATCCCTCTCAGTCCTATTACTCTATAGTTGCTTTCTCCCTAACCTTATATCTTCAATGATTGTCTTAGTCAAGTTGCTCATTGACAGTTGACTTGAGGTTGGAGATTGAGTTTAGTTGTAGGTGGGTGTGGTAGTCCTAGCATGTTGCTAGAGGGACATGGTAGCTCAATTGTCACATTTGACTTATTGTTGAAATGTGTATTTTTTGAGATTTACTATAACCTGAGTTCCCAATGATAGTTGATCTTTTTATACCATAGAGACTATGTGCTCCTATGGTTGGTGGTTATTTGTGGAGAGTATCCTTTCAAGTGTGTTGGTTTGTTAGTAAATTATCATCCTCTTTGTTCAAAGGGTGAGTTTACATGGATTCAAGGATGCTCATGTGAGTCATGATAGTATTCTTTGGAATTTTGGAATGGCTATTCCTCATAATTCCAACTTTGGTTGGAATTGTGTAGTGTTTTGACCTTATTTTGTTGTCCCGTGATAGGTGTAGGTTATAGTTGGGCACCTGTGAGAAAGGTAGAGTGGCTTTTTCCTTACCTTGTATTGTTGATTTATGGCTAGATGGGTTTTCCTAGCACATAGGAAGTTTCTTGTTAGAGTATCTTGTGTTAGTGTGACACATATTCTATTTGGCTTTGACTTGTGGAGAGGTTTTTGAGTCATTCCTATTGCTCAGTTTTGATTTTTCACTTGGTGTGTTTGGGTTCTATTCTTAGATTGTAGGCTTCCATGAGTAAGCCTAGTCTTTGGTGGGGGGAATGATGTAGTGCCTCTCCCATTTGATTTTTGTAAGTCATCCTGATGGATGCAATCTTGTTGATCTTTCATTGTGAAGAGATCATGATTGAGACAATGAGTGGTCAATGCACTTGTGGTGAGTTGATTTATGTTATTGTATTAGTTACTTTGATTGTGCTTATGGCTGATTTATGAGATTATGATGTGTTCAAAATTTATGAGATCGTGCTTATGGCTGATAAAGATTATGATCACGACTTAAATCACTTGACAATTAGGTTCAAAACTCTTCATGAGATTCAAACTTGATTTTACAATCGTACATAGGGTTGGTTAGTATTTTTCTAATAAATTTGCATGGTAAATTTTGTACACACTAAATTTGAATATTGGTAGTTTGATAAAATCACACACACACACACACATATAAACTTAATTTGCATAATCAAATTTAACCAAAGCATTCTAAATGTCATTTTAGTAATATTTTCCCATTCCTATAGATTGACATATTAAAAAAACTTACATAATTGGATTAACCATTTAACATCCATAATCTCATTTTACCAAACTACATGTAATTCAACACCATGAAATAATCCATCAATTTCAGTCCTAAACCTTTTAAACATATCTCAAAAAATTATTTTGAAACTAACTATGATTAATTTAACATTATCAAATGAACCATCTAAATGCATATAACATAATCACCAAAGTATCATAAATAACATCATCATGAGGTAAAACATCACATGGAAAAATTAGAATAGATCAATGTTTAAATAGTCAAATAAAGTAGCAAGTCTCTAATCACATGGTATCAAACATGAAAATATCAATTGATATCAATTTTCATAAAAACACATAAACCATAATACCTTAATTTTTTTCCATCATTCTAATCATCTAAGTCCATTAATTTTCTAATGCATAGGTATATGGATGTATCCTAGAGAACACGTGCCAAAATTTCATTCCCCACAATACAATACTACAATATACACAATGCACATATTCAAGAGAATACAAGTACATACAAATCTATTTGCAAAATGAGAACAAGATTCCATGGCAATGGAGATCATGAACCTTCCCAAGTCCTATGAAAAAATGATGTTTGAGAAGAGCCCAATACCTTTTGCTTGCTCCCAATCAAAACCCTAATGTCTCTAAAGATAGACAGTGGGTGAACACCCACTAACTTCTCTAAGGGCCTCTAAAAAAGCCTCAAAATCCATCCCACCTACTAGCAATAAATTTAGAATTGACCCTAAGTCCTTTGGCCATCAATTTGTTCCCTTCCATAAATACAAGATTGGGAAGGAGTGTGGGTTTGGGAAAGGTCAAGAGTTCACTCAATTTTAGAAAAATGTGGAAAGAGGAATATTTAGAGGGTCACCAAAAAAACTAGGGGGTTCTATTAGTGTTAAAAATTTCTCCATTCCATACCCCTAACACTTGGGCACTTAGATTTCACTAAAATTGGCCCCTAGGACCAATTTTTGGCCTCTAGAAGTGACTAGAAAATTTGAATTCCAATAACATAATTGGTGGTACTTTACAAGTATCTCTAATCAAGGGAGATTTAATTAGGCTCCTAATAAGTCAGTTAGGTTAAGGATTACATTTCCAACCTTACTAGACAGACAAGTGTCAAGTGACACTATAAAAATCAAATTACATAACATAATGAAATAACCTAATACATATATACAAATTACAATTACGACTTAAATCACTTGAAAATGAGGTTTGAAACTCTTCATTAGAATCAACCTTGATTTTATAGTTGTACATAGGGTTGGTTACTATTTTTTCGATAAATTTTCATGGTAACTTTCCTACACACTCAATTCGAATATCAGTAGTTCAATAAAATTACATATATATAAACTTAATTTGCATAATCATATTTAACCAAAGCATTCTAAATGTCATTTTAGTAATCTTTTCCCATTCCTACATATTGACTAAATATAAAATAATAATAATTAAAACTTACATAATTGTATTAACCATTTAACATCCATAATCTCATTTTATTAAACTTATTTTTTCTAAGAAGTATTCATATAAAACATGTGTAATTCAACACCATGATATAATCTATCAATTTCAGTCCTAAACCTTTTAAACATGTCTCATCAAATTATTTTGAAACTAGTTATGATCAATTTAATATTATGAAATGAACTATTTGAATGTGTATAACATAATCGCCAAGGTATCATAAATAGAATAATCATGAGGTAAAACACCACATAGAAAAATTAGAATAGATCAATGTTTAAATTGTCAAATAAAGTAGCAAACCTCAAATCATATGGTATCAAAAATGAACATATCAATTGATATCAATTTTTATTAAAATACATAAACCATAAAACCTTAATTTTTTTCATCATCCTAATCATCTAAGTCCATTAATTTTCTAACACCTAGGTATGTGGATGTATCCCAGAGAACACATGCAATGTTTGTGATTTACACCATTATTTTGATCAACCAAATAACTCATCTCAATACAGAAGTATATCCTCTTATGCATAATACCCCAATACTCTTTACACATTCAAATGCACTTTTAATATTTCATATTAAGTTACCCTAAGGCCACTTCTAGTGGGGTGATAATCTTCATCTTTGACTTTCAAATGATTCTAAGAGAGAAAGTATTAAATTATTTTATCATAATAATCATCAAATTAGTGTACATAAGATATTATGAATTTATCATAAGGTTCTCAATATGGTTTCTAGCAATAACCATAACAACTTCATGTATCATTACCTTGTCTTTCTCCAATATCCATTCAATTCTCCTTTATAGGGATTTAAGAGAGAAATTTGTATTTAAATAAGTACCTACAAGGAGGGGTCTTACATCCTCCCCCACTTTCCTTTGACTTCCTCCTGAAAGTCACAATCTCATGCTAGACCTTGTCTAGACCTCTCCCAATATTTAATCCTATACAAAAACAATGATTTATAATTCACACATATACCCATAACTTGGAATAGCTATGCTTTCTAGGTTCAAACACTTTTAAAACATGTAGATCACCTACATAACATGTTATAGATCATAAGTAGATGAAATTTGCATGAAAATAGAGATGTTTGACAATGAACCTCATATGGTGATTGGAATATCTTTGGCATTATTGTCAAAGAGGGAGATGAGAAAGCAATGACATGGAGAGAAAAATAGATGTGGCAGTTACCATGAATAGCTGATGAGAGAAATGATGTAGAAGGAGATGTATTGTATGATGATTGAAGAAAGAGGGAGTAATGAAAAAGATGATGAGATTGTAAAGATGATATCTAGAAGGAGCATATTTGAGATGATGGATGTGAATTACAATGAAACTAAGGGTATTAATGAAGATATAGCTACTTGAACACAGAGAGAGTTGAGTAGTGACACTTGAGGTGTTGGTTTCTTTTTGGATTGCATGGTAACCTGGAAGATATTAATTTGAAGGTGTTTCATTTATAAAGTGTTTCCATGAATTCCACAGAGGGAGATTGTCAGAACTAAAATTGTGGAACAATTGTTATGTTGGCATTGATGTCAAAGCTTATGGGTAAGAAATTTACTAATAGTGTAGAGTGCCATATCATTTGATTGATGAAGAGGATATGAAAAGAGGTGATCATGAGATTGTTGACCTTATGGTCAAATCATTTGTCAATTAGTGCATAAACACTTGAACATTTGGTTGGTCACATTGCTACTAAGATTCATAGTGTTAACTGAGTTACTGTAGTGTTAACCAAGCCTCATAGTATAAATTGAGTTGTTATAGTATCAACCAATAAGAAAGTAAGTGTTAACCAAGTAGAACAGAAAGATAGTATCTACCGAGCAAGTCATGTCAACAGAGTGGAAGGAAGGTAGTGTTTACAAAGTTGCAATCTCAACCAATTCCTTTAGTGCCAACTGAGTTATCTATTGTTCGTTGAGTCATCAGTGCTAACTAATTTCATGACTACTCTTGAGTGATTAATGTGCACCGAGCACCAATGTTAGTTGATGCCAAATCTTACCAAGTTGACTATATTACTAAGTGTCAGAATATCGCCCGAGTGGTCTTTAGAACCCAAGTTTCACCATTGAGCCAACTTACAAAAGATTGTTGATTTAGGTATTGTAGCTGACCTTAGAAGGTAATTATTTGGATTGGTATATGTGTAAGATATCTTTTCATATCCAAATAGAGAGTATGTATTTGTAACAAGCATGAATGTGAATTGAAGAGTAAAGTCTACAAGCAGTATAAGGAAAAGAAGAGTCTCATCTATCACAAAAAGGTGATCATTTCTACATAAAAGAAATCTCAATTAGAAAACCAAGTTGAAAAGTAGAGATCAACTACTAGTTCATCCTAATAGGTGCATTAGTCAAATCCTCTAACAATATGGACTTAACAATCTTATGTTAAATTTCTTAACTAAGTGCATACTTCATTGTATTGTATAGATCCTTTTACAAGGTGGACCTAACAGTCCTTATGGCTCCTAATATGGTAGATCACCAGAAGTGATCATTTGTAAACCTTAACATGTCAAATTTATACTACAGTACTAAAGTTTCTGGGTATAATCCCCACCCCAATTTTACTTTCTAGTTTGAAGGTTTATGGATTACCAATTAGTGTGTCAAGTTTTAGAATATTTTATTGGTTTTAGTATTTCATACATGTAATTAGATCAAATTAGCTCAAAGAGGATTATTTGGTGAATTGAAGTTAAATTTGTATTGGTTCCTGATTAACCCCCCACCCCCCCCCAGTCACCTAGCCCACCACACATTTCCAATAATTGGTATCAGAGCATTTGGTTCTCACATCAAAAGTTTAGCAGCTTGAGAAAAGATTAGAGGTAATGGAAGTGTATAGACTTGAGAAAGCTATCAAAAATGAAAAGCTAGATCTACAAATGGCCATGGAATAATTCAAGAAAATGGAGTAGCTCTCTCAATACTTGAAAAGAAGAAAAGAGCTAGTAGCACAGATGAATGAAAATCTCTACATTGAAGAAATAATTGAAGATAGTTGCCAAGATAGAAGTTTAGATAAAGCTGATGCAGCAATCAAAGACCTACTTGAGAAAAATCTCACTCTACATGAAGAAGTTAGAAAATTGAAAAGAGAACAAGAAATTTACTCAATAAAAATGTGTGAAGACATGGAACAAAAGGACATAGAAAAATAAGAGAAAATATTATGAACTGAATAGATAGAAGAAAAGGATAATGAAATTCATCACCTATCTCTTTAGCAAGTAAATTTGATAAGTCAACTCAATTGTGCAAATCAAGAACTTATCAAATTGAGAATAGATAATGCAAGATTGTAGAATGATCTTCGAATAGAAAGAAAAACCAATAAAAGGATGATGAAATCTCAAGAAAGCATGAATCAATTTAATGAGCAAACTCAATTCAGATACAAAAGGCAAAGCAGGATTAGGCTATATAGATGAATGTGAATCATCTCAACAAGGATCTTAAAAGAACAAAAGACCTACTTGTAATCATCGCAGAAAGATAGGGCATACATGAAACAAATGTTGGAGCAAGGGTAAATCAAAATTTAGTGGAAAATGTTACATTTGCAACAAGCAAGGACATAGAGCAAGTGAATGCATAGAGAAAATCAAGTTTGAAGGAAACTATTTCAATTGCAACAAACAAGGGCACAAATATTTAAAATGCAAGACCAAGAAATGGAATCTAGTAGAATAGATTGTAAAAGCTATCTTAGGTTGGGATTATAAAAAAATGGGGTAAATGTCACTTATGTGGTGAGAATGGATATATTGGAGAAAATTGGATAAGAACTCACATGAGGAAGAGAGACCCTACAAAGAGATGCTTTGTATGCACAAAACTTGGACATCTAGCTAGAAACTGTATGAACCAATCTAAAGTTGAAGGTGAAAAGAAAGAAAAGGTTGAGAATATCAAAATTCAAATGAGGTAGCAATGGATAAAAAAATCTCCAGAGAATGCAAGTCAAAGTCTAAAAATTTTGACACCCAAGTCAATGAGTTGGGTGATTCAACCATTTCAAACTGATTAGCCATGGAGATCACTAGATCTATGATTCTAAAGAAGCATCTTATATTAGTTTTAGTCTACAAGCAAGAAGATCCAAATCAGCATTCTAGATGCATTGGGATCACCGAGTTGATGATCGTACTGAGAAAAGTTAGGTTGCAAGACCTTACCAAGAAAAGTCAGGTTGCTGACCTAACCAAGGTTGAAGATAGATGGTGTATACCAAGTTTAAGACATAACTAATCTTATGCTTACCAAGTTTAAGATTGAAGATATCTACCAAGTTGAAGACTTAGTCGAGCATCTCGTGCTTGTCAAGTTTAATAGGTTGTCATCGAGTTGTCCTATGTATGATGCATTAATGGAGACTTGAAGAAAAAGTTTTGGTTAAAGAAGAACAATCAAAATGTTTATTTTTCACTATGAATTTTAGAGCGAATAAAGTAGAGCATTCCAAAGTTGTCAAGCAATTTAGTGCAAACTTGTCAAAGTTTATGCCTTAGTCACCTAGCATTATAACATCTTTATCCAACAACAAGGTTAAGAAGGGTTTTTTTGTGGTTTCACAATGCATGCCCCATTTCTAGGAAAAATGGGTCCCCCTATTTTAATTTTTTTAGCTTTCTAGATCCCTAGTCTGGGGTTTGAGTCCTTTTTAGGGTTTTGCCTACTGTTTTTTGCCTAGTTTGGGCCTCTGCCCAAAAACCCAGTTGCCAAAAAATGTGTTTCTAAAGAACAAAATCAAATTTTCAATAAAGAGGGCAAACTAGCACACCTAGCATACCTCATCATGTGCACTAATGCACTAAGTCACTTAAGATAAAGCACATTCTCTTGGAAATGTGCAGTTGTGCACCTGCATAACTACACACCTCCAAGAAGTGTGTTGAACCCTGGGCCTATAAAGCCCAGGACTCCACCCCTCTCCCCACTTCTTTCTTCCCTTTGAGCTCTCAACCACTGCATCTCTACAACTCCTGAGGTGTGTTGTTGTGCCCGATCGCTCTTCCTCACCTACACACAACACACATTAAAATATAAACTAAGGTAGAGGTGTGTACCTTTGTATCAACAAACAAAAAAATAAAAAACTTAAACCTAACATAAGCTCCACCTAGTGAAAGGTGTGCAAGTGCGCACCTATCCAAGGTGCACACTTAGTGCACCCCATAAGGTGCACTAAGTGAACACTCTTTCTTTCAACTTTTAGTGTTCCTTATGTCATAAGGGTGTGCAGCTAGTGCACCCTATCAGGTGTGCTAGGTGTGCACCCTTAGTATTAAGGTTTTTGCATAGGAGATGGTGCACCTAGCACACCTCAAAGGTGTGCAAGGTGCATCTTTTTCTTATCTATGAGGGATAAAAAATAGGTTTTTTGGTGTCTTTTAACAGTTTTTAGTAATTAGGGTTTCTGGGTGATAATTTTTTAGTAATTATGATTTAGTTGAATTAGTTCTTTCCACCTCCAAAATAATGGATGTTGGATTTGAGTAGTTTAAAATAGCTTCATCTTCATCTTCCCTTACTACAAAGATAGCTCCAAAACTAGTAGTTTTCAAATTTCAAGGTGTTCTGGCAAAGTCACACTTTTAGGATGAATATTTAGAGATCTGGGACACTAAACTTGGCCATATTGACTGGAATGCCTTCTTAGTGCTATGCAACAAACAAATTGAGAGGTCTCCAATGATATTTTCTCTTATCAGATCAGGGCTAGTCAATGCAGTGTCACACCGGTATCAATATAGTCTTTAGAATTAATCATGGCATTGGTGAAGAACTATGTCTTAGAAGAAAGGGTTGTGAAAAGTATAACTAGAGAGTTTATGCTAGATCTAAGACCTAAGAACATAGAGACGGTATTCCATCTTCTAAGAGTAGATCAGTATATTAGATTGACATATCATTAGGTGGAAAGGTGGCATAGAGAACATGGAGAGGAAGCATCTAAAATCATTCAATCCTCATATCTCATTGAGAAGACTCCTCTTGGACACAAAGTAGGGAAAGTGGACATGACAAGGGGCTATATGAAAGATGATATCAAATATTCTATAATTCTTTTGAGTAGAGCCATGGGGTTACTGGCATCAAGACACTTGAATATATGGATGGTACACTTCATTGAGACCATCAGAACAACAAAGATGACAATTGATTGGGCTTCAATTCTTAGTGAGAATTTGGATGAAAAATTGGTGGTAGTCAAGAACAATCAAAAGTTCTATATGACATCTTATTTGGTGTACCTATTAGCTACAAGAGCAACAAACTATCTAGGATTATTCAAAAGGGGCAGCATGCAACATGCAAATGCGTGGCCTTATGTGGTATACCCTTAGTTGGTAAAGAAAAATATTTCAGAGCATAGTAAGTAATACATAATAGTGAATGATGCCTTTATTTTTGCAATCACTCAGTTCATTGAGGGGGATTATACAAAAAGGATGTCAGATGAGGCAGTAGCAAAGATTATAGAAATCAGCACCTACTATATCCAATATAAGACATTCACCTATTTAAGGGTAGCTAGTATGAGTATCAATCCAAAGAAGCTCCCTAAGTATCTGTGTGACAGACTTATATTGTTGGAGATTGCATGACAACTCTTGTCTACATCTGAGAGAGGAAGGAAGCAATATAACAAAACCTGGGTATGGCCCATTACTATACGACAATTTGGTGTTAGCCAAAAGTAGGATATTCTGACTTTTGATTCTAAGTGGGATCAGCATCCCTTGGAGGAATATAATGCTCCTCATCCCTATTTTGATAACATTGGAAGAGTGCAGTACTTGGTAGGGAAATAGTTCCAACATGAAGATGCCATACAGGACAATTGGATGAATACAGTGGATGACTACAAGATCTGTATAAGGGATTATTGTAGGATGACTCTCTATTTGGCAAGTAGTGTCTTAAAGACAAAGGTCCCTTTAAATATAGTACAAGATACTGAAGAGTTCCTAGATTCATTATGCAATAGAGATAAGATATTTGATTGACCTATCATGAATACAGAGATCAATAAAGAGGAAAATTCAAATATTAATCATAGGGCAAGGCATGTCATCCTACTAACCAAGGATTGGATCAAAATACCATTAAAGCTAAATCCAATTCCTCAAACTATAATTTTCCAAGCTATAGCCCACCCAGTGAAAGGTAGAGAAGCAAAGGTGACAATGCCTACTTTCACAACTCAAACCCCAGTGAGGCCAAAAATAGTGCACCAACTTGACAAAGAAGTTGGATACTTTAGGGCTTAGAAGGGTAAAGACAAGAGGAAAAGAACTTCCCCTCAGCAAGCTAAGCTAGAAGAAGGAACAAATAAAGCACCAGAACAACATGGGACAGAGAATGTGCAAAGAGTAGAAAATGTAGAAGCTATCCAGACTCATGATAATCATCAAGTGCCACCAATAGAACAAGGTCAAGGAGATGAAATAGAAATACAAGAAATGTTTACCTAAAAAAGAGGTACAAGCCTCCCCATTGGCTCCCAAGAGAAGAAAGATCAAAACTCCAATTAAAAGGAAACAAAAGGTAATAAGAAAGGTTATTCCTTTTGCATCAACTCTAGAAGTTATTCTAGAAGAGGAAAAAGAGGATGATGAAGATGAAGAAGATAACCTTCCCTTGAGTCAGAGGACTAATCTTGCTAGGGATATAGAGTTAGAATAGAGAAGAAGCTCCACTATTACACCACCATCCATTCCCACATAGCCTATTTAGTCTACAACTTCCAAGGATGAGTTGCAATAATGGATTGATGAGTAGGAGGATGAAGGGGCTGATGTCTTTCAAATGTCAGATTATTGATTTCATTCTAGTAGGCACTGAGTTGGTAGGTGATAAAATAAGGGATACTCTAACAAATCAACCTCCATAAGAGGATTGGAATCAATTGGCACCTCAGTCACCAGAACCTACAAGTGTTCCACCATCATCAAGATAAGATTTATCTTGCTTGGATAAAGGTTTGGCTACTCCTCTCCCTCTAGGTAACAAAGAACAAGTGCAACCTAAATAGGAAGAAGAGCCATAACAAATACCCATCGATGAAGTGTCAGAGGAAGGGAAAATATATGAAGAACCTCAATAGACTTCCCATGATATAGAAGTGAGGACTGTGGATTTGATAGACATAGAGATGCCTAATGTGGATCACTCACAAAAGGAGAAGACTCCAGAGATGAGTGATAAAGGAAAAGGCCTAGCAGAACAAACTCCTTCTCCTTCTAAAGGTAAATCTTTGATGGTAAATACTTTGAGATGGTTGAGGAAAGAAGTGATGGTTACAAACAAAAATCAGTAGTATTTTATTGAGGAAGAGGGAATTAGAGAATTAATTGAAGCTCTCAAGAAGCCTGAGTCACCTATAGGCAATGCACAAACACTTGCCTTTGTAATGAGTGATCAAAATTAGGACTTTTTCACTCATGTTGCTATCCCTCCTCTACATGAAAATATTGAGGATTTGACCCCAAAAGATTATCCAATCAAGGAGGTTGTGCTAGGAAAACCCACTATGGATACTGCCAAATTAATGGTTAAAATGGGAATCAAAGAAGTGTTTAGGCACTTAGAATAGGATGAGACTAAATTGATAACTCTTCAAAAGCAGAATGAGATCCTAAGGGGATATTTGAATGAAGTAGTTGGTTCTTTGGATCCTAAAAATCCCAAAGAGACTCTAAATGTGGTGCTTGAGAAGAGGGATAAGGAGACTATACAACCTGATCCATTTTTTAAGGCTTGTTAGCAATGGCAAGAACTATTTGAAGAGAAAGGTGTGCAGATCATACAAAAAAATCTTAAATTGCTACATAATATGTAGAATAGTGCATATAAGCTAGTTTCTATATTGATCCTAGATTTTGGGTTAATGGATGACGTACATACTTGGGCTAAAGACCTGCAAGCATTACAGTCCATAAAGGGTCAAAGGTATCAAATTTTGATGGATGTATATACAGTAGATGAGTTAGCTATTATAGATGATTGGATAGAGAAGAATTTGGAGGGTAATAAATTAATGGAAACATTACACACTAATATTTACAAGCTCAAGGATCAAACCTAAGAGAAAATTTTGGAGGTAGAGAGGCATTATAGTGATGCTTGCTTAGACAATTTTGAAGATGATTCAAGTGATAGACTAATGAATGTAGAATAAATTGTTGAATAGTTTTGGAAGAATTTTGATGAAGCTTCTACTAATGATGACATTAGATAGAAATTTAAGACCAAAGAGGCATTGTTAGATTTGGATGTGAACTTGGGAGATTTTGTAGAGACTTGCATCGAGGTGGGCAACTATAGGCAAAAAGTGAAGGACAAATATGAAGCTTTATATTTTCTAGATGTAACCCAAGTCACTAAGATTATAAAGAAATTCAAGAACAAATACCTAGACATAGCTTTGGTATGAAGGTGAACAAAACCTAGAAGCTAGAATTTCAGTTTTGACACTTGGTAAAATTTTGCATTTTTTGAACTTGCTTCTAAGGTGTGCAAGCTTCTAAGCTTCCATGGTGCACTAGGTGTGCTAGGTGCATTTATTCTGAGGTGTGCTACTTCTGAGGTGCACCAAATTTTTTTGAAGAAGTCAGAGATATACCAACAGTTAATTGCCAATTCCAAATTTAGAGCTTTCCATGCACCCAAAATGCATTTTGATGATAGTTTAATTCCTAAAAACATCCAATGAACATTGACCTTTTATTTTTGGAACCTATAGAGACTCCTACATCATCTAATGTCTTTCTTCTTCTTATATACTAATTCTTTCTTTATTTTAAGACATGTAAAGGCTCATGCATCCATTTATTGATATAAATTAGGATGGAGTCCTACTTAGCACCAATTAGAGAGTCATTTTGTATATAAATAGATTTTTTTTATTAGTTTAGAAGCATTTTTTTTCATAAAGAGATCTCTCACTCTCAACAAAAATTGAGGAGAATATTTCTTATAAATTCAAGTAACATGTATTCCAAACTATTATTTCGATGCAATAATATATGCTTTCAGTGCTCTCATTTAGAGTGTAGTTATTCTTGCCTAAGTGTGTTATATTTTGTGAATGTATGTTCATGGAGTGTAATAAAGCCAATAGTTTTATTGCATTATTTTGATTAAGTAATCTTTTAATTCTGGTCTTTGCTACAATTTTATAAATTTCACTGACGTACTTAGTTTGAGAAGAGATCACCTCATTGTTCCTGCATAGCTTTTTGTCTCACATGAGCACACTTTTCATGGCCTTGTGATCTAATAAAAAGTGAAACATCTTATAGTTACTAAATTATCACCAACGATTGCATTAGTGGAATTAAGGAAGTGCTACTCTTATTTTCATTGGTTACCTACTGATCTTTTCAAAGGCTTAATTCACAGACATGTTGTTTCTATAGCTTATGTCTATTAGGAATTTACTTTTCAAGTCATTTGCTTAAACTTTTTGTTACCCTATCTTTGTTATTTGATTTTATAAACACTTGGTTAACTTAGGAATTCATATATTTGCATTGTTGGATTGCATTCATTAAAAAATACAAATATACAAAAATATATCTCTTTTGTGTGGTTATTCTTTTGAGATAGCAAGTACATTCAAAATCTTATCCAAAATCGATCAGAACTAGCAAAGGCCTCCCTATTAACAAATACATGTATCTTCTATTGAACAGATTCCAATAGGTCGCAAGATCACCCAAAACCTTGGAGTTGATCCTAGATCAACTTTTCAAGAGAGTAGTTTGAAAGGATTCCTATCATTAAGCATCATGCAAAATGATAGCTAAATGGGTTTCAAGATTCTAATAAGAAATATTGTGCCTACAGACCCAAAGTTCAAACTTTGTCTAGCGAAAATAGAAGAATTGGACCCAGTTGGTGCACATTCACAAATTCCATCAAAGGTACTCTTGATACATGATATTAGGTTGTTTTTTCATTGTTCAATTCAAGAATTGGGAACTCTAGAAATTAATCAAGCATATGAAGTACAATGCATGGATGAAAACCTAAAACTTGAGCATAAACACCTGGAAACAAAGGGTTTAACCCACATTCTAAATATGCCAAGGAATTTCCAAATCATGTGGATTAGGTTTATCCTTAGTCATGTTCACAACATGAAATTATGGCTCAACCAACCTATCCAGATCATAAAGAAAATGATTCATAAGGTTATCGGGTTTCCTATGCTTGATAGACCTAAAACAAAAAAAAACCCTATGTCAAATTAAGCTGGTGACGGAGAGTTTTTTTCAAGTGGGATGGTAGAGGAATGAAGCTTAATGGTGTTACAAACATGGAGATCAAGTTTGGGATTCATGTGATTTCTCACAAGATATATAGTTCTAGCTGACTAAACAATGTCCCATGTGAAGCTATGGACATAGCATTCAAGGTGGTCAAGAACAATCTATCCTTTGACCTTGTCGAGTTGCAACTAAGCCAGTTAAGCAAGAACATGGAGAGAATCTAAGCATCCAAGACTAATCCGTGTAAGTTTGGATCACTTCTTGTATGTTCAGAAGTTTTTCCCTTCAAAAGGTACTGTAGTATGGAAGAAAGACGTGCCTATTTTGTATTAGATCAATGAGTTTATACTTGAAATGGGAGATAATTTTGAGGGAATCATGGATGTATATTTTGAGACCTTTAAGGAAAGGATGCAGAGTAGATTCAGAATACCTAAGCAGCTAGTTGATAATTATGAACAAGATATATGTTTCCTTGTAGACACTAACAAGGTACATATTCAGGCAGTTAGGCAAAGAGTGGCATGGGTAAAATAATGAAGGGTGTTCCCATTAATACCTTAAACACATAACATCAAAGAAATAACAACAATTGTGAGAACCAAATATGGGCTTCACCACTTGATGAAGGGTGCTCCCCTTAATACCTTAAAGACATAATAGAAACAAAGAAACAACAACAATTGAGAGAACAAAATATGGAATTTTCATTATTGTCATAAATGCAAAATTACAAAATTCAAAGTTACAATATGCTAACCCACATGGGTGCCTCCATTAAAATAACCTACAAGACAAAGTTGCGAACTATCACCCAGAGTTGTCCGAGACAATATTTGAGTATTTCTTAAATAGGCAATTTTATGCCACCTGACAAGGTTCTAGACATTCAAACTTAATACCTCGGGCCAATAGACCCTAATAATACATATAAAGTCTGCCAAACACATTTTTGACATTTGTTTTGGATGTTTTGGTCAGCCCAACTTTGGAAGATCATAACTTTTGAACCGTTGCTCTGATTGGCTATTATAACCACTTTTTAGAAACCCTAGCTTGTGATCTACATGATCAAATTGGTGCAAGTGCCCATCCATTGAGGTTTCAGACCTCATCCAGGCACTCTAAAGCCTTCAACGGTGAGCCATAAATTTTATATATCAAAGTTGCAAACCAAAAATCTTCAATAAATCCATGATTACGCATGATATGGCACTGAGCCTCAATTGGTAGGTTGATATATCCAAGATGAATATCAACCTTTGAAATTAGGAAATTATGAGCTCATATGAAAAAATTACTAAAAATAGTAAGTTCCTAGAAATAGTTATCCCCCTGTCTACTAGACCTTATTAAAATAGGAAAGGCTGAAAATAAAAATATTTTTGGGTGATGCAAGATTGCCCTCACACCCAAGATGCTCCTACATCATAAAACCTCTTGGTTATGAGGTAAACATTGATAACATAAGAGATATCATTGAGACTCTTGTCAATGAGCCTGTGGATCCAAAGGAACCATATTTTGGAACAACCAAAGAGGCAAAAACCATAATTTCACTTGAAATCAAGATTCCTCAAGCCCTAAAGAGAGGAAGCAAGAAAGTTGAAAAGCTTCAGAAGGAAAAGAAATTTGCTTCCCCTCTTTTGCTCACGGAAGGAAAGGGAGATGATATTGAAGAAGGAGGGGGAGGAGCAAAAGAACATGAAAAAGAAGAAGAAGAAGAGGAGGAGGAAGAAAAAATAGAGGAAACTCCAAAGAAAAAGGGAAAAGTAACTATAACATAGAGAGCTACAAGGTCCTCTACTGCATTCTTCACTAGAAGGCCTACCAAGTCAAGGAAAAAGATCAAACTTCAAGATGAAGAAGAGGATGAAGAAGAAGAGTAGTAGGTAAATTTTCAAAAATTCTCTCCTACCTTTGAAGAAATATTTAGAAGACTCATAGAAGGAGGACGTGTGACATATTTAAAATCTCTTAAGTATGAAACTAGGAGTAAGAAAGAGAAAATAGATTGAAGAAGCCTTAGTGGAAAAAATGGCTAAGTGGAAATACTCTCCAAGTGAATTAACTAATCAAGTTCTAGAATATTATACTTAAGCTAGTTGTACCTCATTGGGAAAATGTAGAAAATATTGCCAAGGATATCAAGAATAATCCTTAAGGAATGTAATGACAGAATTGTCAAATAAGGAAGTGAAGGAAGCACTAACAAAGAATGAACAAAAGTTAACTCCTAAGTTGAATGCATTCCTAATTTTGTCCAATGATATTGAATTTTTTGTGCAATCAAATACAAATGCATGGAAGCACATCTATGGATTTCATGTTGTAAAGCCCACTGAGGAAGTTGTGGAAGTTGATGATGTTGATGATGATGAAGAGGAACATGATGATCAAACAATCAATGAGCATCTACATAAGATTTAGGATATCCAAGATTCTAATTCTAAAAAGATTGTAGTAGAGGTAATGGCCTTCCTTCCTAATTCTCTGAGAAAAACATTGGTTATATCAAGTTTAGAGAAGGTTACTAATAAGTCATGGGAAATTAAGTTAAATATTGTTCCACCGAGCACTCAATTGACTGTTGGAGCTATCCTACCGAGTGCAATAATGAGTCTTGTTACTTCCACTTCATCTACCAAGTAGCAAGCTCAACTCTTCATAGCAGCAAGCTAGATTGAGTCACAACAAGATATTGCAAATACTCCTACTATTATTTTATTTCTCAAATTAGTATTGTTGTTTTTGCTACTAGTATTTCAATAGTAAGTGCAATGATAGTTGAGGTTAAGCTTCAATCAAGCACTAAGGATTTGAGTAAAGGAAAGGAAATTATTCCTTCCTCTATTCCAAAGGAAAAGGGTAAAGAGGTAGGAGCCTCCATTGATGAAATTGACCTAGATGAGGATATAGTTATTCCAAATTGGGATACCTCTAATCTCACTCCTGAAGAGATGGACACCCTTGGAGAGCTTTGGAAGAAAATGGAAAAACAATAGAAGTTGAGAGCAAAAAGGAACAAAAGGAATCAAGTGCTAGAAGATATATAAGCTATATTTGTTGATGCACGTAGTATTCAAAATGATGAAAAGAAACCTATATTGGACCAACTTGTTGACATAGTTCACAAGTTTAATGAAGATCTAAGTGGCCAACAAAAACTATTACAGAGGGCAGAAAGAAAGTTTGATAACAAAGTTTTGGAGAAAGTGGCAAAAAAGATTGCCATTGATCAAGTGGAATTGTCCACTATTCTTGTTCCTATTGAAATTTCTATAAATAATGTTGTTTCCTTATTAGTAAAGTTAAGTGATACTGCAAATTTCACCAAGGAAATAAAGGACAAGTTGTCTAAAATAGATACTGATATGAAGGCAAGTGTACATCAGTTATCACTTGACCCAAGCACTAGCTCTTCACATTCATCAAGATCGGGTATCTGATAGACTTGTAGGCATAACTATTGAGAGAAGAAGCCAAAATCTGGGCTACAGTAGCAGATATTTGAAGTTTGATAATTCCCAACATGGATGTAATGTAGAAACATATTGTTCATGCTCAAACATTATTCCATGACAACAACTTTTCTATTGTTGATCATATGATGGAATTATCAGCTGAAGTACAAATAGCTTTGGACACTTCCAAAGTTTTGTAAGATAATTGGGACAAAAAAATGTCCATAATTTTGAAGGTACATAGTGATTTCCTTTCACATTTTGGTGTTACCTTGTAAATATGCATTTTTGGCATTTGTGTCACAAAAAGGGAGAAATATTTATATCATACAAAAAGGAAGAAATATATATACAAGGGAGAATACAAACCAGGAATATATCTATAAAGGGGGGAATATATGTATAGAAAAGCTACAAAACATTATTTAAAAATGAAAAATAGAGTCACTATTGAAAAATAGAGTCACTATCAACTGAGTATCCACACAACAGTCAAAATCGAGTTACAAACCCAAGCACATTGATAGGGGAAGTTTTAACTTATATTTTTGAAGTATTCAAAATTTTGGTATGATAAGTATTTTTGTCACTAATGCCAAAGGGGGAGATTGTTGACCTTATGGTCAAATCATTTGTTAATTAGTGCCTAAACACTTGATCATTTATTTGGTCACATTGCTACTAAGTTTCACAGTGTTAACCGAGCCTCATAGTATAAATTGAGCTATTATAGTATCAACCAAGTAGAAAGTAAGTGTTAACCAAGAAGAATAGAAAGATAATATCTACTGAGCTAGCCTTATTAACCAAGTAGAAGGAAGGTAGTGGTGACCAAGTTGTAGTGTCAACCGAACCCTTTAGTTTCAATCGAGTTCTCTAGTGTTCACCAAGTCATTAGTGCTAACCAAGTTCATTCCTACTCTTGAGTGATCAATGTGGACTGAGCACTAGTTTCAATTGAGTGCCAGAGCTTGCCGAGTTGACTACATTACTAAGTGTCAGAATATCACCTGAGTGGTCTTTAGAACCTGAGTTTTAGCATTGAGCTGACTTAGTGAAGATTTTTGAATTAGGTAGTATAGCCAACCTCATAAGGTAATTATGTGGATTGGTATATATGTAAGATATCTTTTCATATCCAAATAGAGAGTATACATGTGTAACAAGTATGAATATGAATTGAAGAGTAAAGGCTACAAGTAGTATAAGAAAAAGTAGAGTATCATCTATCACAACAAGGTGATCATTTCTACATCAAAGTAATCTCAATTAGAAAACCAAGTTGCGGAGTAGAGAATAGTTGCTAGTTCATCCTAATAGGTGCATCAATCAAATCCTCTAACAAGGTGGACTTAATAGTCTTATGCTAAATCTTCTAATTGAGTGCATACTTCATCACATTGTATAAATCATTTTACAAGGTGGACCTAATAGTCCTTATTTCTCCTAATAGGGCAGATCACCAGAAGTGATCATTTGTAAGCCTTAACAAGCCAACTTTATACTACAGTACTAAAGCATGTGGGTATCATCCCCACCCCAGTTTTACTTTCTATTTGGAAGGTTTCTGGGTTACAAATTATTGTGTCAAGTGTTATGAATGTTTTGTTGATTCCAATCTTTCATGCATGCAATTCGATTAGATTGTCTTAAAGAGGATTAATTGGTGAATTGAAGTTAAAGTTTAATTGGTTCCTGATTCAACCCCCCCCCCCCCCAGTCACCTAGCCTACCACACATTTCCAATAGAGATGACCTAGTGAACAGTTGAGTTTAGATGTGAAAGTGTGATGGAATTACAATGGGATCTTGATAAGTTAGTACTTGAAAAGATAATGTATTGTTTATTCATTACAATAAGCAAGGAAGAAAGATCAATTGAGAAACAAAAATAGTTAATTAAAGAAGTAGGGTATCTAAAGTAGAAGATTAAGTAACTCAAGCATTGTTGAGCAGAACAACATTGGTCAAGTGACAGAGAATTTTGAGTGGTAGTAACAACCAAGTTACATAGTATAAACCAAGAAAGATAATTTATTGATGACCTAGTGATCCATTAATGATTGAGTAGTAGAATTTGGTTATGACCGAGTGTTAGTAAATTAATAGTTTGAGAGAGAATCAAGATTTGTGTCTAACACTATTGAATTTTCAAAATAATCAAAACACATTGATGATAAGGATTGATGAGATGGATTATTTAATACATGGAAAAGATTATTTGAGTGATCAAAGGATAATATTTGAGGGAATGTTTCTAGAATTTTCAAAAGGAAGAAGGAGAACTTTCAAAAATCATTGAATCTTTTGAATATAATCACAACCATAATATCTATGGTTATTTTTAAGTGGAAAAAGATTCAAGTTACCTATCTAAGGAGGCAGATGAGATTTTTTATGTGGTTGTTGGGCTAGAATTTTTGGAGACAATTGGAGAATAGACTTGCAAAGGAGTAGTGCAAATTTTGTTATGTGGGAGATAGTTTGAAGAGCCAAATGGATTTGAGTTGTGGATAAAAATGGAGTCCAGTCAATGAACCAAGATTGAGTTGAATGGAGATCAGAATTTGCAATGTGAGTTGTATGTTATCATATCAAACCTAGTTGTTACTTTCTAATCATTGTGGTAGTAGTAAAATCCTTTTGATTAAGGTTGACCTAACATTTATTAGTAAATCCTTTAACAAGGTGACATTATAAGGGAATGTTCTAACATCCTCTAATAAGGTCACTCCTAATAGGGTCATTGAATCCTTTAATAGGGTCACACCTAACAGTGTATTTTGTAATCTTTAACAAAGTTGACTCCTAACAAAGCTAACTTCAGAAGAGTGAAAAGTGATAGCTTGTTACTTGGTAGTTTTTCCCAAATTGGGTTTCCATGTTAAATTCTGGTGTGAAACATTTGTGTGGATGTTTTTTTATTTGTTTATGCTACTTAATATTTTTAAGTTTAAAGCTTATTATTAACTATGATATTATTCTACCAATCAACACATACTAAACAAAGAGCTAAAATGGAATGAATAAGTTGAATGGTGGTGAACAATTTTATTTGATGTGCTATTCATGAGTTTGATTAAGTTTGGTGAAGTTGTTAAAAGTTGATTTTATATATCTAGACATGAGGATAATTGGTTCCCCCCCACCCCCACCCTGACACTCTCATTTATTCTAAATATTCTAACATCCCTTTGTAATCCCCTTTTGGTATATCTATAACTTTTGAAAAAAACATTCTGAGTACTCATTCATCTCATTCATTCTTCTATTATTTTTCATAACAATTCATATCCCCTTGTTATGTTAAGAATATCTCTTTCTTGTGTGTCATTCTTGTCCTTGGATCTAGTAACAAGTGTCCAAGTTGTGTTCCTTTCTATCTGATCAATCTCTTCATTCATTGCCTCTATCCAGATTTCATTCTCTAATGCATCTTTGATAGATCTAGGTTCAAATTCAGTAAGAAAACATGTACCTTTTAATTTGTTCCTTGTCATTGTATCAACTAACTGATCTCTAATTATTTTCTCAAGTGCATGATGCCTTCCAACATATCTAGCAAGTCTGGGATCCTTCTTTCTGAATTCACTAGGTTCACCATGATCTTCTAAATCATGATTAGGTCCCATTTTTTGTGACTAGGGTCCATCATATGACTCAGTTTATATTGGTTGAAACTCGAGTCCTTCAGACTATGACTCGAGTTACACTGGCTTTAACTTAGGTTGAACTAGGGATTTTGGGGACTTGGGTGATGAAGACTACTGACTACCATTTCCTTGAACTTTAGGTACAATATTAGGCTCATAGTAAACAAATTTTATATAGTCTTTAGGTTCTTTCCTGCTTTTTTTCTTCAAACTCTTTTACAAACTCATCAATCTTCATATGTGTACTTTCTATAACTTTGTGAGGAGATAGATTGAAACATTTGTATGCTTTACTCTTATTGGAATATCCCAAGAATATGCCTTCATCACTTTTCACATCAAATTTTCCTTTTCATGACTCCTTTAGAATATAACATTTTCTTCCAAATACTTTGAAATAATACACATTAGGTTTATAGCCATACCATAATTCAAAAGGTGTTTGATTTGAATCCTTCTTTAATTGAACTCAGTTCAAGGAATGAACTGTAATATTGATTGCTTCTTTCCAGTATTTGATAGCAATGTTCTTTCTATTATCAGTGTCCTTGCATAATCCATGATTGATCTATTCCTTCTTTCAACAATACCATTTTGCTAAAGTGTACCAGGTGTAAATACCTATCTTTTAATTCCTTTTTCATTTCAAAATTCATTTAATTCATTAGAAATAAATTTACCTCCTCTATCTAATCTTAAACATTTCAATTTCTTTCCTATTTCTTTCTCAACTCTAGCTAGATACCATTTGAACTTTTGAAAAGCTTCTGATTTATCCTTTAAATACATAATTGTCATCATCCTAAAATAATCATCAACAAACAAAATAAAGTACTTATCTCTAGTATAGCTTTGTATGCCAATAGGTCCATAATGGTCTACATAAACTAGCTCCAAGACTTCTTTAGAGTGACTTTTTTTCTTGTAAAACTTGTCTCTCCCATCTTACCAATTTAACAATGCTTGTACATGCCCATATCAAGTTTCTTCAGGCTCGAAATGCGTCTAACCCTTTCACTATTGCTTATGTTGATTGAGTTATGAAAATTCACATGACACAACCTCTTATGCCACAACCAACTTAATTCTACTTGAGCTATGAAACATGAATTTATAGTTAGATCTAGGTAGGATAGATTACCTATTGTTTGATTACCATTCCTAACTAGATTTTCATCTCCATCCAACAACTTGTCTTTTCTATTCATGAATTCTACCTTGAATCAAATGTTATTCAATTGTGCCACACTAAGCAAATAATGCTTTAGTCCTTCAACCCAATAAGCATTTTCACATCTAAGATCAATGGTTAGAGAAATATAACCTTTTCCCTTCCCATAACCACGTTAATCATTTCCAAATCTGATACTCCCACCATAATAGTGTTCCAAGTAGTCAAATTTAGATTTATCACTAGTCATGTGGTGAGAACAACCACTATCAATAATCCATGTATCATTCTTACTAACATGCGAAATTGGGGCCATATTATCATTCTCATCATTTGATTCATCTTTAACAGCAATGTAAACCATTTCATCTTCTTCACTACTATAGAATCTTTTGTCGTGTAACAAGATTTCTTACCTTTGTCCTTGTAGTCTTTGTATCTTTTAAAATCCTTCCTGCCTTTGTACTATAAGGAAAATTGCAACAAAGAATATAATTGTTTCCACATAACCCATAATAGATCTAAAAAAATATATGTAATTAGAATCCACATGTAAGAGAATAGCCAACATACCCACAAAAATAGTGACACAAGATGTATCTTAGGAAACCCCCATTGAGGGAAAAAAAAACCTAGCCTCCAAAAGCACCCATCACCATGTATTATTCAGAAAAAAACACTATTGCAGTACAAACATGGAAGCCTTCAAAGCCATAGCCACAACTGATAAATCCATGTGAATAAGCATGCATCCACACATCCCATGCCATGCTTCCAACCTTCACAAATGCTCCCTTGGCTAACCTATCAAGCCTTGCCTCACTTGACTCTTGCCTTTTTGCCTTCTCATACAACTACCCTTGTGGTTGCTTATATAGTAGCAAGTCCTACAAAACCACCAAGTGGTATTACATAAACCATGTGCTACCTAACCCACTAACCCCAAATTTAATATTGGAAATTTAATTCTTTTCTCCAATATTAAATAATTACATGAAATATTATCACAATGTTACAATACAACTCATCAAGTATATCCCATGGGAATCTTTACATGTTGCACTTCCATCTAGGTGCAACATTATATAATAAAATAAAATAATACAATATAAACATTATTATGCAATTGTGCAACACCCATTATCTCAAAAATCTCCCACTTGTTGTATACATTGCATAGGGTCAATCTATAGCCACATAAATGAATAAGGGAACAATCCCTTCTAGCACATCCACCATCATGGATCAAAGTACACCATATCCAGCATCTCCAACATGAATGATCTCATCACCTATTATGCTACGGCCACTAGACATACATAGAAGCCATCCAAAGAGAAAGCCACCCAACCTGTCACATTAGAAGATCATAAAATCCTATACCAATTGAAATTTCAATAGTACAAAAAATTGATCCAAAGGTAATCACATGTATCCATAGTTAAAATAACACCCACAACAAGTATCATACCCATCCTCTACCCATGAGAATCAACCAAGGCATCAAACCATCAAAGAACTCAAAGTGCACATCGTAAGCTCCTCAAAAGAAACCAAATAACCATGATCCTCATCCAAGAAGATATAGCACCATAACCAAATTATAAATCAAAACCAATGAACACCAAGGATGTACCTATATATTCAATCATGTCATGCCAAAATCCATGACACCATGATCACATCCATGAACTGAGCAACTGAATCTCAATATGTCCAACCCGATAGCATAAAATAGTCAATCAAAATCCTCCACCATGATTGTACCTAGGAAAAACATCTCATCCCTTCTACATGAAGAAAAATTAGCAAATCATGTGACTTAGGGCATAGACAACCCAAATCCAAGCCACCAATCTAAATATTCATCAATAATGAAAGATCAATGAGCAAAGACAACCCATATCCAAGCTATAAATGCAACATGTAAGTATAGACCACTTACAACACTGCACAACTTGTAGACCCAACAAGTCATCATACATATCCAAACCAAACATTGATAACCATATCATCATGAGACCAATCTGAAATATGAACTGAGTATACAATGACATCAAATCTTAAATCTCCATACAATTTCATAAACTCACAATGCTACCATAGTCAATATATATCATAAATTGTTTAGATTAACATATTACCAAATAAAGCATGTTAAACTTGCACCAAACTTGAACCAATGTGTAGATCTCTCCAAGAGCTTTTCATTGACTACTTAAAGTCCAAAATCCAACTTCGTATGCCCAAGTTATGCTCTAATATGTGCTCAAAATAAATAATATCTATCTTCTAGGCTCTTAATACCTAACAAAATGTCAAAATCACAAAACTAAACCAACACCAAGTTGTAGTGCTCTAAATTAGCTTTCCAACGTCTATAAGAAGTCCAAAATCCAATATACTGAGAGAAAGTTATGGCCATTTTACTAAGATAGTCTTTTTACCATTTTCACTGTGATTTTTTTTTTTGCGACAAAAATTCCAACAAGATTAGGAATGATTATTTCGTAGATTAGGAATAGTTTATGAGTTTGATCTTCTTCTGAGAGGCTTACATCCATGATTAGTTATACAATATGGTTTGGGTATTGTTGTGGCTTCTTGGTTGGGGTTTTATGGAGGAGATCATAGTTGCACAATTTACATCTAGAGGTGTGTGTAGAAGGACATGATACATGTTACAATTTGCATGGTTTCTCTTTGGTCTTGGTTATTGTTAGCCAAAATCCCCCTCCCCTACCAAACATCTAAATTTTGATGCCAAAGCCTACCTAATGGTCACTTTCCATATTTAAATATTCAAATGCCAATGGAAATATGAAATAAATTAAATTAAAACCTTATATATTTTCATATTCTCCTAAGTTTTCTTTTGGGCCTCCTAAATTTTGTTGCGCTATCAAATCTTGCATAGATCTACAGTGGGCAATTTACCACTTCTTCAAAGTGAATGACCTTTACATAAAGCAGGCAAGCACCTCACTACTATGTAGTGTATGGGTCCCATTTCTTGTGAGTCACCTTTTTTACCATGATGATATGCTAGCATGAGTTGGAATATGGCTAGGGTTCTATTGGTAGTCGCTTTCCCGCATTTCATCCTTTGTCAGACTTTCTGACAATGCGGGCAAGCGATGTTGTGACAAATGGACTGGTGGCTCCATCCTCCCATGTGGGCCTCCAAGGTTTAAAAGTGGTGCTAGTTGGATGCCAAGTCATGCTGAGGTGGATACTAAGTGGTCTATGGGCTTGAAAGGTAAAAGGATAGGCACAACAATAATGCATATTTTCATCAATCATGGATCTTTCATAGATCAACAATCAACACTTTCCTGCAACATGGAGTTGTGAGAACATTAGACATTACAAGGAAGTGCTTGAAGGAAATGTGTTTTTGTAGGCCCAGGGAGATAACACTATAGTTAACATTGATAGTAAGTTGGTAATTTTTGTTGACTACCACAGTTAAGTTTGAGGGTGGTGTGGTTAGTTTAAATGATATGGTCAAACGTGTGAAGACCTCACAAGGTGGCAGAAAGATAAAAGAATATTGGTCCACATAGTGCTTTCTGGTTGTAGAACTTGATTGACCTACTAACCTTACTAACTCATGAGCCAAAAACAAAGGGAAGAGATTTTTTCTTGCATGATCCAATCTTCATGATCAATTCCAACCACTTTCTAATGAATTCCATGCCTAGTGAATGAAGGAAACACTCCATCATCTCTGATTTTATCCATCTACTTGGTCACAGTGGTTTAATGGCATCATTTTGTCTTCTCAAGGCTCTATTTTTGAAAAATGTTGGATTTCATTTTCTTTGAATCTATTCCAAGATCAAATTTTCTTCAAATCTGTATGATTGTTCTCTACAATCTTAAATGGTAGTGGTTGAATTTGGTTTAGGATAGAAAATAACTCAATTATGCTTGAGCTATAAAGGTAGTTTTTGCAAATTTTGTTAGGGTCGATTCTTCTCTATTTTCTCTGATATTGGTCTACAAGTTCACTGTAAATTCCCTTTGCCTTTGAGCCTATATGACATTTTACTTTATCTCCTCCAACCATTGATGTATTGTGCAAGACCTATTTGCCTCTCATTAATGTATTGTGGATATCTGCAATCTTGCATGATTGTATCTCCTTTTGGACTATGAATGATATATAAGTGAATTCTCTTCTTCTTTGTGTCATTTATTTGGGTTTTCTAATCTAAATGTGATTGTTAGATTAAAAAAAGTTTGGATGTGTATATCTTTGGTGTCATGATGGTTCAAAAGTGCATCTATGGGCAGAGATTGGTTTGAACACTCTATTTTGGTGCATCAACCCTTAGTTTAGAATAAGTAGATTTTCTTTCTATGCATTCCTTCTCCCTTTTCCTCTCTAAGAGTAGTTAGGTGCACCCTAATAGCAAAGGAAGTTAGCCTACTCCAGAGACTCAACCTAACAGTTCAATTCCCACAGCTTGGAGGTTGTTTCCATGTTTCACAAGGTTGTTCTTTGGTAAAAACTTTGGACAAGGGTGAAAACTTTTGTGACAACTATTTTTGGCACACCCGGTGGAACAATATTCTAAAAGATTTCAAGTCTACTAGTGTTAAAAGAGAAAACTTTCAAGTTGGTGCTGAGGAAAAAGTGCTACTCTCAGTATTTCAGGCCTTCAAGAGGCTCATTTTTACAAAGCACTTGGAAACTCTACACTCTTCATATCTAGTTTCCAGACCAAGTTTGTAGTGATTCATGCCCAAAGCTAAAACAAGGGCATCTTTTAGAGGTGAATTTCAGTATCAAGAGCTTTCATTTTCAAATCCTAGAAGGAAGAAGACTAGATTGTCTTTATCACCAATTAGGAGTACAGAGGAAACACATACCCCTGCAAGATCCATTTCCACTCCTCCTGTTATTAGATCTCAATCTAGAATACCATCAGCTCATATCAATAGATCACTTGCTTATATGGAACAACCTAGAGCTCATGCTTTTGCTACTTTTAGTGATGGAAGTCCCCTATTGCTAGCTCAAAGACATGACATACCAGTATCAGCTCTCAAAAGTATACTAGATTTCACTAGTGAAACTTCTATCTCTCCCTTAGAACACATTCAAGAGGCTGCAAATATTTGTAATATTCATGGTATATCTTAGGATGATAATGTAGTTAGGCTTCTAGCTTCATCTTTCAAAGGGAAAGCACTTCAATGGTATAGAGGGTTGCCTTATAACTATATAATAGATTGGGATGGATTAGGAGCAAGATTGTGTAAGGATTTTGAAGATAAGAGTGATCATCTATCACTTTTGGAGCAACTAACTATGATTAAAAGAGCACCCCATGAGTGCATGACTAATTTTAACTATAGATTTCAAATTACATGGGATAGAATTCCTACTACAAAAAAACCTCTCCTTGGTAATTCTTTCTTGCATTATCTCAAGGCTCCCAATCATAGAATTGCTACCACATTGCAGACCTATGGAGGAAACACTCTACCAGCTGCATGTGAATTCACCATTAGGGCATAAAATATATTGACCCAAAGTGGTAGCTAGCTCCAAGGCATTCAATGCCACTATTTCCTAACATGCCTACACATCAGCCTATAATGGCTCCCATCTCAACTACATCTACATGCCAATCTCTTGTTGTAACTCCAATAGCTTCTACATATTCCAATGAGCTAGATAAGATCAAAGCCATGATGCAAATAATGATGCAAAAGATAGACAAAAAGTTGCAAGATCAAAGTTCCAATCTAGAAAAGAAGTTAGAAGACAACTTCTCAGTAGTGCAAAAGATGAACAATGAATTGGTGACTCTAAAGAGACAAAAAGCTCAAGGTAGTAGGCCTCCTCAAACCCATTATCAAAATCCTACATATAGGCCTTCAAATCAAGGTTATGCCCCATGTTGAGACTCAAAATTGAAGCCTTGATTTTGAGTACCATTCAAAAAATTTAGCCCTATAAGCGCTTTTTTGCATGTGTACTTGATTGTCCATTTTAGACTACCTTACATTTAGTATAGTCACTCAACCCATGAAGATAAACTACCATTCTAAGTCATTTCATGAAGTTTTGTTTTGAGCAATGTCCAAATCTGCATTTTTGCCTAAGTGTCAAATAGTGATAGGATGATGTGTTTGTAATTGAATATCTCACATCTAGTAATGTCTCATGACTCGTCACTTTTGGATTGCTTGGTGTCCATACCAAAGAACCTATGTTTCATATTTTGAGCTATTTCAAATCCATTTGACTAGGTTTTAAATCCCTCAAAGTTGGTCATTTATTGTTGTCATGCTGATGCAAATTGTTCAGAAATCTAGGAGGCTCTGTTTGACTTGTTATAGTTTTCACCAAGTTGACAAAAATGATAAAATTCCCTTTGCATTACATTTTTTTAGATTAGATACTTGCTATGTTTCAATTTTGATCTTATGACAAATCTGTTTGATCAGTTTTCAAATGCGATTCCAAATGCAATTTGTAACTTTTTACTGGTGTCAAGAAATACAAATTGGTCAGTACCCTTGTTCATGATGTCATCTCTTGAAATCCATGATAGGTGAGATCAAATGTATTGCATTATTTTTTCTCCTCTAAAAATACTTTAAGTGTGCCAATTTGAAAGTCTTTACAAATCCATCAACACACTTTCCCAGGTCCATTCCGTTTGCAAAAAATGTTTTTCTGCCATTGTTTCCAGTCTGCAAATTTGAGTAGTCCACTTTGACCAGCCCTAATCCTAAATTTATGTTTTCCTCATGACAGTGAACCAACACCCCAATTTTCATCTCCCCGAGTGTCCATTTACCTAGTTTTCGAAGCCACATCTGAACACATTTTACTATTTTGACTTGTTTGTTTGCAGGCAATTTTGACAGAGCAACTTTGATAGTCAATATCTTTTGACTAAGAATTCATCATGAGACAAGATCTAACAGGGTAAGATATTGTGGAACAAAGAATTAGTCTATATGGTTTCATAGCTCGGGAATCAATTCAAGTCTATTTTTAAAGCCAATCAAAGGACTTCCTGGCACAAAGTTGACAGTTTGCAGGCAAGTGTAAAATGAGTTACAATTTTGTTTCTAGTGGTCAAATTTGTTTCAAATTAGTGCCAAATGATGACTAATGGATCAATTTGATAGTTTAGTTTTTTGAAAGCGAAAAAAAATTTAGTTGGACCCACTTTGGGATCCAACTAATGTCACCTAATTGCTGAAGATTATACAAGTGTAATTGTCAAATTGATATCAAACAATGGGAGAGATGACTGGTTTTTATTGTCACTCAAAGGTTCTTGTAAAACATAGCAAGTACATTGTTGAGCATATTTTAGATGATTGGCCCACCTGTTAACTTCTAGATTCTTGAAATTGTATTGAAGCTTACTTCAATGAATCTGATTTTGATTATCATGTAAATGTTTTAAGGTGGTTTTATGCTGTGGGAAATAAAGAATTTTTTTGAAATTTTAAAAGTGTGGCCACAACATTTGATTACCCCAAGTAATTTATAAGTGTATCCAATACTTAGAGGCAACTCCTTGAGAAGAAAATGCAAAGATGAGCTTAACTAAAGGATTGCTTCTTATATAATGTGAGCCAGAGCTTACAAAATTGTAACCAGAGATTATTTTAGGAGCCATGGGAATGTTTCAATAAAGTCCAATGCAATCTCCCTTACTGGTCAATTTCAATTTAGTATGGGTCATGTCTTTTATTCATACCCTTAGCCATAGCATGACAAAGGGGAGTCATCTTGGAGTAGCATTCACACCAAGAGGAGGCAGTCCACATCAAAGGAACTCCCATAGCATAGAGGGAGAGGGTATGCATAGTTTATGGAGGTAGATTATACTTGAGAAACAAGCCTAATTCTTGGAACCTATTCTCCATTGCCAAGATCCATAAACTTTCTCATCTTTAGACTAAAATGATTCTTCCAGTTACCCACTTCACCTTTCTACAACATATTTTGATAGACATCTTCTAAATTTTGTGTCCCATGTGTGTCAACAATTATGTCATAAAGAGATTGAAAGCTACATTGATAGTCTATGAAGCAAATTTCTTCCTTAGTCAGGGAAGACCTCCCAAGGAAATCACAAATCCTTTTGATATGGGACAAACTATCTTCCATCGTATCTTCATAAGTCAAAAACAAGATGTTGCTCTGATTTCTACTGGCATTCCAAAAGCCCAAGACATGATCCATAATGAAAGACGCACCATTATAGGATGAATTGAAGATTACATCCTTGGAAATAGGAGATGTCTTTTGAGCATTGAGGATGTTTTGGAATGTAGGAAAGAATTTCAGTGGGAAACAAAAGTGTCCTTGGGATCTTGAACAATATAAATCATTCGACAGCCCAAAGACTTGATTTGAGGAGAAAGAGCACAGTAAGGAAGATGGGTGCCAAGAATTCTTGGGGACAGCTTTTGTGTGATTATACTATGCAGGGTGTGAATAAAATAGAGAGACATGGCAAAGTGGAGAGAATCTTAACATGGAGGGAGCATTTGTGTTGGACAATGTTTGTTTTTCATTCCCAATCATCTCACATAGCATTTTTTTCTCCCCATCTTCTTGCAATTCACATGCTAAACCCAAGCACTAAATCAAAGATGGGGAGCATAGGGAAAATAGTCTTAGTCTTTTGTCCCACATTTGGCAGGGGAAGATCTTTTGAAATAGTTAAATACTAGATCACTCAATATGCTTGGTGTCTAATAAGACATGGGCTTTTGTAAGCTATAGAGCTCACATGGTGGACCCCAGCCAACTAAATTTAGGGGGAGATAAATTTTGAACCAAAGTGCTAATTTCATTAGACAATGAGGAGCTAAGAGCAAATTAAAAATTGACATGTGGCAGATCCATGGATGAACCAAGCAGTGACACATGGCATATGACTTCAGGTGCAATGCAGATTTTAGAGATGTTCATGTGGCATGGGGGACACATGTTGTGAAGGTACTTCCTCACTTGCACAATCAATAGCTACTAACTATAATGTGGGGAAGTGCCTAGCTAACACGTGTCAACAAGCCCCAGTCGGAGGTGATGTGGTGATGATGCAATCAGCAGATAGGTGGTAGTTGACTAGCAGTCTGAGAGCTAATAAGGAGTTGACATGTGGCATTGACATGTTAGCCAATCAAAAGGTGCCATGTGGTGCCTATGGAGGATGATGTGGCAGACACTGACCAATGGCATGCTGCCATGTGGCAGCCTGATCAAAGTAGGTTGATCTGAAATGCTTGGTAAGGCAAAAGTGGAAAATGTTAAAAATGATTTTAAAAAGTGATTTAAAACATTTTATCAAAAAAGGTCATGTACAAATTTTTAAATTTTTTAAAAGGTTATAACCTAAGGTTCATACTTAAGGAAATAGGAAATTTTTCCATAAAAATTTAAAAGGTGACTTGTAGACTAGATACCATGCCAGGGGTATATTTTTCAAAACTAAATTCTAGGAGTTTCTAATAGGCAAATATAGGAATATTATATATCATCAAAACTAGAAGAAGATAAACTTTCCAATTCTAGAGTTTTTTTTGCATAGGAGGTCACTGGTTCAAGTCATAGGCAGAAATATGAAATTTGGGCCTTCTTAGTGAAATTGGTGAAAATTGAAAATGCAGTTATAGGCCTGGTAAAAACACATGGTAAAAGGTCTGTTGGGTTAGTTTTGAGAATATTATGTCATTCTAGTATAATTTGGCTCCAATTTTTAGTTATGAGGAATATTTGTTTTCCAGCTATGATGAATTTCAAGATTGAAGTTGGAGTCATGATTGAAGAATCAAATTTTTTTGGAATGAAAGAGGAAATGGAAAATATCTCTTGGTTAGAATTGAAATCTTTCATCATAGATATATTTTTCTCTCTTTCAAAATAGGGGTTGGTTCCAGTTTTGGGAGAAAAAATTACTCACTGTTGTGATACCATGTGTGTTCCAATCTTGAGTTTTCTCAAATTAATGAAACCAGGGTTCCAGTCTTGATGTGTTCTCATCACTAGGACACCACATTCTTCAACATATTTTCTCTTGTATGAATAGTAGTAGTTAAGATAATATAGCTAGTTCTGATCTATTAGGCATTTTCTATGTTTTAATTTCATGCATCTGAATGTATAGTTTCAAGGAAATGAATAAAAATGAGTAGAATTTCTTTAGTTTCATTATAATTCTTGTCTCTTATCTCTTGAATCCACAAACTTATGTGGTTTAAGGACAAAGAATTGAGACCCATTTGCATCCCCTTAAGGTTGTATGTTTGATATGTTTTGCTATTAGAATAAAGGGCCAAGTAGATGCTTGATGTGTTTGACAGGGTTGCTAGTTATTTGAGAAGGATACTTCATAAGAATGAGATCTTTATGAACATCAATATCTAATTCACAAAGTGATAAGATAGATCTAATATTTGGGTGCATGGAATATTTCATTGATATCATAAATGTATGTGTTTGATTCATGGAATTGCCCAATAGATAAGGCACTAACCAGCTACAAGATCACTTGTTCATACTGTTGCATATTTGGGGTTTCACTAAAATCAACATCATTAATCAAATGTCTTTCCCTTTAATGTTGAATGAATTGAATAGAATGGCCTCACTTAGCTTAGCAGTTTCTTATGTCATGTTATTAGCTATTCCATGCCTGAGATCTATGCATAGGTGTTAGAAGATTAAGGGTTTTATCTGCTTTATTTAGATTCATTGTATGCTTCGATAACTAGTACCATATAAAGAATCTATAGGTCCATTCACAAAGGTTTTATAGAGCCTAAAGTAGAAGAAGGATAAACCTTTATAGTTGGCTGGTGTCTAAAATGGTATGTTGAAGATGGGAAGTGGTTGCCCCCAGATGTATCTTGTTCTCATCAAGGTAATTTGAAACTATGTTGTTTCAAAGCACCAACACCCCACATAATCAGAATTGGCCTATTGGTAATATCTCTACAACAAATGCAAATAAAAACGTCAACAGAGATTTAGTCTCTCAAAACAATCTAGCTCAAGATCAAGACTTTTTTCCTTCTTGTAATTATTCATATGGTTCCTATATGTGCCAGAAGGTAGAATCTTTCCTAGTAGAAACTACAAAGGATTGTTCTTTTATGAACCATCAGCCAGAGGAGCATTTTCATGCCAACCATGATAACTATGATGCCATAACTCATAATACTAGAAGAAAAAGGAGAGTTGTATAGGATGCTCCATCCTCTTGATCGAATTAGGCTACAAAGGCTATCCCACATGCCATAAGTGCAAATGTACAACACAATGTTGTTGCTCCATCGCAAAATTAGAACAACAAGAAGACTAAAGAGCCACATCCTACTCCCACTCATATACCAGACCTTGTGGTCACCAGAATTCTAGCCAAGTCAGCATACACCCTTCTCAACATTGTAGATCGAATGAAAAGAACCAATATTAGTGTTCCTATGTGGGATGTTCTTGCAATACCATCTCAAGTAGAATTTTTGCAACAAGAATTAAAGACTATCATAGTACAGACAAAACCAGCTACCATGGACAATGCAAAAAGTTTGGTACAGCCAAAAAAGGAAGGAGATACATGTAAGAAAAATAAACCTCCTCCCTTTTATGTCTCCTTGATCATAGGGGACAAACTAGTTCATAATTGCATGATCGATTCTAGAGCTAGTAGTTTTGTAATGCATAAATGTATTGCTGACCTCCTTGATATTAAGTATGAGCCAATGGTTAAGGATGTACTTGAATTGGATGGTAGCTCTATTAAAATAGTAGAAATCCTAAGACATGTAGAAATGGCATTACATGCATGCCCTAGTTGTACTGTCACACTAGACATATCAGTAGCTGAGGTTGATCCATATTTTTCCATTTGCCTTTGTGAGGACTTCACTGCATAGATAGGTGGTCATATTGCCTCAAATTGGTCTTATATGTTCTTCAGAACAAGATATGGGACAAAAGCCTCCCTAAGAGCAGAGCCTTTAGCCCTTAACCATATAGAAAATTATACTCCCAACCCCATAAACATGAATCGCACAATTCAAGAGGAAGATGAAGAATGCATAACTCATGACCATAATACTTCCTTAGTAGAGGTACTTGATTACCTTTTGGATGAGTGGGTTTCTACATATCAATTTGACCCAATGCAGGAGGCTATGGAGACAGGTCTTGGAAAATATTGCATGTTTGAGGAGAATGCTCCTATTCCCAATCTCATGAAAATAGAAGAAGGTATGAATGGATTGTGGAGTATGTTCTTTGATGGCTCAAGAAAAAAAAATGGTTTAGGTGCTGGTGTTATGCTAGTTTCACCAAATTTGGAGAAATACTACTTTTCATATAGGCTCCAATTTAGCTGCACTAATAATGTGGTAGAATATGAAGCTCTGATCTAAGGTCTCCAATAGGCACAAAGGAGAGGCATCAAACTCTTAAATGTATTTGGGGATAGTGAGTTGGTTGTTAATCAAATTAGAAATCAAAATGTCACGAAGAACAACCTTCTCAAATCATACAAACATAGAGTTTTGGATCTACTTGAAGGCTTCCAGGCTTTCAATATTTAGAGTGTCCCAAGAAACAAAAACAAACATGTTGATAGGCTTGCAGCCATTAGTGCTCATTATGATATACCAGAGCATGTTACTGATGAAAAGAAGCAACAAATTAGAATTGTTGTAAGGTCTATCATCCCAAATAATTGCACAAATTGGAAAGTATTTGATTCTGATTTACAAATTGTTAATTTTTCGTAAAATGAAAAAGAGTTCTTTGCTAAAAATTGGACCAAGTTGCAAAGTCAGTATGAGGACCAGATTATGAACCTAAACTCCAACAAATTTCTTAAAGGTCTAGTCACCTTAGAGGGCATTTTCAACTCTGATTATCAAGCAAAAGGCAAAGGTTCAAACCTGACCGCAAAGAGGGATGACTACACACCTATCACTATTGCTAATGGAAAGACTCTTAACTTGGAAAAGGTATGCACTAATGTTGAACAAGAAGTTTTCATTAATTTATATAAAGAATTCAATGATGTTATTGCTTGGACATATCAATACTTCAATGGTTTTGACCCAAGTTTATTTTAGCATATCATAGATTTAAGCCATGATGCTAAGCCTATTAGACAAAAGCAAAGCCTAGTCAACCCAAAGATTGAGCCTTTAATGAGAAAGGAATTATCCAAACTTATAGAAGCCAATATCATTTTTCCTATTAAGCACTCTTCATGGGTAGCCAATCTTGTTCCTGTTAGAAAGAAAAATGGAGAAATCAGACTGTGTGTAGATTTTAGTGATCTTAATAAGGCTTCTCTTAAAGATCACCATCCCCTTCCTTCTATGGAACAAATTCTATCCAAAGTTAGTGGCTTAGAAAGGTTTTCTTTCTTATATTGTTTTTTAGGCTATAATCAAATACTACTCCAAGATTCAGGTAGATATAAGACAACATTCACTACCAAATGGGGTACCTATTCTTATTGTAAGATGCCATTTGGACTAGCCAATGTAGATGCCACATTTCAGAAGGCAATGGAGATGGCCTTCAAGGATGTGCTATAAAATTTTGTACTAGTCTATCTTAATGATATAATTGTCTTCTCAAAACATGTAGTAGATCATTTTGATCATTCAAGATAGGTATTTGAAAGATGCAGAGAGTATGGTGTGTCCCTAAATCCCAAGAAGTGTGTATTTGCTACTAACCAAGGAAAGCTCCTGGGACATATTTTGTCAAGAAATGGGATTACAATAGATCTAAAGAGAGTAGAATCAATTCCCTCTCTCCCACTTCCCAGTCATAAGAAAGGATTATAAAGCTTTCTTGGTAGGATCAACTTCATAAGAGGGTTCATCCCTGATCTTGCCTCCATGGTGAAGCCTCTCATAGCTATGTTGAAGAAGAATATAATGTTTACTTGGACCAAGGAGGGGAAGGCTACTTTTGAAAAGATCAAGAAATAAATTACATCGGCTCCCACTCTTATCAATCCCAAGTTTGATAGAGACTTTGTTCTTTACTCCTTTGGAGGAGAATCAAGTATATCAGTTGTTCTAACACAGTTGAATGATGAGAATTTGTAATAGCCCATTGCTTTCTTTATTGAGGGGCTTAAGTATTATGAAGGAAGATACAACTATGTAGAGAAACAAGTCTTTTTTTTTGTAAGGGCTCTCAAAAAATTCAAACATTGTTTGTCTCATAACAAGGTTCGGCTCCTAGTTCCACATGCAAGTGTAAAGGAATTCCTGCTGAAAAAAGAGTTGGATGGATCACAAAATTCATAAAATATGACATTGATATTAGGATCACCAAACTTGTGAGATGCAATGGATTGTGTGAGAAGATGGTCTCTTCTTTTGAGACACCTGAGGAAGCTACCCTCTTAATACAGGATGAGCAACTAGCAGAGAATGAAAATTAGAATGATTGGTTGCACGATATGACTACTGTCTTGGTAGAGGGAAGATATCCACATGGCCTAAATAGAGCTAAGAGAAGACAATTAAGACTACAATCTATCCCTTATGTCTTGGTGGATGGAATACTATTCAGGAAGGATTCTAATGGGGTCCTATTGAGGTGTATCAAAACATATCAGATCAGCAGGCTATTAAAAGAGTTCCATGATGGGCCTATTGGTGGTCTTTTCTCAGTTAGGGTTATAGCAATGAAGATAATGAGGGCTAGTTATTATTGATCAACTCTTTTCAATGATTTCCACAAACATGTGAGGAAATGTGAGAAATGTGTTTTCTTCTCAGGAAAGAAAAGATTGGTTGCCCTTCCTCTCCATTCCATCACAGTAGACCAACCCTTTGCTCAATGGCGTTTGGATTTTATTGGTCCAATACAAATGGATCTTGGCAGCCACAAATTATTTCACATGATGGATAGAGGTAGTAGCTTTGAGAGATGCAATAGAAGCTTCAGTGGTTGAGTTCCTTGATGGAATAGTGACCAGATTTAGCATTCCATCAACAATCATATCAGATAATGCCAAATCTTTTATTGGAAATCATATATGCTCATGGACTCTAGAATATGGAATATATTTGAGCACTTCCTCAAATTATTATCCCTAAGAAAATGGCTTGGAATAATCCTCTAATAAGAACCCCATCAGAATAATGAAGAGAGTAATTGAAGACAATTAGAGGTATTGGCATGCTAAGTTGAAGACTGCCCTTTGGGCTAACAGAATCACACCCAAGAGAGTAATTAAGAACTCACCCTTTATGCTAGTATATGGAAGGGAATCAAGGCTTCCTATTTCACTTAAGTTTCCCTCTCTTGAACTATTGCATCAATTAGAGCTAGCTGAGGATGATGATATGACAGTCAAGCTGGCTAAAATAATGTAACTGGAGGAAAAAAGACAAGAAGCTATGCATATAGGGAATTATTGTACTAAATGTTGTAATAGAATCCTAATAGGGTATATCCTCTAACAAGGAATATTTATATTAATACATCATATTATGGGCATCATTCCCACTAGGGTTTTCCCTCTAATCAAGGGTTTCCCTAGTCAACATATCTGGTGTAATTGTCTATATGCATCTTTGTATGGTTGTTGTTTACTTTGATTGAATGATTAAGTTTTTTTAATGAAAATAAATGGTTTAATTATTGGATAACTAATTCACCAACCCCCCTCCCCCAGGCTCAGTTATCTTGGTGGACTATTGTTTCTAACAATTAGTATCAGAGCTTCAGGTCATTGAAGAAAAAGTTTAACAGCTTTGGGAGATCCATGGCAAACATGTTCAGGAAAGATAGTCTAAAGTTTGATGGAACAAACTATGATAGCTGGAAGGAAAAAAGATGAAGACACATTTGTTGTGTACGTGTCCAAGATATTGGATCTTGACAAAATCAGCAAAGAAAATCATTGAAGAAAAAGATTTGGAAACTTGCACTGAGACAGAAAGATATCTTTTCATGTGTGACATGAGAGCCAGAGAAGAAATATTGACTACACTTCTTGAAATTGAGTACAATTAGGTAAAATCACTTCCTACTTCACATTTGATTTGGAAAGCTTTGAAAAATAGTTTTGAAGATGATGCACATTCTAAGAAGTTGAGGCTACAAAGTTGGATTTGTGCATTCCAAGATGCTAAGATGATGGAAGATGAATCTGTAAGAACATATATAGGTAGGATATCATAAATTATTGTAGGTATTAAGGTTCAAGGAGGAAACAAAGAAGATGATTAGGTTATATGGAAGATATTGAAAACTCTAACACCACTATTCAAGCCAATAGTTTAGATGATACAGTTGTTGATATCATGTACCAAAGATTTCACAAAGGAGACATTACCTAGAAGACTTGAAGTAGTTGAGAATAAACTTAGATAGTCTAGACAACTAACCAAAATAGAAACAACATTCAATGCCTTGAACATTCAACCTAACCTATTAAGGAGCACAAGTGCTAGAGGATATTTTTCTCACAGTAACAGATCTGAAGAAGAAAGAAAGATTGATGAAGTAGTAGCCCTTCTAGTAAGAAGAGAAAATGGAGGTAAGAAAATCTTTAAGTGTTGGACTTGTAGTGAATATGGTCATTATGCATCTAAGTGTCCAAAAAGAGAGAAAAATTATGAGGGAAGTTATAAGCCTAGAAAAGATAGAGATTGTTTATATGCAAATGAAGATAATGATTCTAATGATCAAGCATTAAGCACTAGTGATGATGAAATTGGATTTGTGGAAATTAAGGAGGAAATTCTAGAGAAGATAGCTTTGATATCACAAGTTGAGAAGGAATCTAATTGGATAATTGAAAATGGTTGTTCACATCATATGACTAGTGATATGAACAAGTTTGTTGATTTCAAAGATCAGGACCAAGGAATTTTTAGAGTGGGAAACAATGCAGCATGCCAAGTAAAAGGTATTGGATCTATAACTCTTGATGGTAAAACTAATACTAAGGATGTAGACTCTGTTGATGGTTTAAAACACAATCTTTTGAGTGTTGGACAATTAGTAGACAAAGGTTATCCATTGAAATTCCCAGAAAAGACATACATGATCAGAGATTGAGATGGAAAGGTAATTGGAATAGGAACTAGATCCAGAAGTAATGTATATCAGTTGAATCCTATTGAAATGACGTGTTTGGTTGCAAAGGTAGATGACAGTTGGTTATGACATAAGAGATTCTGTCATATAAACTTTGATAGTATTGTGAGTACTAGCAAAAATGTTTTTTGTTAGAGATTTGCCAAAGATTGTAAAGCCTACTAACACAATTTTCAAAGAGTGTGTTTTGGAAAAGCATAACAAAACCTCTTTTCCCACCAAGAAGTTTACCACTACAAAAAAGTTGGAGATTGTAAACACAGATCTTAGGGGTCCTACAAAGAAAAGAGGATTCTATGGTGAAAGGTATTTTATGATTCTTGTTGATAATTTTTCTAGAATGATGTGAGTTGCATTTCTTAAAGAGAAATCTGAGACATTTCACAAGTTTAAGATAAGTAGGAGATAATTTCCACAGCAAGTTAAACTGTTATATTGCTATCAGGATTTAACTATGTGATTTTGAGTCAAACTCATTGACCCATGTTTCGTGAGTAGTGATTCAACATTAATCCATCTCTCATGAGAATAAATGGAACACTTAGCACTCATTGGATCTAGGTGATGCTCACAGGGGTGAAGCACTAGGACTTCTTAGGAGGTCACCCATCCCAGTACTACTCCAGCCTAAGCATGCTTAACTATGGAGTTTCCTCCATGGTTAAATGCAAAGCTTGCAACCCCATTTGTAAAACCTTCACCAAGTGTTGTGCCTTATGAACCATTAATTAGAAAGCCCCTTAAGCTCATCAATTGATAAGTAGGAGATAATTTCCACAGCAAGCCAAATTGTGATATTGCTATTAGGATTTAACTGTGTGATTTTGAGTCAAAATCATTGACCCATGTTTCATGAGTAGTGATTCAACATGAATCCATCTCTCATGAGAAAAAATGGAACACTTAGCACTCATTGGATCTGGGTGATGCTCATAGGGGTGAAGCACTAGGACTTCCTAGGAGGTCACCCATCCCAGTACTACTCCAGCTTGAGCGCATTTAACTATGGAGTTTCCTCCATGGTTAAACCAAAAGCTTGCAACCCCATTTGCAAAACCTTCACCAAGTGTTGTGCCTTATGAACCATTCAATAGAAAGCCCCTTAAGCTCATCAATTGATAAGTAGGAGATAACTTCCATAGCAAATCAAATTGTGATATTGCGCTCAGGCTAGAGTAGTACTAAGATGGGTGACCTCTTGGGAAGCTCCAGTGCTTCATCCCTGTGAGCATCACCTAGATCCCATGAGTGCTAAGTGTTCCATTTATTCTCATGAGAGATGGATTCATGTTGAATCACTACTCATGAAACATGGGTCAATGAGTTTGACTCAAAATCACATAGTTAAATCCTGATAGCAATATTACAAGTTTAAGATATCCAAGAATAGAGTTGAGAATGAATCTGGTGTAAAGATTAAATGTTTAAGATTAGATAGAGAAGGAGAATTTAATTCAAATGAGCTTAACATGTTTTGTGAGGAAAATGGAATTAAAAGACCACTATTAGCTCCAAGAAAACCTGAACAGAATGGCATTGCAGAGAGAAGAAACAAGTTTGTAACAAAAGTAGCTAGAGCCATGTTAGCAAAAAATAAAGTATCCAAGACATTTTGGAGAGAAGCAATGAATATAGCAGTCTACACTATGAATAGAGTTCAAGTCAAGAAGGATACAAACAAGACACCTTACGAACTATGGTTTGGTCACTCACCTACACTTAAGTATGTAGTGCCTGCCCTTAGGTCGCATTTTTGTTATCATTGTCGAACTCTTTTAGGGCTAGTTTTATGTTGATGGTTAGCAGCATTGTTTTGATACTATCAAATATTGTGCTATGGATTCAGTTGATATGTGATGAGATTACTCAGACTCTACATTTCATGTATGCATGATGATTATTAGATTATTTTTAGCTATTGATTAGTTAGATGGGTTATTATCACATGTGTTGTCTTATGGATACTTACCCCATACTTGCATGTGTATGGTGTGTGTTTGTTCTTGGATGGCGTTTCTAATGTGGTTAAGGAAGGGAGTCGTAGTCACCTGCTAGTCGGGATCTACATGATGCACCACTTCCTGCCATTGCCTATTTAGCTTAGCATATATATATATATATATATATATATATATATATATATATATATATAGTATGTACATGCATGGTTTTGATGCAGGTTGTAGGTACTGGGTATCGACTTCTCTGAATTGTCAGGATGAGCGTACCCTATCACATTATCTCAATGGTAAGAGAGGGGAGATAAATTCTCAAGTCCAAATTCCAACCCTTTAAGCCATTTGTCCTAATCGGAAATTAGGACAAGTATCTAAGTTGAGTACCCTCTGAATGCGTCAGATGACGTAATTCATGATATTAACCCTTTTGGTTTGATTTTGTATGTGTTTTGCTATAGTGGGTTTTCGTATTTTATTTTATAAGTCTTTAGTGTATTTTCTATTAATTAAGTCTAATTAAAGAATTAATTAATGGTGTAATTAAATGAAGAATTAATATGATATTTTAATATTTATTTTATTTAATTAATTGGGAAATTAATTAAATAAAATAATTAAATTTGAAGATAAAAGTTATAATTTAAAGTTGGAATGTGATAATATTTATTCAAGTTAATAAATATTTATCAATTAAGTTTCAAAAATGAATTTAAAAGTGGAAAAGATATTAAAATTATTAAAAGATTATCGTTTGCATGATGTTTGCATGTGATTAAACTATAAATATATTAAGATAAAACAAGTGGAATTATTAAAGTGAGTGCATAAGATTTAAAAATTAATAAATTAAATTGGAAAGAGTAAAGTGAATATTAAATTAATTAATGTGCATTATTTATTCACATAGGAGTTTGCAAATTTTTGGGAGTTGTCATGTAGACAACACAGGAGTTTGCACTCTAATTATGCATGTGTTGTCAACAACATAAGAGTTAGCACACAAATTAAGCACATGGTGTCTACAACCTTATGACTCATCTAGAAGGTTGGAAAAGACTCATGCTTAGTTGTCAACACCTTCCGGTTGTTTCTAGAGACATTCTAGGTGCTTCTTGAGAGTTCTTTATATTCAGGCACTCCTAGAAGCTTAGGGAGAGCGTTTGGAGAGTGTTTGGAGGACCTGGGAATGTGGAAGAAGGAAGGAGCTTGCTCTGCGAATTTTGAGGAGAAGTGATTTAGCATCAGTGTCTGGGTAGACACTTGTGATTTTGCTTATGTTATGTCTGCATCTTGCACTTCATGTCTTCTTCGTGCCTGTTGAATGCTTTCTGAGGATTTTGCATATCTTGTTGGCATGCTTTTGTTATGAGTAGTTAAATCTTTATGAGAAGTTTCATATGCGTAGATCCGATGAAATTATGGGCTAGGGTTAAATTTATAGTCAACCCTAATAGAGGAATTAATGGGTAAATTTAGAGATCAATTACCTTTTAAGAAAAAATTCCTAATTCCTTGAAACGGAAAGCCCTTCTTGTGTAAAATTAGTACATGTTCTCTTTTTATATATATATATTTATTTAAAAATGCAATAATAACTTGATGATAAACTGTGTGTGTGTGTGTGTGTGTGTGTGTGTGTGTGTGTGTGTGTGTGTGTGTGTGTGTGTGTGTGTGTGTGTGTGTGTGTGTGTATATGTATGTATGTATGTATGTATATGTATGTATGTATGTATGTATGTATGTATGTATATATATATATATATGTATGTATGTATGTATGTATGTATGTATGTGTATATATATATGTATGTATGTATATATGTATGTATATGTATGTATGTATGTATGTATGTATGTATATGCATATATGTATATACATATATGCATATACATACATACATACATACATACATATATGTATGTATATATACATACATACATACATACATACATACATATATACATATATATACATATATACATATATGTATATACTTGTTTAAAAACGCAGTAAGAAAATATTTAATAAATCTGAATCGCGATTTGCAAAGCAATTTTTTTTTTAAATGTTATAAAAAAAAATTATATATGTGTTGGATGGGCGGCATATACCCCCCGTACCCATGCTTTATACTGTTGGGCCACGACACCGTACATGTAGTCACAAGTACTGCGACAACCATCACAGGCCCTTCGATGGCAAGCAGGGCCGCACGACCTTTTTAAAGGCAAGAACATCGGTAGTTAAAATTATATTTATTTTTTTATGTATTGTGCGGTACGACTTGCATGCCGTGGGAAGGTTTAAATATGTTATGTTTTTTTTAACTATAACAATGTTTTATGAGATTGGTGATAATTCGAATTATATATATATATATGTGTGTGTGTGTGTGTGTATGTATGTATATATGTATATATATATATATGTATGTATATATGTATATATATATATATATATATATATATATATATATATATATATATGTATATGTATGTATATATGTATATATGTATGTATATATGTATATATATACATATATGTATATATATGTATATGTATATATATACATATATGTATATATATATGTATATATATAGGTATTAAATATATTAAGTATGAGTTTTTTATAATAATAATTATATATATATATATTTTTTTTTTTTTTTTTTTTTTTTTTTTTTTTTTCTTCCAAGCATTTAACTTTAACATTGTTACTTTATAAATATTATAAGTTATTTTCATGTTGGTAATCGTTAAATATGAAATATCGATTTAATAATAATTTGTCAATTATTGTTAACCGAAAAGAGATATTGAATTCAAATTTGAATATTAAGAGATTAGAAAATGGTTGACTTTTAATATTAATTTTATTTAATGTATATTAAATACTATTTAATATATATTAAATAATTAAGAGATGGTAATTCATATTATGTTGACAATAGTTGTTTAATGATGATTATTATAATGATGTAAATTAAGAGACTTAAATTTTAATGATATTGGATTAAGATTTAATTAATAGGGAGTCATTGTTATATTATAACATTGTTATAATATTGCTATAATTTGAATTATTAATATGTTATGTAAATTATTGATATACCTTAATTGTGCTAAGAGTTAGTTAAATATTAACCAATGAAGTTTTTGTAAGGTTTCTCTAGATCGATTAATTATAGTTTTGATGAGTTTATTTATTAATGTTTGTTGGATCTAGCAAATTATTAATAAATAATAGTATAATGGTTTAAATGATTATCAATAATACGGATTTGTTAAGAAAATATTAGTATTCATTGAAAAGAATAACGAATGTGGTCATTATAGATTTATTAATAAGATTTCCAATATAACTTGTTATTAAATAATAACAAGTCATTATTGAACTATTAATATTGGAGAATTGGATTATAGTTGACTTTTAACTTACAAATTATAGTTAGTTATTAATCAACTGATATTCATTAGGTTGTTGGTATGGTTATGTAATTATTAATTTAATTAATTAATTAGAGTTAATTAAATTAAATTAATAATTAAGTTATGAAATAAAGTTTTAATTGATATGCTAATATCGATTCTTCTAGCGGAATTGTGAAGTATTTACATCAAAGTTGATAAGTTTTACTCTGATGACTTGAATAATGACCTTAGGTATTTTAATGGTTGTTAGTGATGATTTAATCAAGAGACTTAAGTTTTAGTGATATTTAATTGAGTTTTAATTAAGTACTATTAGAATGATATAAAGTCATGGATTGTGTACGTTATTAATTAATTTAATTATATGATTTAATTAAGATTAATTTGAAGATTGATAACTGGCTTTCTTATAATTTAAAAGAATAATGATCCTTTGGTTTTGTTTGGAGAAGTTGAATTAATGATAAGGAAGAGTTATTCAATTAGTAACATTGATCTTAGCAAAATAAAGTGAATGATTTTATTAAGTAAATATTTATCCTTCAGTTATTCTTAGAATGTAATTTTAAATAATAGGAGGATAATGCTATCGAGGGTACAAATGGGTTGACTTGTAGGTCAAATGATAAATCTTATATATTTAAAGTATACTTGCAAAAAAAAATTGAAACCCCACACTTAACTATGTAAATTTAGCAAACCAAAACGTGTGCTTGCATTTTGTGTTTTCTCTATGCTTCTTGTTTTGGAGTTTTTGGGTTGACTAGTGTTGACCAGTTATAGGACGTCTACTAGAGGCTTGGGAGTTATGCGAATGTGATGGCATGTTGACGTTATTTGTTCTCGATTCTTTATAAATCCAACCATGGTAATGTGATGGCATGCTCTATGAAATGTTGTATTTACTGATTGTTATTGCTCATTAGTCTTCATGTGTGAAGCTGAGTTATATGTATATGAGACACTTGACTTAACCATTTTTGAGTTATCGATCAGTTATCTTTGGATTACTTTCCAGTCGCCATGATGGGACTGAAGTGTTGATTTATTGATGATGTCATGTTGTGACATGTTTTGACTCAACCATTTTGGAGTCTTCGATCAATATGATTTTGAGATATATTTTGGCTATTGAGAACCAATGGATACTTTTGATTATCAGTGATACCTTCAGTTGCCAATAGAGAACTGTTGTGGTCATGATTATCTATGGATGCTTTTCATGTGTTCATGGAGATTTGATGCTCTTTTTATGGATTATCTTTTGGTGTTTCTTTCTAGTTGCTTGTATAGGACTATGGAGATTTTGAGATTTATGATTCCATGAGCTTAGGGTAGGTTATCTACTTGTAGTGTCAGGAAGTGGCTTGCAATGGGGGTCAGGGCCCTAAGTGGCAGCCAGGGTAACTCATTGTAAGTTTTATTAATAAGTGAGAACATTTACACTAAATGGAGATTAAATGAACCTAATAAGATAATTGTATGTTCTCACCCATGCCTTGAGTGCTAGTACAGATCAAGATGGGAGTAGAGAGAATGCTTGGTTGCGATCTTGCATTCTATAGTATGTCTCATCTGTATGAGAGGATACTAGTGGCCACACAGGGATCACTAAGGGGTCGAGGTCTATTGAGAGACTGTCAGGGTAACTCTAGTGTGATTCGTGCGATGACACTTTCCCGCTTTCGTAGTAAGTTTCCTACATGTCTTTGTGTGCCTCTGGGATTAGATGTCATTTTGTGATTGGAACCTTTGAGTTAGTATACTTTTAGGATTCCTGGACTTAGAGAGTATTTGTGCTATGTGATTTGAAATCCTATTTGAGACTTGAGATTATCTCCTCAGTGTGGTGGGAGTGGACCATTTAGGTTCCACATGGTCGGGTGGTAGTGTTTTTTCACTCTTACCATTTGAGATCTGTCTGAGACACCGTGGCTAATGCATTCTTTGTTGCCATCTATCTTCATGGATTATCATGGTGGACATGTATCCTCACATTGATGATTTGCATATGTTAGATGATGTTATCTTATGCTTTACTTTGCATGTTAGATTACTTTTTGCATATGATGTAGTATGATTTAGGAGTGACATTCCTACTATGTTAATACTGATGATCTCTTCAGTGATTTGGAATGTTACGCAGGGAGGGATGGCTATGATCCATGATGGTCTAATGATGCTATTTACGATGATGTATTTTATTTCACTTATGTGTATTCTTTTAAGCCTTTCATACCCTATAACATGTACAGTGGATGATTAAGCAATCAAAAATGTAATTTAAGAATGTTGGACTTTTCATTATGATTTCATGTGGATGTAGTATTAGATGGAAACATAATTAGTTATGTTAGATGTGATTCAACGTTAAGGGATCCTTGAAGAATGTAACCTGTTATGTTATGTTATGTTTACTTTCAGTTGAATAATGTTATTGCTTTTGCTACTAAGTTATGAATGGTTTTACTTTCATGTTTTAAAAAAAAAATGCTACCAAACTTAGTGAAACTTTAAGATAATTCTTTGGATTCCTTGGCAGGGCATTACAAAGTATTTTAGAATATTTGGAAGAAAGTTTTACTTTAAGAGAGATGATGACATTGCTATGAAGGTATATTTCTTGGTTATTCATTGAAAAGAAAGGCTTATAGATGTTACAATTAGAGAACTAAGACTATTATGGAAAGTGCTAATGTAAAAATTGATGAGAAGTTCAGAGTACAAGAGACAATAATTGATTACAATTTAGATAATGATGTTATTACTAAGCCAAGGAATGATGAGGTATTTTTCAAGACTAACAATGATTTGTAGAATGAAGGAGAGCAAAGGTAGGAACAAAGCTCGAAACCTTTAGTAGAGCCAAGATTTGAGATAACAACTCCTACTTTAGGAAAGAACATGATAAAGAATCACCCATTTGAATAGATCATCGGAAGCAAAGACAAAGGTGTGATGACAAGAAGCACAGTTAATGAAGAACTATGCTTCATATCTCAAGTTGATCTAAAGAATGCAGATGAAGCATGTAAAGATGATTACTGGAAACAAGCCATTAAAGAAGAATTAAATTAGATAGTAAAGAATGAGACATGGGAATTGGTCCCCAGACTAGTAGATAAGAATGTGATAGGAACCAAATGGGTATTCAAGAACAAGATGAATGAGCAAGGAGAAGTTTTAAGAAATAAAGCAAGATTGGAATGTAAAGGTTATTCGTAGCAAGAAGGAATAGATTATGAGGAGACTTATGCTCTAGTGGCTAGAATAGAAGTAGTAAGATTATTCTTAGCCTATGCAGTACAAAATAAATTCAAAGTATATCAAATGGATGTCAAGTCAGTATTTTTGAATGGAGAACTTGAAGAAGAGGTATACATTGGGTAGCATGAAGGATGTCCTTTGATAGATGAAAAGGACATAGTATCTAGACTAAGGAAAGCATTGTATGGATTGAAGCAAGCACCCAAAACCTAGTATACAAGGTTGGATAAGCATTTGACAAAGCTTGGATATAGAAAAGGTATGGCAAGTAGCAATCTATATTGGAAAAAAACTAATAATGGTTTGAGGATTTTGGTAATATTCATTAATAATATCATATTTGGAGGAAATGACGAAGAAAGTAAGATGTTTTTTCGAAGAAATGAAGAAAGAATTTGAGATGAGTATGATAGGAGAGATGAAACATTTCCTAGGATTGCAAATAGTACAGAATAAAGAAGGAATCTTTATTTCTCAGACTGAGTACTTGAAAGATTTTCCAAAAAGTTTTGGTTTGGAAACATGTAAACCTATTGGAACACCTATGGTAACTAGACACAAGTTATCTACAAAGGATGAGACACCTACTATTGAGTAGAAAAGTATAGATCTATGATCAAAGGTTTGCAATATCTGACTCACACAAGGCTAAATATAGCAAATGTAGTTGGAATTGTTGCAAGATTCTAGGTTGATCCCAGAGTAGCACATTATGCAATAGAGAAAAGAATATTCATATATCTGAAAGCAACTTCAAAATTTGGATTATGGTATGATAGATCTAATGATTTTACTTTAAGTGCTTATACTAATGCAGATTGGGCAGGCAGTATGGATGACAGAAAGAGCACCAATGAAGGAGCTTTCTTTCTTGAAGGAATATTGGTTTCTTGGTCAAGCAAGAAGTAGGATTATACATCTCAAAGTACAGTAGAAGTAGAGTATGTTGCAGCGACAAATAATTGCAATCAAGTAATCTAGATGAATTAGATGCTAAAGGATATAAGAATAGAAATTAGTGAACCTATTGTTATACATTGTGACAATACAAGCATGATAAATATGTCCAAGAATCCAATACTGTATTCAAAGATTAAGCACATTTCTATTAAGTATCATATGTTGAGAGAAAAAGTTGTAGAAAAGAAAATCAGATTGGAGTATGTGAGCACAAAAGAATAGATTGCAGATATATTCATTAAGCCTCTTCCCAAAAAGACTTTTGAGTATTTGCGAGGTATGCTTGGGGTTATGCCCCTTCCTACATCAAAGTAAGAAGATGCAAGAGTGCATCAATCTAGGATAACAGGGAACCATTGTTTGTCTGGACTAGATGTTGATGCTTCCTATATGGGGGAGTATTTGTGATGGACAGAGTCACTCAAGACTCTTATTAATGTTGTTGATGTTGTTGAATAATGTCTTTTAACACTTGAGTTGAGTAAGTACCAGTTGTTGTGGAGTTTGATGTAGAGATGTTGGTTGCAAAAACCTTTGACATTGATGTCAATAGGGGAGAGTTTGGTATGAAAAACATCATACTATGTGTAATGCCCTGCCAAGGGATCCAAAAGAATTAACCTAAAGTTTTACTAAGTTTTCCAAACTTTTTTTTTTTTTAAATAAGATACACATCAAACATAACGTAGCGGAAGAAATAGCATTCAATCATACATAAGCAACAAAATAGATTACATTCCTTAAGGATCCCAAGATGTTGAATCACATTTAAATTTAATCAATACTAAGTCTAATAAACACCACATCCATATGAAAGAATAACTAAAATTTCAATGTCCACTTAAATAATATACATTTTTTCTGAATGCCACTTGGCAATAAAATTTGGAATGCTCAATCATCCAATGTACATGTCACGGGGTATGAAAGGCTAAAAGAATATACATTTATAAAAATAGAATTACATTATCCTTCTTGGATCCATGATACAAACTACAATACAATAAGTGAAACCATCCATCATAAAGATACAACCATCAATCATAATACACAAAGATAGAATGAAAGAAAATGCAGACAAAGAAACTCCAGCCACAGTATCAACGAATGGATCTCAATGGTAAGTAAAAAGCACTACCACCTGACTGCGTGGTAACCCAAAAAGGCCCACTCCCACCGTGCTAAGGAGATAGTCTCAAGTCCCAAACTGAGAACAATCCAAATATCAAAAGTACTCTCTATGTCCAGGAAGTCCTAAAAGTAATCTAACTCAAATGTTCCAAGATAAATCGACATCTAATCCCAGAGGCACACAAAGACACATAGGAAACCTACTATATAAGTAGGCAAATGTCATCGCACGAATCATGCTAGAGTTACCCTAGCAATCTCTCAAGACCCTAGCCCCCTAGTGATCCCTATGTGGCCACTAGTATCCTCTTGTACTGACAAGGCATACTACGAATGTAAGGTCACAACCAAGTGTTCTCTCTACTCCCATCCTAGTTTGTACTAGCACTCGAGATATGGGTGAGAACATAAAAAGACTCTTATTAGGTTCATTTTACTCTCATTTAGTGTAGTGTTTTCACTTATTAAACAACTTGCAATGGGTTACCCTGGGAACCACTTAGGGCCTCGACCTCCATTGCAAGCCACTTCCCAATATTACATATAGATAACCTACCCTAGGCTCATAAAAGCACAAATCAATAATCATATAAAATCACCTCAGTCCTATACAAGTGACTAGAAAGCATCAAAAGATAATTCACAATAACACATCAGTTCTCTACAAGCAACTAGAAAGCATCCCAAAAATAATTGATTGAAGACTCAAAATGGTTAAGTCATATATGTCATAACATGACATCACCAAGAACAAATCATACCAAACACCTCAGTCCTATAAAAGCAACTAGAAAGCAATCCAAATATAATTGATCAAAGACTCCAAAATGGTTAAGTCAAGTAGGTCATACATTCACCTTAGCATCACACAAGAACACTGGAAAGCAATAACAATCAATAGAACAACACACATCATAAAGCATACCAAACACATTACCATGGTTGAGTATAAAAAGATCGAGATCAAATCATCATAACATCACAACTGCAAAACTCCCAAGCCTCTAGTAACATCCTAAGACTGGTCAACAATCTAGTCAACCCAAACCCAAAACATAGACAACATACAGATAACAAGTGTAGATTTCAAAGTTTGGTTTGATTTGAAAACACATTATTGAGTTAATAGTAAGGTTTCAGTTTTTATTTTCTCAAAGTATTATAATTACTAAGGTTTTCGAATAATAAAATTTTCCTATTATTACAAACCATTTTCATATATCTAAACCATATAAACACATCCATATTTATAAACAAAACATTAATTCTCCCAATTAATTTCTTTGATTTTTAATTTACTTTAGAATTATATTTAAATAATAAAGTAATAAATCAGATTTTCAAATAATTAAATTTCAAATTTTAATAATACTTATTAAAATTATTAATAATAATTATCAATTATTACCATAATAATTTTAATTTAATTAAATTTAGGAAAAACTTTTCCAAAAAGGAAACCTTCTAAAAATATAAACTTCCAAAAATAGAAACCCACTAAGAATATAAACTTTTCAAAATGGAAACCTACTAAAAACATAAACTTTCCAAAAATAGAAACTTGCTAAAAATAGAAACTTTCTTGAAATAGAAACTTGCCAAAAATAAATACTTTCTAAAAATAGGAACTTGCTAAAAATAGAAACTTTCTAAAAATAGAAACCTACTAAAAATAGAGACTTTCTAAAAATAGAAACCTACTAAAAACACAAACTTTCCAAAATAGCCCTGATATAGAAATTAGAACCAACCAATCAAATTCTATAACACGAAATTTGTTTTCTTTTCAAAACTCAAAACCTAATTTAACAATTCCATATACAAAACCTCAATTTAACAATAAGGGTTTCAATTTAACTCTTTCACAGATGTATTCAAGAACAACAAACATTAAATCTTAACACGAGGGTTTTCTAGTTTCCAATTTGTATACAGATGTTTCCTCAGAACGATGAACAACCAAATCCACAGACAAGGTTTTCAATCATTAAATTGCTTACAAAAGTTCTTGAAAATGAAGAACAATAGATATGCAAAACAAGGGTCTCAACTCAGAAGAATTCTGAAATCCAAAATGCAACAAACATAGAGAAGATAGGAATTCAAAAGATGGAAAACCACTATACAAATAAACCTCAAGATCCTACTTGGATCTCATATTAAAACAACAATCACATGAAGCACACAAAATAATCCCCTTTCTTTGAAACCTTCCCTCTTTGAAATTGCTCTTTCAAAACCTGTGTAATTGCATAATGAGCTCTAGATCTTTGATAAATAGTTCTCCCTTAATTTGGGGCTTTGACTGTGCAATCACACAATCTTTGATAAAGAGTTCTACGTTAATTTGGGGCTCTAATTGTGCAATCATGCGAGGGAACTTGCTGATCAATTACTTTTTATTACTTGTTATCTTTTACCTCTTCATGCACAAACTTTTAGATATTAAAATATCTTTATTAAATTAATTAGCTTTCTCACTTTATTTAATTTATTATCTTTTAATTTCATGCATACACTTTATGCAATTTAATTAAAATAAACTTTATTAAATAATTGCTTACTCTCTCTTTAATTAATTTATTATATTTTAATTTCATGCATAAGCTTTATGCAATTTAATTAAAATAAACTTTATTAAATTATGTTTTCTCTCTCTTATTACATCATGAGACGCTTTAATAATATATTTATTAATTCAACTAACAATATTATTTAGATTTTATTAATTAAAATAAAACTCGTAAATAAATTATTATTAAATTAAATAAATATAAAACACCAAAATTAGAACTATAACTTTATCTTTTTCATGCACGTTTATTGAATTATAAAATAACTTTATTTAATTTTCACTTGACTTCTCTTTTCAATTAATTTATTAAATTTTAATCTCATGCATGCATCATGCAATCTTAAAACTTTCAATAAATTAATATCTTTTTCATGCTTTAATTATTTTTGAAACATTAATTGATAAAATATTTATTAACTTAAAAATAATAATATTTAGCATTTATTTTAAAATGAACTCTAAATATATTGTTATTAAATTAATAAATATTATCATGTTTTAAAATTAAACTTATAACTTTTATCTTTACATTTAATTCTTTTTATGTAATTAATTTCTCAATTAATTAAATATTAATATACTATAATAATTTTCTATTAAATTAAATTATTAATTTAATAATTTAATTTGACTTAATTAATAGAAAAATCACCAAGGACTCATAAAACAAAATACGAAAACCCATGATAGAAAAACACATACAAGATCAAACTAAAGGGTTATAATCACAAATTAACATCATCTGACACATTCGAAAGGTAAACAACTCAGATAATTGTCCTAATTTTCTGGGACAAATGGCTTAAAGGTTTAGGATTTGGACTTAAGAATTTATCTCCCCTCTCTTACCATTGAGATAATGTGATAGGGTATCATCCTAGCAATTCAGGGAAGTTGATACCTGGTACCTACAATTTGCATAAAATCTGCGCATGTACAAACACATATATACTAAGCTAAACAGGCAATGGCAAGAAGTGGTGCAATGTGTAGATCTTGACTAGTAGGTGACTACGACTCCCTTCCTTAACCACATCAGAAATGGCATACATAAAGAAAACATACACGCACACCATATGCATTCAGTATGGGGTAAGTATTCATAAGAAAATACATATGATAATCCATCTAACTAATCATCATCAATAACTAAAATCACTATAATAATCACCATGCATACATGAAGTATAGAGTATCAAGTAATATCATCACAAATCAAATGAATCTTAAATAATATCTGATAATCTCAAAACAATACTACTAATAATCAAACATAAATTTGGCCTAAAAGAGTTTGGCAATGATAACAAAATGTAAACTAGAGGCAGGCACTACACTATGGGAGAGTTTGGCATTATACTATGGGGGAGAAGTATTATAGGAAAACATTATGTTGAGAAGATGCTTTGAATGTGGCATGAATTTGAAATAATAGTTTGGTATAGAGCATATTGATGTATATCGGGGGAGTATGATTGATAAAGAAGATTTGAAGATTGCTTGTCTTGTGTTGATATTCTTGGAACTAGATGGTTTTTCATCTATGTTGCCATCAATGCCAAAGGGGCAGATTGTTGGAAGATTGGCAAGATTGTTGAAAGATTGGTTTGATGATGATATGTTATATTCATGACTGAGTTTGTCATTGATGTCAACATAGCATGTTTGATGTCTTCTATGGTATCTAACAGAAGAACATCAGAAAGATTAAGTTAATATGGACAACTAGTTGAGCATAATAACCATCTGAGGTTATGAGAGATACTTTTGAGTATTTGGTATATGTAGTTAATGTCAAAAGTAGAAAATACAAGTCTAGAAGAAGTTATGTAAGTTTTGGTGATATATGTTCTAAGATAGAGTTTACAGAGGCATGTTCTGGTAAACTAGTTATATCTCTTAGCAGAGTTGATATCTTGATGATCGAGGTTGATGACATGAAGAAGACATATTGGTGGTCATGGCTAAGCTCATTCATCATAATATTGAGTGTATGAAAAGTTATTCAAGTTCCAAGGTAGAGATTTATGTTATCGCTAAGTGTAACATGTTCTTAATGAGGTCCCATAATAATTAGTTGAGAAGGACTAACGGCCAACTTAGGAATTGTTTTATGGACTTGGTATAAAGGAAGGATATCTTCCTTTATCATAATATAGATATATGTGACTTGGAAATGTTTAGAAAGCAGCAGAGCAATACAAAATGCGAAGTTGAGAAAAGCAGTGCGAAAGTGAAGGAAACTTCATTGTTGAGGTTTTTCTGAGTGATCTGAGGTTTGTGACCTAGTCTACAAGGTCTAACAGTGATTGGTCTAATTGATAGGATAGAGGAAAGTATAGAGGAATGAAGAAGAACTAGTAAATTACTTGTTTGAGCAATGAGCTCTTCTTGTAGTTGAAATTGCATGTTTGGGCAATGGGATCTTCTTGCATACATTATACCACAACTCCTAACAGGGTTGGAATTTTCTAATAGGGATTCAAAGTCTCCTAACAGAGACTTATTGTACTAAATTTTGTAACAAACTCCTAAAAGGATCTATCCTCTAACAAGGAATAGTTATATTAGTACATCATCTTGTGGGCATCATTCCCACTGGGGTTTTCCCTCTAATCAAGGGTTTCCCTATTGAATATATCTAGTGTAATTGTCTATGTGCATCTTTGTATGATTGTTGTTTATTTTGACTGAATGGTTAAGTTTGTTTAATAAAAATAAGTTGTTTAATTATTGGATAACTGATTCACCCCCACCTCTCAATTATCTTGGTGGACTATAGTTTCTAACACCAGCCTCCAATCTATGTCTTATTAATCTATTGATGCATTAGTTGGGCCCCAAAGCAGGTCTAGCTAAAATAAAAATTATTTTCAAACAAATGATACTTTAAACTGGCCTATTGAATATCTAGTATAGATCAAAACTGAACTCGATCATTGAACTATCATTTACAAGTCATTTTGTCTCTTTCTGCAAATTGTCGATTTTGTGCTAAGGGATCCTCTAACTAACCTTAAAAATTGACTAAAACACCTGACTGGGCTCTAAAATCAAACATGTTGATTCTTTGTTCTACATTCTCCTACCCTGTCAGATTTCATCTCATGACGACATCTAGGTCAAAAATATTGACTATCAAAATTGCCTTCTCAGAACTGTCTGCAATCAAACATGTCAGAAAACAATAAATCATGTTCATTTTTTGCTTCAAAAATAGGTCAAACTAACACTTGGGGACACAAAAACTAGGGCATTAGTTCTTTTTCATGATGAGAATATAAATCTATGATTTGTGCACATGATGAATAACTAGGCAAATTTGGCAAGTACTCAAAATGGGCTACTTGGAATTACAGAACTGGAAACAATGGCAGAAAAATGATTTTTGCAAACGAAATGAACTTGGTAAAGTGTGCAAACAGATTTTTCAAGACTTGTAAACTAGCACACTTAAAGAGTTTTTAGAATAAAATAAAACAATATGATCCATTTGATCTCACCTATCACGGATTCAGAGTTATGACATCCCGAATAGGGGTACCAATCAATCTGCACTTTGACACCAGTAAAACTTTACAATTTCCATATGGAATCAAATTTGAAAACTGATCAAACGAATCCATCATAAGCTCAAATATGAAACATAACAAGTCTCTAACCTCTAGAATATAATGTAAAATGAATTTTCTCATTTTGGTCAATTGGGTCAAAGTTATAATAAGTCAAACAAGGCCTTCCAAAATTCTAAACAATTTACATCAACATGACAACAATAAACTACCAACTTAGGGATTTAAAACCTAGTCAAAACATGTCAAAATGATTTGAAATCTGAAACATAGGTTCTTTGATAGGCATACTAAACATTTCCAAAGTGGTGAGTCATGAAACATTACTGGGCACAAGATATTCAAATGCAAACTAGATCTCCTATCGATGTTTGACACTTGAGCAAAAATGCAGATTTGGACATTGCTCAAAATGGAACTTCACAGAATGACTCAGAATGTCAATTTATGTTCATGGAACGAGTGGATATACTAAACACAAGGTATTAGAAACTTTAGACACCTCTTAGGCCTCAAACAAACAATCAAGTACACATGCATTAAAATGCATTTATTAGGCTCAAAAGCTTGGAATGGTACTCAAATTAGGAAGGCAATTTTGAGTGTCAACAAAATCAAATCTCATTTCTTGAATAGAAGACACTCTGATTGAATAAATTGGAAGAAGGGTTCTGAGTACCTTTCTTACCATTGTTACACCTTCAATTTTCCTACCTAAGCTCTAATTGCACACACATTGGCTTTGATTATTTCATTGTATTGTGCCTTGTTCTCATCTTCTTTCATCTTCATCTGATCAAATTGACCTCTGAGACTTTCTGCCTTAGATCTCCTTACATTATCATCACCTCCATAGATAGTTTTCTGTTTTATCCACATTTCATAAGTAGTAGCACAATCTTTTACATCATCAAATTCAACATAGTTGAAAGTTGAAGCAATGTTAGTCATCATAATGTTATGATTCTTCTTTTCTGTAATTTATTCCATAGTGTAACAATTTTCCTAAGGCAATAATTCAACACCAAGATCAAGAAGCTCAATAGATAGCACAAGAGAGATGATGATCAAATGAGAATATCAATAATGATCAAAATAATAATAGAAATTAGATGAATATACATTAGAAGTGTCTGTATATAAAGGCATTTAGAATGACTAGGAGTCAGCAAAGTGATAAGCCTCACAACTAAGAACATGTCCACCAAGAGTGGATTATCCTCCATTGAGTACAGGAGTTTGTGTGATGATGAAAGGATAATTTTACATAGGTGTATCTTGTAAAGAGATTTTGTAGACACCATGTGCTCAAATAAGTTGCTAACTCCTATGTTGTCAACAAGACAACTCATATGACTACGCATACTTCTAGGTGTCTACATGACAACTAATATAATAATGCATTAACCTAAGTAAACTTAAGTAAAGTGTAATAATAATTAATTATTTACACTAGCACCCCCCCTTAAGTACAACATAGGGGAATGCACTTAAACTCATAAAAGCTATGATTAAAATGCATGATGGGTCCTGACTACTAGACCATGTTAGGTACCCATGTACAAATGTAATGCTCTACATGCAATGCAATGTAATCTCTTTGAAAGCGGAGAAAGAGGGAAAAACTCATGGGAAAAACCCTCCTCCAAAAAAAGAGATGAAAAAACAAGATGCATGGATGGATGGAGTAATTAAGACCCCCTCATTACAACATACATCATGTATATACAATAGAGAAGTATGAGAAGGAAAAAAACCCATAAGAGGAACAGGTCCCCCCCATAAGAGAGAAGAAATAGAAGAAGAAGAAGAAAGGAGACAAGCTAGCCCCCCCTCAATACAAAATGCCCATCAGTGATAGCTACTCCAAGATGAATGTTGAAGCTAATCCATGACTGTTGAATAATGTTCCTCCTCTTAAGAAGAAACAATGTCATTGGTGTAGACACCTAAAAACCTTTAGAAAATAAAGTATTTTTTATTTTCTGAAAAAGTACTGATGACATCATCATTTATTAATTAATTAATTATTTAATTAATTAATTAATTTTTATGCCATTAAATCCCTTTATCTTAATTTAAAATATTTAATTAAGGAATCCCTCCCAAAAATGTTTAAATCTTATTTAAACATTATTTCCTTATTTATTAATTATTTAATTAATAAATTGACCAAAAATCCTAAAATAAATAAAAAAATTATTTTTTGCCCAAAACTTAGCCAATTTCCTTAAGACCACTAACCTCTTCCAAAATCTTCTAATCCTTCTTTAATTTTGATTAAAGGCTAATCCCATCATTTCCTACCCCTAATCCCAACTCAAAATATTTAATCAAGATTAAATATTAATCCTCATGTTTATTAAAAATATTTTAATAAATATCTCCTCAACCCAAATCCTTGAAATAAATAAAACTTTATTTATTTCATAAAATCTTATCCTAGGAAGTTCTAGACTCTTCTAGAAAGTCTTCATCCTCATCCAAAGCCTAGACTCTTCTAGAAGATGTCTTTAACCCTAATCCTAATCCCCTCCTAACCTTGTCACATTCCCTAAACGTGAGTTAAGACTTGCTAACTCAAGCCAAAGTTAACAAATATCTCCTCCTTCACCCACCCTCATTAATTGCAATCCACTTGCCATCCACTTTCCTAGTCCTAAGCCATCTCTAACCCTTCCTCTAATCATTTTTACAACCCTAAGCAAGCTTAAAACCCCCCTAAACCCTCAAATTCGAATTTCATGCTATCTCTCACAAATATCTTCAACCACAAAACTTTATAAAGCCCACAAAGTCATAAATGTTCTTAAAAAGCACTTATGAAGGGTCTTTATGAAGATTTTATCCCTTGAGCCTCCTTTGTTGACTCATCCTTCCCCTTTCCTCCATCCTCTCACCATGTGACATGTGTCACTCCCTGATTGGCTGTAAGGAAGCACAATCCATGTGCTCTCTTCTCATGCAATTTGAGCCCTCCATGAGCTTTTTCCCATCCTTGCATACTAGCCCTTGATCCCTCAAGCCTTTTGCCTATTTAACGAATCCTCTCCCAAGTCATTTTAACACAATCCATGAAGTAAAGTCATAATGCCATTTTGAGAAGCCATTTTACATCAAAACCATACACTCACACCCAAATTCCAACTCCATTTGAAGCCCTTTTTGAAGCATAAGCTTGAGCATACATCCTATCTATTTAGACAAAGCTACTCAACAAGAGAGCTTCTCATTGAGAGAGCCCATTAATGGCTCATATTCTCAATTGAGAGTTCATCTTAGTCTATCTTGAAGTTTATGAATTTTGTTTAGTTTGTAGAAGCTTTATTTAAATTTGGTTTTTATTAGCATACTAACCTTGCTCATATACATTTTGGCACGCCCGGTGGGACCTCGCATGGGTCATCTTTATTAGCTTTTTTAGTCAAGTTTTGTATGTCATTTGCTAATTTTGGCTAATTTTGCTTGTTTTTGTGATTGGTAGGATTGTATAAATTGGTTTTGTAGGTCCACATGAGCATGAAGAAGACAAAGGAACTCATAGTATATCTCATAGTGTTTGCAGATTTTTCAAGCTTATAGGTGGACAAAGAACTTGGAATTCTTCTTCCTCTTCTTGTCTATATTCTTCTTATTCCATCTACTTCTTCTTCTTCTTCTTGTGGGAGATCTTGGCCTTTTTTTTTAAGGAAGCAAAATCATACACACTTCTTTTTAGTGCTTAAAATGAACCCCCAAATCATACTTAAATCCATTAAAAACTAAAAATTTTCCAAAAAAAAAAACTTTTAACAAGTGAAACTAAACCAATCCAATCATTTGCATCCTTGCAACATCAAGGTTTTAGATGCATTCATGCAAAGTTAGGAACACTTCATTTTTGGGAATTTAAAAAGAACTTCAAGTTTCCATTTCAAAAGGTTCAAAATCAACACTAAGTGCACACTAAAATCTAAATCAAACTCAAAGCATCAATCAAGGATAAAATGAACCTCATTTACAAATATTTTAAAGTTCTTTTAAAAAATCTCATGAAAACTAAGAGTCCTAAATGGTTGCCAAAATTGTCCTAAAAAGCTTTGTTATTTTTTCCAAACAAATGTCTTGTTGTAAAATCTTGAATGTTTCTTAGGTTTTTCATGCATCAAAACAATCTAGAAATATCATTTTTGGGGCTTAAAATATGCAAACTATAACACAAAATCTTGAATGAAAAGCAAAGTCCAAAGAGTCATTTTCACTTTTGAGTCCAAAACAATCTTGAATGATCTAAGGTTAAAAAAAAGCACTTCAAAGTTCTTAAAACAACACACAAAATCTCAATCTTGAATGCTCAAAGGAAAAAACTTGAATGTTTAATCACTTGTCTTTGAATGCATGTTGCTAAACACACTCTTGAATGCCATGGATTAAAATCAAATTTTCCTTGAATGCATGATTAAAACAACAAATTCGATCTTGAATGCCAAGGATCAATTAACCATTGCAATATCAAACACTTCATTTGGAGCTTCTAAAATTGAACAAAAAAAATCTCTTTTCCACATGCAATTTAGGTAAAGTTTGATTTTTGGATATTTAAGAGACTTTGCTAAGTTAAATACAAATTTTCAAAAATCAATTGGATTAGTTCTTTGGACTCACCTCTTTTCTAATCACCCATCAATTCAACCATTGGTTGCAATCTCAGCACCATTTATGGGGATGGGTCTACTTGAAAAAGGTGTTAAATGTTCCACAATCTAACTCACTCACTTGGTCTTTGAACGTTTGCTTTAACTTTATCAAAAATTTTAAATGACCAAAACTCTAGATTAAATCGATCACACTTCAAGTTTGGGCACTAAAATTGAACAACTATTGACGTGGAGGGCCTCCAGGTGCGCGCTTGGCAATGGAGTTTCACACATCTTTGTTTTGGGCTTAAAATAAACTCACACTCAATCTTGAATGCCTAAAAATCAATGAACATCGCATGGTTTTGATGCATTTTCAATGGTGCTCACATTTCTTATGTTGATGATCTCTCAACTTTCATTATGCTAATGACGCTGTCAAATTGGAATGAACATTGTATGCCATAATCACAAGTGTCTTCAATCATAGCTTACAAAATTCAAATCATCAATTGGAATGAACGCATGTCTTTTAAAGCCCAAGATCATGTATGTGGTCTTGTTTTACACTTTTTAGGAGGCCTGCTTGGGGATTTCATCACCCCTTGGGACGACCTCAACTCCAGCGTTCCGGCGGAGTATAAAGATCGGGAGCTGAATCCAAAGACACCTCTCTTGGGATCAAAATTTTGTCACTCGGGCTAAGCCTCAAGGAACTTTATACCCTTGAGAAGTGAAAGAGGAGAAGTGGGTTACTGCTCCTCTCGACTGTGTGACATCTTTTTGGTTTCATCTACGAATTTGGGCCTCACGTACCTTGCATATATCGAGGACTCTCTAGCTATAACAAATTTCATCCTTGTAGAAAGCTTCCTAGGATGTTGGTGTGTTTGACGTGCTTGCTCAAAACTTTTGTCTGCTTATTTGTTCATAGCTTTTGAATGAATGTTTGCCAACTTTGGTCGAAATCCCAAAAAAGCAAAAATCTCCCAGCTCAAGGCATACTTAGTGTAGTCACTGCCTCATCAGAAAATCATCCAAGCTCCCCCGCCACAACCAAATCTATCTAGTTCTTTGCCTTAGAAAAAATCCCAAATCCAAAGTCCATCCAAATCATCCCCCCCAGCCAACTAGCAACCCAATCCAGAATCACACCCAAGCCTTTAAAGAGATGTTGTCACTCTGCCAGAATTTGCTATCCAATCAATCTTACCAATCAACCAATCTCACCAAGGTTATCCCTCTGACAGAGCATTGTCTAGGGTAATCCAGCTTTGTCACTTGTATCCCTCATCACCTTGAGCTAAAGGTTGGGATCCACAAGTGGTCAATCTCATGTCATGCCCATAGGATCATTAGTCTATCCTTAAGTTGACACAATCTCCACCAATACAACGCATAGGAAAGAAAAACTCTCACTTTTTAATAGCATGCCCTTGAAGTCTTCCACCCACAAGAAAGCCAAAAATCTCCAGCCAATCCTCCTTAGGTCTGTCATACAGCTTTGACTCTCCCTAGGAAATCTTTCATCAGCCAATCCAAAATATGTGCTTAATCCAAATCCAACCATGAGCTTCCGTGTTCATCCATACGCAAGACCCCATCCCCATCAAACTCATCATCAAAGCATGAAGTACCAATCCTATCATGATGTGTTTGGTCGCATTGTCCTTGCTCCCGCCACCTCCTATTCCAATGATGATGAAAATCTTGTTGACTATGACGGGTATATTGAAAGCCTTAGAAACATTCCCCCAAGCATCCCCCAAAATCCAAGAGTTATTCCAAACTATCTGGTCATGCCATCTGATATTCCAGCTTCCCCTCCATCACCCCATCAACCAAGCTTCCAATCTTCCACCCCCATCACACTAGCTATTCCTGTCAATCCACCTCCACCTTCGACACACGAGTCTCCAAGGAATCTCCTAGAGGAAATACAAGAAAATTTGCCTCCAACAGTCGATAAGCCATGTCATCTAATCCAACCATGTGAAGTAGTCAGTGATGAAACTTCCCCATCTACAATATCACCTCCATCTCCCATAGCTATCATCCCCATACCATCCATCAAATTGCTTAAAATCCTTCCACTTCCCGCAAGCATCAAAATCCCACCACCTGTCAAATCCCTCCAAATCCTATCCACATCGCCTCCAAGCATTTCCCAAATCTCTCGTAATGACCCTTATGCATCCATCTTCTACTCACCCATCTCCACTACTGAATCTCCCATCTATCCATCCGCTGCCTTTGAAGAATCCATCCCTTCACCTCCTATCGCACCATCCACTCCAAACCAATCCTATCAAGATCCTGCCCAAAAGCATGTTGACATCCCCCAAAGCATAAATGAAGATATCATCATACCATGTCTTCCATCCATAGTGCAGTCACCATCTCCTCCATCTCCAAAACCTCAAGCCATATCTCCTCCACTACAAGATATCTTGTCATCCCACCAACTACATCAAGATCCTATCCTTCCATCTCCCCCGCTCCATGCTTCCATCTTACCACCTATCCAAGCTATTCCACCATCTATAATCTACCCTCTTGGTTCACTTACATTCATCCACGGTGGCCCTCTCTCAGCAGAAGAATTAAGAACAGTATCTCCCCATTGCAATACACCTAATAAATCACTTCTACCATTTTTTGCAAGCAAAAAGTTTCCTCAGCTTGTTCAAATGCTCAATCGATGGCATTATCAAGTTCAAGGTTTAGGACCACAAGAGCAAGGAATCAGAGAGCCTATTATTGCACAAAAAAATCTAGGATTTCATGGTCTTGGATATGTATCCAAAGTCTCACCATCTAAAGGTGTTGGTACACCACACCCCCAAACCAAGCCTATCTCCAAGCCCACCATGCCAGCCTCCCATCACTCCTTCAAGAAATCTTATGTCATCCCCCCTCCACCATCTTTGCAACCCAAAACAACCTACCATATCCCCCCTTCATCCGCTAAATCCATTTTGGGTCCCTATGTCCCAAAATCTACCATCCTCCATCCTCCTATTAGCCATCATAAAAATCCTATTCCATCCATTCCTATGCAAGATCAACAAAGGCACATATCAGGGCACATCATCCATCATCATCCCCCTACATGCTCTTTCATATCCTCTCCATCTCACAAAGCTTCTCCTAACCATCTTCCCAAAGCTTACCATAGCAATGTGAATGCCAACTTCAAAATGCATAAAGCTAAAAATCCACATCCTAGGCAATCATATGTCTATTCTAAAAGACATACTCCAAAAAGGCAAAATCCAATCAAAGAATGCAAAACAATGCAAAAGCCTATGAAAAGAAAATCCAAAACCATGTGGATCCCCAAGAAAAAAGTTGAAACCCAATGCATAATGGCATCCACCATTGCTAATCCCCCATCTAGTGACTCATGTCCCCCATCTCCTAACTCCATCTTGGGTGCCTATATCCCCAAGCACGCTTCCACAAATCCTCCATCACGCCCGCATCTACCATCTATCCCCCATATGCTCTTTTCACACCCGTTCCAACATGTGCCAATGTTGATCTTGCAAGCATCCCCATCTCATGCTCCTTTCTAGCATTTTCATCCCTCCATATCCTACCATCAATCCCATCTAATCCGATCTATTGCATAAATCACACATCTGGTGTACCAACAGCTAGCAACAAAATTGAACATTCCAACAGCCAGTGAAAAATCCCAAAAAAGCCAAAATAGTTGAAGAAAGCCAAAATCATTCCAGCTAAGTCCAAAGTAAAAAAAAGTCAAAAAAGATAAGAAAAATAAAGCGTCCACTGGTGAAAACTTGGCAATTCAAGCGCCTTGGACAAGTACCATGATGAAAACTTGGCAAACAAGCGTCACGCGTAATCCCACCATCCCTAGCTTAGCCTATCACCCTCATGCTTTTGGTCATCTCTTGACATCCAACTCCATCTTCCAATCTATCCACCTATCCTCCATCCTCCAGGTTCCATCTCACACCATCCACTAATCTTATGCAGCTTCAGCCAATCATCTCAACTATCATCCATCTCCCTAGCCCCTTCAGCTTTTTCCATCCTAGCTTCAATCCTATCACATCCATCATAAGACCTCCTTCCACATGTTATCTTCTGATTGGGGGCACTATATTCCTTGGAGATCTTGTCTTGTCCATCCTCCCTTTTCATTGGTATCTAACTCTAGGCTATCCTCATGCAAACCCAATGTCATCTCTTTATATCCATCATAATCCTAGCTATCTACCATCCTATCCAGCCATCTCATCTTGCTCCTCTAGCTATCCTTGGTCACAAAATCTCTCATCATCATTGGATGCATCCTGCCAAATCCATATCTTTCGCTATCACCCCACCCTTAGCTTTCGCATCTTGCACAACATCGAACCATCCCGCTATCCTATCATCCTGAGCTTTTGCCTGCTTGTAACTATCTTGGTCCGTTAGCTTGTACCATATCTTGATTAGCTCACTTGTAAATATCTTGGTCTGTCAGCTTGTACATCCTCTTTAGCTTAGTACCATTGCATCTATCCAACTTTTGTGTCAGTTCCTCCTTGACCAACATCTTGCACATATCGCACAACCCTTGGTTAGCTATTCCAATGCATCCTTTAGCTAGATCTCCTATCACCAAAGTGTTATCCTTCTTAGTTCAGCTTGCCATACGCATCACTCATCTAGATCCATTAGCTTAGGTGCTCTCCGATAGATCCTTGCAGGATATAGCTTTCCTCATGTCTGATCTTGGTCCGTTAGTACCTCGTCCTACCCATCTCGTTGGCAAATGGTTCTCTTTTGGATTTTCACTTTCTTTTGATTTGGAATCTTCCCTTTTGGGTCTTGAAGTATCTTTTCCAAGCAATCTTTTTGTTCCCTCCTCAAGGTTTCCATGATCTTCCATATCATGGTATGCTACGAATGGGGCACTCTGAGTGTACAGTTTTGATCAAGTCTTTCGTTTGTTTCTTTTTTGCTTGTGGGTTACCCAGTGTCAGTTTCACATTGTTTCCTCCGGGTTTCATGTGTGATGTTGGGGCAATCCTTGTGTGTTTGTTTTGAGTCAGTCCGTCAGTCCTCTGGACAGTTGGTGAAAAGGCCTTGATGTTCTTGGTAACCTTGTCAATTAACCAACAGTCCTATAGCAAATCTAGTGCTCAACTATGTGGGGGTACTTCTCTTTGAAGTATCCCCCCGCTCAAAAAGCTTCAATGGTTTTCCTTCATCTCCATTATCCCCCATCCATATCCAGCATCTGTCTCTCCTACCCTAGCTTATGCATCAGTATCTCTTTGAATCACTCCTCACCTTTAGCTTTAGGGATCCACAATCCTAGTCTTAGGGATCCACCAAGCCTCATCTTTCGAGATCCACAATCCTAGTCCTAGGGATCTCTGAAACCCATCTTCCGCCAATCTGACTCTTTGAAATCTTGTTGCATCAGCTTTATAGTCCCCTCATCCATCTCCCCATCCTGGATTCATTTTATAGCGCTCCACTCCTTCATCCTTTGCTATCCCTAAGATCTTAAGCTTGCTTCCTCTTGTGCCTTTGATTCTCCCTTTATCATTCTCCCGTAGTGAGAGTTTGAGCTAGCTAAACCTCTTCTCTTAAGCCAATCTAAGTCTTCTTGCTCATCTTGAATTCTTGTACTTTTCAAGAAGTCATCAAGCCTCGCTTTCTCTCCCCGCCGCCTTCTTGAGGGGGCATCTTGCAGTCCATTCTCTCCTCTTTTGCTCTAGCCTTGGGCATCTTATTTTCATATCTTTGATGCCATGCCACTTGCGGCATCACATCAAAGAGGGGCAAAATGTAGACAGCTAAAAACCCTTAGAAAATAAAGTATTTTTTATTTTCTAAAAAAGTCCTGATGACATCATCATTTATTAATTAATTAATTATTTAATTAATTAATTAATTTTTATGCCATTAAATCCCTTTATCTTAATTAAAAATATTTAATTAAGGAATCCCTCCCAAAAATGTTTAAATCTTATTTAAACATTATTTCCTTATTTATTAATTATTTAATTAATAAATTGACCAAAAATCCTAAAATAAATTAAAAAATTATTTTTTGCCCAAAACTTAGCCAATTTCCTTAAGACCACTAACCTCTTCCAAAATCTTCTAATCCTTCTTTAATTTTGATTAAAGGCTAATCCCATCATTTCCTACCCCTAATCCCAACTCAAAATATTTAATCAAGATTAAATATTAATCCTCATGTTTATTAAAATATTTTAATAAATATCTCCTCAACCCAAACCCTTGAAATAAATAAAACTTTATTTATTTCATAAAATCTTATCCTAGGAAGTTCTAGACTCTTCTAGAAAGTCTTCATCCTCATCCAAAGCCTAGACTCTTCTAGAAAATGTCTTTAACCCTAATCCTAATCCCCTCCTAACCTTGTCACATTCCCTAAACGTGGGTTAAGACTTGCTAACTCAAGCCAAAGTTAACAAATATCTCCTCCTTCACCCACCCTCATTAATTGCAATCCACTTGCCATCCACTTGCCTAGTCCTAAGCCATCTCTAACCCTTCCTCTAATCATTTTTACAACCCTAAGCAAGCTTAAAACCCCCCTAAACCCTCAAATTCGAATTTCATGCTATCTCTCACAAATATCTTCAACCACAAAACTTTATAAAGCCCACAAAGTCATAAATGTTCTTACAAAGCACTTATGAAGGGTATATATGAAGATTTTATCCCTTGAGCCTCCTTTGTTGACTCATCCTTCCCCTTTCCTCCATCCTCTCACCATGTGACATGTGTCACTCTCTGATTGGTTGTAAGGAAGCACAATCCATGTGCTCTCTTCTCATGCAATCTGAGCCCTCCATGAGCTTTTTCCCATCCTTGCATCCTAGCCCTTGATCCCTCAAGCCCTTTGCCTATTTAAGGAATCCTCTCCCAAGTCATTTTAACACAATCTATGAAGTAAAGTCATAATGCCATTTTGAGAAGCCATTTTACATCAAAACCATACACTCACACCCAAATTCCAACTACATTTGAAGCCCTTTTTGAAGCATAAGCTTGAGCATACATCCTATCTATTTAGACAAAGCTACTCAACAAGAGAGCTTCTCATTGAGAGAGCCCATTAATGGCTCATATTCTCAATTGAGAGTTCATCTTAGTCTATCTTGAAGTTTATGAATTTTGTTTAGTTTGTAGAAGCTTTATTTAAATTTGGTTTCTATTAGCATACTAACCTTGCTCATATACAATTGGTACATATGAGATGCTTCCCCAATGTGTAGAAGGAATCCTGAAGATGAATGGTGTCTCTGAAAACTGCTCAACTGTCACTGTATCGATATCGATGGTCACCTCTTCCAACACTGTTGAAAAGAATGATTTCAAATCTAGCAAGGATTGATGTAGAACATATCCCAAAGAACCAATTGTCTCCTCGAATGATAAAGAGACCTCCTCCTACTGTTGTACATAAGGATCCACAATCATATCAACCTTGTAAGACTGATCATGTAGAGAATGGACAAGAGGGTCAGAGTGTTCCCTCGCAACAACTGAAGAAGGATCTCCTTCATCAAAGAAAAGATGAATATCATCAATAATGTCTCCCAAATCTGCTATGTAGGACTCCACAAAAAAACCTAAAATATATGTCAAGTGGTCATCCCCTAATGTTGGAACTAGAAGACAAGGTTTACCCAATTGTACTAAATTACATGGACCTATCACTATAGCAATGTCTACTTGTGGAATTTGTTGATGTTGTGACCTCATCCTACATCTATCAAAAGGATCCTCCACAAGTGAGCTTGTTGAATCACTATCATTATTGTCACTATCAGTTTCCATAATGTATGAAGTATGGAGAGGATTAGAGGATAAGCTAGGTGAACTTTCCTCAAATTGAACATTCCTCTCTATGAATATCTCACAAGTCTCAAGATCCATAAGTCTATATGCCTTAACACTTTCTTCATATCCAATGAAAGTACAAGGCCTTAGTGGTGGTGCCTTGCATTCCCTTGAAGATATGTGTGCCCATGTTGGACAACCAAAAACTCTAAAGTGTTTCACAATTGGTTTTCTTCCATACCATGCCTCAAAAGGAGTCATTCCATTTAAGATATTATGAGGAGACCTATTAAGGATGCGATTGGCACTACTTATAGCTTCTACCACAAGCGATGGATCAAGAGACTTAGCTTGAATCATAAAACTTTCCATTGACTTAAGAGTTATAATCCTCATCATTGCAACACTTGTCTTTTGTGCACTAATTGCTATAGGATTCTGAAGATCAATACCCTCAAGTTCACAAAAGTCTCTAAGTCTTTAGTTCAAATCTACTTTCATTGTTCATATGAAGAACCTTGATGGCTTTACTGGATTTCTTCTCAACATGATTCTTGAAGGCTAGAAACTTATCAAACACTTCATTCTTGTGATTAAGAAAGTAGACCAATGTGTAGCGTGAAAAGTCATGAATGAAAGTGAGGACATATCGAACCTTGCCAACTAATGGCACTGAAAAGGACCTGCTAGAACTGTGTGAACCAACTCAAGAACAATTGATGCTCTCAAAGACTTCCCTTTGTCAAACTTCTCTTCTAGGTGCATATCCATTAAGGAAGTTGAACATTCACCCTTAGAAAATTTGATTGTAGATAGAACTTTGACATATTTTTTGAGCTAAGTTGATGAAGATAGCAGAAGGCAAGATGTCCATACCGCTTGTACCATAATTTACTTTGTCATGCTAAATGTGTCAACAAGGCATGTGAAGGAGACTTGGGTACAAAGTGGGAGAAAGAATAAAGCCTTGTGTCATGATTAACTTTACCCACTGCAACCAATGAATCATCCTTAAGATTTTACACCATTACTGAATCGGCAAGGAACTCAACTTTATTTCCACCTCCACAGTGAGTGATTTGGTAAATTGAAAGTAGATTAGTGCTAAGGTTAGGAATATAGAGAAGATCTTTGAACTCTCCATTTTCCATCTCAACTTGTCCTTTTCCCTTCAACTTCCACTTGTGTATCATTCCCTACAAAGATGTGAGGTACCTTGGATTGCTCCAATGAAGAAAAATGTCCTTTTAAAGAACCCATATAATGTGAGGCACCCAAGTCAAGAATCCATTCCCCTGAAGAACTTGAACTTGCCATAAGTGATTTCCCTTTTCCCTTTGAAGTGGATGGATTTGAATCCTTGGAAGCATTTGGAACGTTGATTTTGTTCTTCGTAAGTAAGTTTTTCAACTCATCTATTGTCTTAGTCTTGCAATGATGCTCATCATGATTTGGTTTCTTGCAATATTCACAAAATAGTTTATCCATCTTCTTGTTGGAAGAAGAACTTCCTTGTTGTGAGGAGAAAGATTGTTGTGTCTCTGATTGTGACTTTGGCTTCCAATACTTTTTCTTGTTGTTGGTGAAACTTTTTCCGCCTTGATATGTTTGGTTCTCATTACTAGCTACCAATATTCTAGACTTTGATGATTTGAGAATTTATGTATCTATCAACTTGGATTGTTCCAACATCAACATTTCTACAAATGCATCAAATTAAGGCTTAGTGAAGACACTTCCCATGGTCAACTTGTGAGTGTTGTAACTCGAAACAAAAGATGCATGCTCTAAAGGTAGCCTCTTCAAGATGTGATGAATCAATCTATCATCCTTTATGGGATTACCACAATCCTTAAGTAGTTCTCTCAACTCATTGGCTTTGTTGCCATAGTCTTGAATTGTGTCAAAATTCTTAGGATCCAAGAGAAGTAGATCATCCTCAATTTGGAATCCCTTTTCCTCATCAACCTTATCATACAACCCTTCAAGTTTTTCCCAAGCACACTTGGCATCCTTAAAGCTAGAAATGTGAAAGAAGAGATCTCTATGAACACAACTCCTAATAATTCCTAAAGCCTGGTGGTCTTTAATTTTCCAATCAAATTGTGCATCAACATCAGTGGCTTTTATAATTGTACCATTGACATATAGATTTTAACATTTTTCCATTACTCTACTCCATACAATATCTTTCCATGTAGTATAATTGTGTGAAGTTAAAAGTGGAGTTTTAGGTGAACCCATGATGCAAAAAAAGTAAAAGAGCACAAGAGAGAAAGAGAGAGACAAGAACACAAGACACTACCCCAAATTACTCAATCAAAGAACCTGCCTAGTGATGCTTTTGGAACTTTATATGTAGTGTGTTTGCAATTTCCACTTTCCAAAATACACCAAAGTGGACTTCTAATTTTGATGGTTACAACAGAAAATATGAAGCTATAGCAGACTCAAGTAAATAAGACACCCAATCTCTCAAGGATCTAAACAAGTACAAGTGCTAAAATAGGTCACAAATGACCTAATGCTGAAAGTACAATATCTACTTATAGTTGCTCCATTTTGATACCAAATCTAGAAAGTAGACGAAAAATATGTACTTTCAAAAAAAATAGGTACCTAAAAATATCTTCGTATGAGCCTGAATGAAGCCTCTAAAGATGCAAAAAGAGGATTGCTCAACAATAGTCACCAAAATCTATTAATTCTTCTCAATCCATGTATCAAAACCAAAATACCACTACACCACTGCGAAGTTTAGGAAATGTAGCCCAAAATCAAAAAAAATTGTGCTTGATTTCGAGTAAAAATGACCAAGATATGGCTCTTTGAAGTCAGACTATCAAATCAAAAACTCATATAAAGAGGGGTCCAAAATTCAAATGCTTTCTGACATTAGCAAAACCTAAGCCTAAATTTGACAATTTGGGTCCCGTCAAAGCAAAAAAAGATACCCTATGCACTTGTACACCAGTCAAGTTTTACTCTACAAAAATTGATGGAAATGTAAAAAAATTTAATAAAATTTACCAATTGAAATACTATGTAATCAAAGATCTCCAAATTATCATTGGATCAAATTTCACAATGAAGGGTGGATTTGTATGATCAATGCTAGATACAGCCAGATCTACTATGAATCACATCGTAGGAGCCACGTGGTAATATCCAATATCGATGTCTTGGGCTCGTGAATTGTAGACTCTGGATATCACTATGGTACAGAGATAAATGTTATCAAAATCACATTGAATGATGCATGTGTACTTAGATGGAATTGAGTAATGGCCCCCATAGATGAGCTCATAGCTGATGTGTGATGGATGCAACAAATGTTATGTTGCATCATTGACAGGGCAAGAGTGTGGGTGCTCCAATTGCATCAGCCAAAATTTGCTTTGAATGCTTGATTAAGCTTGAATTAGTGTTGGAGACGATGTAGAAAGGTGATAGAAAGAAGAAACCCATTGTTATCAAAACCACTAATTACCTTGTTGAGTGTGACTGAGGACTAACCCTAATTTAGAATTGGATTTTCATCGGATCACCCTTGTGCAGGTCAAGAGCTTGCTAACATTTTCATTGACAATGAGGATATGAGGTTGCTGCAATCATTGTGCATGTATGGATTGTGGGTATATCAATATGATTCTGCAACCTATAGACAAAATGAATGATATTGGATTGATGATATATGATCAACTCGAATGAGCCAAAGATGCCCCAGGGGTCAAACTAGCAGTGAGCTCAAATCAATTGCAATGCATGATATAGCTCACAAGTGGATCATGAGTTTGAGGTCATTGATGGAGCTCACAATGTGAGCAATATCACTCAATTTCAATGTGATTGAATGTGCTCTTATGAATCTGAAAGTGCCCATGATGTGGAACTTGAATGTGTGAACCATCAATATCTAGAGAATATTAGTGTGCACAAAGATGTGCTCTCCTACAAATTCCTTAGTGGGAGACTACGGGTTCAACCCCCTGGAGCTCGAAAAACCTGTAGAGATCAGGGGCTCGTACTTTTGAACAATATGTTGAATGCTCCCAAGTTTTGGGTCTATGCTCTGATTGGGTCTATGACAACCATCACTGGGCTTTGGCCCAAAATATTTGTGAGAACAATAATATGCTAAAAATTTCCAGATCTAAAAAAACAAATAATTATAGATCCAAAAATTAACACTAAAAATACAATATCAAGCTTAATGGTTTATCATACCACAACTTGCTTGAGTACTTGTAATCCTTCAAATGGGCAAATCGAACTTCCAAGTCTGATTTGCAAAAAAAAATTTGCCTCAAATTTGACTTTTGCCCAACATAGGCAAATTTATACTTGAAATTTTTGGAAACGACCACCTGGATGCAATGGTGAGGTCAAAACTTGCTCAAAATGCTCCCAAATTCTATGGGTACCCAGATCTGAATCTCGGCCCTCCAAAATGAAGCAAAATGAAACTCTTCAATGGCTATGCAATGATGCTCCCTCAGCTCTGATACCATGTAAGAATTTGTCTAAGGAAATAATTCAACACCAAGATCAAGAAGATCAATAAATAGCACAAGAGAGACTAATGATGATCAAATGAGAATATCAATAATGATCAAAATAATAATATAAATTAGATGAATACACACTAGAAGTGCCTGTATATAAAGGCATCTAGAATGACTAGGAGTTAGCAAAGTGATAAGCCTCACAACTAAGCACATGTCCACTAGGAGTGGATTATCCTTCATTGAGCACATGAGTTTATGCGATGATGAGAGGATAAGTTTACATAGGTGTATCTCATAAAGAGATGTTGTAGACACCATGTGCTTGAATAAGTTTCTAACTCCTATGTTGCCAACAAGACAACTCATATGACTATGCATACTCCTAGATGTCTACATGACAACTAATATAATAATGCATTAACCTAAGTAAACTTAAGTAAAGTGTAATAATAATTAATTATTTACACTAACACATAGTCATAGGTCCAGTAGATGCCACATACTTGGTGTTCAAATACTTCAGGCTTGAGTCTCCAATGGTTGTCAAATGCAACTTCATGAGTTCTTGCCATACTTGGAAGTTATCTCTTTTCATCTTAGGAATCTCTCTTTTGTAAGACATCTTTGATCTTTAGCTTAGGTCCTTGAAACCTTCTTTATAAGCACCAAAAGTTTTGATACCAATTGTTGGAAATATAAGAGCAGTAACTGAGAGGGGAGGGGTGAATCAGTTACCACGAAAACAAATCCCATATCCCTTTAGATGTCAATACAAAAAAAAATCAAACTTTGTTGAAACTCAAATACTATTGTAACTCAGTTAGCACTGAAACACTTAGTTAACACAGTAACTCAGTTTACACTAACAATCATTGTCACTTGGTAAACACTCGGTTAATATTGAATATATGCAATGTTATTTGTTAATACTAAATATGTAGATCTTATGATATTAAGTGTGATTAACCTTAATTAACTTAGTTGCAGAACCATAAAGAAAATAAAATGAACACAACAAGCACCAGGATTTAATGTAGAAACCCAATTTGGAAAAACCCACCAATTGCAACTAGTTACTATTTTTCACTCTTTTGAAGTGAGCCCTATTAGGAGCCAACCCTATTAAAGGTTACAAAACACACTGTTAGGTGTGACCCTGTTAAAGGATTTAGTTCACCATGTTTGGAGTGACCTTATTAAAGGTCTTTAGATGCTTCAATCTAGAAATGCTACCTTGTTAAAGGATTTGGTGAATAGTTGTTAAGCTAACTCTATGAAGAGATTTGATTCACTACTACAATTATTAGAGAATAACAATGATATGACCTAATTGCTTATGCAAACTATATTTGTTGATTTAAGATCTCTATTCTGGCTTGAATACTTGATCCTTCTTGATCATAATGTTCTTTGCAACTTAGTCAACTCCTAATCCACTTCCTTGATTTATCTTTTCAATCCCATGATTCTTCCACTTCTATTCCACAATTCAATTCTCAACTTGACCTTATACTTATATGTTTTACCTTGTCAAGTCGGCTTGAATGCAATTTCAAATAAATGAAATTCATCCCATGAGTGAACTAGAACTAACCAACAAAATTGATACAGGAAAATCCTTCATTAGCCAACCCAAATTGGTCAACACTAACTCAGAAATAATTTTCCTTTAGAATTCCTTTGGTAACCGAGTGAGTTGGTTAACACTGGTTCCATGCTAACTTTTCTTTTACTGCTGAGTGAACTCGGTAGACATTGTGTTTCTACAAACTTCCATTGGTAGCCAAGTGAGCTTGGTTAACACTCACCCTGAAGTTGGTTGACATTGAGATGCTTGCCATACACTGCAACATCTTTTGACTCCCGAGTGAGCTCAAAAAACACTGATTGCTCGGTATATACTTAACATTTGTGTAACATCAAAGACACAATACAATTAAATGATTGTATCCAACAATTCCATCTAAATTTAAAACACAAAGAACTAACCCCCTGTAGAATTCAAAGACCTTTCCAAAAATGTAAAGTGTTCCACACAATTTGTTGATTTTTTACCAAAGATGATTTTTTCTGAAAAATAAAGAAAAAATTATAACTCATGTAAATCAGCTCAAAAAAAACTAAATTTTGGCCTGAGTCATCTTTGATCCATCACCAATCAAGATTTTTTTTTAAAGATATGAACCTTAAGTCATTTGGAAGATATACTCAAATCTTTCAAAACCTAAGGTTTTGGCCTTCAACTTAACCTGCACAAGGGCTAGCCTTAAAACCAAAGTGAGAACCCTGTAAAACCACCTAATTAGATCCAACAAGTGTCTGTGAAAAATTAGAAATGAAAAATGCAACTAAAATGCAAACAAATTAAACTACTAAACTCAAAAAATGCAAGAAAATAGAACTAGAAACTTGGTTCAAGCCCCACAATGAGTACCAAAAATGTTACCAAAAATATGGTACACTTATCTAAGAAATTCTATCTAAGGGATCCAATAGATTAGGAACCTTGAATGGCGACTTAGAGCTCTTTTTCTATGACTTACAAGACTGCAAATAATAGTATGGTGGCTTTCAAATGAACCTAGCTATGCAACCCTTGCAAGGTGCACCATAGAATGAGAGATTCAAATGAAGATGCAAACTAAATGAGATGTAAACTAGTCTATAATGAGATATGCAATATAAGAAAAGAAAAGTCTAATATACTTGCAAGAAAGTAAACATCTAAGCTAACAATGCAAGAGCTATTCTATGATGAAGACTATGCTACGATGAGAAGCAAGATGCTCCAAAAATGCAAGAATGCGAAGAGTGTGGTGAGTGCTCCAAGTGCTCCAAAAGCTATAAGAAAACCCACAACATAATGTTAGCATAAGTGAACAAGAGATGAGAGAGTGAGGAGAGAGCCTCTCTTTAAAGAATAATGGACGGTAGAGATTAAGAGGCAAAATCAAGGGTGGAGAATGAACCTTAAGTGATCCATGTGCACAAGAATCTCATCCAAGCAAGATAAATAGTGATGTATAGGAGACAAAAGATGTGTGCAGGAGAATTAAAGCTATTTTGAAACTAAAATTCCTCTCACATAGAAAAGTGTGTCCCTCACATCAGACAAAAATGCTTCTTCTTTTATTTTTAAAATAGGAATAATGTTTTTCATGTCACACTTAGAATAAGTGGGATTTTGGAAGTTTGATTTAATTAAAAGGGATGTGAGGCCTCACCCCGACCCATCATAGCATAGATACTGCATTTCCATTTTGTTATTTAGGACTGGATATCTCGAGATATATAATTGATACTTGATGGATAGTAAATTTTGCTACTTAAAAGATGATATTTACCTTGTGATCTTTCATTATGGTATGCATTAGGACTTGATTGGCTTAGTCAATGAATTAATGGATATTTATTCAGTACTTCACTATTATAATAAGGAATGGAATTATGATGTGATTCAATTCTTAACTTGATCTTGTTAGGAAAGTTAGTAATATGTAATTTTTTTTTTAGGGTTAATGATTAAATACTTAAGATGTAAATGATGGAGAATAGGAAGTTAATTATGGAATGTGTTGTATGTGAATGGTAGAATAACGAAGTTAACATGTACTTTTACTTTCATAGGTATTTTATATGTGGCTTTTCATTGGACTACTGATGCTCAAATTGAGTGTGCAGTAAAGGAACCATGGAAACAAATGGGGAAACAAGGTATAAACACATGTTAAAATGACACTACCAATTTGAATCTTTATAAGATCTGTAAACATCATTGTGATGTGTTTATTTTGTAAACATGAGATGTATGTGTCTAGTATGTATTTCATGTGTTGATTCTAAATGTGTCATGTGTGATGTATAGTGAATTTGTGTGTGTCACTTGATATTTGTACTCGTTATGTGAAAATGACATGTTCTTCAATGATGGATCATGTGGCCACCTTATTCCAAGTTAAATACCTTAATTGAGAAATTTGACTTATTGCTTTAAATTAGTAAAGAGAACAAAGTTACCACCATGGAAAATTTGGAATTTGAACTTACCTAGCATTGTGAGGACCATAAAGTAACTCTAAGGTGAATTTGTGACAATAATAAACCCTACCCATGTTAGTACTTTAAGTTAGGGGGCTAATAATGACCACTAGGGTGCCTAGAAGACCTAGGAGACCCCAAAAAGAATGCATTTTTTATTGAATCCAAAAATAAGAGAGATATATAGGGGCATGGCCAAATTAGAAACTCACTTGGCCACTCTCTATCTTTAGGGGCAACTAGGGTTTGGAGGAAGAGGATAAGGAGCTCTACTACAAATTTTCATTTGCCATTACTTGGAGTGAGGTTGGTATACATGATCCATGGTGTTCTTCATTTGCATGTAGGATTGATATGTTATATCTTCATTATCTTGTACTTGAATGAGTAGAAGGAATCGATCAAAAATCATTGTAGATAGAGAAAAAGTTTATCTCATTTGGTTATCCTATTACTCTCAACTCTCATAGGAAAAATAGATGCACTCATGCTCATTCTTGAATGATGAATAGATATAGAAAACACATTTAGAAGCTATTGTAAATGTATTAGTTCTCAACTATGTAATTAATTTTCAATAATGGATTATGTTCAATAATGGATTTAGCATAAATGAAGTTTTTTGAGGTTTCCATGCAATTAGATTTCAATATGTTCAATGAAAAAATAAATTACATTGGTAGGAAGAATTGTTCTACTATTTCATGTTGATCTTAAACCAAATATAGGAATCCATGAAGAAAACCAGCCAAAAAAAAAAAAAAAACTTCATAAGTAACCTGTAAAGTAACTTGATTTGCTTTTAATTAGTTTTAAAATGTAAAGTTTAGTATATTTTGATTTGTTTTAAAATGTAAAGTTTAGTATAGTTTGATTTGTTTTTAATTTGTTCTAAAATGTAAAGATTAGTATATTTTAATTTATTTTTAATTTGTTTCAAAATGTAAAGATTAGTATATTTTAGTTTGTTTTAAAATGTAAAGATTAGTATATTTTATTTTGTTTTAAAATGTAAATATTAGTATATTTTATTTTGTTTTAAAATGTAAAGATTAGTGTATTTTATTTTGTTTTAAAATTTAAAAAATAAAATATAAAAGAGGATTGTATATATTTCAGTTTAAATTCATTTTCATTGTAATTTGAGTTTAGGGATTTGTATAATCATGATCATAGTTGTTTAATTATATCTTGATTATAGTATATTAGATAAATTTAAAGGATTGTATATATATTTTATTTAAGATATTGATTTTAGTTTAATATTAAATAATAATAATGTTAGCAACAAAAATAAAAGATGTATATTAAAATAGAAGTATAGGTGTTTTCAAAAAATAATTATAATAGTAATAATAATAATAATGAAAATATTAAAAATAAAGGTAAACCTAATATCAATAGAAATAAAATGATAAATTGATAAAGCTCCTTCTTGTTACAACCTTAGAACTCTTACCACTACAATAACACAAATTGAATCTCACTTGCACATTAGGGTGTCTCATATTTAGTGTAGAAGAATGAGGGTTCATAACCATATCATCTTAACATAGTTTTGTCTTAAGTAACTAGCAACTAAGTGACCTCCTCATAGTGAACTCGAGATCCAGATTTCGATTGGAGCAAACTTCATTCCACCTTCTAACTTCATCACCTCCTAGTTTAAGGATAGGTTAAGTTTCTTACCTTCAATTTTCTACATTTCAAAAAAAAAAAGTAGTTGTGTTTTTTTTGCCTTGTTGAATTTTGGGCATGACAAGGGAGCAAGTTCTTTCAATTAAAAAAAAGACTTGGGATAAGGTGGTCAAACCATACATTATAATCGAATAAATAACAAATTGATGATTAGATACACAAATAAGAAATAGATAAATAAAGCAAAAATTCTAGAAAGGGAGTTCATAGTCTAGATGACCATTTTTGGGTGATTACAATTTGTGTGTATGCAAAAAGGAGAGAGAGCAAAGAGCACACAGTGAGAACACCACATCAAATATGTGCACAATGAAGGGTTGTAGGCTAGGGCACGTATATATGTTTTTTTGGTACATATACATAGTGCATGTACATGTTTATATGGTGTGCGGCTCAAGGTCAACAAATATACTAAATGAATATATGAATGCAGATATGAAAATAGTATATATCATTATTAGTAAAGGAGGGGGAGGGGAAGTTTTGGTTTTGTGGGGTGGGCCTATTAAAAGCTCCTCCTATGATGTATCTCAAAAGCCAACAGAGAGAACGTGTGTGTGCAGTGTGCATAAATATATGTGTTCTCGGTAATAGTAGAAAGTAAGTGAATGCAAAATTAGGTCATAGGGGAACACAAGGGAGTTTGTGGGGCTGCAACTAAGATCAATAAAGGATCATTTGGATTGCTTGTTGCATGATCATATAATGAGCATGAACATGCCTAGTCATATTTATTATTTATGATCATAGTATAGTCTATCTCTACATATTATAGTATGGTATAGCTAGTACTATTACTATTACTACCACTACTACTGGCTGACCTAGCCTCTTGCTGCTCCTGTTGGCCACTAATGTGGTTGTATGTAAGCCACTTGTACTACACTGTGTATACAAGACCCTTACTTTTCCTTTTCCCTTTCTTCCTTCTCCACTAAAAAAGATCATATAGAGACATAAAACAAGGGCACAACAAGAGACAACATGAATATTCACTCATAAATCCTAAATGAATGAATGAATGTGCAAACTATACAGGGGCATAAGTTATATCACAATCAATCAATCAAAATCTAATCACTTTTAGTTTCCCTTTCATCCCCCTAACTCAACAAAATTATCCCTTGTGTAACCCTTTGGTTTCTCTTTATCGTTGATTTGTGTGCATGCAAAAAGGAGAGAGAGTGAAGAATAGGCGGTGAGAATATCACATCAAATTCTTGAACACATTATAGGCTAGGACATGTATACATATTTTTTTGGTATATATACATTGTGCATGGACATGTTTACATGGTGTGTTGCATGATCATATGATGGGCGTGGACATGCCTAGGCATATTTATTATTTATGATCATAGTATAGTTTTTCTTTGCATAATATAGTATGTTATAGTTAGTGCTATTACTACAACTACCACTGCTAGTAGGATTATTTGGATTGTCTGTTGCATGATCATATGATGGGCATGAACATGCCTAGGCCTAATTATTAATCATGAACATGATTATGCAACAGGCAGTCCAAATTGAACACTAATATTTTAAAAATCAGGGCTTGTCGTCGCAATGTGGACAACCCAATGTCATACTTGCGATGACCAGTCTGATGACGACGATGTATAATCAATGGCATTGTCGATGGTATTCCATTAGAACGGTTGGACGAACTCCCATCGGTTATACAACATCGTTGACAGACTAATTGTCATAGGGCCAAGTTCACCCAGTGGATGCCAAGAACTCTTCTTCAGTGTAGCAACGATAAGACGTTGCAATATCGATGATAGCTCAGTTTTGTGCAACGTTCATTATGTCATACAATATGGGCATCCCATAGGTGAATTGATACCACTTTTGGTGTCAAAATTTCAACGAAAAGATTGTCCATCAAACATTGGCGACATAATGGTTTCGATGCCTCTCTCCATCAGGTGTGCGACGATTTAGCATCACAATATCGACACTTTGCCATCAGAAAAGGGCCTCAAATGTAGTAGTAACGCACACATCAATTTCTTATATATATATATATATATATATAGTTGCATTTATAAATTTAAGTACATACCTTATTAATATACTATAGTTGCATTTATAAATTCAAGAGTCGGATCATAATATCTTTAAAAATCCTTTACTCAAAACCCTCTCGACTTCTCCAAGTGGGCATAGTGTCTTTAATGTAGGTGTGACAGATTTCTTATGGCCGATTGCAAAGTTCGTTAAAACTTCCAACGACTATACCCTCTTTACGTTTTTATATAAAAAAACAATATAGTAACAATGAAAATATATTTTATTAATTTTTTAGAAGGAAAGCACACGCCTAAGTCTTTAAGAAAGCTCACACAGCTAGTAAAGGTGCAAGCACATGCTCACGTGGGCAATCCAGTATCGATCTTCTTTTATTTTATTAATTTTTTAACTCAGCCTTGGAAGTCAAATTAGATCTCCAAGACAAATGAATTAACTTGCGCAAGATAGCATAAATTATTTTCTAACCTAACATCACCAAAAAAAAGTTAGGAGAGAAATTAATGATTAATAAACTATATCTAAGATGAATTTGCAAATTATATTCCAGTGTTGGCAGGATTCGTCGGAACACTTGTCTTCTCTGAGGAAGAGCAAATATTAAATTTGAGCCAGTAGCCATTGCATGAAGAATTCCTCCACTGCCCATTTGTCCTGTATCTGCTTCCAGAGATTTGGACTCCATACCCTTTTGGGTGCATGGGATACGCTGCATCACGTTGACAACAAATCTGTGTAGGCCAGGGAAATGGCGAGCTCGGCGTTTGCTTCTGTACCTGCTTGTAGATTCAGTCATGGAGGATCTCGCCCAAGATTTCATGGCCTAAGTGCCGGAGAAGAAGATACTCCACTTTGTGGTTTACGGATTAGAAAACCCAAGAAGCTGCATCGTGCAGGTGCGTTTGGATTTCATTCTTTTTAATTTATGATCTAAAATAGCATGATGGGGATTGCCTAAAGATCATGTTCAAAAGAGATTGTATGGTGGGGATTGTTTGTTGAAAAGAATGGCATCGTGAGGATTGATTTCTTCAAAACGCATTTTCCTTTTTGTTTTCCCTCGATTAGTTCGTCTTCAGTTTAGGTTAACGGAATGCTACTAATTGGGTTGATGGATAATACTGTTTTGGGTTTGACAATTTTGAGTCATAGACCTGATATGTCGATGAATGCTTGAAAACTCGTCATTGAGGTGTTAAGTTTGGGTAGTCTATTGGAAGTTTGAACCCCTGGTATCTTAATGAGTGTGATAGTTTTACATTAATGCAATGAAACCCGGGGACTTGACCTCACGCCCACCCCCAAGAACCCCGCACCGGGTACTTACCCCACCTCTGCCATTTCACAACCACTCTACCACCCTGGCAGGCTCTTGAATTTCTATGTGAATTTTGATCTCTGAATGTTACTACTAGGTATGTACTATGTTACTATTGAATGTTTAATGGTTCTTGTGCGTGTTGCAATTTTGCTATGTTCAAGTATTTCAATTCAGTATGTTATACCGAAACACCATTTCATAACTTTACATTCCAGTTCCAAATGTATAGTATACATCACCCCCTGCCCCCGCCCCCCTACTGCCGTCCTCCACCATACCAAAATTGAGGCCCTTTTTCCCATCCCAGAAACTCATCCAGGCGGCCAGATGTCCCAATGTACCCAAGTGTTGGTGTTACACTCCATTTATGAAAAGTAGGGTATAAGGAAGTTTTATATGGAACTCGAATCACCAATGGCTTTGCCAATCCAGTGTACAGTTTGATTAGCTTCCATTCCCTTTTCAGTGTTATCATCACCTGCTGGTGCCTGTGTGCTTGATATTTCAGTGCCTGTGTGCTTGATATTTCATCTATACCCATTGCGAATCACCTTGCCCTGTACTAGTCACTGCAGTTGTTTTTTATTACAAGCTATATTGGCAAATCCCAACTAAGGGAATGACTTAGGGTGTAATTCTGTTTAGTAACTTTTGTCTACTTTGGAGTTTAAAGGTTTAATTAACGGCATATATCCAACTAGAGGTGGAAGATGACCATTATTCTCTATGCATATCAGACAATAATGCAGTAAGAGCTGGAGGGATTGTTTTATGTGTGAAATGAGCTCTAAAAGCTCAAGCTCCAGGATTTCTAAGGCCAGATAATTGTTTGAAATTCTTGGGTTTAGTCATTTCTTTGTTGTGTGTCAATGTGTAGCTTATCACAATGGCGTACTGAGCCCTTCGTAATGTTTCTGAACAACATAGGGAGATTAATCTACCATGGTGAAATATATCTACTTTTGATATTGATAGCCCTATTCTGTAAGTTACCGGTTCAAGTTTCGTTCTAAGATCGGGGCTGAAGAACCAGTTTGGAAAGGGTTTGGGTTTGTTTGCAAAAAAACATGTAAAAATTATTGATATAAATATACATATTTATGAAGCCTAGAAGCATGAGTTAAAAATTAAAAATTAGAATGTTAGATAGTATCATAAAGTCATATGATTTGAACGAAAAAAACACCATAAACTTTAAAACTTGTAATCATAGCATCATGAATCCGGAATCGTGATAGCATCATGAATCTGGAATCGTGATCATACCATCATAGATTTCAAGTTCAACATCAAGATTCAAAACATTAAAATTAAATCATAACAGCAAGTTCAAGTATCATTGTTTCATGTTCAACTAATGAATTAATAATAAGAATTAGAAGCCAACATAAGCCTTTCATTTCCACCTTTTGCTTTTAGGATTAAGGATGTCAAAACTCTATAAAATTTGCAAAAAAAATCACTTTATTGACATCCAGAGTACCCAGTTCGTTGAAATTCATGCCAACTTTGCTCGGGTTTGATCTGTTTGGGCATGGGTCACCCAGGTTCTCTTTTCCAGCCTGCCAGTTCGAACTGGGTCCCTGGATTTCGAACCCTGCCTAGGCGAACTGGACCAGGACTAGGTACCAGTTTGTGCCCAGGCTAGTTCGAAGGGCTCTAGGGGAAATCCAGGGTAACGTAGCCTATTCTAAGTATTCTTGAAGAATATCTAATCAGATTGAACGCTTTCACTTTTTTCTATTCATACTGAAGCATCCATGTAGTCAGAGGTTTTCAAAGGTTTTAACTATACACATCCTGACGTTCAAGGAAGTTTATTGTGTGAAGGATTTTCTATGTATCTGATCACAATCACTATTTTGGTCTGTGCTATCTAGTGGTTGTGTGTTGAATTTTTACCATTGTTACCTGGTGATGTGTTTCCAGCACAATTTGACCCATCCTGGAAGGTCCAAAACTTCCAGAAATCCGCCTCCTTAGCTGCCCATAAAATTAATGCTTGAGTTTTGACAATTTGTTAACATTTACCCTCATGTGTACTCTCAATTTAAATTATTTAACACGATCGTTATATGTTAAGGTCTTAATAATTTATAATTATGCTATATCCATGTTTTCATATTGATATTTAAGACCTCCCTATTTTTATATAGTTGCCCCCACTTCAGTCCCCTGCCGTCCCCTGCTCTGGGAAAAAAATTCCATCCCGGAAATGCATTTTCCTGTACCCCTGTTCCCCTGTTCCAGAAACCCAAGGTAACAGATGTTTCAGAATCTTAAATAATGTGAAGCTTGAGGGCATAGATAGATCCATAGATGCACTGGTTTGATTGAAATGAGTTCTCATCAAGGGAGCTCAATTTACAGTGACAATATCTTTCTTGTTTGGAATTTGATAGGCCAGTTGCTCAACGTTATCTATCTAGATTCTAGACATAAAATCTTATGATTTTCTGCTATTATTAGCCACGCAACTACAGTTTGGACCATGTTTACTGTCAGAGGGGCTTTATAAAATGTCAAACTATAGAGTATTATCTTGCAGACTGTCCTTTTTTAGTGAGATTATGGATTATCGGTCACGATGTCTTCCTTTCTTGAATGCTATGTAAATAACAACATTGGACCCTTGAAACACTTGGGCTGCAAGAAAACAGTTCTCATTAGTCTAGGTAATTTTACATAGCATTGGAACACTTACTCATGAAATTTGACAGTAAGATTTCTCAACTAGCTCTGACCAGGTTCTAATTTAGATTGACTTTCTATCCTTATGAAGGAGACATGCAATTATAATCTGGTTGATGTCTTGATATTACATGGGCATTGCTAAAGCATGATAAATCAAAATCAATTCATTCAGGGCATTTGTTTATGGCAGTGTGATAAAGGAATAAATCATTTAATTTGATGCGATTAGTTTGTAGTCTACCACAACTTCTAGTCAGAGCATTCTCAAGCAATGAAAGATGAAATGTTGCTCAACATCTCTTAAGTTGATGTATTGTGTGGAAATCGTTAATAATTGGATTGACTCTGCCCATAAATCAAAGACACCAGAGTCAGACAAGCCTATAATTCTCAGTTCTTATGTATATATTACCATATTATTTGTGCTTCAGGAATATGTTTGCATTAAAAAATGAATGCTACAGAATCACTGTATTTGTCAAAACCTAAGCTGAGAGATGATATAGCATATTTTTCTTAATAACTGCTAACTGTGGTCATTTTACAAACAGGTCATATGGCTGGCATCAGAGCTGGGTTATCTACTACCGTCAGTGCCCCTAAAAGAGAGGAAGATCCTAAAAAACGAGTTGTTATCACTGGCATGGGGCTAGTCTCTGTCTTTGGAAATGATGTAGATGCATATTATGAAAAGCTCCTGGAAGGTCAAAGTGGGATCACCCTGATAGACCGCTTTGATGCATCAAAGTTTCCCACAAGGTTTGGAGGACAGATTCGGGAGTTTTCAGCTGAGGGATATATTGATCCAAAGAATGACAGACGTTTGGATGATTGCCTTAGGTATTGCTTGGTCAGTGGGAAAAAGGCACTAGAAGATGCAGATTTGGGTCCGGATAAAATACATAAGGTATGGAATCCCTGGGATCTTCATAAAATAGAATTTAACATTATAATCAAGTTGCTTGTACAAAAGATTCAAAATTCCTTGCATTCTTCTTTTTAAAGTTTCAGTCAGCCCTGTGTTGATACCTGTATATTCATCCATTAAATAAGGTTACACTTGTTAAATTTGATAGAAGAAAACCTTATCAATCTCTGTATTGATTTAATCGCAAGAAATGATGGCAGTAATAGTGACAGCAGATATACCTTAAGAACTGAAAGGTGCATAATCTGGAAAAGTTTGCAGCAAAAATTAGATTCACTGTCTTCTCACATAAGTCACTATATGGAACTCAGAAAATTGGATTTTCCATATATTGCTTCTTTTGGCAAACATTTTGCATTCAAGCATGGACAGGTGAGCATTTCTTCTCTTTTCTATGGAAATTTTATATCCAAGCCTTTATTCAGACTGTAATTTTTCCGGGTCTTCTATTCTCACTGTTTTACAAAAAAAAGGGAACAGAAATGAGCATTCTTAGACACAAATATCCTTAAGTCCGAGGATGCATATTTAGAGGGGTTCCACTTCCCATTTTCTAGCTTGATCATTCATTCTCTAGTCTGGTTTATATACAAATACTTTTAACTCTGAAAAAAGCCTTCCTTTGTGCAAGATTTTTTCATATAGCCACAGTTTACTGGTATTCTCTATAAGTGTTGTATGACTTGAGTTAGTTTCGACACAAATGAGTGTTGGTAAGTTTCCAACATATCCCCTCAGGATTCGTGACATGGTCAAACAGCCTCCTGTGAGATCCTTAACTGGGATGGTAGCTTTTCTGGACAGATGCATATTTTGTGAGAAATGGCCAGCTTAACTCCTTCAAGTGGTATCAGAGTGGGTTGCAAGTTCTCATCTGCTTGGGTAATGCTGAGGGGAAATTGTTGGTAAGTGTCCAGCATGGCCCCTCTGGATTGGTGACATGGTCTAACAGCCTCCTGTGATATCCTTAACTGCGACGGTAGTGGTTCAATAGACAGATGCATCTTTTGGGAGAAACAACCAGCTCCACTCTTTTCAATTAGTACCTTGTTTAATACCTCATATACAATACCCTTAAGATGAGATTGAATCTTACACCTAGGTTGGAGTCTAACTAGTCTTCAAAATTGTTGAAACTTGAATTGCATAAGGTGTTTGATGTTCAGTTTGTTGGCAGGACAAAGATGCTTTATTTTTACCATTTTGAATTGTGTATCTTTGGGAAGTACTTGTTAAATAAAAAATGGTCATACATATTATACGTATTTAAAAATGGGTAACCAATTAATGTTGCTATAATCTTATCAATCCATAGGTGAGATCTTGCATGAAGCATGTTCAACTTCTCCTCCAAGTGTACAATATTTTTGTTATGCCCCTTTCTTCAAATTTCTCCTAAATTTTATTCAGGAAGCTTTCTTTAACAGATTTTTTTTTTGTGCCATGCACTCTATATCAGTCTCCCAAATCGCTTTGGTTCTCTTACTGACAACAATCATCACATTCTTCTGGGTGGTTTTCATTTTAATTTTTAAGCAACACATTCTTTTTCCACTATGCAGTATAGCTACTGATTTTGATTTGTACTTTTCACTTATTGTTATTGCTATTTAGTCCTTTTCTAGTCACAATGCCATGATAATATCTTGTGTGTCAATTGTCTCCATTGGGTATGCACAATTTATATTTTAGTATTTACATAACCTCTGATTTAGATTTTGTGCCTCTAGTTTTACCCTTTTATTATTGAGTAATAAATATAAATGGCACTTCATTATGATTAATATTTAAATTTATAGCCAAGCTTGTCTTGTTATTATTTTCCAAGGTGTGTAGGTTTCTGGCATTATTTCTGATGAGCATTAACCTTTTCTTCTCTTAAGTGGTATTGTATGGTTTATGCAGAAAAGCTAACAAATCTGCTTATATGCATTTCAAATCACATTGTACTGTCATAAGTTATTTTTAGACTTTTTCTAACAATTAAAATGTCTGATTTATGCTGGTTGTGCAGATTGACAAGGAGCGAGCTGGTGTGCTTGTAGGCACTGGGATGGGTGGCCTTCAAGTTTTCTCAGATGGAGTACAAGCTCTTATTGACAAAGGATACCGGCGAATAACTCCTTTCTTTATACCATATGCAATTACTAACATGGGCTCTGCATTGCTTGGGATTGAAGTGGGGTTCATGGGTCCAAACTACTCCATCTCAACAGCATGTGCTACATCCAACTATTGCTTTTATGCAGCTGCAAACCATATTCGTAGAGGTGAGGCAGATATTATGTTAGCTGGTGGAACCGAAGCAGCAATTATTCCAATTGGTTTGGGTGGATTTGTTGCATGTCGAGCCCTATCTCAGAGAAATGATGAGCCTCACACTGCCTCAAGGCCTTGGGACAAGGACCGGGATGGCTTTGTCATGGGTGAAGGTTCTGGAGTACTGGTACGTTTGGAGGGCCACATATTTTTTCAGGCTGATGTCCTTAACATAGAATATTTTTCAAGAATTCAGTTGTCTGTCAATCATGTGATGTCCATTCCTCTGATGCTAACGACTTTACTGGAGATTGCCAGTGGTTGTGAGTGAACACTGAATACATTTGCTTTGTAAAAGTGATTGCCAATTTGCCACTATTGTCCTGTCAATGCTTGCTTAGAGAAAATCTTAAAATGAGAAAACCTTTTTTGTTTTTTGTTTTTAAGATGTCTTTTGGATCAAATTCATTCCTTGCCAAGTAGTATTTTTCCATTTTATATATATATACGTACATACTTTTGTGATAGACTGTTTGGTGCCAAGTTTTATAAGGATTATGTTATGACATGTAAACAAGCATTTGGAATGATCATAACTATTGCTTGAAAATGCTTCTTTAATAGCTGGAAAATGATCAAGAGGTGAAGTCATTAATCAATTTAGTAATTGTTTCACAGGTTATGGAGAGTTTGGAACATGCACTGAAGAGAGGGGCTCCAATAATTGCTGAATATCTGGGTGGAGCTATTAACTGTGACGCCTATCATATGACAGATCCAAGAGCTGATGGTCTTGGTGTCTCCACATGCATTGAGAGGAGTCTTATTGATGCAGGAGTATCACCAGAAGAGGTAGGTTGTTTCATATTTCCTTCCAATTGGTTATATTTAGTTTGTGCTTTACCATCTGTTATTTATTTGTTGTGAATGTAATATCTGTATATTTGGAGTGATATTTAATTGTTATAGTTGTGTGATTGTCCATACAGGTGAATTACATAAATGCCCATGCTACATCAACAATAGCAGGTGACTTGGCTGAGGTGAATGCAATCAAGAGTGTGTTCAAGAACACATCTGAAATTAAAATTAATGCAACTAAGGTTAGTCCCCAGATTTTTTATTTAGATATAAAGTTATTCAACAAAGGTTAGTTTTAGAAATCACGGTCCACATATTTGTCAACCTTGACAAAGAATAATGTATATCTAGATACCAGTCTTAATTTAATCTAGCCATTTCCCCGTACAGTCTATGATAGGGCACTGCCTTGGCGCTGCTGGTGGGCTGGAAGCGATTGCCACTGTTAAAGCCATAAATACTGGATGGCTACATCCAACGATAAACCAATTTGTAAGAGAGCTTTTCTGTTCTGGCTAAATTTTTTATTTAACAAATATGAAAACTGAGATGCAATCTGATTATATTTATTGATCCAACAGAATCCAGAACCCTCAGTTGAATTTGATACTGTAGCTAATGCAAAGAAGCAGCATGAAGTAAACGTTGGTATGTTTTGAGGATGCTTCAAATGTTTAATATATTGTTAGCAATCAACATCTATCAATGATCAACAAGTTGAGATCTTGCATTACGATGTTGCTAATCAACATGTCTGGTCTTAGTAGAAAAATTTTATTTTCTAACTTGTTTATTATTTTTGTATGTTTTAATCATAAAATTAGTGTGAAAGAGAAATTAGACGTGGTCTGACATAAAGACTAGGATATACTTGTTTTCATGTAGAATTTTCTTTTTTTCATTTAAGCTAACTTTTAAAACTATTGATTGCAGCTGTTTCAAATTCATTTGGTTTTGGGGGACACAACTCAGTTGTCGTGTTTGCTCCTTACAAACCATGAGAACATACATATTCATTTTACTTTGGAGGGTCTTCATGTACCTGATGCAGGCATTGATAATTGAGAGAATTTCATTTGATTCTTTATGGCACCAAAATTGCAATTGAGTGGACTATAATTGAATGAAGTCTCTGCGGAATAAAATTTGTTCCTGACTTTCAGAGCTCAGAATTGTAGAAGAAAAGTTGATGAGTCCACCTGTTGAATCAGTTCCTCAGTCTGAAGATCTTGTTATTCATTCAAATTATCTTAGTAACGAGGCTTAGGATTGATGCTTCACCAAATTTTGACAATTATATTTTTAGTTTTCAGGTTTCAATTGCAAAATGGTTTTTCTTTTTGTCGCCTTTGGAGTAAGTTCTTTGACCACAGAATCCAATATGTAATCTTTATATAGCCATTATATGACATTTGTAAATGTCTATTTTAATTTTATTGTTTACAACCTAATCTAAAAGGTTCAGCCATGTGCAGAGATCAGGAATTGTACGTTGGTACAAGACTGTTGTATTGGTTTTCATGTTCTTTGGCGGTGATATTTTAATTTTATTATTTCAGTTTGGTGAACTTTAATTTAGTCGAAATAACAGTAAAATATCTTGTCTTGGAATTGCCTTTTTGCCTGTGATTTTTTCTTGGTTTTATTGTGATTATTCTGTTGAATTGCTATTATCCTTTTTCTGAAATGATTTTTGTAATTGCTCGACTTTCAAAGAATTGTTTATAACCCGGAAAATTGTGTTTCTGAATCTTATAATGGGATTAGGGATTTTGGTTGTTGCACCATTCTCATAATATTGATAAAAGTGACATACAAGGTTGGTTTTTTTATTTAGTTTTTTAATATATATATATATATATATATATTATGAATAGGCTTTTCTCTATTAATAAAATATACATACCTGGCAGAGCCGGAAATCAAACAGCTATCATACAAGTTTTTGAGATCATCAGTGAAGTACACAACTGTTAAATAACCATATTCCTTTTGTGGGTCACTTAAAAAACATCCAATGGAATATTTCTTGTGTTGGTCACCTTTGAAAGAATGTTTTATGACTTATCTGCCTCGAGTGTTTTAGGCTTGTAGATTGCATGAGTTTCTATTAATGTGATCTTGTTCAATTATTGTTTGAGGGTGATCGACCAAAATGACGAGCCGAGGATTATGGATGGTTTCTCTCCCACAAAATTGGGAGAAAAACTCGGATCTGTAGTATTTAGTTCCAAAGCCTTAGATTGCAATTTGAAAAATTAAAAATAGATTAATTAATAAAGAAAATCTTATAAATTGGGTTATTTGTAATGACTTGTCTTGCAACATGTTAGGAAATTATGAAACACAATCCACAAAATAGATCTTGCTTGTTAGGGGTGGGAACCTTATATTTGTCAACCTTATATTTGTCATAAGATGACTTGATAGAGTTCAACCATAAGAGGGCAAGGATAAGGGGCATATTAGGGTGCTTTATACCACTACTCCAAGCCCAAGAGTTGATGAAATCTCTTTTGGCTTCATGTGATGGACCTTGTCATCTATATTAGATGTGCTTAGTGGGGAACCTGTAGCCAATCAACCCTCTACCCTAGGCCCAAGAGTGGACATTGTTCTTCTTGGCCTCATGTGGCCTATGATACCTAGTGAGAAATCCCATAGCCGTTCCCCTCTTCCATTGCCATCCTTATCCTCCTTTAGTTGAATCCCTTAACATAATTCTAAAGCGAGGTATAGGTTTATAGAAACTATAATAGGGTGTTCAGAGCATCCGTCCCTTCTAATCACAAGATGAGACACACTCTCATTGGCCTCAATGGACAATTTGTCACCATCTAGATGTGGTGTGCTTAGAAGAGGACCTTACTGCATACACCTTTATCATGATTGAATGTATTCTTTGTCATATAATAATAATATCATATTCATACATTATTTGTAAGCAAGAAATCATAAGATCCACTATGTAACACATTATAAGAATTGATACCTCGTACCAATTTACAAATAATATTTATATTCTTCATGTGTGAATGAAATTGTTGTAAGGAAGATATGATTTGTTTGATGCTATGAAATTGCTAACGCTTATCGTTGTTCTGACTTTATTGTTCATTTGATGGTTGTCAAAGGATTGATTGATTAAATGAATTCCTTTCATTTGATGATTTGAGGTATTGGGAGTTATGATTAATTAATTGTGTTCAGATGACTGAAGAGTGACAATATAATGAATGCTTGTTTGATCATTTAGTGGATGATGATTTAAGTAATATTGACTTTATAGAGTGGCTTGATTGTTGAATTGTATGATTTCTTGACCCTGAGATTAGAGATGGTTGACTATTGAACTATATGTTTTTTTGATAGCAAGGTGAAGAGATGATTGGTGTGTATTTGATGATTTTTTTCTTGATCTTGTTAATTTGCTTGGATATTTGAGGGGTCTCTTGGGACTCAAAATTGCAAGTAGATTTTGAGAACCTAGTTAAAAACTTTTCTAGAAATACCCCTGTAAATGTTTTTCATGTATGTGCCTAACTGTGTTTTGGAGGCCTATGATGTGTTTCAGATATTCCATGCATTTCTTTTAATATGTACATGTGTGTCATGTTGTCAAGTTGTGATTCCAAATCATTTCGTGAGATATCATTTGGAGCGTTTGTCAAATTTACATTTTTGCCAAAGTGTCAAACAATGTTCTGATGGCTAGTTTGCATCTTGCACCCAATTAAGTTTCATGATCCACCACTTTGGGAATCTTTGGTATGCATACCAAAAAGCCTATGGTTTAGATTTTGAGTCGTTTCAATATGTTTTTATAGGATCTTGAGTTCCTCAAAGTTGGTTTTTCATCTTTGTCATAATTATGCATTGTCCAAAATTCTGGGAAGCCTTACTTGACTGATTATAATTTTGACCCAGTTGATCAAAATGTGAAAATTCCTTCACCATTGCATTCTAGGGGTTAAATACTTCCTATCTTCTGAATTTGAGCATATGATGAATCTGTTTGACTAGTTTTTTAACACGATTCCAAATGCAAGGTTAAAGGTTTTACTGATGTTTAAATTTGCAAATTGGATGGAAGGCCTGCTTGTGAGGTCATTGCATGCATTAGAATTAGGATGCAAAAAATATAAAGCCAAGGCTAAACATCTAAAAAATAAATCAATTAACAAACATATGATAAACCAATAAGGAAACCAAATAATAGAACATGCAAACCTGTGTCTTTGTGTAGCCTCCTTGATATGTAGATGTGGTTGTGATTGTGGATGTGTGCTCAAGCTTCAACAATGGATGGATTTGATAGATGCATGAAAATCTGAGTGTCATCAAATATCACTTTGAAAGTAATTAGCTCTCAAAATGGTATAATAATTCCACTCAGAAGGTGGATGATTTGTAAGGAGCAAAGGGTTCAATTTATAAGCAATTGGGTGAGGAGGAGATAAGAATTCTTGACTAAGTGAGGTGCGAGATAGACTTCAGTTAACTAGGATAGGTGAAGGAGATAGACTTCTATGTTTGGAGATGGATGAGGGAGATGTGGCATGAGAGTGGACTTGGGCTTGAGTCAAAGGGAATCAATCATGCCTTAATTTATACAAGTGATCTTGAGAAGGATTTTAGCCATGGAAGAGGAGGTGATGTGTTTTAGTTAAGGTAGGCGAGGTGACTCGGTTGACTAGATGATGTGGGAGGTGGATGGATTTGTTAGAGAAAAGGTTGGTGGGTGAGCTTAATTAAATAAATGAATTATTTAATTAAAAATGGTATTATTGGTGCATGAGATTTAATTAAATAAATGAATTATTTAGTTAAAAGAGGAATATTTGGTGTATAAGATTTAATTAAACAAATGAATTATTTAATTAAAAGAGGAATTATTGGTGCATGAGATTTAATTAAATAAATAAATAATTTAATTAAAAGAGGAATTATTCGTACATGAATTGAGTTTGGGTAACCGTTGGTTTAGAGGATGAGTTTGTGAGTGGAGGAATTTAATTAAATAGAGATGGGTTTTGGAGATTAAATTAAATGGGTTTTGCATTTATTTTATTTAATAGAGGAAGGGGGAGGGGTTTAATTAATAAATTAGAGTATTGGATATCTGTTAATTTATTAATTGGGCTATAAATAATTAATTTGATTAATTAATTAGGGGACCACAATAAAATAATTAAATATCAAATGTTTAATTAAAATATGCTTTAAAAGACGACTAAATTTGATTACAAATTTATGTGATTAGATTTAGGTGTCTATATTTTGCCCATCTTCGACATAGTGTTGGTACAACACTATTGCGAAAACATTTTTAAATAATAGATGACACGAAGAAGGTTCTAAAGCAACTAGGTTGCCCTAGTCTTAATAAAAGATTGTAATGTATGATGCCCCCTCGAGAAGGCAACAAGGAGAGAAAATAAGACTAGACAACATCTCAAAAAGTAAGAAAATTAGGGTGAGACATATGGCACACAAATGATTAAAGAGGTCTAGAAGTGGCTATACTCTCATTGCGGGAGTATGGGACAAGGGGAGATCAGTTGTACAAATTAGACAAATTTGTGAGGTAGGATGGAGGACATGAGGGATTTTTCTTTTTAAATTGAACCCTTAGGATGTGATGGATGAATGGGTGGGATTTTGGAAACATTGTAGGATTTTTTTGAGGTTTTTGGATAGGTTTCAAGATGGGATAAGGATGTAGGATAGATGTTGATAGGATGATTTTGATAAGGATAAAAAATTACTCTTTTTGTTGTTTCCTTGTTGTGAAATGGGGGGATGAGATGGAATCCATTTAAAACTTCTAGCATGGGATTTTCCATGAGGAGAACCACAATGTAGTTGAGAACTTAATTTAATGTAGCAATATCAGGGACGAGCCAAGATTACGAAGACTATTAAGGCCTTGACACCATTTTTTGCATAGGACTAACTCAAACAAATGTGCAAGGATTGCCCAAATGTCACACATGAAACACAATGAGCATTAGACTGGAAATGACACTAGGTAACCCACAAACAAGCAATATTTTCCAAGTGCACCATGTACTCATAAATGATCATATGTTTGGATATGCAAGGGTTATACCTTACCAACTCACAAGCATAAATGGAAAAAAAAATGAAAGACAGATCGAGACCTTGCTAGTTGATTGCTCCATTCGCAACAAACCATGATATGAATGATCGTGGCAACCTTGAAAAGGGGATAACCAAATTGCTTGGAAAAGATAATCAAGAACCAAAATTGAAACCCAACATCGAAAGAAAGAGTAAATTGACAAAAAATAATTATGTGACAAAGAGATCAGTAGGACTCGATACTGACGGACCCAAGTTTGACATGAGGAGAGATGTATCATGCAAGGGCTTATCTGTAGCACCTAGCACCTAGACTCAAAGGCAACCAAAAATTCTAAGGACAACACTTTAGTGATAGAGGATTGTGCATAAGGAATCTCTGAAGCATGGAGCAGTGAGAACCAAAGGCCCTGATCCGACGGGAACTGACATAAGACAAAACTATGTATGATGAGACTGACAAATGATGATGACTATAGACCAACAATTGATGAGTTGACGACTGGTGATCGATATAGGGGGATAGTGATGACTGACGATTGCTATGCGGGATGGTTTGTACAATGAAACTGACAGTGAAATTTACAAGAATGCTATTATGTAGGAACTATTTACAGGAGATGGTGAGGATATCTTGGTGTTATGTATAGGGGATGGTGATGATATGATGGTGCTATGTACAGGGGTGGGAGATTTGTATGGGATGGATTGTTGATGGTGCAAAGAAATGCATGTGGGTGTTCTAGTCAAGTTAAAAAGCCAAGATAGACTGATGTTGGATAGGGTGATGTGGATAATGGGAATGATATACCTCAAATCAAGGCAAGGATTGGGAAGGAGGATGCATCCTAGTGATGATGATTGGATTTGATAAAGGCTTTCAACAAGACTAGAAACAAGACTAAGAATGTGCCTAGATGGATTTATTGATGCACAATTTTAGATGGCTAAAGGGGAAGAATGGGATGGGGCATGTGATAGTAGATTTCTAGGAGCTTAAAGATATGAATGGATGACATTGGATTTCATGGGGATATCATTGAGCTACATACCAATGACAAGGGATATGTCAAGCGATGAAAAGATGGAGGAGATGTTGGAAGGCATAAGGATGGAAGAAAAAGGTATGGTGGATAGGAATATTTGGGTAGAGGAATGTGGGCAGATAGGGATTGGAAGATGAAGATGGAAACAAAAAAAGAATAGGGAGATGGAAGGTGGATATGATAGCATCTCCAAGGAATACAATGCCCTAGTTATAATATGTCAATGCATGGGGAGGACTTAAGAGGGATATGATAAGATGGAGGGTAGGGTCACAACAAGATGAGGAAGGTAGATAGAGGATAACTAAGATGTGTGGGTGGGGCTCAAGGAAAGAAGGAGGATGAATTATATGGAAGGAAGAATGGGTGAATAAAGGATAGGTGGATACACACTGTGATGGTAGAATGAGTATTAAAAGGTGACCAAAAGCATGTATGTATGGTGGTGGCCTTTAATTTTATTATTATTATTATTTTATCAAGATCCAAAGGGTGGAGGAGGTGAAATGGATCAGATGTGGTGGGTATGGTAGGAAGGTGGGATGAGTATGGTGGGTAGAAGAACTTGGCCCCAGGTGTGCAAACCATTTGGATGGAAGAATTACGCATGATGCTTGTTTGCCAAGTTTTCACCATTGGATGATTTTGTTTTTATTTATTTTTGACTCTTTTTTTCATGGAATTTTACTCATAGATGTTGGTAGGATGGGTAGATAAGGAAACATGAAAAAGATTGGATTAAAGGAGTGGAATGGTGGGTGGAAGTTGGCACATAATGGATGGGTAGATGTAAGACTTGTGGGTAAATGGATGAGGGAATCGGAAATATCATCATTGGCACATGTCCTAAAAGATGATGAAGTAGTGGGAATGATGATGTTGAATGAGATTAAGGAGAAAATGGAGTAGGAGGATTATAAGGATCAAAAGTAAAAACTGGAAGATGGAGGATTGGTAATGTAGGATAACAAGCATACGAACTAAGAATGAATTGAGGGGATGGAAGATGTGTATATGGAGGTTTGGATAAATTATGAACAAATGAGGCTTTTTGAGCAACAACAATGGATGTCAATTGAGATTTTTCTTTGAGATGCATTTCTTTTATAAGTATCTTGGGTATCCACATGATTTTTGACTTTTTCATTTTGGGCCTTTGTGGCCTTTTAAAATTTTCTTTCTTTTGGATTAAATGTTTCTCTTCTTGAGCATGTATTTTAGATGGGACATGTTGATACTTGGATTTTTGCGTACTTTTTGGATTTATTCTTTTTAATTTTGGCATCCAATTAGCTTCCATTAGCCATGGTATAGGAAGAAGAGCATGAAGGATATGGAGAGATTATGGATGGAATGATAGAGGTTGAAGGTTGGAAGGAATTCGAGGATGAGTGCCTTTGATGATCTAGCTTGTGAATTTGAGGGGACAAAGTGATGGATTGGAATACATGATATAGATGCATGTAATTTCCCAAAATGGATGGAAGTAATGAAGGATAAGGACCTAAAACAGATGGAAGCAAGGAAAGAGTAGGACACAAAATAGATGCAAGAGATAAAGGATTTGGATTAGGTATATAATGACCCAAAATGGATGGAAAGGTTGAAGGATTTAGATAAGGGATATAATGACCAAAAATGGAGGGATGGAAAGAAGTAGTAGGATAAGGGCCCAAAATAGATGTGGAATAAGATGGATGGGAACTTTGGGGTGAAGATGGAAGGACTTGGGACCCTTAAAGGATAGAAGGGATACCAATATCTAGAGATAAACTTTTATTTATTTTTTCAATATGATGTTCATTATTTGGAATGCAAGATGTGAGTCCATTAGTAGGTGGAGGAGTAGAAGTTTTGGGTATGATAGTTATTTCTTCTTTTTTAGATGTATTTCCATGGATTATAGGAGATGTACGATCACGAAGCAGAGGGGATGGGGTTTAATTATCTTTCTTTGAATGGGTGGATGAAAATGGATCTTGACTTGGAGGCATGAATGAAATAATAGGATGTTGAAGTGGAGTGGTGGATGGAAGGGTAGGATCTTGATATAGAGGAGATAGTGACTACTCTCTAGATGGAGTGGATGGTAAAAATGGACCATGTAGGGAAATAAGTGGGATGGGAAGATCTTGAGATCGAGTAGGCAGAATCATAGGATTATAATTTATGCCAATGGATATTTCAACATGCTTTTGGACAAGATCTTGAAAGGATTGGTTGTGAGTGGATGGTGTGATAGGAGATGAATGTGAGTTTCTTCAATGGGGATGGGGATATGGAGGATGGACTCATGAGGTTCATTAAATGGGGTTTGGATAATGTTAGGAGGAGATGTGGATAGGAATTGGAGGGATTCAATGGATGGGAGGGTTTTAATGATGGTAGGAGATGGAAGAGGATCTATTATTTGGGTGGATAGAAGAGGGATAATAGTTGGGGGAGATGGAATATAAATGATGGGTTTGGGAGATGGAAAGGATTTATAACTAACTTCATGTGATGGAATTTGATGACATGACTTGTCAAAATTAGGAGAGGCAATTTTTATCAGATTCCTTGTAAAATTCCTTGGAGACTTGGGTGTTAGATTTTGAGGCAGAGGATTGGCAGAAGTAGATGGTGGAAAGCTATATAAAGGTGGGGTGGCATTTTGTAGGCTCGACTGAATGAGTGGAGGTTTAAAAATGGATTTATGAGATGAAATGGCTAGATAGTGCACAAAAGGGGTTGCCAAGTAATTTGTTGCTGGTGTGGTGGTGAAATGGTCTGGCCAACTCCGAGGGGAGGAATTACTAGATTATTGGTGATGGGTAGTTTTCTTTCTAGTAGAGGAGGTGTGATAGAGTTGGATATGTAATATGAAGTGGATTGAGGGGTGTAGGTTGTTCTCGAAAGGGGGAAAGAGGGTTTGTAGTAACATATGATGGAATGAAATATGGTAGACTAATATGAGGTGGAGGAGTTATGAAGGATAGAGTAGACAAGTTAGGTTGATGCATTGCATAACTATGATTGAGTTGAGGATTTGGAAAATGGGCTAGAGGATATGAAGGTGGTGGATTTGGACTAGGGATGTAGCTAGTAGAATTTCTATGGAAAAGTGGAGATTGGGATATGACTATGGAGGAAGATGGAAACATGAATGATGTATGCACGAGATACATGGGTGGAATATAGGAAGGAGGTGTAGATGAATGCAAAAATGGATTTCCCTTGTCAGAGGTAGGATAAGGAGTAGTTATGGGTATGCATGGAGACATAATGGGATAATTTGGAGGAATGTTTGGATTTTGGAGGATGTTTGGAGAAAGATCTCTAAATATTTCAATGTACCCATCATAGTCAACAAGACTCTCATCATCACTGGAATAGGATGAAGTGGGTGTGTGACAGTGTTGGATGTTGGCATTTTCCCAAAGTCAAAACCTCCAATTTCTTCTCTTTTAAAATATTCCTTTATGATATCTTTATGATTCACAATGATGGAATTGATAAATGATGCATTCCCAAGGCAACCCATAAATGTCTCTATGAAAGAATCTATGTGTTGTGAAGTCATGATGTTTTCAGTGTTGGGTTATGGATCTTGAGATGTTGTGTCCTGCATGTTTGTTGTATTCTTAGGATTGAGATGGGTGCTATTTCTTGTGCCGAGAGGATATGGAGCAGTTCATTTTTTCTTCCTTTGACTAAGACATGTGGTTGGTGGCATGAAATGACACTATAACCTAGACATGGAGTGCAAAAAGACAATATGATAGTGGATGTAATCTAGGGGACAAAATCTATGATATTTTTGAAATGCACATATTTTCTAAGAGGCTAAAGGTGGTAAATGATGTTGGAAGATAGTCTAATGGTGGAGGATTAGTCTAAGAATGTGATGCCTATAGAACCACAAGGATTATCTTGGTATCAAAGGTGGACATAATGTGATATGTGTGGGAGTTGGATGATGGTAGATAATAAAATGTGGAGCCCAACCTTTTGATCAAGGTGATGAGGGAAACAAATGATGAGATAAACTACCTTGGACAAGTGTGTTAGCCAAGGGATAGTCGTAGTGCTATGTGGATGGAAGATATAAGATACGTGGTTGCTAGGATGATGATACCAAATACATGATGTGATAGAGGATGTCGATCAAGATGTGATTGGGCAAGGATTCTGGATGTGGCACTTCTAAGGGATGATGAAACTAACAACATTGAAGAGGATAAGCTATATGATGGCTCTAAGAAAGGACTCTAGGGTAAACAAAGTGCAAAGTGTGTGAGGAAGAAGATAGACCTAATCATAAAAATTGTAAGTGGTGATCTTGATAAGGGCATAATTAACTCTAGGGTAGGCTCCTAGTCTATCAATCTTGCACTCCCACTCTACTTGTAATGCCATTTCAATGCCCTCTCTCTCAATTTGGTCCAATCGGGAAATTCTTGGATTGGGTGTTGCTTTTTTTGTATTTGGCTTCTATTTCTCTGTATACTCAAGATGGCTAGACCTTAACCTTTTTGAACTTGGGTTTGGATTGTTTTAACATTAGGAATCATCTTTTTTGGATTTCCTCAATATAACAACTTTTAGATTAGGTAATGAATATGGTAAGTATACCTTAGTTTTGGTTGAATAACTTGTTTCTCTGGAATAAATCTTGGGGTTGTTGTGAATGGATTGGCTAACAACCTTTCGATACTTAATGATAAAGATCTCAACAACAAAGTGCAATATGTGTGGTGAGACTAAAAGGAATCGTGATGGTTGATGGATGAATGGTCAATAAGCTTGTGGTTTACTCCTTTCCTTAGGATTAAATTGTTGACTTTGTTATACCACTCAATTTGTAATTTTGTTTCAACTCTTTTCTCAATCTGTACTTCCTTCGTAAGTCTAGGATTGAAGGGCGCTAGTTTTTGGCATGTTGACTCTCTTTCTCTATATGCTAAGGATGGTTTAACCTTGACCTTTGTAAACTTGGTATTTGGTTGGTTAGACATGAGCATTTGACTTATCTATGCACAAATAAATAATTGCAATAATAAATACAACAAGTAATCTTTCAAACAGATAAAGCAATGATACAATTATATAATTTCAACCAAAAAATTCCTAGGGTTGTTGTAAATGAACTTGCTAACAACCTGTTGGTAAAATAAATAAGATATGTGAATAAACAGCCTCTTAAAGGACATAACAACCTTGAGAGAGACAAGTACACAATGTTATCTGAAAAATGATTTTGGAAAATAGGACCAAGAATTGTGTATGTTCAACAAATATTTTCATGAGGTCGAATTGCAACACAAGAACTTCAGAAACACATTGTCACTAAGGTCAAATTGGCTTTTTAGACCATGTTGAAATCATAGGAAAGTTTTCCTACCTCATACTACCATCAAAAACACATCACCTAAACTTGCATGGATATAAAGCGAGATTTTTTTTGGCATCTTGTTTCTATATTGGTCGAGGAATTTACCTGTGTGAAGTCATTCTCCAATGGGGTGACACTTTCCATTGGACAAGCCTCTCTAGAAGTGCTCCTAGGGTTGTTGCAAATGATCTTGCTAACAACCTTTCAGTACACACATCTCTTAATTAATTGGATTCTAAAATGCAAGAAATAAAATGAGTCGATAGAACTATTGTAGTAGAAACACTTCTAGAAACACACCAAAAAGTTTTTCTTTCCAAATTGAAGATTTTTAAGTTGGCTATCTATGACAGAAGACACATGTGATTAAGATGTAATATTCATTTTTCCAACTTGAAACTGGCGTGGTCAACTTAGTAAATCGATCGTCAACTTAATAAATCGTTCGAAGGGGTCAACTTAATAAATTGTTCCAAGGGGTCAACTTAATAAATTGAATCGTGAAAGATGGAAAGAGAGGGGAATAAGAGCATGTTAACCTTGGTCATTCAAGAATTGTGCATTCATTTTAAAACCCAAATTGAAGTGTGCAATTTACAATGTTCTTTGAAACTTTATGCATTCAAGATTGTGTGACTTCATTTTAAACCCAAATCAAAAAATTCATTGTTTGGTTCATTCTCTTAATCATTCAAGATTGTGTGTATGTGAGAGCATGCATTGTTCTTTTTAGTGCCCAAAATGAAATGTGAGTTAAATTTTGAAATATAAATTTTAAGATTTCAAAATTTAACTCTCAAAGCTTTTTTTAGATCAAATTTTTTTATTGTAGCCTCCTAACAACATCTCCAGCCTACAAAAAAAAAATCAGTAGACAATGCCTTTATTTGCTCTTGATTTTTTTAGTAAAAACCATGAAAAAATTATTAATTGATAGCAATTAATCTTAAAACTCTAAATTTTTTTTATTATAGGTTGCTGACATTGACAACAACCTCCAAAAACATTTTAGCTTCCAATTGTTTTATTTTCTCTCAAAATAGTTTTTTAATGAAAAATCATGCAAAAAACATTGAAATTTGAAATTTGCTCAAAAAATCTAATTTTTTTACTATAGCATGGTGATATCAAAGCAACCTCCAAAAAACATTTGAGCTCTTAGTTCTATTATTTTCGCCCAGAATAATTTTTTTTATGAAGAAGTGTGCAAAAAATATTAAAAAAAACATAAATTGTTCAAAAAAATGAATTTTTTTATTGTAGCATGGACACATGAGCAGTAACCTCCCAAAAACATTGCAACTCTTAATTCTTTTATTTACTCCTAAAATAAGTTTTTAATGAAAAACATGCAAAAATTATAACAATTATAAAATGCTAAAAAAAAAAGCTAAAATTTTTAACTATAGGCTTCTGACATTAGAAGAAACCTCCAAAAAAAATTGAGCATCTAATTCTTTCATTTTAAATATATATAATTTTTAATGAAAAATCATAATTTTTTTATAAATTTCAAAATTGATCCCAAAAATTTTATCTGATTTTTTTTGTAGGTTCTTGATATCAACCTTGACTTACAAAAGTGAATAAACTATTAAAATGAATCACAAAAACACAAAAGTGTTGGATAATTCTTTAGTTCTTTAACAAAGAAAAAATAAATTTTAGATAGCGAAATGACCCATTTGCGAGGTCTCACTGAACGTGCCAAAATGTATGCATTAGAATTAGGATTCAAAAAATATAAAGCCAAAGTTAGACATTTAACAAACTAAATCAACTAATAAACATATATGATAAACCAATAAGGAAACTAAATAACAAAACATGCAAATTTGTGTAACCTCCTTGATATGTAGATGTGGTCATGATCGTGGATGTGTGCTCAAATCTGGTGCTCAAGCTTCAACAATGGATGGATTTGATAGATGCATAAAAATCTAAGTATCACCAAATACCGTTTTGGAAGTAATTAGCTCACAAAATGGTATAATAATTCTACTCAGAAGGTGGATGATTTGTAAGGAGCAAAGGGTTCAATTTATGGGCAATTAGGTGAGAAAGAGATAAGAATTCATAATAGATAGTCAACTAAGTGAGGTGTGAGATAGGCTTCAATTAACTAAGATAGGTGAAGGAGATAGACTTTTGTGTTTGTAGATGGATGAGGGAGATGTGACATGAGAGTGGACTTGGGGCTTGAGTCAGGGGGAATAAACCATGCCTTAATTTATGCAAGTGATTTGGAGAAGGATTTTAGACATGGACGAGGAGGTGATGTGTTTCAGTTAAGGCGAGTGAGGTGGCTCGGTGGACTGGATGATGTGAGAGGTGGATGGATTTGTTAGATAAAAGGTTGGTGGGTGAGCTTAATTAAATAAATGAATTATTTAATTAAAAGAGGAATTATTGGTGCATGAGATTTGATTAAATAAATGAATTATTTAATCAAAAGAGAAATATTTGGTGCATGAGATATAATTAAATAAATGAATTATTTAATTAAAAGAAGAATTTCTAGTGCATGAGATATAATTAAATAAATGAATTATTTAATTAAAAAAAGAATTATTGGTGCATGAGTTGAGTTTGGGTCACTGTTGGTTTAGAAAATGAGTTTGTATGTAGAGGGATTAAATTAATTAAATAGAGAGGGGTTTTGGAGATTAAATTAAATGGATTTTACATTTATTTAATTTAATAGAGGATTAAGGGGGGTTTAAATAATAATATGGACTATTGGTTGTCCGTTAATTTATTAATTGGGTTATAATTAATTAATTAAATTAATAAAAGAAAAAATAACACTAGAATAATTAAATATTTAATTAAAATATACTTTAGAAGATGACTAAATTTGATTACAAATTTATGTAATCAGATTTAGGTATCTAAAGTCATATCTCCGAAACCATGATTAATAAGTCAAAATGAATTATACCCTTGTATTCCTTACTGAAAACACTTCAATTGTGTTAATTTGCAAGAATTCACAAATCCATTCAAGCACTTTTCTAGAGTCATTTCATATGCAAAAATAATTGTTTTATTAGTGTACCCAGTTCTATAAATCCTAAAAGTCAACTTTACACATTCGCCAAATACGTCGTCATGAGCCCAAAATGTAAACATAAACTCTTCATATATGAAAGAATAAATGCTCCAGATTTCATTTCCCCAAGTGACCATTTGACTGATTTTCAAAGCCAATTTCAAATGCAAGCTTTGTATTCTTACATGTTTGAATGCAGAAAATTTTTTAAAAAGTAATTTCGATGGTCAATGTCTTTTGACCTGGAAATCGTCATGAGGCGAGATTTTGCAGAGAGTATGTATGTGGAACAAAGAACAAAATGTGCCGAGTGTTAGCTCCCAATAAGGTGTTTTGGTCAATTTTAAGGCTAGTTTCAGGGTTCTTTGACAGAAAAGTGATATTCGTCAGGAAGGGTAAGAAATGAGTTGTAAATATTCAATCAATGATCAAACTCTAAATTCACTCAGTACAGGAATATCACAGATCATTTTAAGATAGTTGAATAAGTTTGAATTTTTTTTAGCGGACCACTTTGTAACCCAACTTACATCATAAGTATTGCATTTTAAATTGAAGAGTTTGTATCGAAAATCAAGTTTGCATTATGTTGCACATATCATCATTCAAAGTTGAATGGGTGTGAGGGATAACTACATTGTGAAAAATGAATGAGAGGTGCACCACAGAGGGAAATGGAATATAGTCCATAGAATTGGCCCTTTTCAATGTATGATATATTGGATATATATAGGTTCGTTGTCAATCCAAGCAGTTATGTATTAACCTTTACATTGTAATCCAAGTTAAGAGTCTCCATTTTTTAATTTCATGCCTATTTTTCTCTCACAAGTGATACACACAAAAAAGTGAATTCCTCTTTACTATCCTCCACTACATGTGTTGCAGCAGCCCCTGTCTACTCGCCAGATACTAATGGACTTTTGTGAAGTATGATATATACATGTGTCAATAAAGCATCACCATGGGTGAGATTGGGTACCAGAGCAATGATGCATGGGGAAGCTCAGTTTAAAATTTACAATTTGAGAAAAGACGCGACATCCATATCTTTTGAAATGAGTAAAGTTAATGTGTATGAGAAAGCATTGCTTCAGGGAAGCATTGTGCGGTGACTCACTCTGCTGGACTTTCCTCCAACCTCTATGTACAAACAACGAGCAAACAAAACAAATGAATTGCTTGGTCGTCCTCTACTGCCAAGAGATGGAACAGAGTGCGATTTCAATGTGGAAGAAAATGCATCATGAGTTTGAAAGGCATTGTTTTAAAGATGGTAGTAAGATCATGTTTTTTTTGTAGAAAGCCGATTTGCAACCAGAGTAAACACCTCCATGTTTGAATTGTCTTCCAATGGCGGATACGAATGAACCCCTACCAGTCATTGTGGATTCCCTCAGCTCGGCGTGTATATGTGAGAAAGGCATTGTTATAGATTGAATCTTAGACACGATATCTTTTTGCGGGCACCATCGGCATGCAAATTGACGGGTTATCAAGGTCTGTGGAATCTACGATGAGTTGGAAGCAGCATGTGATTCAGCGGAGGGTCCAATCTTGTTGCCATGTCTTGTATGTAGGAGATGTATTTAGAGAAAATCTAATGCTAGCTTGGAATGGAGGATCGATTAGCAAGAAAGTTTAAAAACCTCCATATTGGATCCATTCGCCCGTCTGATAGCTAAGGCACGAGGTAAAAGCATGGAAAGGCACAATCATAGATGAATCACACGAAAACATTGTCAGTTTGAAACGTTTCCCTCCACCATGCATTTTGATTTTGAGAGGTTTCTCTTGTCGACATCATCCAAATTAACGATGGCTTAAACATCACATACTAAGCTTCATTCCAACACTGAAAGTGTGATAGCTAAGGCACGAGGTAAAAGCATGGAGAGGCACAATCATAGATGAATCACATGAAAACATTGTCAGTTTGAAATGTCTCCCTCCACCGGGCATTTTGATTTTGAGAGGTTTCTGTTGTTGACATCATCCAAATTAAGGATGGCTTAAACATCACACACTAAGCTTCATTCCAACACTAAAAGTGTTAAACAGTCAAAGTTGATTTATTTCTTTCAAACTTAATTTTCTCCTTAGTGTGTGATGTTTAAGGGTGGCCCCCAAATTATTCCCGCATGTTGAAAATGAGTGTGGGTTGACCATTCCAAGCCTGCGATCAAAATTGATCATAAATGAAGACTATCATCCATCTAAAAAGGCATAGTTGGTGCCAGAGCTACGAACCAAGGACAATAACGAATGTGGGAGGCTCGTTTTCTCTTGTAAAATATATGGGATGCCATTGACAATGAGTATAACAAAGCTTGTGATTGAAGAAAACGAACTGGGTTAATTATCCCACATTGCCTAGGAGATGAAGATCTTAGCTGGTTTTATTGAGGAACACACACTTGTTAAGTGTCTTAAAGTGCTTTCTTTATGACACATGATGCTAGTTTGAGTTGGCCCACATGCCAGTTTGGTACAACAACTTGTAAATTTTGAACAACGCCAATAAGGTGACATAGAAATGTGACCAAAAATGAGCATCTTACACATGGCAGATGACCAAACTAGACTAGTGAATCAAAGCACACCATATGGTACGCTATATGAGGAGGGTGATGTGGCGAAGGTGACAGATGTCATTGCATCATAATGGTGTGATCAATGTGGAAGTTCAAAAATTTGATCATGACATTGCAGTTGGGTGACACATGGCAGATGGCAATGACATGGCGTCGAGGTGGCAGATAGTGCAGGTTTTGTTGGTTGAGTTCAAGGAGACACATGGTGTAACTCTAAGGCATCTATGATGTGGAAGATGGTAGTGACATGGCATTGAGGTGGCAGATAGTGTAGGTTTTGTCGGTTGAGTTCAAGGAGACATGTAGTACAAATCAAAGGCATTCGTGATCAAATTAGATGGTAACCATGGTGACATTGCAACTTGTTGACATGTGTCAATGAGGCCCGAGGAGTTGAGGTGGTGCTAACGAGATCTAAGAGCCAATGGTGATGCGCCACATGGTAATGATGTGGCAGGTCATCTAAGTGTGCAATGATAGAGAAATTTCTAGGATCTATGAGCCAATCTGATGCTCCCACGTGGCAATCAAAGTACAAGTTGATTGGAGAAATTTGGAGGGAAATATAAAGTTAGAATCCCCAATTAAAATTATTGAAAATATCATTCAAAGGTGTGCACCCAATTTTATTTAAGGAAGAAGACATTAATATAATAAAGAATTGAGGAGGAATTATCACAAGAAAATGGGCCCCACACTTGAAATTTCAATCAATGAGGGACTGATTCTACATTTAAATAAAAAGTGCCTTATTATAGAGTTTCAAATTTTATGATAAGATGAATTATTTTATACAAATGTCTGAAACTTTTCCTCCAAATGCCTATCTTCCAGAGAGAGATTTTTGATGCAAATAGGGGCAAAATATAGGAGTATTATAGACCGATGAAAAGCTCTTGGCCGAACCTTTTGATTTTGAAGAGAAAAAAAAGTGCAGGTCTTAGTGGTAAGAATTTATTCAAGAGTTTGTTCAAGTAGGGGTTTTCTCAACTCTTTTCCTTCTTGGTTTTTTTTTGCTCAATCATGACAGTTAGATATCTTTTCTTGCAAAATTGTTATCTGAGTACAAGCCAAATTTGGAGGGGAAAGTCCCAACACCATCATTTTGTCATTGCATGCACTGGGCATTTTAGCAATGATTTTTTCACTAGATTGACATTTCTTCAAAGGGGTTTATCTCATCATTTTAGAGAGATATTTAGCAAGTTTGTTGTGCAAAATGATGGGATTTGATTTGGCTTTTAGTTGGGGAGAGATGAGAGATGTTTTGCACCAACATTAGATGAAAAATGGAAGTGACATTGGGCATCCAACGATTAGATCTAATCATATTCATATACCTATATCTTCTTCTCTCTCTCCTTATTGTACATGGTTGGTTCCATCTTGTTGAACAAGTTTCATTACTGTGTTTCCACCATTCTCAACATTTTTCTATGTAGGAACAACATATTGTACAAATTTCATGATAAAAATGAATGAATCTGATATTAAATCCTTGTGGTTCTTTGATTTTTGAGTTTTAATATCATTGTAAATGATGAACAACAAAGATTATAATGAAAAGATGTTTTGATTTGGTTCTCTCCAATGTGTTAATCAATTAATTTTTAGGATGAAATGAAGCAAGGTTTCTTTCTTCCATTATCTTGTTATGAGATACTCACTTGTCTTTCATGCTTCAATCTAAGGGATTGATTAAATTTTCTTGATAGATATTGGGAATTTGGTGGTCTAACATGGGGATTTAATAAGTAGGTTGAAGTAGAATTGTTCTTATCATCTCATAAGACATTACTTCATAGATTTGAAGTTTTTTCATAAGCTATTATGTAATTTTTTATTCTTCATTACTCCATACCCTCATTGATAAGGTGGTGATCTTAGCTAGATGGTATGCATGTTCTTATTGTTTCACTCATAGATCTTGCTACAATTTATAATCAAAATCCATTTCCCTTTCATGTTTAATAGTTGAAAGTATAATCTCGCTTAGCTTATGGATTCATAGGTTATGTAACTAGCTATTTCATATCTATTTGATTACATAAGTGTAGAAGAATCATGGTATTATTTGTTTTGTTTAGATTCAAGTTCATGTTTTATAAATCTAAGGTCGACCTACTTTGGCTTTGCAAAGCCTGAACTGTAGAAGGATTTTAGCCTTGTTAGTTGGTCTAGGTTCTATCTAAGGTGTATTGATTATGGGAATTAGCTATCCTTAGATGCATTTTGTTTCAACTTCCCGGTAGTTAAAATCCTATCAAATCAGGAGCCAATGGGGTCATAATTTATGGAAGAAGGATTATGATCAACAAGTCCTCCTTGAACATTTGGTATGTCCTTCACATTTTATTAGAGATAGAGTCACTACCTTTCATTAGAATTCAGTCACCACTTTACATTGTTGCCTTTGAGAATAATATATTATTCCCCACATTGATCTCCCTAAATGAAACATTCACTCCTTTATTCTTCAAGTATGAGAGAGAGTCACACCTCTTTATCATGTTTCCCTTTGTAATGATCACAACCTTTCACAATTACCACCCTTTGAAAAAGTTACAATCCTTCACTATTTCTACCCTTTATGTGAGTCATAGCCTTTCATAATTACCACATTTTCAAAGAGCCATAACCCTTCATCAAATTTTCCTTTTGAAAGAGTCACAACCTTTCACAATTACAATCTTTCATTGTAACACTAACACATGGGGATGTCAAGAAGCGAGGACAAAGGGTCTCAATTTTAGGATGACATGGGGATGGAAGGGGGGGAGGGTGGTGGTATAGGGTTATCTATACTATCATATAGAAGTTGAAATGCTAGTTATGAAATGATGTTTCAATTGAACATACCAAATTGAAATACTTAAACATAGAAAACTAGCATCACAAACAAGAAACAATGAATATACAACATAGTAACATAAAGTACACTAAATAGTAAGTTTTAACATTCAAATTTCAAATAGAAATTCAAATTATTAGCAAATAGAATATTCTGATTTATATTATTTCACTTGTATCAAATATCATAAAAATGATCACAATGAATAGCATAAATAAAATCATGTAAAAATGTAGGGAAGGATGGCCTCTAATCATTCCCCAAGCTAAAGTCCTCATCACTAGGACTATTGGACTCCTCACAATCAAGATCTACAAAAGGAACACTAACCATCCCTACATTTGTGTTTGTTGTAGTCTTGTCCTCATCAATCTTAGATGGTTCATTTTGCTCTACATCACATTGTGTTATTGAGATCTCCTTGTTCACACTTGTCCTACAATCTATGATATGAAAAATGCACAAGTTGTTTTCTCTGGTAGAGGAATCCTCCTCTTAATAGAGTGGATGAAGCTATAAGTATCAAATTAATTAGAAACTTGAGAAAAAAAATGAATAGCCAATATGATAATCTTTGACCTCTTTGATCCATGAGATTTCCACCAAAAGATTCAATGTGTTTATGTCATAGTTATAATATCCATCTTTGTCGCATCTCAATAAATTGTAACATAGAAAAATTCATCATGAACCGACACCATTGAGCATCTAACATAGTGACATAAACATACCCTATAGCAATACTAAACTCTAAATAATAATTAGAAATATCAAATTAGCAATTACTTGTAAGAGTGGCAAAATCTGTCCACTCAAAGGAAATCTTGCTAGTAGTATCAATATAATACACCTTAGAAATGCACCTGAAGACCCCTACCTTCACCTTATCATCCTAAATGTGTGTAACACTACCAAGCCTAGTTGTGTACCACTTAGGATTCAATGCATAAGCAACTACATGCAAAGGAGTATTCATCTTGACTCATATGCACTAAATGATTGGTTGAAAGTGCTTATTCCAGAATGCTAAATAGAAGTACTTGTCTTGCACAACCACCCTCATCTAGTCAATCATAAAATTGATGCACTTATTCACCTTTCAAAGGGAAAGTATATCACTATCACAATATATGATCACCTAAAAAATCAATGTAATGATGAACACTATGTATTTTGTATAACCTCCATAATTGATCACTATTTACCATCTCCTCATCATCTTCCCCTACCCTATCTTGGAATGTTCCCACCGCTTCCATTCTTATGTCATAACCATGAGTTCTAGTAGCTCTTGAAACTCAAGAATTCTCTCCAAAATAATGTGAAGGATTTCAACAATACAAATCCATAGATCCCATAGAACATCTGCATGCAAGAACCTATTAGAGAGAAGCAAAAAGAAGAGAAGGCAAGGTTTTTTCTCAATAAATATGCAAGAATATATATATTAGACTAAAAGAATAAGAAGAAAATATAGGAGATCATTCCTTATAGAAGAAGAATGTAAAACTTAGAAGAGAAACCCTAAGAGGTAAACAACATTTTTAATAATTAATATTTGATTATTAAATAGAAATGCAAGTGCATAAAGGTAAATATTAAGAAGGGAGTAAGATAATTTAACCAATGTAATTAAATTAATTATTTACTCTAACACCCCTTCTTAAGATGAGAAACAATGGAGCTACAAACAATGTAAGAAAAAGAAAGGAAACTATAATGTTGAAAGCATAAATGAGCCCCAACAACATGGCCTGATGAGGTACCCAACACAACCAAATATTAGTAGCCCCTATAATAATATATTTTAGGGGCCCCTACAGGTTGGGGAAGGGACCCTATTCTATCTATAGTTCCATTGTTTGATTCATAAATTTTGTTCAAACCCCCATAGCCTCCTCTCACATTCCCTACTATCTATAAGGGCTCCCTCCATGCATACCCGCTATGGCTTATAAGGGGCTCTACTATTCTACTATGAAAACCATAATAATAAAGAGGCAGGCCCTCTACACTATCATTATACTTGCTAGAATAAGTTACCAATTCTATATCCATTGTAAGGTGGGAATCATAGGGTTTGGGAGGTGGTTCTAGTAGGAAGGTGAAATAGAGAAAACCACTTGGAAAAAAACCTACTCCAAAAGGAGATAGAAGAAAGCTAAACAAAAAATAGAAGGAATTAAGGATTCATCACTAAGACCCCCCAAGGACAACTTCCTTCACCCAAAGTATAGAACACATTTGATACCTGTTAGCAACCTACTCTACAGTGGGAATATACTCCAAGATAAGAGAGTCATCCTAAGTCAAATGTATGATGAAGTGCCTATGAAGCTCAATGTGCTTGGTCCATTGATTCTCAACTGGGTTGTAGGAAATTTGTACAACACTCTAATTATCACACCAAAGAAAGGTGGGACTATCAAGAGGAAAACCAAATTCTGTCATCAAGTGTCAAATCCATAAAACCTCCTAACTAGCTAGTACAACTGCTATGTACCCTACCTCTATAAATGATAATGTGTGAGCGTGCTGCTTCTTGCAAGACCATGTGAAAGTACCAGAACCAAGATAGAAAATAAAGCCAAAAGTAGACCTTTGATCATCAATATCACTAGCCCAATTTGAGTATGTATAATTAAAAATGCAATGACCCCATGATGTCTAGCAAATACCATAACATATAGTACCCCAAATGTACCTCAAGATACATTTGGCTACTTGTCAATGAATCTCATGAGGAACATGTGAGAATCAAGAGACAAGTCCAACTATAAAGGAAAGATTAGGATATATGTGTGTCAGGTATAACAAACTACCTACAAGCCATCTATATAAAGTGGAATCCACTATAGGAGTATAGAAAGTGGTAGATAAAAAAACACTTGATTGAAAAGGTGTGGGATCAGGCTTTCAATCAAGAATGTTAAATATATGAATCATATCAAGAGCTTACTTCTACTAGAGTATGGCTATCCCATCTGAGCCCAAATAATAGTGTTGAAGTCCAAGGTCTGTCATCTCAAACTGATCTCTCAAAGCTCGCTGAACACTCTAAATTGTAGAGGGTAAAATACCTATAATAATGACATCATCAACATATATAACAAGTATCAACAGATCAACCCCATGATGTTGAATTTACACTATAGAATTAAAATGATAGCTTGTGAATTGTGATGCAAGAAAGAAGGAATCCATCTTCTCATACCAAGCCCAAGGGGCTTATTTGAGACCATATAAAGACCTCCTAATTATTCCCACCAGAGAAGAGTCCTACAAAAAATCCTAAGGCTACTCCATATAGATATCCTCATGTAGGTCTCCATACAAAAAGGAACTCTACACATCCATTTGAAATATTGTCTATCCCTGAGATGTTGCAAGAGAGAGTACAATGTGAATAGAGTTCATCTTGACGACATGAGAAAAGGTCTTGAAATAATCAATACCATACACCTATGGAAACCCCTTCACAACAAGATATGCCTTGTACCTATCAATAAAACCATATGTAGAAAACTTGGTACGATACACCCTCTTGCACTGAACCAACTTTCTTCCTTTTAGAAGATAACAAAGTTTCCCAAGTGTGGTTCTTCATAAAAGAAGAGTACTCCTCATCCATAACCCTATCTCACTTAGAGTATCCTATTGCCTCTAAAAAACTTTGTGAATCATCTAAAATAACATTACTCAATAGTCCAGTACTAGATGTTTGAGCACAAGTGCAACGAGAATTAGAAGGATCTTTTGCCATAGGTTCAATTACATCAATAGTATCATGAGCCCACTTGGGCACTCACAAAACATTTGGTGGAGGTGAGGAAGGTGAATCATCATTAGGATCTTTCTTAAAGGATACATAATCCTATAGAGGAGAAGAAGAAGTACAAAGAAGTGAGGGAGAAGATGGTTTGTAGGCTCCATCTGAGGATAACACTCATCAAATTGGACATATCACCAAAAGTACCTCTCTAGAATCAGTATCAAACAATATGCACACCTTTACATCCTCACTATAGCCAAAATAGTATGAGTGGCCAACTCTTCCTCTCTATGGCTTTCCTCTAAGAATATTGAATAAATGCCCAAGCCTCACTACCAAAAACAAAGAATGTAGAAACATCAAGCTTGAGATGAGTCGAAGCCTCCTCAAGAATCAAATGTTACAATGCCTTGTGGGGCATCTTATTTTGAATATAGTTGGCACAATTGATTGCCTCATCCCAAAATGAAGAAATCATATCTTGAGACTATATCATACAATTGACCATCTCTCTCATAATTTTATGTTCTTTCGATCAACAACCTCATTCTGTAGAGGGGTATGAGGAACCATGAACTAATGTTGTACACCATGCTCACTACAAAAATATCTTAAATACTGATCCACACATTCCTTGTCATTTTCAGTGTGTATATGCCTGATAGAAAGACTAGACTACTTATCCACAAATATTTTAAAGATTCAAAAACAATCAAAATCATCAGACTTGTACTTCAAGAACTACACCCATGTGCACCTAGAGAAGTTGTCTATAAAGGTAAGTATGTATCAAGCACCTAAATAAGATGGAGTGGGAAATGACATAATATCACTATGTATCAACTCCAACGGTGCATTAGCACGTGAGGATCTACCTATCATAAAGGGATCTCTATGATGTTTCCAAATGCACAACCTCAAAAAACATCGTTAGTACAAGAGATCTAAGTTATCTATGTCACTAGCTCTTGTATACTCATATATTGTAGATATCTATAGTTGACATGGACAAACTACTCATGCCAAGGCTTTCTCACTATGTTTGCATGAGCAACAAGAGAAAAAATTGTAGAACTGAATCTCTCGAAGCCATCAAACTTATATAAATGAAATTGTAAATCAACACTCCCTGTAGCAACAACCAAATTAGGATCATAGAGGTCTTGAATAACTACATCATGTGGTGAGAACCCAACTATGTTACTATATCCAAAATGCCAAATTTGATAGATAGACAAGAGGTTCATAGAATTAGTTGGAACCAATAGAAAATCTTGTAGAGAAAAACCCTCTAAAGAAATAGTGCCAGAACCTTAAACTAAAAGTTGTGTGAAGTCATGAAGTGCAATATTTTTAGTAACTCTTAGAGCAAGTGAGGTAACCAAATCAAGTGAGTGTATCATATGTTGTTGATCCATGTAACTAGAGAAGACAAAGCTCTTGTAGAAAGAGAATTTCTTTCCCATGAAGAAGGAGGTGGTGGCTTCAGTAAAACAATACTATGATGCTACATGGTCTACTCTAACACCTCAAGATGTTTCCAACACTTGGAAACTAGATTTCCTTCCTTGCCACAAAAATTGTAGGGATGACTTGTAAAATTCTTAGTCTTGGAGGAGACTCACCAAACTTACAAGATTTACCCTTCAGAGTGGATATCTTGGTATCTAATTTTGGAAGTGGCTTGGAGGAATGCTCATTGCCAGCTAAATCTATTTTGGGCTTCATTTTCCGCTTCTTTTTTCTTGTAGATGTTTGAGAAACCAATGCTTGTTCTTTGATCTTGTTAGAGAGTCCAACTATGTAATCTTGATTTTCTCTCTAGTCAACCAATCAAGAAAAACCTCAAATGTGGGCATGGTGAATCTAGAACCCAAAACATCTATAGTAGAGTGAAAAGTAGAAGAGAAAATCTAAAAATTCCTTTGAAGCTTTGACATCATGGTAAACTTTAAGGAACCCACTCTAGAAAAAGATATAAATTATTGGCAAATCTTTCATTATTTTTAAAAACCAAAGTATTTTTATCAACGAATCTCTCAATTTTTTAATTTTAAATATTATTTACATTGGCAATTATTTTGGAATCATATTTTGAGTAGAAAATATTGGTGAATCTCAATAATAAGAGGAAGTTTGCTAATCATCATGGAATATTACAAATCAATATTGAACATGTTTTATCTCATGGAAATTATGAGGATACTTACATTATATTTTAAATCAATAGTGAAAACTAAATATTGGTAATATATCCTTAAAGTAACTAATAATTATGATAATGGTCAAAAGAAAAAGCCCTAGAGATCATCGTTAGAAGAAGCTTGGGAATGACGAGCAGGACAACTGTGATGAAGAGGAGGCTATGGAGTCTGAAGATGAGGAAAAGGAGAGACATGAGGAAAAAAAGGAAACCTGGGGTGGGAAGAAATGCAAGAGGGTGGGCACGGAGGATGAGAGGTTGCAGTAGGACTTAGACTCTTCTCCGCTCCCTCTCTCCCCTGTCCATCCCCAAGTCCACCCAAAGGAGAAGATAAAGGATAGTTTTGGAGTTGAGGGGGGGGCGCGGGGGGGAAGGTGCTGGCCAAAGATAAGAGGAAAGCCTGGAGAAATTTTAATGTGAGGACTTCGAAAATGGCTATTTTCAGAGAAGTGATGAACCCCTAGATCCTGGTGGACAGCCAGGAGGAACAACGTCTTGAAGAGCTCATTAACCCTGCGATTATGGAAATCTCTGATAATGCTAGGGAATCTAGGATGAACCTCTTGAAAAATGTCCGCAACAACATGATAGACAATTACAAGTCAATCAAGTGGATTTTTCATGAGCTGGAGGAGGTTAAGGAGAAGGCGGGTCAAAAGGAAGGAGCCAGGAATCTAAACGGCCTAGAGAAAGGGATAGATTATGATGATAGGCATAGCCTAGCGAAAAGGAGGATTCAAAACTTGGAAAATTACAATCACAATTTGTCGAGCCAAACAATCTCACTGCTCAACTCAATTAATAAAAACATTTTATCTTTAAATGATTGGCTTAAAGATAGAGGCATGCAGGGGGATGTGGATGGAAACGATAGGGGTAAATCTAGATTTGATGTTGATAATACCACTAGTATCACTTTTTCTACTCTGGACCAAGAAGAACACAAGACTCACCAGTAGGAGGCTAAGGAGAACCAGATGACCCAGGAGGCTACCCAAGTCATGCAGGAGCTTGATAGAAAGATCGAGGATTAGTTCCTATCTTCTTCCTTTTTGGCTGGCTTTTTGTTTTGGCTTTTGACTGTTTCATTTGCCTTGTCTTTTCTCTTTGGCCTTTATTTATTTGGCTGGGCCTAGTGCTTATTATCAGCCTTTACACTTGTTACTTTTGTGGCTGGGCTTCTAACGCTTATTTTTAGCTTGTTACATTTTAACTCTTAGGTTTCAAGATCCCTGTAAAACCTGTTTATCTAATCAAAAACTAATAATTATGATAATTATTGGTGAATTAATTTTAATTTCTTCAATAATATATAATATTTAGGTGAATCAAATCTAATTAGTATCGAATATTGTGGTGAATCTTTGAGTTTAAATTTTTTAATGAAGTAAATTATTGAGTGATTTTAAATATTTTAGAACTAAACTTATAAAAAATTGGCAATTTAGGTTACATTAAATCATAAATTATTAGCCCAATTACTAGTAAAAATTTTATAAAATTCGCAAAATTATAAATATTCACCACTAAAAAACACCCTGTTTGAAAAAATCAGGTAAATAAACTCTTGATCAATTTTGTTCTTACCACAACCTTGTAGAAAGGATCTCTATTGTTTTAATTTCATCATAAAGTCCTCAATAGAGAGAAAGGATTTGGTACTAATGAAGTTAACTTTGCTTTAATATGAAGTGATTCAAACTCATTGATAGTGCCAAAAAGTCCTTCAAACTTTAACTATACAGCTTGAGGAGTGGTACAACTATCGAGATGAAAGAGAAAATTGTCTCTAACATGTAAAGATAACAAACCCATAGCCTAATCCATATTGTCTACATACTGCATAAACTCAAAAGGGTGTGTCAACTAAGGCTTAACCTCAACCAAATAGGACCATAACCCTCGTAAACTAAGAAGTCTTGTCATACAAGTTTTCCAGAGGTGATAATTGTGCAAGGAAAGTGGCTCAATAGAAGATGAGCCTACCATGTTATGAACTGTACCTCAACTACTATCGCTTTTTATTATTTTATTAGAAATCTTTTAGAACTAGAAAGAAGATGCAGAAGGTTTTTTATTTTTGTGTTTATAGATTCTAGTTTTCTAATACAAATGACAGAAAGCAGGAAAGTCAAAAAAAAAAGTAATTTAGCAATAAAGGCTTCAAACTTAGATCATGTGTACCTGTAAATATTTTTGATATAAGAAAACAAAAAATCTAGAAAGTGCTAAAGAAGAGCTTTGTGGATGTTTCTTCGAATAAAAAAATGGAGCTAAAATTAAAATGTGTATTGTGTCAATACAACCCTAGTAGACAAAACAATGTTTTCCTCTCCTATCAATGGTGTCCAAAATAGATGTGTTTTATATCAAAATAGGGGTTTTTGGGTGTTGTGAGCTCAACAATGAGGTCCATATTTTCTCAAAGTGCTTCAAAAAATAGTGACCTCATATTGCAATAAAAATATTTTAAAAAACATATATGATCCACTCAAACCCTTGTTCTTCTAATAGCTTCAAAAAATGCAAACAAGATGCAACATATCTGAGTCAGATAGCATGAAGGATAGGAGCAATATAAATCTACAGATCTTGTAGAACACCTACATATAAGAACATATCATAGAGAAGAAAAGATAAGAGAAGGCAAGGGTCTGGGTTTATAAATATGTAGGAATATATTTATTAGACTAAAAGAATGGGAAGAAAATACAAGATATCAAACCTCATAGAAAGAGATTGTAAAATCAAAAAGGGAGACAGTGAGAGGTAAAAGGAATTTAATAATTGATATTTAAATATTAAATGGTAATGAAAGTGCATAAGGGAAATATTAAGAAGAGAGTAAAGATAATTTAGTCAAAGTAATTAAATTAATTCTTTACTCTAATAGAACATTATACAATGCATACCTAGTCTCAACTAGTTTTAAGAACTCTTATGAAGAGTGCATGTGAAGTGTGGTGGTCCTAGATAAATATTTGCACATCTTTCTCATCATTGACCACTCCTCTAATCTAATTAATCTTGAGGATCTCCTTGAGTAAATTTTTCATGGCATGCACACAATATGGAGTCCACTAAATATATCTACAGGTTGCCTTAACAAGTTTCCATGTAGCTCTGCACACATGTGTTGTATCTATCACTACTTGGGCCACACTTTGTTGCCTAGACTCAAGCCTCTGTGAGGACTTGAAATCAAAAATCAACATCTTTCTAATGTCTTGAACAATTTACTAGCCTCAAAAAGTATGAACCTTTTGTGGATGTAACTTTTATGTTGAGTGGATTATGACCAATGTCTATCTACCCATCCATAACTGTGTTGCCTCTAAACTCTATCCAACATGCTTTCATCTACTTCAAAACAATGATCTTGTTATATTGGTTATCCAAAGACATGGTCCTCAATTTGTGCTCACATAGTGGTACAAATGATGCCCCCTCTCCCTTATCACCACGAACATCATCTCCTTATAATAAGGAGATTGAGCTACATTCGATAACATGTCATTGAAAAAGAACTTGCCAAAGGAATCCTCTATTTGATCCTTTATGCACAAATTAAACAAATCAACTATGGATTAACTTGAACTTAATGCCTTGGGTTTCCTCTTGTTGCCCTCTTCTTTTGAACTTTAAACGGATGAAGGTATTGAAGTTGATTTTGACTTAATTCTTGCTCTTTATTGTATGATACGAGTAGAATTATGGTGTTGCCCCTGTGAATGCTAAATTACATGAACCTATTTCTTAGCATCCACAATAATAGGCACTACAACAACACTACCATCATAAGTGCCCCATTTTTATCTCAATTCTATACTTGATTTTTTTAGGATCCATACAAAAATGACACATACTCACTCCATATCCTATCCAAAAGAGTAAGTGTGCATTTAATCAAGTGATGGTCCCAAACTATTTTGCACAACAAAAATTGCATTTCCATTTCCTGTGCCATGAATTTTTGGCATTGGAGCTGATACTCATACTATGAATTATTTGGGATACTTTTGATCATAAGGACCATTAGCAATCTTTGTCAAGACTTGAAGTTAGTCCAATAGAAATGTAACTATATCAGGCTTCAAGATCATCCCCATGGTTACTTGCCTCATTCTTAGGCTCATATTTTAATAGACTTGTATCATTGTGATTAATTTCCATCACATCTCCTCTATATGCATGACTATGAGAAACTATTTTGATACTACATTTACATAGTAATTTTTTTCAGCCTAATCAGTAATTTAAAATTATAAAAAATAACTTATTAAGAAATAAGTTTGAAGTTTTATCCTAATTTAGAAATTCAAATAACAAAAAATATGTTACAAAACTGAAAAACACAAGAATGTTTTTTTTATAAAATGATAATGCATTGAACATTTAGTTTTAGAAAAGAAAATAAAAATAGGAAAATAAAACCAAAAAAATAGAGTCTAAAAACCTACCCTATGCTTGATGAATCGCTTCAAGGAGGTGTAGAATCTTCCTCCTCCTCTTTGTCTCACTTTTGCTTTACTTGCAACCACTTCTTACTGTTGAAACAATTGGTTAATTGTGTATTGTCTTTGATGTTACATAAAATGTCATATCTTTGCTAGTTAGTGTATGCCAAGCTCACTTGGGAATTGAAGATATTTTCCAAGTTTAGAAGATAGTGTCTACCGAGTTCACTTGGGAGACAAAGAGAAGTTCACAAAAGATTGAGTGTTAACCGAGTTCACTTGGGTAACAAAGGGAAGTTCGATGGAACCAATGTTAATCGAGCTCACTCAATTACCAAAGGAACTTTGTGAAGATGCATTGTTAACTGAGTTCACTTGGTTGACATAGGAAAATCATTTTTGAGTTAGTGTCTATCAAGCAAGGTCGGCTAACGAAGGATTTTCTTGCTTTGGCATACTAAGTTCAATGGATTTGTATAAGAATTTTCCTTAGGGGAAAATAACATCAAGATCAAGAAGCTCAAACTCTAGCACAATATGGATCAATAATGGATAATCATAATAAAAATAATGAGAATATCACATGTGTACATACACACTAGAAGTGTCTATATATAAAGGCCTCTAGACTGACTAGGAGTTAGCAAAGTGATAAGCCTTACAACTAAACACATGTCCACCAAGAGTGGATTATCCTCCATTGAGCATAGAAGTTAGTGCGATGATGAAAGAATAAGATTACATAGGTGTATCTCATAAAGAGATATTGTAGACACCATGTGCTCAATTGGAGTGCAAACAACTATGTTGTCTACATGACAACTCAAATGAATATGCAAACTCTTATGTTGTTACCAAGACAACTCATATAACTATGCATACTCCTAGATATCTATAAGATAATGCATTTAACCCAAGTAAACTTAAGTAAATAATAATTAATTATTTACACTAACACCCCCCCCAAGTGCAACTTAGGGGAATGCACTTAAGATCACAAAAGCTATGATGAAAATGCATGATGGGTCCCTGCTATTAGGCCATGTTAGGTACCCATGTACAAATGCAATGCAATGCAATCTCTCTAAAAATAGAGAAAGAGGGAAAACCTCATGGGAAAAACCATCCCCCAAAAAGAGAGATAAGTACAATAAAGAAGGGAAGAGTCATGTGACCCCATTGGTGAAATATCCTACACCCTTAAGAGATCTCGCAAACGAAGATACTTGACCTCAATGAAGGGTTTGGTGAAGATATCTACAACTTGCTTTATTGTAGGAAAATACTGCAATGCAATGACCTACTCATGTATCAAATCTCTAATGTAGTGCATATGAACCTCAATATGTTTGGTCCACTGATGTTGAATTGGATGTTTTGAGATCTTAATAGCACTTTGATTATCACAATGTATGACTATAGGTTTAGGTATGTCAAATCCAAACTCCTTTAGAATATGCTATAACTAAATAGCTTTTGTAGCTCTAATGATAGCTCCTCAATACTTAGTCTCAGTAGAAGAAAGAGCAATATTATTTTGCTTCTTACTCTGCCGACAAATGGGGCCAGAACCAAGATGAAATATGTAACTTGAAGTAGACTTGCGAGAATCAAGATCCCCTGCATAGTTTGAGTCTGTATAACCAACCAACTGAAGTGAAATACTTGTTGCATAGTGTATCCCATGTGTATGTGTACCTTGTATGTAGTGCAAGATGTGTTTGATGGCCTCCCAATGAAGCTCATGTGCCTCTTGCATGAAGCGAGAAACCATGCCAACTGCAAAAGCTATGTCAAGGTATGTATGTGTCAAGTAAATGAGACTCCCAACCAACTATGTATACAATGTAGCATCAACAAGTGGAGAGGAACATTTGGCCTCTAACTTAACACTTGAAAGAAAGGGAGAAGGTGCAAGCTTGTACTCACTCATATGAAATTGAGAAAGTAAATCAAGAGCATACTTGGGTTGTGAAAGTGTGATACTAACTGAAGATTGTGTGATCTCAATACCAAGGAAATAATGAAGTAAACCCAAATCTATCATAGCAAATATGTCCTACAAAGAAGTCTTGACATTGGTAATGATGGATGAATTACTTCCTATAATGATCAAGTCATCTACAGAAAGCACGAGTATTATATGTGAGTCATCCCTCTGAAGAACATAGACATTTGAATCTAAATGACACCTTGTGAATCTTGTTGAGAGTAGGAAGGAATCCATCTTGGCATACCAAGCCTGAGGAGCTTGCTTAAGACCATAGATAGACTTCTTCAACTTGCAAACCAAATTAGAATCTTGTATGAATCCCTGAGGCTACTCCATATAAATCTCTTCAAGAAGATCACCATTCAAGAATGCACTCTTCACATCCATCTAATGTACAACCCAACCATGAGCTACAACAATAGCTAGTGTCAAATGAATGGAGTTCATCTTAGCTATTGGTGCAAAGGTCTCAATATAGTCAATACCAAGAACTTGTGAGAAACCTTTGGCAACAAGTCTTACCTTATGCTTATCCACACTTCCATCTGCTGCAAACTTGGTATGATAGGTCCACTTGTACCAAACCAACTTTCTTCCCTTAGGAAGAGGAAGAGTTGTATTCTTCCTCCATGGCCTTGTCCCATTTAGGAACCCTTGATGCTTCCTTAAATGACTTTGGATCAAAAGAAATGGAAATATAAGCACGTAGAAATTATTTGTGTTGTCACCTTGTCCTCCTAGTATTTGAAGGATTTCCCACCAATGAACCTGCTGAATCAAGTGTTTGTTGTGCCCAATGAGCTCTAGTGGAAAAAGAAGAAGGAATATCCTCAATTATTTGTGGACCCTATGAAGGTGGTGTCCTATGAGCCAAAGTTGATGAAATATCATCTTTCATGTCACTATCATCACTATCATCAGTTTCCATGAAGGAGGAAGGAGGAGTTGAAGGAGCCAAACTTGGACAAGTCTCTTCAAAGTGAACACTCCTCTCAAAGAAAATTTCATTTGTTTCTAGATCCATGAGTTTGTATGCCTTAAGATGGTCAAGATATCCAACAAATATACAAGGTTTAGTTTGAGGTTCCAATGCCTTCTATTTTTGTGGAGGTATCCTTGCCCATGTTGGACAACCAAAACCTTTAAAATGATTTACACTTGGTTTTCTTCCACACCAAGCCTCAAAAAGTGTAATTCCATCCAAGGCCTTATGGAGACTTCCATTTTGGATGTAATTGGCACAACACATGGCTTCTGCCCAAAAAAATTCATCTAGAAACTTATGTTGTAGCATACAAGTGGTCATCTCCTTAAGGGTTCTATTCTTTCATTCAGCAACACCATTTTTTTGTGAAGTGTATGTAACTAAATGTTGAAGATCAATACCCTCATGAGTACAAAATTCTATAAGCCTTGAGTTCACATATTCCCTTCCATTATCTATTCATAGAATCTTGATGGCTTTCCATGATTGCTTCTCAACTTGAGCTTTGAAGGTGATAAACTTATCAAACACTTCACTCTTATGAGAAAAAAATATGACCCAAGTGTAGCATGAGAATTCATCAATGAAGGTGAGAACATAGCGAGCCTTTCTAAATGATGGTACTAGAATGGGCCAGCTACATCACTATAAACCAATTCAAGAACAACAATAGCTCTCGAAGACTTCCCCTTGTCAAACTTCTCTTTGGGATGCTTACTTGCTTCACAACCTGAACATACACCTTTTGAATACTTGACTTGAGGTTGACCAATGACCATATCCTTTTTGCTAAGTTGTTGAAGGTAGCAATAATTGAGATGTCCAAACCTCTCATGCCATAGTTTACTTTATAAATTTGAGTAGGTCAACAAGGCAAGGGAAGTGGACTTAGACACAAAATGAGAAAAGGAATAAAGTCTTGTATCATGATTAGCCTTACCAATTGCCACCATAGACTCATCCTTTAGATTTTTCACCACAACTGAATCAGGAAGGAACTCTACTTTGTTACCACATCCATAGGGAGTTATTTGGTAGATTGAAAGAAGGTCCATGCTAAGGTTGGGAACATGAAGAACATCCTTGAAGACTCCATTGTCCAACTCAACATTTCCTTTTCCTTCAACTTCCACTTGAGTGTCATTTCCCACATAGATGTAAGGTACATGTGATGGTTTCAAAGAGGAAAAATGCTCCCTTGAAGCACCCATATGATGTGTAGCTCCTAAATCAAGAACCCATTCCTCATAATTGTTTGTACTTGCTACCAAAGCTTGTCCCTTACCTTTTGAAGTGGTTGAAGATCCCTTATCCTTATAGGTATTTGGTACATCAATTTTATGTTTCCTCATTAAGTTTAGCAACTCGTCAATCTTCCTATCATTACACTCATGTTCATCATGACCATTCTTCTTACAATAGGCACAAGTTTTCTTATCCCTTTTGTTGAGTTGTTTCGCTTCTTATTGTTTTTGGAAAAAGACTTGCCTTGTTGTCAAGAAGATTTTTGTATGGAGGAAGATTGATGCGAGGAGGTAGATTGATGTGTGTCATCTTGTGGCTTAGCCTTCCACTACTTTTTCTTCTTGCTGGAATTTTTACCACCTTGATTCTCTTCATTAGCTACCAATGCTTTGTTCTTAGAAGACTAGAGAATTACCATACTAGCTTTTCATGTTTTAAGACCAACATTCCTGAAAATGACTCAAATGAAGGCTTAGTGAAGGCACTACCCATTGTTAACTTGTGAGTATTATAACTAGAAACGAAAGTTGCACATTCAAGAGGAAGATGAGTCATCACATGTTTGATCAACTTTTCATCCTTGATGGGTTCACCACAATCCTTAAGTTATGACCTATACATGTCTACTTTGGTAAGATAGTCTTTGATGGTGTCAAAACTCCTAGGATCCAATTTGAGAAGATTGTCCTCAATGGTGTAGGCCATATCTTCATCTACTACCACATACAATGCTTTACGTTTATCCTAGACTTCTATTGGATTGTTAAGGTTTCTGATGTAATATTTGACAAGATTTGAGACATTCTTTAACAAAGTTCCTAGGGCCATTTCTTCTTTTGATGCTCATTCTTCTTTATTGGACTCATCAGCATCATAAAAAAATTTCTTTATTGCACTAATTACATAACGTAGTAAACCTTTTTCAACCAATGGTTCATTTATCTTTTCTTTCCAAGTAGCATAATTATGTGGTGTTAACTTAGAAAAATAACTCATAATGCAAAAGAAAGAGCACAATATCAAGGAGACACAAGAACACAAGACAACCCCCCTTCCCCCCCCCCCCCCCCCTTTCACTCAATCAAAGAACCCCCCCCTCCCCCTCCAAATGAATGCTTTGGAAACTTTATATGTAGTGCATTTACAATAGGCCACTTGTCAAAATGGACAAAAGTGGACTTTTAAGTTTGCTACTGACAACCTCCTCTTGGAGTTCAAATATGGTACTTAGCAATGTTGCTCAGATATACAACAAATTTGAAGTTTAATCAAAGAAATACAATGCAAAAAAGGACTTATTTCTAAAAGTGTTATTTCTATTGACACATGTCTATAATCTAATTGAAGATCTAGAAAGTGGATGAAAAAAATTCACTTTCAAAAAAAATGGAACCTAAATATGTGTCCAAATGAGCCTGAACTAAACCTTTGAAGTTGCAAAAATCAAGATTTGTGATTTGTAGAAAAATTCAGGAACATAGATCTCAAACATCTTACACCAATGTGTAGATCACAAAATTCTACCCCAAAACAAAAAAAAATTGCTCAAAAAAAGGAGGCCGTATGAGGGAGATATCGTTGTTTGAAAATCACCTCTACAATTATTTTTCCTGAATCACCGCCGTCGCACCTCCAAAAATCAATTAACTCTAGATTACATCTCAGATGTCTGATTTTGATAAAACAAAAGTCAATTTGGGGGGTTTTTTGACCTTCTGAATATGATGCCAATATCAGATTTGCACTAGCAAGCTCCAATCTTGTCTTGCAAAAAAAATCTCTCCTACTGGCCTAAAAGGCCAATTTTTTTGCAAAATTTTTGAAATAAAATGCAAATACAAAAAGAAAAAATGCAGAGATACAAAAAAATTCAAATCTAAATAATTAATTACCTAAATCTAAAGAGGTCATACCAATTCTATAAATCAAGCCTTCAGGTTCTGATTTGCAAAAAAAATTTGCCTCAAATTTGACTATGGCCTAGGGTAGGCAAATTTATAGTCAAAATTCACTAAATTTATCCTCCAAATGCAATGGTGAGGTTCTCTTTGGCTCTAGATGCTCCTAATAGCTATAGATTCTCTAGATCTAAATCAGGGTCCTCTAAGAGGTGAAACAAAAATGGTCTCCAATGGCTACGTGAAGAGAAGCTCCCTCAGCTTTGATACCATGTAGGAATTTTCCTTAGGAAAAAATAACACCAAGATCAAGAAGCTCAAACACTAGCACAATATAGTCCAATAATGGATGATCATAATAAAAATAACGAGACTATCATATGTGTACATACACACTAGAAGTGTCTGTATGTAAAGGCCTCTAGACTAACTAGGAGTTAGCAAAGTGATAAGCCTCACAACTAAGCACATGTCCACCAAGAGTGGATTATCCTCCATTGAGCACAAAATTTAGTGTGATGATGAGAGGATAAGCTTACATAAGTGTATCTTGTAAAGACATGTTGTAGACACCATGTGCTCAATTGGAGTGCAAACAATTGTGTTGTCTACATGACAACTCAGATGAATATGCAAACTCTTGTGTTGTCAACAAGACAACTCATATAACTACCATACTCCTAGGTGTCTATATGATAATGCATTTAACCTAAGTAAACTTAATTAAAGTGTAATAATAATTAATTATTTACACTAACAATTTGCTTGTTTATTCTAGCTGACTGAGGAGATGAATATTAATTATTCTAAGTTATATCCAAGCTGATTTGAAAATGCATAAAGTATAAATATAAGGTCAAGTTGAGGATTGAATGTGTTCAAGTGAATGGAATAATAGAAGATGCTTAGAGGAAGCGAATTAGAAGGATAAACATAATATCCTTGTGGAGCTACAAATATACATTCAATTAGAAAGGATCAAGTATACAAGCCAAAATTAAGATCTGTAATTAGCAATTCAGTTGCATCAGAAATTAGATCATCTCATTGTTACTCTATAACCATTGTAGCAATGATCTAAATCTCTTAATAGAGTTGGCTTAATAGTTATTTGTAAATCCTTTAACAAGGTGGCATTTCTAGATTGAAGTGTCTAAAGACCTCTAACAAGGCCACTCCTAATAGGGTGATTAAATCTTCTAACAGGGTCACACCTAACAGTATGTTTTGTAACCTTTAATTGGGTTGGCTCCTATCAAGGCTTACTTCAAAAGAGTGAAGACTAGTAACTAGTTGCAATTGGTGGTTTTCCCTAAATTGGGTTTCCACATTAAATCTTGGTGTCACTTGTTCTCATGCTATTTCTTTTATGTGTATGCAACTAAGTTAATTAAGGTTAATCATAGAAAGCATCTTAAGATTTTCATGTTAAGTATTTGTCAAGTTACAGTTGCTATTTCAGTGCTTACCGAGTTACATCATTTACTAGTGTAAACTATGTACCTGTGTTTTTTCCAAGCATCAATATTTTCTATGAAGTTTGTGTTCTATGTTGACATCTAAGGGATCTGAGATTTATTTTATTAGAAATTGATTCACCTCTCCCCTCTTAGTTACTCCTCTTATATTTCCAACAATTGATATTAGAGCTTCTTGGTGCTTGAAGAGAAGGTTTCAAGGAACTAAGCTAAAGATCAAGATGTCTTATATAAGAGAGATTCCCAAGCTGAATAGAGATAAATTTGAGGCATGGTAGGAACTTATGAAGTTACACCTAGAAACCATCAGTGATTCAAGTTTGAAATATCTGGAAAATGCTTACAAGGCTCCTACTAGAACATTGATTGTGGAATATATTGCTAAACAGAAAAATCATAACATCATGATGATTGACATTACATTAGCTCTTAAAAATGTTGAATTTGATGAGGTTAAAGGATGTGCCACTGCTCATGACATGTTGACCAAACTGAAGGATATCTATGGAGGTGATGATAATGTGGAAAGAGCCAAGGTAGAAAGCTTGAGAGGGTAGTTTGATCAGATGAAGATAAGAGAGGATGAAAACATTGCAAAATATATTGAGAGTATCAAAGCTAGTGCCAGTGCTATCAAAGCCTCTGAAGGAACAATTAAAGATGTGATAGTGGTAAGTAAGGTATTCAGAACCCTTCTTCCTATTAATGCAATCAAAGTGTTTTCTATTCAAGAAATGAGATGTGATCCAAATAGCTAGATAACTTTGGATGCTTTAGTTGGAAGATTGATTGCATTTGAAATAGATAACTATGATAATTATACTAATTGTTCTAGCAATCTTGAGTCTGCATTTGAAGCCAAGTTATCACTTAAGAAGAAGAAATCTACAAAATCTAAAGGCAAACAATCTAAGAGTGAAGAGGAAGACAATTCTGAGAATGATCTTGAAGCCATTGAAGAATTGCTTGCAAGAAGGTATCCCAAAGGAAAAGGAAAGTATAAAGGTAAAAATCCTTTAATTTTTTTCTCTTATGAAGAGGTTGGACACATTGCTGCAAGATGTCCAAACAAAGAAGACAAAGATGAAAAGAAGCACAACAAGTACAAAGGCAAGAAGGATTTCAAGAAATTCAAGGACTACAAGGACAAAGTTAAGAAGTCTTATTTTATGGCTAAAGATTTAGATAGTAGTGAAGATGATGAAATGGTATATATTTTTGTAAAAGACAAATCTGACGAGGAAGGAGATAAAATAGCACTTATCTCTCATGTTAGCAAAAATGATGCATGGATTATTGATAGTGGTTGTTCACATCATATGACTAGTGACAAAAAAAAATTGAACATATGGAACATTATGATGGTGGAAGTGTGAGATTTTAAAATAATGAACCATGTTACATAAAGGGAAAAGGTTGTATCTCACTAACCAATGAACTTAGATGTGGTAATGCTAATTAGATTGAAGGACTAAAGCATAATCTACCGAGTGTGGCACAATTGAATAACTTTAGATTCAAGGTAGAATTCATGAATGGAAAGGCCAAACCACTAGATGGAAAAGGAAATCTAGTTAGGTTTGGTAAATAAACCAAAGGTAATCTATTCTAAATTGTCATATTAGTAAGATGGGCAAGACAAGTTTCAAAAGCAAGAACTATCATTTTGAAGAAATCTTTGAGCTAGTTCATATAAACTTATGTGGACCTATTGGAATATAGATCTACAGTGGAGATAAGTATTTTTCTCTTTTTGTTGATGACTATTCTAGAATGATGTTTGTAATGTATCTGAAAGAGAAATCATAAGCTTTTCAAAAGTTTAAATGGTATCTAACAAGAGTGCAGAAGTAAACTAGAAAGAAGCTGAAATTTTTGAGGTCAGATAGAGGTGATGAATTCATCTCTAATGAGTTCAATGAATTCTGCATTGAAAGAGGAAATAAAAGACAAGTATCATCCCTCGGTACACCTCAACAAAATGTGATAGCTGAAGGAAGGAACAGATCCATCATGGATTGTGCAAGAACTTTGATGATGGGTGAACCCACAATAATGGGTTCCACTTTAATGGGATGAACAAAAATGAAAAAAATTGCAAAATGAGAAATTGAGTTTACCATATGTTCGCGCGAACCTTTTTTTATCATGTTCGCGAGAACATATTTCGTATGTTCACGCAAACATATGTGATAAATATGTTCACACAAACATGATTTGCATGTTCGTGCGAACATATGTTCCCCCGAACATGGTAAACGTGTTCGCACGAACGCCATGTTCGCATGAACATGCAAAATCACAAAAAAATTAACCTTTTTTTCATTTTTTTTTTGCTCTTTTGACTACCATAATTGTAGGAGAATGATCTCCCACTGTAAAATTAAAAATGTCAAAATGTGCTGCTCGGAGCAAGCTTTCCAACGACTATAATTTTATTACATAATTTAATCATTAAGACTTTCAAATATGAGTTTAACTCATTATAGGTTCATTATCGATTGAACATCAACCGATTTTGACACCTCCGGAAAATTAGTAAATTAGGTCAAATTTTTTTTGAAAAATATGGAGGAACTGGCTTATTGAGATACCTTTCTATTCAAACAAAAAAAAAATGGTTTATGATAAATTGACTTCAAATTATCTGTGTCAAACGGAACGTATGTCTGAATTACGGTTCATGTCACTTCAAAACTTCATAAACTATACAATATTCAACCAAAATAAATCAAACCAAATGCATCCTCTGGATATTGATGTTACAAATCTAACGTTGAAAGAATTATTTCATTATCATTTCTAGAAAAAAAGTTGTGTGTCAAATGGACTGGCACGTTTTAAAATATTGAATTTTATTATGTACCACTTTTCGGAGGAGATAAAAAAAATTGACATAAATAAATTTTTTTTTTTAGATTAAAAAATATGGTTACAAAGTAGGAACAAAGTACTCAAAATCACTAATTTATGTCATCTTGAAATTATTTATAGTTTTGGAGATATAGTCACTTGAACGTGACATTTGTTGCAAAAATATTGATTTCAGTGTCAAAATTGGTCAAAAAGTGGAACCCATTATTATGGGATCACCCTGATAGAAAAGAATGTTGCAATAAAATATTGGAAGGAAGAAATATGTACTGCAGTGCATACCTTGAATAGAGTACAACTAAAGAAAGACTCAAATCAAACTCCTTATGAACTATGGTATTACTACAAACCTAATGTAAGTTACTTGAAATTATTTGGTAGCAAATGTTATATTCTGAAAAAGACTAGGAAAGTAAAATTTGATGTCACAGGTGATGAAGGTATATTCGTAGGATACTCCAACAAAAGTAAAGCATATAATTGTTTGAATTTATCCACTCATAAGATCATAGAAAGTGCACATGTGAGAAAATGAGTTTGCAAAAAAGAATGAAGAAGAGAGCAACAAGAGGGTTACAAAGGTTTATTTACTATGAACTTGATACATTGCCAAGTATAATTGAAAGTCATGAGACTTCACCTCCCAAGTCCCCAAAATCTCTAGAAGCACTTGAGTTGCAACCAATACAACTTGAGTCACAATCTGAAGGACCCGAGTCATAATCAGAGGCTACCAAGTTACAACTACAAAAAATTGAGTTTGAAGGACCTAAGTCATAGACAATGGAACCTAAGATTGAATAGAAGATCATGGTGAGGATAGTGGAACAAGTTCTAAATTCAAAGTACCTGTGTTAGCAAGATATGTCAGAAGGCACCATGCACCTGATCAGATCATTGGAGAAAAGTCAAATGGTACAATGACAAGAAACAAATTGAAATGTACATGTTTTCTTATTGAGTTTGAACCTAGATCAGTTAAAATGCTTTGGATAATGAAAGTTGGATTGAAGCTATGAATGAAGAGATAGAACAAATAGAGAGGAATAAGACCTGGACTCTTGTTCCTAGACCCAAGGATAAGAATGTAATTAGCATAAAGTGGGTTTTTAGAAATAAGTTGAATGGAGATGGAGAAGTTTCCAGAAACAAAGCAAGGTTAGTATGCAAAGGTTATTCTCAAGAAGAAGGTATTGATTATGGTGAGACTTTTTCTCTTGTGGCAAGATTAGAAGGTGGTAGAACTCCATTTTCTTATGTTGCACATAAAGGATTTAAGATTTATCAAATGGATGTGAAATCTTCATTCTTGAATGGAATTCTTGAAGAGGAAGTTTACATAGAATAATCTGAAGCTTTTGTAGATTCTAGTAAAAGGGATATGGTTAGTAAATTGCACAAAGCATTGTATGGTCTCAAGCAAGCTCTCAAAGCTTGGTATGAAAGACTTCATAACTACTTGATAAAGATTGGTTTTCAAAGAACAAATGATAACAAAAGCCTATATATCAAAGAAGGACCAAACAAGAAGATTGTAGTTGCTGAAATCTTTTTAGATGACACAATGTTTACTAGAAATGATGACTTATGCAAAGCATTTTTAGAAGAGATGAGTAAATAATTTGAGATGTCCATGTTTGGAGAGATAAAATTCTTTGTTGGATTCTAGATTCAATAGAAGAAAGATGATATCTACATTACTCAATCCAAATATATCAAGGAGATACTAAAGAAGTTTGGAATGGAAGATTAAAGACTAGTTGGAATACCTATTTCTATTGGACATAATCTTTCCAAGAATGATGATTCCAAAGAGGTAGATCAAACCACAAAAAGATCACTGATTGGAAAACTGCAATATGTAGTGCATACAATGCCTGATATTGGATTAACAGTTGGTATGGTGGAAAGATTCTCAACAAATCCTAAAGAAAATCACATGATGAAATCAAGAGAATTATTGGGTATCTAAAAGGTATTGAACTAGAATATGGATTATGGTACAAGAAAGGAGGCAATTTGGATTTAAAGGCCTTCATAGATGTTGATTAGGAAGGAAGTGTTGATGACAAGAAGAGCACTAGTGGTGGAGCATTATTTCTTGGTAAAAGACTAGTGTCTTGGAAAAGTAAGAAGCATAATTGTATTTCTCAGTCCACAGCAAAAGTAAAGTATGTGGTAGTAGAAGTTAATTGCTCCAATGTTGTTTGGTTCAAGAAACTATAGGAAATTATGAATATAGAGATCAAGGATCCAGTGGTTATATTTTGTGATAACACCAGTGCAATTAATATATCAAATAATCATGTGATGCATACCAAGACCAAGCACATTGCAATAAAATATCATTTTTTGAGAGAATTGGTGCAAGATAAAGAGGTAAGATTGGAATATGTGAATACCAAAGAACAAATTGTAGACATATTCACTAATCCATTGCCTAAGGATGATTTTTGCATCTAAGAGGTAAGTTAGGGGTTATTCTCCTATCTGAAGCTCACTAAATGAAGTTTAGTGATGCATCAACTAGAGCATGTTGAAGATCATAATTGAAGAGGGCAAAATGCATATGAATTAGTACACAAGGTACATTGATATTCACTGAACATTTTCTTTGGCATAAGATGCCAAAGAGGGAGAGTTTGCTATCAATATAAATTTTATAAATATGAAGAGTTCTATGATGAGGGAAATTCTATAGAGAGTTTAGTTAGAGATGTCGAAGAGGAAGAACTTGGTCTGAAATATTTAGAGCTGATATCAAAGAGGGATTGTTTGCTATCAGAAGTTGTTGAAGATATAATTTGCTAACAAAGGGAGAAACTAAGGGCAAAGGGAGTTCACACTAATAAAGGGAGTTCTTAAGGATGAGAATCAAAATGAAACTAAGGATATTTTTCGTACTTTATTTTGCTCTAAAAATTTCATTGAATTATGAAATGTTGTGTTGTCATTAATGCCAAAGAGGGAGATTGTTGAAAATAATTGGTTAATTTTGTATTATCTTTGATGATACACAAAATTTCATATCTTTTCTAGTCTATGTATGCCAAGCTCACTCGGGAATTGATGATAGTTTCTGGTGTCTACCGAGCATTCTAGAGTTTTCCAAGTTTAGAAGATAGTGTCTACCAAGTTAACTCAGGAGACAGAGAAGTTTGTAGAAGATTGAGTGTTAACCAAGTTCACTTGAGTAGCAAAGGGAAAGTTGGATGGAACCAGTGTTAATTGAGCTCACTCAGTTACCAAAGTAACTTTGTGAAGATGTAGTGTTAATCAAGTTCTCTTGGTTGACACAGAAAAATCATTTTGGAGTTAGTATCTAATTAGCAAGGTTAGCAAACGAAGGATTTTCTTGTTTTGGCATACTAAGATTAATGGATTTGTTTGTTTGTTCTAGTCGACTAAGGAGATGAATATTAATTATTCTATGTTATATTCAAGCCAACTTGACAATGCATAAGGTATAAATATATGATCAAGTTGAGGATTGAGTGTGTTCAAGTGAATGGAAGAATAGAAGATGTTTAGAGGAAGAAAATTAAAAGAATAAACATAATATCCTTGTTGAGCTACAAAGATAAATTCTATCAGAAAGGATCAAGTATACAAGCTAGAATTGAGATCTGTAATCAATAATTTAGTTGCATCAAAAATTATGTCATCTCATTGTTACTCTCTAACCATTGTAGCAGTGATCTAAATCTCTTAATAGAGTTAGCTTAACAACTATTTATAAATCCTCTAACAAGGTGGCATTTCTAGATTGAAGTGTCTAAAGACCTCTAACAAGGCCACTCCTAATGGGGTGATTAAATCCACTAATAGGGTCACACCTAATAGTGTGTTTTGTAACCTTTAATAGGGTTGGCTCCTAATAGGGCTCACTTCAAAAGAATGGAAATTAGTAACTAGTTGCAATTGGTAGTTTTTCCCAGATTTGGTTTCTACATTAAATCTTGGTTTCACTTATTTTCATACTATTTCTGTTATGTTTATGTAACTAAGTTAATTAAGGTTAATCATAGAAAACATCTTAAGATTTTCATGTTAAGCATTTACCAAGCTACAATTGCTATTTCAGTGCTTACCAAGTTACAATATTTACTAGTGTAAACTGAGTGCTTATGTGTTTGTCGAGCATTAGTATTTTTCAGTGAAGTTTGTGTTTTGTGTTGACATCTAAGGGATCTGGGATTTATTTTAGTGGTAACTTATTTACCCCTCCCCTCTCAGTTAATCCTCTTATATTTCCAACACTTACACTCCTCCAACCAACTCTTTCCACTCATTTTCACTCTTCTCTTTTAGTTGTAGCAAATAGTGTAAAATCTACATGTGAGCTAAAACTAAAGTTTGGTGGGCTTGTGAAGGTTTAGAAGCCCGAAATGGAACCGTCACTTCTTTGGGTTGAAATAGAACATATGAAAAAAACCAAAAGTTTAAAAAATCATGTTATTTTCATTTTGATTTTAACCAATCATGTGTGTCATAGAGGTGGGGGGACTTGGGAACACCAAGTCCCCATGCCACGGAAATCCTTGTATCAGATGCATTGGGGTTTGGAGGAGTGGGGGGATGTATACCTAGCTTTCACTACAAACTTCTTAAAGAGTCATAATCCCTCATGATTACTACCCTTTCAAAGAGTTACAACCTTTCATAACTTTTCATTTTGGATTCACTTATTCTTATTCTTATTCCTTTATGGAACCTTCCTTTTTCTTTTCCTCTCTTCCCTTCTACATGAAGTTCTCTTCTTCCTTTTTATATCTCATTTTTGAATCAGTCAAAACTATTCATTTCATATATTTTGACCCTTATTTAATTTGACAAAATTTAAATTATATGGTTTTTTTTAAAGTTTTTTAATTTAATTTTTGAAGAGTCTTTTTGTTGGTGTGGATTTGATCTTGTTTCATAATCCATTGATTGGATTAAGCCAGATGATGGAAGCATTTCACATTTGGACAAGAGTGAATTATGTCAAGCCCAAATGTTTCATCTCTAAAATCACATGTAGTACCCCATGTTCCATCCATTGAATAATACTCAATCTTCCAAAAAAATGGAACTTGCAAGAGAGCATGAGGAAAAGGGTTGTTTAGTGATGAAGGAAGGTGATTCTTCAATTGGCCATACAATAGATGATACAACTTTGTTGACATCGCTGCTCAAAATAAAGATTTCATTGTTAGAGACTACACAAGATGCTCACATAGAGTGTAATGGCATTTGAGGTAGAGGGGAAAAAAGTGTATAGGAATTATATTGATTCAAGGTGCACCATTGATATGTCGGGGTATGAATTCTCACACATCAAAAGATGTGTTTCTCCTACATATTGGAGAAGATGGGAGATTTGAGAAAAAGTTCCATGATTTTGATACCTAGGTGAGCTTGAAAGGGAAGAATGTTAGAATTCTTCCAATAAATTCAATTTATAGCTTATCAGATAAACCATCATCTCAAAATAGAAGTTTCCAAGGCTTTATACTAATTGAATTGGGAAATATTCTCAATGATAATTTCTTTTCCTCATTTGATCTTCTAGTTCTACGGTTAAAATATACATATATAATCAATTAGATCCATAACCATGACATTATTTCTAAAGAGGAAACCTTTTGAAGGTAGAGGTATGGATCTATCTAGCTAGAAGAAGGTGATAGAAGCACTAAGTTTTTTCACCTAACTATGATGAAACATGGAGCCAAGAATCAAATTATAAGCCTTTCTAAGGAAGAGAGAAAATTACAAATGAAATTTGATATTTCTAAAGAAATGCTATCCTATTTTTCTTCTCTTCTTAGTCCAAACCCTAATGTGGATGGTACAAGACAAATTGAGATTCTTGAAGCTATTACTCATGTGGTGTCTAATGAGTAGAAAAAAATGATGATAGCTATTATCAATAGAGAGGAAATTTATAAAGCAATGTGTTCCTTTGAAGGAGATAAATCCCCAGGTTCGGATGGTTTTCCTACATTTTTCTTCCAAAATGAGTGGAAAGTGGAGGTAAAGATGTTTGTGATGTAGTTAAAGAATTATTTGGAGCAAAAAGAATGTTGAAGGGTATTAATTCTACTTTTCTTTGTCTTATTCCAAAGAAACTTGGAGTTGACTCCCCTAATTAGTTTAGACCCATTAGCCTTTGTAATTCAATTTACAAAATCATCTCTAAAGTTCTTACTCTAAGGTAATTGGTTATCCTTCATAATCTTCTATTTGAGAAACAGAATGGGTTCATTCTTGGAAGGAAAATTTGGGACTCAATTATTTTTGTCCATGAAAATATCCACTCTTTATCTCTATCTAGCAGTCAGGGTTTTATTATAAAAGTGGATATTGCTAAAGCTTATCGTAGAGTAGACTGGAGTTTTCTTCAAAAGGTTTTACTTTCTTTTGGTTTTAATGATTCTGTTATTAAACTAATTTTGTAGCATGTCTCTTCCTCTTCTCTGGTTGTTTTAGTCAATTGGAGTTCTTCTGATTTATTTGCACCTTCTAGGGGTCTAAGGCAAGGTGATCCTATTTCTCCCATTATCTTCACTATTATGGTTGATAGTCTTGGTAAGTATATTGGTAAAATGGTTTTGAGAGGGTAAATTAAAGGTGTGAGACCAACTTCACATCCTCTCGTTTGCTATCATGAACAATTTGTGGATGATACCATTTTCTTAGGAAAAGCTAATGTTAGGGAGGTGAGAACTCTTAAAAAGGCTTTGAATCTTTATTCAATTGTTACTAGGTAGTTGATTAATTGGGATAAGAGCTCTCTATTTTTTATCAATACTGCTCTTAGATAAAGGAAAATTGAAAATATTCTAGGGTGTTCTATAGGATCTCTATTGAGCACTTGTATTGGCCTTCCTTTGGGGCTTAGTCCTTATGATACTTTTTGGGAGGATCTAGTAATGGAATTCAATAAGAAATTAGTTGGATGGAAAGATAATATGCTGAGCCAAGAGGTAAAGTTACTCTACTTAAAGCTTGCCTTCAAAGTATCCCAAATTATGCTCTGAGTCTTTTAAGGATTCTAGCTAAATTCATAGATGCTATTGATAAAATGCAAAGGAATTTTTTATGGTCTAGAATTGAGGGAAAAAAGAGAATGGCTTTGGTATCTTGGGAAAAGTTCTATAAATCTAAGATGGAAGGAGGTTTGGGTATAAGATCTATTATAAGTATGAATAAAGCTTTGTTGGCTAAACAAGGATAGAGAGTGTATCATGATGATAAGGAATGGAGCTCAATTTGGAAACATAAGTACCTTTATAGTGCTCCTTCTATTTCTAACTTCGTATCCTACCTAATTATCCCTAGTTCTTCTACTATTTGGGTCCAAGGAGCTAAACATATTTTGAATAAAGGTTGTAATTGGAAAGTTGGAAAAGGATGCTAAGTCAAATTTTGGGAAGATGAATGGCTTTTGGATCACCCTTTAATAGATGATTTTGTTGATATGAATTCTATAGAAATATGCAAACAAGTTTTTAGGGAATTTGTGGAGAATTATTGGTCTATCAATGGTTGGGTTAATATTGTTGAGTTTAACCAAAGCTTTTCTAGTATTCAAATTTCTCTTAATGCTTGTAGCCTTTATCCTAATCAAGAGGATACAATGGTATGGGGGATTGAACCTGGTGGTTATTTCAACGTCTCTTTTATGTTTAGATCTAAGGATAAGGTCAACTCCCCCTATGGGCTAGAGCTTGGATCAAGTGTCTAATCCCTAAAATCAATATTTTATTCTAGACTATACTTCAAAATAAAATTTTAACTTTGGATAATTTGCAAAAAAGAGGTATTAATTTAGTGAATAGATGTTGTCTTTGTAATATGGATTTGGAAGATAAGAATCACCTTTTTATGAATTGCAATTTTAGCCAAAACGTTTAGGCTTCCCTCCTTCAAAATTGGAATATTGGTGGGTTCAGCCTACTAATATTGGTGACTATTTTTTGAATTGGATTTGTTCTATTAAAGTTGGTGAGATTGGTTTTCCTTGGAAGATTTCTTTTCCCCATATTTGTTGAGGTATTTGGAAAGAAAGGAACAATAGAATTTTTAGAAGTAAAGAAACTCCTGAGTGGGTTGTGGGGCAAAATATTATCAGAGCCATTAAAGAGAAATTTTGAGCTTAGAATAAAAATAGTGATGAAGTTCATATAAGAAATCCTATGAATGTAATAGGAACTAACAAAAAATAGGATGACTAGAGACAACATGTGAAATGAAGATTTCCTCCTTTGAATTGGTTAGAAGCTAATTTTGGTGGATTTACTAAAGGGAACCCTAGAAGAGTAGGGTGTGGTGGAGTTCTAAGAGACCATTATAATAGAGTGGATGTTGCTATTGCTATTGGTCACTCAAATAGTCATCAAGTTGAGGCTACAATGGCTTTGTATACTATTTGGCTGGCAATGGAATTTGGATATAAGAAGTTATGGCTAGAAGGTGACTCTTTAAATATTGTGCACATGTTGAGTTACAAGAGCTCAACTACGTGGAATATTGATGGCAGTGTTATGGAAATTAAAGATTTGATTAAATTTTTTGACAAAGTATTTATGACCCATATATTCCATGAAGGCAATATAGTGGCTGACTAGATAGTGAATCAAGTAGTCATTTGGAATGCTAAGATGACTTGGCATGATTACCTCAGTAAGGAGAGTGAGCTGATGGTGATTATTCATAATGATATGACTAATGCTATTGAAGAAAAGATTACATAAGATTGAGCGATTTATTATGACAAGTGATGGTCATATTATAGATTGTTTGTGTATCTCTAGGAGGTACTACCGTGTCATCATCAAAAGTACTTGACAAATTTTAAGGGTGAAAATTTTTCTTGAGATAAAACATACCCTATTCTTAGTTGAAGTTACCATTTTAAAAAAAAATTGTAGAGCAGGTTGCGCTATGGGTGGAGAGCCGAGGAAACAAGAGCCATCTACCTACAAGGAATGGAAGGTGAAATCTATGGTGTGAGAGATTCTCTAGAAGGACAAATTGACAATGTACATTTAGAAGTTACATGGCTACAAGCCCCATATTACTAATTATTTCTTCAAGAATTGGACTGAGGAAAGGGTTGGGGGCTAAAATTTAGAAAGGAAACAAACATATCAGATGTAGCATTAAAGAAATTTTTGAAAATGATGACGAGGAGAAAAGTCTTGTGAAGAATGGTGACTTCTATGACCTGGACCAAATCAAGGTAATCTGGCAAGACATCTTATCCTATATTCGTGAATATTCCATTATGGATAGAAGATAAAAAGGGGTGCATAAATTTCATTTTGTGTTTTTAAACCATTTCCGGTATAAAGATAGGTTATCCTTCCTTTTTTATTTGAAATTCTCTCTGCTACATAGTCTTTAGGCCCATAAGAAGAAGGAAGATATGCCTGTACTTCATGAAGGTCTTATTTTATTAATTGAAAATTAATATAGAAATAATGCAGTAAATATTTCACCTATACCAGAGAAGAAGAGAAAATCACTCAATAATGAGCCTCAATAATGTTAGTGTAGTTTTTTATTTTTCCTATTTTGCTAGGTTTTTCCTACACTTTTAATAATCTCACTTAGGTTAATAAAGCATGTCTTATTAGGTGAATGGTTGTGAGGTGTCGCCTTCCTACATGTGAGCATCCATTAGCTATCTTGGGAAGATAATTTGCTATCTTTAGTCCAATAGATGGTTTCTCCTCATTGGTTGGTGTTGCCACCTCCTCCCTCTTCCTAGCCTATATAAGCATGCTACCTAGCTTGTATTTGCATCTCTTATTTTTTGCATCCTCTTAATGCTATTTTGCTTCTAGCATTTGCATTACTCTCTTGGAGACTAACTCTATGTTCCTATTTTGATTTTGTATCATTTGCATTCATAGTTTAGATATTTATTCTTTGCACTAGTTTTTTGGGTTATTAATCTTTTCAGATTCTAACATGGTATCAGAGCTTTTCTATGTGCAAGAGTAGATTTTAGTTTCCTTATTTGAGAGATTCGGGAGGGGCTAATAAATTTTATTGTAGTTTTTTGAAAAATGAAGTATGCTCTTCTCTTGCATCATTGGATGATCTTGAGAATCAGAAAAGTTTTGACAAAAATGGTTTTTCTCTGGGGTTACAATCTCAAATCTTACAACCAACTTGCATATTTGGAGTTTTCAATTAGTATTGCAGGTTCTAGCATGCCATTGATGGACTTAGGAAGCTGATCTAGCATTTGCATGTTATATTTTGGTTGATGGGGTCATTTCTTCATTTTTGGAGCCATTTTTAACTATTAAAGGCATTTGATTTACACTACAACAACATCTTCTGTACATCAGCAAGAAAAATGCTTTCTAGGTTTTGTTCGCAGCCTTGAAAAACCATCTGTGTATCTTTTAGATTTTGCATGAAATCTATATATTTTGTAGGATCAAGTGTGGAAAGCTATAGCCATACCCCTCTCTGTTGGCAGTTGCAAATTTGAACGTAGTTTTCAAATGTCTCGTCCTTGCTCATACGGACTCCGATTTTGATGATTCTTGTTATGGCCTTGGCTTATTTTTTGTACTCTATCCACTAGTGGAGTTGTTTTTTATTTTCATGCATAATTTTTTTAGAAATTGTAGATTCTTGGCTGTAATTGTGCACAGTTCTCATTTTGGAAACTTCGGAGGATCATAACTTTCTCATACGACCTCGTATCGTGGCGATTCATTTTTTGAAAGTGCATGATTTTTTGAGTAGATCATAGTGGTGCTATTTTTTTCCTTGATTATTGTGCCTAAGTTTCACTTTCAACATATGCTCTTCATGAGGGTTTGTAATGCATTGAAATCAAGACCACTAAGTATTTCTTTCTAGTGGTAGTTGTAAACACACTAAAATAAAGTGCCAAATCATATTTCTTTTGGGGGGGGGGGGGGGTTCTTTGATTGAGTAAAAAGGGGAGGCATTGTCGTGGTTGGGTTCTCTTCTTTTTAGCATTTCTTCTCTGCATTTCTTCATCATGGATCAAACAAATATGCCCATCCTAACTCCATACAATTACTTTGAGTGGAAATCACGCATGACAATTCACTTAAGGAAAGCAGGATTAAATAGGATAACTATGGGATTTAAAACTGAACCTAATAAAGATGAAGATAAGCCTAAGTGGTTTGATAAATGTGATGAGGCATATGGAACATTGTGTTTGTCTATTTCTCTTGACTTGTTATTTCACATTGAGTCTTTGGATACACCAAATGAAGTATGGACAAAGCTAGAAACACTATTTGGCACACAAGATTCAATGAGGGGTCATATCTTGGAAAATGAATTAATTAGTTTAAATCTAGGCAATTTCAACACAATCCAAGATTTCTTCACCAAATTGAAATCACTAAGGCTGTAGTTAAAACAATGTGGAATTGAAAAGAAAGATGAACAACTTATTCTTAGTATTCTCTCTAAGCTAAGTTCAGAATATTCTATGTTTGTCTCTACCTTCTATGCTACTAAGGGTGCACTTGGTACTCAATTCACCATGCCATCTCTAAATGATTTTGCTATCAATCTCACTCGAAAATAGGACAAGCTAATCTAGATGGGCACTCTTAAGTCCTCTAAGTCACATGTCTTAGCAACCAACCAAGGCACAAAAGAACAAAAAGGACAAAGTAGTAACAAGAATAGTAAGGATGAGAAACAAAATAATAGTGAGGAAAAGAAGGACCAGATACCAATTGCTTCAAAAGAAACTATTGATACCTCATCCTCTAAGGGCGATAAGCCTAAGAAAGAAAAGGTTAAATGTGCCTATTGTAAAAGACCCGATCATGATGAACGTAAATGTTTGAAGAAACAAATTGATCACTTGACATACATTCTTGAGAAGAATAATATTAGTGTTCTTGAGTCTATCAAACAAAGTTCTAATGAAGAGTCTAACAAGGTAAAAGAAAACAACAAGGGGAAAGGAAAGGGCAAGGCTCTTGTTGTAGTTGCTTCCTCACCATCCACTTGGGTTCTTGATTCGGGTGCTTCGTACCACATGACTTCATCTAAGGAATAACTTGCATCCTTGGAGCCATGTACTATGCCTTCTATTTTAATGGGTGATGACACTCCTATTGAGGTGTGTGGGAGAGGGTCTGTTGATGTGGGGGATGGCACATTCCATGATGTTTCTTTGTGTACCCTCATTATCAACTAATCTCCTATTAATATACTAGATCACTCACATAGGTTTAGGCAAGCGGGCTGAGTTCACTCCTGATTCAATGGAGATACGTGAGTTGCATAGTGATTCTGTATTTGCAGTTGGGAGAGCAGATCATCAGTCACGACTCTATCTATTTTCTCACTTTGTTCCTGATCCTCCTTCATCTGTTTTGCTCACTCACTCTAATGATGTGAGTAAATTATGGCATGAGCAGTTTGGCCATCTTAACTTCCACTATTTGCATCAGCTCAACTAGCAGAACATGGTCATAGGGTTGCCTTCGGTTCAATTCTTAGGAGGTGTTTTCCAAGGTTGCATTCTTGGTAAGCATCCTAAGGAAAAATTTGACAAAAGTAAGGCATGGAGAGCTTCATAGATACTAGAGTTAGTTCACACTGATTTGGCTCGTCCATTTCAACATCCTTCATTCAGTAGGGCCCAATATGTCCTCACATTCGTTGATGACCTTTCTCGATATACATGGGTGTACTTTCTCAAACAGAAGTCAGAGGTATTTGATCATTTTCAAGACTTCAAAAATTTTGTAGAAAAGCAATCTGGGAAAGCCATCAAGGTTTTGCACATAGACAATGGTGGTGAGTATGTCAACCATCGGTTTGAAATATTTTCCACTTCAGAGGGGATTGATTTACAACATTCAGTTCCATACAATCCTCAACAAAATGGTGTTACAGAATGGGAGAATAGTTCCTTGAAGGAAATGGCAAATTGTATGATTCACTCTAGATCTCTTGCACCACAGTATTGGGCAAAAGCCATTAACTATGCTTGTTATATCCAGAACCGTGTTCCTCATCGAGCCTTGAAGGGAGTTACTCCTTTTGAAGCTTGGAGCGATCAAAAACCATCAGTTAAGCACTTTCGAGTTTTTGGCTACCCTACATGGGCCCACATTCCTACAGAGAAACGTAAGGCCTTGGATCCACAAAGCAGACCTTGCATATTTGTAGGTTGTCCTAATGTTGTGAAGGGTTATTGGTTGCTCCACCCTACTACACATGAGTTATTCATTGAGAGGAGTGCTTAGTTTGAGGAGGGATCTTCAAGCTCACTTTCTATCACTTCTCCAACTCATTCTACCTTGACATTAAAGTCACTTGGAATACATGACAGATCTTCTGATGAGTCAGATTCACCTGAACAATCTTCTACCTCTACTTCTGATGCAGAAAGTGATTCAGAGAACTCACCTCCTTCCTCTCCTAGTCATCATTCAGAGGTTAATGATTCCTCTCTAGATTATCCATCTTCCTATCCACTTTGGGCTAGACAGACCTTGCAGTCTGCAGGTGATTGGGTTGGGGATCCATCAGACACCAGGCGAACTTGTTCACAATTTTAGGATGCTCCACATGTCTTCATTGCTACTGCCTCAGATCCACAGTCCTTTAATGAGGCTTCTAGTATTCCTGAGTGGGATATAGCTATGCAGGAAGAGTATAGTTCCTTGATGAGGAACCACACTTGGGATCTTGTCCCTCTTCCTAAAGGAAGAAAACTTGTTCAATGTAAGTGGATCTATCGGATAAAATTTGCAGCAGATGGGTCAGTTGACAAACACAAGGCTCGCTTGCTAGCCAAAGGATTCTCCCAGGTTCCTCGGATTGACTACTTAGAGACTTTTGCGCCAGTTTCTCAAATTAATTCCATTCAAATTGTTCTTGCCATTGCTGCAGCTAATCGTTGGGAAGTACATCAGATGGATGTGAAGAGTGTTTTTCTTCATGGTGACCTTCATGAGGAGATCTACATGGAGTAGCCATAGGGTTTTCTTCAGGATTCTTCACTTGTGTGCCATCTTTGGAAGTCTCTCTATGGCCTCAAACGGGCTCCTCGGGCCTAGTATGCCAAGATGGACTCCTTCCTTCTATCAGTTGGGTTCACTCGGTGCCATTCTAATCCTAATGTCTATATTTTGCAACAGGGTGATTCACTTCTATTTTTGGTTTTGTATGTTGATGACTTGTTGATCACAAGAAGTTCTTCACCCACCATTAAGGCTGTCAAAGTGGCCCTTTAGGGCAAGTTTTTGATGACTGACTTGGGCTTGTTGCATTACTTTCTCAGGATTGAGATCCTTCAGTCTCCTTCTGGGATCACCATCACACAATCCAAGTATGCTCTAGATTTACTCCCGAGGTTTCATATGGCTAATTGTAAGCCTACTCTGACTCCCTTCCTTTTTGGAGTCAAACTTGAGGCTCAATGTTCTTCTCCACTTGTTGATGGCACTTTGTACTGCCAACTTGTTGGGAGTCTCATTTATCTGACTCATACGAGACCTAACATCTCCTATGATGTAGGCATGGTCTCTCGATTCATGCAGGAGCCCCATGAGTTGCACTAGAAAGCAGCCAAGCAGATCCTTCACTACATTCAGGGTTCTCATAGTTGTGGGATTCATTATCCAGTAGGTATTGAGCTTGTTTTGGTGGGCTACACAGATTCAGATTGGGCAGGTGATTCTGAGGATTGCAAGTCTACTTCAGGGTATAGCTTCTCGCTTGGGTTAGGTCCTATTTGTTGGTCGAGCAAAAAGTAGTCTTCTATTGCTCTATCTTCTACTGAGACTGAGTATCAGGGGGCTATAAATGCCGCCACTGAGGCCATTTGGCTTCAACATCTTCTCACTGAGTTTGGTATCCATATTAGATGGCCATCAGTCATATTTTTTGACAACCAGAGTGCCATTTAGATCTCACGGAATTTGGTTCATCATCAACGGACCAAACACATAGAGGTCCACATGCACTACATCCGGGAGCTCATCCATGGTCATGTCATTGACCTTCACTATTGTCTAACTTTCGAGAAAGTTGTTGATATCTTCACCAAACCCTTCACTGAGAGCAAGTTCCTTCATTTGTGAGCTTTGCTGGGGGTGCGAGATGCTTCATCTTTTGGGGGGGGGCTCTTCCTCTCACTCGGAGTCCTGAATTTTTTTTGGGGGGGGGGGGTCTCTTTTCTCTCTCTTTTGAGAAATCTTATGTACATGGCTAACTCATCAGGCTTGACTTGTTGGGACCCATTTCTACATCCACCTAAGCTTCGCTTATGGGGAGGTGTTAGTGTAGTTTTTTATTTTCCCTATTTTGCTAAGTTTTTCCTACACTTTTAATAATCTCGCTTAGGTTAATAAAGCATGTCTTATTAGGTGAATGGTTGTGAGGTGTCACCTTCCTACATGTGAGCATCCATTAGCTATCTTGGGAAGATACTTTGCTATCTTTAGTCCAATAGATGGTTGCTCCTCATTGGTTGGTGTTGCCACCTCCTCCCTCTTCCAAGCCTATATAAGCATGCTACCTGGCTTGTATTTGCATCTTTTGTTTTTTGCATCCTCTTAATGCTATTTTTCTTCTAGCATTTGCATTACTCTCTTGGAGACTAACTCTATGTTGCTATTTTGATTTTGTATCATTTGCATTCATAGTTTAGATATTTATTCTTTGCACTAGTTTTTTGGGTTATTAATTGTTTCAGATTCTAACAAATAAAAGATGAGTGCTAAGAAAATAAAAAATAATAAGGTTGAAAATGAGGAGGGTTATAGTGATAGCAAGGGCACAAAGAAGAAGATTAAGTTGGAAAAAAAGAAGAAAAATAATGAGGAAGCTACGAAGTTTGAGAAAAGTGCAGATGAAGATGATAACATGAAAACATGGGATTTTAGCTCTAACCTGGAAGGGTATTCTAGAAGTAGGGGTATATTAGTGGCTAAGAATGAGGGGGAAAGTAGCAAAGAAATGAACACAGAGTCAAAAACAATTTCAAAACCCTCAAGGCCGAATGATGCGAACCAAAGTGAAAAACCTACACCTACTAAAATGGATATTACTAATGCTAAGAGTCTAATGGATTCTAAAATAGAGAAGAATGATGAAGGAAAAGCCCTAGTCATTAAAAGTCAATGCCTGAATAAGGACAATAAGAAGGATATGATGGAATAGAAGGGTTTAAATATTGAAAATGAACTCCATCTCAAGGAAACCTGGGAAATCACTAATGAGTCTAGGAAAAAGTCTGATGAAGAGATTAGAGATGAAAAAAATTTGGTAAGTTGTCTTTCCTTCACAAAGCCAAGCTGAAATTGGATGCTTCCCTCCAATTTGACTCCTAGCTCTATAATGCAATAATTATTCTATAAAAAAAATGGAAAAAATCCAAATAGATCTGGATCAAGAAAAAATGAAGAGAATCAATTGGAAAATCAAGTTGGGAACATCCCTGAGAAATTGAAAGAGTATGAAATGGAACTTCAACAATCAGTTAAAGATAGTGGGTGAAAAATGGAGATGGTGACTTACAAATTATGTATTGTAGTTGGTAGTATAGGGTAAAATAGAAATGAGGAGATCATGTTATCTGATGCTATTGTTGCCAAGATACCAGGTGGTCCAAGAAAATGAATGAGATAGAGTATGAAGAAATTTTTTGTTGAGGCTCTTGGTTTTGCTACGAAAGACATCCTATAGAGTATTATGGAGATTAGCAAGGAATTAGCTAAGGTCATTAAAGAGCTAAATTAATTGTTGGTCTAGTGTGCAGGTGTTTGGTCTCTGGTTAGGTTGCTAGTTGTTGGTTCTGGTCTTCTTATTTTGTTTTATATCTAACTTTTATTGTTATTAACTCTAGGTTCCAGGTCCTTATAAAACTTGGTTTTGAACTATGTTTAGTCCTTTTTTTGGTTCCAAGTCCCTATAAAACCTAGCTTTTTTATGTTTAGTTGTGAACTTCAAGTTTCAAGTCCTTGTAAAATCTAGTGATCCTTATTTCTTAACATTTGTTTTTGTAAGGAGTTTCAGGTCCCCTCAAAACCTACTTATAAAACATCCATAACCATTTTCATATTGATAACTTCAAACTTGAGTGGATCTTTTATTTTGATACATTTGTCTTGTACTTTGTGATCAACCTACTTCAATTTTTTTTAGCAAAAGATATTTAGAGGCCCTTCTTTTTTCTTGTTTGATTGATTCTTGTATTACTTGAAAAATGCGTTGGTATGTGCCTTTTTGACATTCCAAATATTCTCCAAAGACATGTGTCCTACATACACCAATAACTCAAAGGACCAAGATACAAATGCCTTATTGTGGGGTTTTCACACCATTGCCCCATTGAAAATGGTAGCCATATTAGACAATTTTGGTTGGTAACATTTTCAAGTCTCCAAGTCTAAGGATGAGTTTGAGAATTTTTGGTCTACTAGGAATTAATTGTGTGTATATTTTGAAGTCCATTTTAGGTATTTTCATGGCCTAAATCCTAGTGGAAGGGTAGAGTTTTAGACTAAGCAAGAAAGGTTCACATGCTTAGGAGATGGGAGAAGGATTGTGATAAAATTTAGGAACTAGTGGAAATCATTTGATCAAAGGATTTTCCCTATGAATATCCTCTAAGTCTATGATTTTGACTAGCTATAATTTCTACTCAAAATCTTAAGATTTCATCTTAGGAAAAAGTGATGTCGTGCAAAATAGGTTGTGAGGGATCCTTATTAAGACAAAAAAAGATTCTCGTTGAAATGTTAAAATGATGAAGAGAAGGAAGAATGGTAATTTTCCTAAGGATAACCATTACAATTATAAACTTGGGGGAAATCCCCTAACCAAAGGATTCCCACCATGAAATACTCTCTACTTAGTATTTCCACCCTTCTTCTAATCAGCTGAAAATTGCTCCAAAATCATGGTAAGGCATAGAAACTTGAAAATAAATATCATGAGGGGTGCGAGATGGAATTTTTTTGGAGTCTAAGTGGAAAAATCATGTTTGGTTGAAATCCTCTAACTAGAGCATTCTAACTATAGAAATCATCTCTCCTAAGGTTTCCCGCCACATTAGTCTTCCCGAGCTTAAAGATTCATCACCCTTCCAAGGAAATCAAATATGATATGATATTAACTCAACATCATGAATAAAAATGGAGTGAGAATTGTCAAGGAGAGGTTGAAATGGGATAAGTTCTGGTAGTGGCATTTGAAGGAAATCATTGGTGGAAATCCTCTAGCTAGAGTATTCCCACCACCTTAATCCTCTCAAACCCAAATTTTCCCATTTTTACTTTGGACCAAAATGGATTTCAAGAATGTATTAGAGGTGAGGGATTTTTATTTGAAGTGAGATTCATTGGTAGTGATGAAGTTTTGGAAAGATGTAAGGAAATAGAGAACTAAGTTGATCCGGTGGAAATCCTCTAAGCTTAGGATTTTGGTGTAGGAGCACCCATAATTTTGGTTTGATTTTGTGTGTTTAATTATCATGACTTGTAATGAGGTCTAAATGTTAGGACCTTGTGGATTCAAGCCTTAATAAAGACCTATTTTGGTTTTAAGGACTATTAATGGTGATAATAGCACTCAAAGTTACTAAGGGTATTGTTGGCTATTTCCACTCCCATTAAGCCCATAACATATAACTGATATGAGAAATTGTCTATGAGCTTGAATATATTACAAGTGGGCTACTACGACAAATTTGTAATTAACATTTCATCTTAACCCTTATTTCATTGCTGCCACATTTTATCATCCCAATGAAGTGGTGGTAACTCTACATTTCTTTCATGCTCGAAGACCTACATTGTTGCCACATGTCCCAATTTTCATGACATGCATCTTTTAGTGGTTAACAAAGTTGGGCCCACATGGTGGGAGTTAACTTTTTCTGTTCCAACATTTCCCCTAACATGTGTCCTTATTTCATTCATATGGTGGTACTGCAATGTTTTCCCAGGATTAAAGGTCCAAAATTGTTCCATGTGATGGGGGTTTAACATTCTATGATATCTCTTCTTGTTCTCTCTTTTGCTACTTTTTCATGGGGAGCTATGCCATATCAATTTTTTTGGGGCTTTTCTATGCTAAAGGGTATAGTGGGCCCATGCCAATATCACATTTCTCAAGGTTAATGATGTGCATCTTTTTAATGATCAATGACCAATTTTTCTTCTCATTTTTACAAACAAATTCTCGCTTGTAGATTGTGAAGGTCAACGAGTCAACTCTATGGGTGTGCTCAAGTGAGTAAAAACATTGTGTTATCCCATTTCGAGTGTTGACATCAACATGATTTGATTTTTTGCAGCCATGATACATTACCAATGTCATTTATTTAATGATAGGAAACTTTTATGGCCTTTATTTTATGATGTCATTGCATCTCCACACTGATTTATTGCTTGCAGGAAGAAGATCTGTCAGATTTATCCTTCTATTAGAAGGGTGCATTCATTTTTCTCTTTCATGTCACTTCCAAGAGTTAGTTTCATATAAATGTTAGATTTAATTATGATATGCATTTATTGCTTGTCTATAATATTCAACTCCACTATGGTTTACATTTAAACTTCATGAGATATCTAGGTTATGCTTGAACTTTTCAAAAAGAAAAGTTGTAAATATTTTTTGGGTTCTTCTTTGGTTCATTGTAGAAACATTATGCTCTGCAAATGTAACTTCCCTTGCCCTTTAATGAATACAAATCTTAGCTTTTATCTTATCTTGGTAATCTGATATATTGTGCATTCTATTGTATTCTATTTCCTTGTATGGATTATTTCCTTTCCATTTTTTCAATTTTATGTGTCGTGTTTATCCTGTTGTTGAATGATTATCTTGTGAATGTGTTTCCTTGCAACATTTCATTAGTTTTAACCTTCATATGAGTTCTAGAGGAGTAGATTAGAGCCAAAATTTGTGTATTTAGGTGCTTTATTCATGTTTTATATTCTTATAGGTAGAGGTAGTAACCATGTTTCAATCTCGTGCATCACCCCTTTATCTTTAAGAAATTTAATTTCATGCAATCCTTCTCCATTTACCCTCAAAATTTTAGTTTAGATGCATCCTAATTGTAAGGAAGCCAACCTTCTTGAAATATTCAACCTTAGAGTGCAAGTCCCAAACTTGGAGGTTTTTTCCAAATTACACGAGGTCTCCCAGGGATACCACATTGGGGATGGGTGAAGAATTTTGTGTCAATAGTTTTGGAATGCATGATGGGACAACATTTCATCTTTATAGGTCCACTAGCTAGTGAGTTTCTATTTAATCATTGAGAATTTGGGTGTTATTCTTAGTGAAATCAGCCTTTGGAGGCATTCCATTAAACATCATGGTGACTCCAAGTGTATCTATTGGTTTCAAGTAGTTTCAATGTTGGTATGTGTAAAGAACTTTTTGATCTTTTGTATTTCTTTAGGCTTTCTATGAAGTTTTTTGTCTAAATTCTTTAACATGGACCCACTTCATAGAGATGCATCTCACTTTCCCTTATATGATGAAGAGTCTATTCTTCAACCCTCCTATCCCCTATCTTAGCCACAACTAGATCATGATCAAATTGGTTGCCCAAATCTCCAATAGGTTGATTTTACTCCAACTCGTCATGTTATTTATGGCCATGAATATGTTAAAATTTCCCCCTCCAACTTCATCACAACCAAGGAGTTCCAAGAGAAACAAGAGAGGAGGGTCAAATCAAACCCATATGTAGACTCCTCCTTGAGTTTGGTTTCTCTAGTATCATCAAATGACCAACCTTCTCAATCTGCTATAGAGCCTTAATCATCTCGAGTCAATGCTAGGAGAGCTCCATGACAATTTAGAAAATTAGACCTTGGATTTTCTAGCTTAGAAAATATTTTTGAGTACATCCATAGTCCTTATGAGGATACCGATTGTGGGAAATTTTCTTTTTCTTTTCTCTTTATGACTTCTTGGCTTAAGGAGTTGAATGATGAAATGGAGATGTGGGATCATGACCCTTATGTTTATAGTATGGTATCTAAGGCATTCAATATTTTTAAAGAGGCTCACTAGACCCTCCTCAAGTTTTAATAGGAGGAAGAAATAAGACATAGGTAATATGAGGAGGAGACAAGGTTCAAGATTTCTCAAATACAAGTAACTAAAGCAAAAGAGCCTACAAGGAGAAAATTCGCTAGCTTTAGATAGAGCAATCCTCCTTATATTTTCATTTCAATCTATCTGAATCCTCATCCTATACTTCAAACACCTCCCCATGATGATGGTTGTGAGCCCACAAATGATTATTGTCCCATTTTTTGTTGTTGATGAATAAGTGGATATATATTTGCCCACATCAGAGACAACACAAGAGAATCTACTAAATGAAGAACACATTTTACAATAGGAGGTTGAGGAGGAGGAACATCTCAAGGACATTCCCTTCCTTGAGGAGGAGGACATTGATGTGCATGAGGTTTCTCCTCGGCCCATGTTCAATGTCACAATAGAGTAGACAGTCCAAGAAGAAGAGTTTTTTTTCTTCTTTAAGCCATCATCAGGGTTATTGTGACATGAGGACATCATAGTGAATGAGGGAGATTGATTTATACAAGCTTGGCCTCATATTTATCTAACAAGTCATCTCTCCCATACGAAAACAATATGTTAGAACAACATAAAGAAGAGACAACATTACTAGCTATACCATCAGAGCCATCTCTTTTGGACCAGCAAAATACAAAGTTTGTAGAGCACAACAATGTGGTCAAGGCTGATTTCTTAGACCAAGAGTCATGAGAATGCCCCAAAAGGCATCTAGATTTTCAATAAATCAACATGTTGCTCCCAGTCATGCTTATCTTAGACCATTAGCATGAGTTTGCAAAAGAGGAGCAAGTATGTCTTGCTCGAAGAGACAATGCCCCAATGGTGGAGATGTTTTTTTTTCTAGCATTGGTAAGGTTTTCCAAATTATAGTAGCATGCTTGTCATACTTGTTTATCTATCTAGTTGTCCACATGCATGGAAGAAAAAATCAACTTGTTAGAAAGGGAAACTATTTAAACAAGCCAATCAATAGATTTGTTTAATTTATTTTCTTGTAAATACTTGTACATAGTAGAGTAGGAGTCTTTAATTTTCCAAGAAGTTTACATGCACAATTGTATCCCTCCTACAGATAACAAGTTTTGTAGTTTGTCTTGTTGCAGACTTTGCATATTTTTGTGAAATTACAATCATAATAACATGCCATTCTCTTCTAGTGACTCTATGCCCAATGGAATGCTTAAAGACCACTAGTTTCATGCATAGTAGGAAAGAATTCCCTCTGAGTTGCCAAAAATGTTGGCTATTTTTGCCCCCATTCAACTCATCATAGATAATTGATTTGAGAAATTTTCAATGGGATAGAATATATCACAAGTGGGTTAACATAACAAGTTTGCGGTTTACATTTTGTGTTAATCCTTCTCGCATTTCTATGACTTGTTACCATTCCAATGAAGTGGTGGTAACTTTGGATTTATTTCATGCTCAAAGACTCAAATTGGTGTGATGTGTCATAGCTTTTATGACATACATATTTTGGTGGTTAACAAAGTTGGGCCCACATGGCGAGAGTTAACTTTTTGTATTCCTATGTTTCCCTACCATATTTCTTGATTTTGTTCATGTGGTGATATTGCAACATTTTTCTAGGATTAAAGGCTCATAATTGTTGATGCAAGAGCATCCAGTGGTGTAGGGGCAATCCTATATCACCCAAAAACATGCTTAGTGTTAGTTTCTATTTAATGTGTTTTCATTTCTAGATACCCATTTGGGTCAAATAAAGGTTTCACCTCTCATAGTCTCACTATTGGTTTTCTGGGTTAGATTTTTGGAGCACCTTGGGATACGTGCCAATGTAGAAAATAAGTTATTTTTTAATTGATCCATAAGTATGATGAGTTAGAGGGTGTAAGTTGGAGGTATGATTATAATTGCAATTTAAAGCACTCTAGAAAAAGAATCAATTCAAAAGGCTTTACAATTTGAAAGTTATTGCAGTTTTAAGTTGCTTGGAGACGTCCTAAGAGCACTTGAAAGTTAGATTTGAGGCACTAAATGGCCTCATACAGGCCCAAAAAATGGGGGATGAGTAAATTTGGTCCGTAATCTTATAGATCATTTGGAGAGCTTTCTAGAAATGTAAATGGTTTGTCAATCAGAGTCCCGAATCAAAATTTATGCCTTCCAAAAGTTGGACTACCATTTCTAGATTCTTCTAATTTTACACCGACTTCTGATGTGATTTCTAGAACCTTTTGTTTTAGAAATAGATGAAAAATGGCATATTCTAGAATGTATTACTAACCCTAAACCTAATTTGGGTTACTTAAGAATAGTTCTAGCATTGTAAAGGCAATTTTTTGGTGGAGTTTGGGAGAGGGTACTATGAGGAGGATTTTTTCTCCAAAATCAGACCATTGTAAGCCCGTAGGGCATGACTTTGAGTCTGATTTCATTGTACTAAATGTAATAGCATATCACATCTGATAATAATATTTCCCTTTTCCTTCTGCATTCATTTTGGTTGTGGTTTGTGCCCTCATCGAGTGGTATCAGAGCCTAGTTTTCCTGAGTGTGTAGATAGAGCGCCTATTGTGAGGCAGTTTGCACTAGGACTATATAGTTGTGGGTTTGATACAAGAAGATGCCTCCATGAAGGGAGCATGGTGGAAGGGCCAGATTTACTCCTGAGGTTAGAGACCTCAAGAGACAAGTCCAAGCATTGTAGGAGGAGATCTGCAAAGGGATGAATGTTGCCATAGGAGACAAAAGTGAGGAAGAAAATGAAGCAAAAGGAAATATTGGGCAGGAAGGGGAAGGAGATAGATAAATCCTAAACTAGATAGAGGAGAAGCTTGTTAGGGAAATTTCGAAGCTTGGAAAAAGACCTAAAATTGACGTTGACATTTTTTTAGGAAATATAAACCCGGATGAGTTGATTGATTGGATCAATGAGTTAGAGGAATATTTTGAGCACGAGGATATTGGGGGCCCTAATACGGTTAATTTTTTGAAGGAAAAAATGAAAGGCCATGCCAAAATCTGGTGGCAAGAGATTCAGTTGGAAAGAAATAGAAGAGGAAAGGAGAAAATCACAAGATGGGATCACATGGTGGACAAACTAAAGAAGCAGTTCATTCCTGTTGATTACAAGCTTGATTTTTTCAATAAGATGCAAGGATTAAAAAAAGCGGGAAAATTTGTCTAGGAATACATAGAGGAATTTTATCAAGTCCTTATTAGGGTGAGGCATGCAAAAGCAAACAAGGAGAAGGTTGCTCATTACCTTAGTGGGTTAAGACCTAGCATTTAGGAGGAGTTAAGTTTGGTTAGAATGACTAGCATTGAAGAGGCATACTAGTTTTCCTTGCAAGTTAAGGAGAAGATAAATAAAAATTTTGATGGAAGGCAAAGAGGGTGTAGTGAAGGAGGAAGGGGTGGTGGCAAGTTATTTGGAGGCTGAAATGAGAACCAGAAGAAAAATGAAGATTTGAGTACTAGCCAAAACTAGAGGAATGAGGGTTTCAACCCCTCTCATGATCAAAAATTTGGAGATTAGAGAGGAAGAGGTAGAGGACATGGACAAGGTTCAGGATGAGGAGGCTTCTATGGTACCTATTTTCATTGCAATGAAGAAGGTCATTGTGCCTTCGAATGCCCTCAATGCCAAGGAAGGATAGATAGGAGAGTTGATGGTCAAGCAAGGGTTGCTCATGTAGATGATGATGCATAGTCATCACATTTAGAGGATGAAGAAAGAGGAGAGGTTCTAGTTAATGAAAGGGTCTTACTGAGCTATAAGACTAAACTTGGACAAAGGAGTCTATTTCATACCAAGTGCAAGTGTGAGGGTAAATGTTGTGATGTGATTGTTGATGTTAGAAGCACTGACAACTTGTCGTCAGAGGAGATGGTCTCAAAGCGAAAGCTTAAAAGGAAGAAACACCCCCAACCCTATTAGATTGCTCAGGTGCAGGATGATCATAAGGTCCTAGTTAATGAGCAACATTTGGTAAAGTTCAAGATTGGGTGTTACTATGACGAGGTTCTCTATGACATCATTTCAATGAATGTTTTCCATTTATTGTTGGGAAGGCCATGGTAGTTTGACAAGCATGCTACACATGATGGTCAAGAAAATACATACCCTCTGACGAAGGATGGAGTTCACCAAAAATTGAAGCCTTTGATAAAGGAGGGTGAAAAGGTATGTAGTAGTGCTAGGGTATGTCTTGTTGATGGAAGAAAATTTTTGGATGGCATGAAACATCAGCATATGTGTTATGTTTTGATTCCTAGAAAAGATAAGGAAGGTAGTAGTGAAATTCCACTTGAAGTTTCAAGTCTATTAAGTGAGTATGGAGATGTCATGGGTATGTGCAAGATCATGGTGTACGAAACTATGGCCTTAAGTGGCAGTGAAAAATCAGCAAATCAGGTTTATGTCAACTTGACACATAATTTTGAAGTGGTTATGGACTTTATATCAAAAAGTTGTAAGAAAATAATTTGTAGAAAATTGAATGTCGTTTCTAAAATACTAGGCCTTATCAGGAGAAAAAAACAATTGATTGGTCAAAAGTTTGAATTTTAATGCAGTACTAAGAAAATTTCAGGGCGAAAATAAAAAGTAGGTGTATGTCTGACCACCTTAATCAAAATCAAATCATAATAATTTTTTAATATAATTATAGATATGAAAACTAGACTCATGCCCGGATGTGACGCATATTTTTTGATATTTTTATTCCATATAAATAATTAAATATGAATTTTCTACCAAAACTTTTTTGGATTAAAAAAAGTCTCGTGTCTGACCACCCTAACTAATAGAAAATTTGATCAAATTTTTCTTTTTTTGTTTTTTTCTTATACTAGGCGAAGTATAGAATGTGACGCAACTTTTAGATTTAAAAAATGTTATACCGTTTGAAAGTTATAGCTATTTTTCATTCAGTATGTCAATTAGCACTTTACAATAATCTTCATTGATAATTAACTAATAAATACTTATCGAACTCAGAATTTGACAAAAATTATATTGATGGAATCTAGAGAGCGATATTAAAAAACTCATTTCGTTTCATTCAATTTCGATCAAAATAACATTGTCAGACGGCTACCCGAAGTCTGAGTATCACTAAAACTCTATAAACATGTCTTTGGGATTGATCGGGTAGGCTTGGTAAATACCAAGCCTAATCAGATATCCGATTCAAAATCGGATATCCGATTTGACATCGGATATCCGATATGGCTCGGTAGTCAAATTCCAAAAATCTTCAAATTTTGGAGGAAAATTCGATTTAAACGTTCTAGTTTTTTACTTTTAAATTATTTCACTTATATTAATATGTAAAGGCATATTTTAATATATTATATATATATAATAATGTAATGTAAACATACAAGATATAATCTAGTAATATATAATAATATCTTATGTTAATCTTATTACAAACTATAAATATAATATATATTATTATTATTTTTACTAAATATAATAACGTAATTTATATATATATAAAATACGTATTATATATTATTATATTAATATGTATGTTATTAATATATACAATAACGTAATATTTTCATTAAATGTAATATGTATTATATATTATTATATTAATATGTATAATAATATAATATTTATATAACAACATAATATTTTTATTAAATATAATATATATTATAAATATTATTATAATAATATGTATGTTATTAATATATTTATATAATAACATAATATTTTCATTAAATATAATAATGTAATATATATATATATATATATAAAATTATATTGATATGTATATTATTAATATATATGTATATTATTAATATATGAGAGTCAAAGGGGGTCATAGGGTGACCTATAACCCTCTTTGACCCATTAAATGACGATATATGTCTTTAGGGGTCCTAGGACCCCTAGGGACATATGTCGTCCTTTAATGGGTCAAAGGGGGTCCCTTTAACCCATTAAATGATGACATATGTCCCTAGGACCCTCAGGGACATAGCCGAATCGTTCATATCGGTCAAAGGGGGTCATAGGGTGACCTATGACCCCTTTTGACCCATTAAACGATGACATATATCTCTAAGGGTCCTAGGACCCTTAGGGACATATTCGAATGGGTATTATGGGTCAAAGGGGGTCATAGGGTGACCTATGACCCTCTTTGACCCATTAAACGATGACATATGTCCCTAGGGGTCCTAGGACCCCTAAGGACATAGTTGAATCGTTCATATGGGTCAAAGGGTTGACCCATTAAATGACGACATATGTCCCTAGGGGTCCTAGGACCCCTAGGGACATAGTCAAATCATTCATATGGGTCAAAGGGGGTCATAGGGTGACTTATGACCCCCTTTGACCCATTAAACGACGACATATGTCCCTAGGGGTCCTAGGACCTCTAGGGACATATTCGAATGGGTAATATGGGTCAAAGAGGGTCATAGGGTGACCTATGACCCTCTTTGACCCATTAAATGATGACATATGTCCCTAGGGGTCCTAGGACCCCTAGGGACATATTCCAATCGTTCATATGGGTCAAAGGGGGTCATAGGGTGACCTATGACCCTCTTTGACCCATTAAACGACAATATATGTCTCTAGGGGTCCTAGGACCCTTAGGGGCATATTCGAATGGGTAATATGAGTCAAAGGGGGTCATAGGTCTCTCTGACTCATTAAACGACGACATATTTCTCTAGGGGTCCTTGGACCCCTAGGGACATATTCGAATTGTTCATATGGGTCAAAGGGGGTCATAGAGTGACCTATGACCCCCTTTGACCCATTAAACGACGACATATGTCCCCTAGGGGTCCTTGGACCCCTAGGGACATATTCGAATGGGTAATATGAGTCAAATGGGGTCATAGGGTAACCTATAACCCTCTTTGACCAATTAAACGACGACATATGTCCCTAGGGGTCCTCAGACCCCTAGGGACATATTCGAATCGTTCATATGGGTCAAAGAGGGTCATAGGGTGACCTATGACCCTCTTTGACCCATTAAACGATGACATATGTCCCTAGGGGTCCTCAGACCCCTAGGGACATATTAGAATCGTTCATATGGGTCAAAGGGGGTCATAGGGTGACCTATGAACCTCTTTGACCCATTAAACGATGACATATGTCCCTAAGAGTCCTAGGACCCCTAGGGACATATTCGAATCGTACATATGGGTCAAAGGGGGTCATAGGGTGACCTATGACCCCCTTTGACCTATTAAACGACGACATATGTCTCTAGGGGTCCTAGGACCCCTAGGGACATATTCGAATGGGTATTATGGGTCAAAGGGGGTCATAGGGTGACCTATGACCCTATTTGACCCATTAAACGATGACATATGTCCCTAGGGGTCCTTGGACCCCAAGAGACATATTCGAATGTGTAATATGGGTCAAAGGGGGTCATAGGGTGACCTATGACCCTCTTTGACCTATTAAACGACGACATATGTCCCTAGGGGTCCTAGGACCCTAAGGACATATTCGAATTGTTCATATGGGTCAAAGGGGGTCATAGGGTGACCTATGACCTCCTTTTACCCATTAAACGATGACATATGTCCTTAGGGGTCCTAGGACCCCTAGGGACATATTCGAATGGGTAATATGGGTCAAATGGGATCATAGGGTAACCTATGACCCTCTTTGACCCATTAAATGACGACATATGTCTCTAGAGGTCCTAGGACCCCTAAGGACATATTTGAATCGTTCATATGAGTCAAAGGGTGTCATAGGGTGACCTATGACCCTCTTGACCCATTAAATGACGATATATGTCTCTAGGGGTCCTAGGACCCCTAGGGACATATTCGAATGGGTAATATGGGTCAAAGGGGGTCATAGGGTGACCTATGACCCTCTTTGACCCATTAAACGATGACATATGTCCCTAGGGGTCCTCGAACCCCAAGGGACATATTCGAATGGGTAATATGGGTCAAAGGGGATCATAGGGTGACCTATGACCCTCTTTGTCCCATTAAACGACGACATATGTCCCTAGGGGTCCTAGGACCCTAGGGACATATTTGAATCGTTCATATGGGTCAAAGGGGGTCATAGGGTGACCTATGACCCCCTTTGACTCATTAAACGATGACATATGTCCCTAGGGGTCCTAGGACCCCTAGGGACATATTTGAATCGTTCATATGAGTCAAAGGGGGTTGTAGGGTGACCTATGACCCCCTTTGACCCATTAAACGATGACATATGTCCCTAGGGGTCCTAGGACCCCTAGGGACATATTCGAATGGGTAATATGGGTCAAATGGGGTCATAGGGTAACCTATGACCCTCTTTGACCCATTAAATGATGACATATGTCTCTAGGGGTCCTAGGACCCCTAGGGACATATTCGAATTGTTCATATGGGTCAAAGGGGGTCATAGGGTGACCTATGACCCTTTTGACCCGTTAAATGACGATATATGTCTCTAGGGGTCCTAGGACCCCTAGGGACATATTCGAATGGGTAATATGGGTCAAAGGGGGCCATAGGGTGACCTATGACCCTCTTTGACCCATTAAACGACGACATATGTCCCTAGGGGTCCTAGGACCCCTAGGGACATATTTGAATGGGTAATATGGGTCAAAGGGGGTCATAGGGTGACTTATGACCCCCTTTGACCCATTAAATGATGACATATGTCCCTAGGGTCCTAGGACCCTAGGGACATATTCGAATCGTTCATATGAGTCAAAGGGGGTCATAAGGTGACCTATGACCCCCTTTGACCCATTAAACGACGACATATGTCCCTAGGAGTCCTAGGACCCTAAGGACATATTCGAATGGTTCATATGGGTCAAAGGGGGTCATAGGGTGACCTATGACCGCCTTTGACCCATTAAACGATGACATATGTCCCTAGGGGTCCTAGGACCCCTAGGGACATATTTGAATCGTTCATATGAGTCAAAGGGGGTCATAGGGTGACCTATGACCCCCTTTGACCCATAAAACGACGACATATGTCCTTAGGAGTCCTAGGACCCCTAGGGACATATTCAAATGGGTAATATGGGTCAAATGGGGTCATAGGGTAACCTATGACCCTCTTTGACCCATTAAACGACGACATATGTCTCTAGGGGTCCTAGGACCCCTAAGGACATATTCGAATCGTTCATATGGGTCAAAGGGGGTCATAGGTCATCTTGACCCATTAAACGATGATATATGTCTCTAGGGGTCCTCAGACCCCTAGGGACATATTTGAATGGGTAATATGGGTCAAAGGGGGTTATAGGGTGACCTATGACCCTCTTTGACCCATTAAACGATGACATATGTCCCTAAGGGTGCTAGGACCCCTAGGGACATATTCGAATAGGTAATATGGGTCAAATGGGGTCATAGGATAACCTATGACCCTCTTTGACCCATTAAACGATGACATATGTCTCTAGGGGTCTTAGGACCCCTAGGGACATATTTGAATCGTTCATATGGGTCAAAGGGTGTCATAGGGTGACCTATGACCCCCTTGACGCATTAAACAACGATATATGTCTCTAGGGGTCGTAGGACCCCTAGGGACATATTCGAATGGGTAATATGGGTCAAAGGGGGTCATAGGGTGACCTATGACCCTCTTTGACCCATTAAACGATGACATATGTCCCTCGGGGTCCTCAGACCCCAAGGGACATATTCGAATGGGTAATATGGGTCAAATGGGGTCATAGGGTGACCTATGACCCTCTTTGACCCATTAAACAACGACATATGTCCCTAGGGGTCTTAGGACCCTATGGACATATTCCAATCGTTCATATGGGTCAAAGGGGGTCATAGGGTGACCTATGACCCCCTTTGACCCATTAAACGATGACATATGTCCCTAGGGGTCCTAGGACCCCTAGGGACATATTTGAATCGTTCATATGAGTCAAAGGGGGTCATAAGGTGACCTATGACCCCCTTTGACCCATTAAATGACAACGTATGTCCCTAGGGGTCCTAGGACCCCTAGGGACATATTTGAATGGGTAATATGGGTCAAATGGGGTCATAGGGTAACCTATGACCCTCTTTGACCCATTAAACGACGACATATGTCTCTAGGGGTCCTAGGACCCCTAGGGACATATTCGAATCGTACATATGGGTCAAAGGGGGTCATAGGGTGACCTATGACCCTCTTTGACCCATTAAACGATGATATATGTCTTTAGGGGTCTTAGGACCCCTAGGGACTTATTCGAATGGGTAATATGGGTCAAAGGGGCTCATAGGGTGACCTATGACCCTCTCTGACCCATTAAACGATGAGATATGTCGCTAGGGGTCCTAGGACCCCTAGGGACATATTTGAATGGGTAATATGGGTCAAAGGAGGTCATAGGGTGACCTATGACCCCCTTTGACCCATTAAACGACGACATATGTCTCTAGGGGTCCTAAGACCCCTAGGGACATATTCAGATGGGTATTATGGGTCAAAGGGGGTCATAGGGTGACCTATGACCCTCTTCAACCCATTAAACGACGACATATGTTCCTAGGGGTCCTTAGACCCCAAGGGACATATTTGAATGGGTAATATGGGTCAAAGGGGGTCATAGGGTGACCTATGACCCTCTTTGACCCATTAAATGATGACATATGTCCATAGGGGTCCTAGGACCCCTAGGGACATATTTGAATCATTCATATGAGTCAAAGCGGGTCCATTAAAGGACGACGTATGTCCCTAGGGGTCCTAGGACCCCTAGGGACATAGTCGAGTCGTTCATATGGGTCAAAGGGGGTCATAGGGTGACTTATGACCCCCTTTGACGCATTAAATGACGACCCTCTTTGTATTATATATTATTATATTAATATGTATAATAATATAATATATATATAACAACGTAATATTTTTATTAAATATAATATATATTATAAATATTATTATATTAATATATATGTTATTAATATATCTATATAATAACGTAATATTTTAGTATATATAATGTAATATTTTAGGATATACTATTTATACTATTTTAGGATAATAATTATAATATAAATAAACACTAAATATTAATATTATTATATGTATAGTAATAATAATAATACTATTATAGCTATAATAATAATATATATTAATACTATATATTGTAGCTTAATATAAATAAACACTATATATTTACACTATTATATCTATATTAATAATATTAATACTATTATAGGTATAATAATAATATTGATACTATAGGTATATTAATACTATTTTATATTAATATTATTGATATTTTATACTAATACTAATATACTATTAACTTAGTTATAAATTAAAGTCGTTTGCCTCCAAATATTTTCATAATATTAATATTATTGTGGCAAAGGAGGGAAACCTTAGCAAGTTTTCCCCCCAAAAGTCCTTTTCCTATTTCGGATATCCGATTATATTGGCATCAATTTCAAATATTTGACTGTCCCTACAGACCCGACAACATTACTTTTTTACCTCTTTTTTCACGGGATTTGTAAAAAGTCGTGTTTTGGGGCCCAACTAATTGAAAAGAATTCGAAAAAATAACCTTAGGTGTTTGAATTTGTCATCTGAATGGGGAGCAAGAGTCGTCAAAAGAATAAACGTAAAAAGAAGATATCCAATGAAGACATTGTAGCATATAGGGAAAAGGACAAAATGAAACACCGAAAAAAAAGACAAGGTATGCTAAATATCAATCACGTTGACGATGAATTAATAGAAGGTGAAATCATAGAGTCAGATAATGAAAATGTACAGTTGGGGAATGAAAATGTACCTATTGAAAATGATAATGCAGAAATTGAAAATGTAGAGATTGAAAATTTTGAAGAAGAAATGCCACCAAGTCATAATCCAAATTGCATAATTGACCATGTCGAAGATGACAATGCACAGGAACTTAATGCACAAGAACTTTACATATCTCCTAATTATAATCGACATGAAGGTTCTAAAACACCAAAATGGATAATTGAAATTGATGAAACAATTATGACTAGTTTGGAAGGAAAAAAATCAGAAAGAACCATTCGGTTATGGGCTTCAAGACTATATCAGATGTTTTTCGGCAACAAGATAATGGTAGAGCAATGTCAGCTTTTCATGCACTTATTAAAGATGCAAAAGATGAGACCTATGCTTTCCAAATTGAAAATTCGTGTCAATAAAAAGTTGGAAAGAAATGCCATTATTGTGAAGAATCTTTTCAGTGCTCTCAATAGCGTTGGGAAAAATAGCAGAGAGAAGGATAATAGAGCTGCTCGAAGGGTTATTACAACCTCTTTGGTAAGTCATCATTTGAGAAAGGGTAGATATATGAGACAAACTTGTATTGATTTGAATCTAAATCATACTACTTTGAGAAGAGCACTTAGTCGACGAGAGAAAATTGATGATCCTCTTCAAAATGAAACATGGGCATTTGGTGGGAGACTTCCACATTTTGATAAGAAGCTATCCGACGATGTGAAGGAAGAAATTATACAATTTTGGCACTCTAACTCACGAGTATCACCCAATGCTAAAGATGTCTTAAAGTTGAGAATTGGCATCAGAGACCGCACGCCACATCCTAAACACTATTTGGAGGTAAGTCAAACTATGTTGTTCAAACAATTTAGAGAGAGTCATCCAAGTGTTCATATATCACAAAGGGCTTTTGAATCTTTGAAGCCATTTTATTGTGTGCCACTCAAAATTCGAAATACATGTTGTTGCAAATATCATGTTGAGTTTTCTATGCACCATGAACTATTATGCTCCATGCGTTCTACTTTGCATAGTAAAGAAATGTTGGAGGATTGTGGGGCTAGTGGGCTTCCAAAATCATCAAGAGACTTGTTAGATCAACTCTTATGTCGTAGAGTTGATGGTTGTTCCTTTTATAAAAATGCTTTCTTAAATGAAGTGTTCAAAATGTGGTGGCTTATCCAAGTTTGACACATGTTTCCATGAGGGGTGTGAACAAGATCTTGGAAAGGAAATAGTGAAAAAAAAGGGTCTATGAAATGGTGAAATACAAATTGAAGAGTGGGAGTGAGAGCTCTAGATGTGAATTGGTTGGAAAAGATATCAATGTGGCTAATTTTATTTCAGATTTCAAGGCAAATCTTTTTTACAAGTATGCAAGACATAGTCACAGGTCTCAGTGGTTGGATCAACAATTTAGAACGTGTAAGGAGACTTTTCCCATTGGCACTATTATATCAGTTGTTGATTTTGATGAGAACTACACATTGCAACCTCAAAATGAGACACAATCTCAGTATTACAACTCTATTCAGATTGCAATTTTTGTTCACATAACATATAGACATGCCCCTGATAGTGCGGAAGATAATCAAAAGATTATTAGAGAGTATCATTTTTATATGAGTGATGATAGATCTCACTCTCACGAGTTTGTGCAACATTATTTCGAGAATTTTTTTTATTTCTTACACGAGCATGCAATTGCCATGGATAGGCATATCATTTGGTCAGATAACTATACAGGTCAATTCAAGAATGCTCGCATGTTTTATTGGTTGTGTAGGATACACGTAGAGAGAGGGGTGCCTCATATTTGGAGTTTTTTTGAGTCCGGCCATGGAAAAGGGGAACATGATGGAGCAGGGGCATGTGTGAAGAGAGCTCTAGTTAAGGAGCAACTGAAGATTTCAACAATAGAGCTTCTTGATGCTCGTAGCATTGTTGATTGGTGTAGTTTAGCATTATCACAGGGGGGGACTCTTAATTCAGTGGTACACAGGTTCTTTTGGTTGGTTGAGGAAGGGTCCATAGGTGATAGATCAGATTGTGTTATAGTGACAGACTCATCAAAAATGCATTCATTTCGGAGCTCTAATTCTAGTACATGGACCATTTGGACACGATACCTAGCTTGTTTTTGTCGTACTTGTTTTCAGTGTGATTGGGATCACTGTGAGTCAAGTGAGTGGGTGGACACATGGGCTCCACATTATCTTACTCCATTGTCTATCATACCCTCTATCAAAAATGATGACATGGAAAGTTCACTTGAGCATAATCATCTATCAGATCTACTTCAGCCAGGACATGTCTTTGCATTGGTTGCACCACAGGGGAATGATGAGAAATCCGATTATTGGTTAGCACGTTGTGTAAGAGGAAAAAAAAAACTTGCACAACCGATCACAGATGATGATGGATTCACGTATCCTACTGGTTCAATGGTTGTTGCTGGAACATGGCTGCGAACATACATGCTTAGAATGAACGGAATTCCTGCATTCGAAGACTATCAGAAGCACAAAGTAATTCTCATATATTCGCATCTTATTATAGCAACAAATGTAAAGTTATTGAAGCATCAAGGAAGACCAAAAGTAAAAGAACTTTTTACTATTGCTAATGCTGATCATGAAGCCTTGTTGGAGACCCTAAAACAGAGAGAGGACCCTATTGGAATACTTGACTAGGTATATATACTTCTTATGTTATTTTCTTCATAATGATTTAATGAATTGATGATTATCTTGTTTAATACAATAAGTTACTAATTTTTGTATGATATTGGAATGTAGGTACATCATGAAGAGTTGGAGGGGGGTGGTATTGGGGAGAATTTCTAAAATTTATGATGTATTATGATGTAAAATGTGTAGTTTTTTGTATATGGTTTTTGTATTTTGGTAGGTTCTTTGTAAGGAATTATAAGAGGAAGATATTGAACAAGTTCTTCCAAATCATATTTGCATGTGATACAAGGCTATAACGACAATTTTAAGAGCATTTATAACTATATGAAAGATAATTGCATGCGGATATCTTATTACAAATTTGGTTTTTTCCTTATTTGACATAAAGCTGACATTATGATTATTAAAACTATTTTTATCAAACTAATCAAATAAGAAAAATCATTTGCGGCCACCCCGTACCGAGGAGTCTCCAAGGTGCTCTAAGTGCATTTTGAGGTCGATCTTTCGAGGTTCATAACTCAAAGCTCGTGAGGGCTATCGATGAACTGTCAAATGCTACAGGATGGTGATCCTGAGGCCTAAAATAACCTATCTCATTTTCGAGAGATCACATTCCGTTTGGATTCAGCACAACGATCTCGCTTGATGCCAAAACTCGCAGTGTGCCTCAGTTCATAGGTGCACCACAGCGTAACTTTGAAACCGTTGATCTTGGCATCGAATCGTCAGTGCCATTAGCTCTGGATGGGCAGTTGAACCCTAGTTACACCCTTGTTCTGGCCACGAAGACCATCCATCATTTGCGGCCACCCCATACCGAGGAGTCTTCAAGGTGCTCTAAGTGCATTTTGAGGTCGATCCTTCGAGGGTCATAACTCAGAGCTCGTGAGGGCTATCGACGAACTGTCAAATGCTACAGGACGGTGATCTTGAGGCCTAAAATAACCTATCTCATTTTTGAGAGATCACATTCTGTTTGGATTCAACACAACGATCTCGCTCGATGCCAAAACTCGCAGTGTGCCTCAGTGCATAGGTGCACCACAGCGTAACTTTGAAACCGCTGATCTTGGCATCGAATCGTCAGTCCCATTAGCTCCAGATGAGCGGGTGAACCCTAGTCACACCTTTGTTCTGGCCATGAAGACCATCCATCATTTGCGGCCACCCCGTACCGAGGAGTCTTCAAGGTGCTCTAAGTGCATTTTGAGGTCGATCCTTCGAGGGTCATAACTCAGAGCTCGTGAGGGCTATCGATGAACCGTTAGAGGAGACAAGTTCGTAAGGATGGAGTGGCTTAGTGTTTTTGCTAAAATAAGTTAGTGGGAAGGCTTTATTAGAGGGTCTTGGCCAAACTAGTGGGGTGTTTGCCAAAATTTCTTGTTTTATTTCTACTTGGTTTTGTTTTCTTGTTTTGTGCTTGAGTATTGTTATGGGATTGGGACTTACACTCACCCTTGTGGGAAGGGAAGAGAAGTCCAGGGTGAAGGGCTTAAGTTGGGTTCGAAAAATGTATTGAGAACCTTGGAGTATGGGCTCCATTGTATGCCATAACATTTCATATCTTGCTGGGGGTGATAAGGAAAGTATGGTGTAGAAAGGAAGTTTGAGGAGTTAGAGCTGATGGTAGTGGGTTTGGAGGAGGAAATGTGGAGGCCCCGAGAGGGCATTAAATGGTTCATTTATGATAGCCCCGAGAGGGCATGAAATTTGGTGAATTATGATAGCCCCGAGAGGGCATGAAAATTGTTTATTGCAAATATGGTTTGGTATGGCAAGTCTCCATTTTAGAACACACCTTCACCCTATGTTTATGGTTCCATCTGTGAAGCCATTGTGAAATAGTCTTGGGGGGAAATTTTTCAAGTCTGAAATGTAATGTTTATGCATTGAAAGATTGTATGTGTATCCCAGTTTGAGCCTTGTTCCCTAGCGCGAGGGTGGTCTCTTTGAGGCTTATGGTTGGGTGGAAAGCGCCCATGGTCCTTGTTATTTTGTTGTGTTGCATATGCAGATTTGTGTCCAAGGGAGCAATGGAAATGGCTTGGAATGATCATCTTGCAGATTGATGTTGGATGAGAAAACTTGACATTGTGCCCTCATTTGTGAAGGAGGATTCACCAGCTTGTTCATGTTCTCAACGATCATGTTGGACAATGTTCATGCTACTCATTATCCATATCTTTCAATGTCCATGTTCCTTATGATTTTGAAAAGTCCCTTATGTTGCCCCATTGTGATGGAAGGAGATTGTATCATTGTTACCTAATGTACGTGTAGAAGAAAATATTGATAAGGTTGTATATGCATGTTTCATTTGGAGTTTATATTGTTATGAAAGCATTGGTACGAGTCACAGATTTGCTTTGACATCATTGTTATCATTTGAAAATGTGAAAGAAATTTTTCTCCTTGTGGTATTGTAAATGACTAGTTGATAATAACAATCCATAGATGTTATGTGATACCATTGATTGTATAAATTTAAAACTTAGTAGATTGCTTACAATCTTGTTGTGCACTCAATAATTTGGTGAGGAAGCAATGTTGATAGATAATGAGGATATAGTAATATACTAATTGTCACATTAATATATATTGTAATGATTAATGAATGTGTGTACATTGGTAATGAGGATAATAAGTAATTCTGATCCCCTTCCCTTACATGCTAGAATCACAACCTAGTCCATATGATACAACTGACAGACCCTAATAGAATATTAGTATCAGAGGCTTGTTAGGATATGAATTACCTCACTAATTTATGAGTGTTGTATCTTGAACTTGCTCGTTTGACTCGTGATGCTAACTTGAACTAGACTGTCATCCAATCTATTTGAAAACCACCTGTGACTAAAATGTTAACACCTTCACACTATTCACATGAGTCTTGAACTCCTATTCAATGATAACCTTGTTTTACAATATGTAATTTCTTATGCGACTTCATAAGCTAAAAAAAAAAAAAAAAATTGTTGTGTTTTTACTAGTAAAATTTAGGGCATGACACATGATCCACGATAAATTGAACAATACTAGATACTAAATTAATATGTATATCATTGTGCACGTAAATGATAAAAATATATATCAAAATACATGTGTCCATAGACAAAATTTTACACAAATATATATCAAAGATCATGTATCCATAGACAAAGTACTCAAATATATATATATCAAAATACATAGATCCATATACAAAATGTGGCTGATCCTGCCATCAGAATGTGTATAATATCAATGTTTCTATATACAATGTGGCATATGCCATCTCAAAATGTCTCATGATGCATCCTACGAAAACTATACTATCCTAGGGTGCTGGTGGATGATCAAAATGCAGCCTCTTCGCTGCACTAGGTGGATCGGATGCCTCCTACATAAACAAAAAAGGAAAACCCAAAGTTAGACTACTAAATTTATATGATTCTACGTATCTAACATTGAATTACTCAAATGCATAATGATCTTTTCCGTATTGGAGATTAATACTATCAAAATTTCATAATAAATACCTCTCTCGTCGACCTCCTGCGCCGGTCAGGAGTCCTCTCATATGCCCTCGGCAATGCTGGTACCTCTGTGATTGTGGGCTGTATATGTTCAAATACCTTTGTTAGATGAATCTACAATTTAAACTATAACATTATAATTCATAGCATGCTAAATTTATAACATATTTAATCATGAATTAAAACTACAACTTACTATTGTAGGCTCCTCCTCAAGAGTGAGTGGCCACGTCATCAAATCTACATAACTGTCCCGTTGAACCTCATGTGCACTAGGAGTCTCCTATGAGATACAAAATAGTAGTTGTTAATATCACGAAAATTAGTTTTGAATTTATTTATGAAGATAAGTGAAGATCCAATGCTCATGAGCATCCCATGCTCATCAGGGGAACATTGAAGATCCAAGGCATTACAGAGGTCATGGAACATCTCTTGAAGTCAATTGGGCAATCCTTGCACCAATTATGGCTCATGGAAGCATACAAAGTTATAATGTTGGACTCATATGTGGAAGAAAGTTGTAATTGGGCATGAGATAGGATTTTAGGATTTCATATGGTAGATGTGTCATTTGATAGGTTCATGTAGGTTGTCATGATCATATCTTGTCATTAGACAAGTCAAAATGTTCTAGAATTGAGTTTTGGGGTTTGAACAAGCAGGCCCTGGTTTTTAAGCCATTTTAAGGAGGGTTTTGAAGTTTGGGTGTTTAGGAGTGTGAACAAGACCTATAATCTTGAAAATCCTTAGTGTGTTGGTCCCTTTGTTGAAGCCTTGGTGTGTCTAATTCCTCCTTGTGTGTCCCAGAGTTGAAAGGTACATAAGTGGTGTCCAGAGATTTCTTGGTGAGGAAAGAAAGAGAATCAGTGAGTTGGCCCTTGGGAAGGAAGAAAACTTGTTGTGAAAATGCCTCCTAAAAATCAAATGGCTAGAGAACTTGAAGAATTGAGAGAAGAGTTGGCAAAAGAGAAAAGAGAGAGGAGAGAACTTGAAGCATCTAGAGTGAGGGAAGAAAGACAGATGAGAAGAGAGAGGCTGAAGCTTATTGCAAGGATAGAATCCTTAGAAAAGGAAAGGCAAGAACCTAGAGGAGAAGAGGTTAGAGGAAGAAATCATGGAGAGAACCATGAAGAAGAAGAGGTTGGTAATGCAAGGCAAGAGCATGAGACAACAGATGATCCTGAAGAAAGGAGATTTATGAGAATCATTAAGGCAGTACAAGGTAATGGTGGGAAGAACCATATTGATTTTCCAATATACCAGGGTAAAATGGATAGTGAAGAAGTGCTAGGGTGGATAGAGGCCCTTGAGAACTACTTTGATCTTGAAGACATAGAGGCAGATAAGAAGGTAAAAGTAGCAACAACAAGACTGAGAGGAACATCACTCACTTGGTGGACTAGTGTTCAGAATGAGAGAGAGGAAAAGTGGTGCAGGGCACCTAACCTATGTGGCAGGGGGGAACAAGTATCTCTGTTGCCGGATACCTTGCCACTCCATGAAAGCAAGGATTCAAGTAGATTAGGAAGTTGGCATAAAGGTTTGGTCCATATTTTACAAGTTGGTCTATGTTTTGTAATAAAGGCACATGTAAGGCCCACAAGCATTTTCGTGTGGTTATAAACCAAGTGACTCCATGGGACCAAAAGGCCTTAGAATAGGGTATTTAGAGTCTAAACAGTATTAGCAAAAAGTGGTTTTTTGTTTGTTTTATGGTTGGGAACGCCTATATGGTTGTTCCAACGGTCATGTAGACCTTTATATATGTCATATGTGATCTCAGTTGAAAGGGGGAGATCAGAGTGTATGGTGGTTTGGAGAAAAAATAATAAAAACTTCAATTTTCTGGAAATTTACTTAGTTGCATTTAAGAAATCCATATGACCAATTTTGAGTCAATGGAATAGTTTAGAAAGTTAGGGAATGCATAAAAACTATAGTTTGAAATTTGAATTTCAAATTCAAATGGTCATATTATTTTTGGAGGGAAAGTAGTAATTTGGTATTTGTTTGATTAAATAAACCTTTGTAACCAACTTGGTCGGTTGGACAGGTGCATATAAGCCTATTTAAGTTGTAATGAACATATGCAAGACATGAATCATTATTGGTACAGAAAAAATCATAGAAATTGTATAGAACAACAATCATACTTTCCTCTGCATCAATTAAAAAAATAAAAAATAAATGATACTTATACATACAATGGGGCTCTCTGTGCGAATGAAAATCCCTGATGATCTAGGACGCCGAATCTGTACAGGCTCATCGCCAGTAACCACACCCTATATACAATAAATAATGTAATTAAATGAGATTACCACAAACATTTTACAAGAATGCATTAATATTTAATCAATTAGAAAACATCTAATTACCTTTCCTTTGTCAATGCATGCTGGCTCACCCCCCGCACTTTGTCCCCCCGGGGCAGGTGGTATCTGCAAGATAAAAGAAAGATTAGCAACCATATATGCTACAATATCAAATAGAAAAAAGAAATGCAAACACAACATAATGTACCGTAGATGTCTCAAGGCCAAATGAAATGGCCGAGATTGTAGCATCATCTATCTGTCTGAGCTCCTCCTCGGTCATCAACTAAACATGAATGAAGATCACATACATGTAAAAGTCAGTATGGCTTAAAAATTAAAATTACTCTATTATAAAAATTAACTTTAAATCACATATTTCATAACAAAAAAATGTATACACATACCGAAACCGAAGGAGTCCATGCCTCTACATTCCCCTCCTCTCTCGCATCAGGGTCTGTAGCCTCTGCACGTGCGTCTGGTGTATCCTCATCTAATACAAAATGATACTCAGGAAGATCACCTATGGGACCCAGGAAAATATTATTGCATGTAACGCAAGTGTGAGGCACACAAATGTGTGATGAGCTAGCCGATGATGAACTGGCACCAACATCATCAACACGAGGAGGCAAGACTGACCTAGCCTGAGATATCATTAGGCTACTCAGCCTATGAATGGCTCTGATGGTCTGAGAACTAGCCTCTGCCATAATATCTGGATGTTGCACTCGAGGAGGGGGGGAGATATCGGGGGGGGGGGGGACAAAAGTGCCAAGTTTCTTCCGCTGGGAAGAGGGTCTATCCTGAGGAGCTCCTAGTCCTAAGCCCATGTTGGGCTTCATGCTCCAATAGTTCACTTTAAGTTTCAACACAAATTCTGCATATATTTTTTTAAGGAAATAAAATGGTATGTCTAAATTGCCATGTGGAGGGATATCAAAGACCATCCACCAACGGTCCAAAAAATTTGCACGTATGGCGTCATTTGTGCACCATTTAATCGATAGTTTGGTTTTTTTTGGGTCAACTGGTATACCCATTTTTGGGTTAGCAAAAAGGCTTGCCAAATCGTCTTTGGTTATGTTGAGGGTCGCGACCTCATCATAATCCAAACCATCATCAAACATCTGGTGCATTTCATCACGCCAACGAAGAGTGGCATTTTGTTGGTTTGTAAGAGTTTCAATGTTATCCACTATGGTGTTTAACGTGGATAACATAGGAGCCAGTGCAGGTACATTATTGTATGTTCTATGCAAACCTCTCAACTCAGTGAGATTTTCATTTATCAAATCCTCGATTTGAGGAGGGTTTTGAGGAGGTAGAGGATCATTTGGTGGACGGTTTTGTGGGGATACTGGATCATTTGGTGGTGGGTTGCGAGGAATATTATTCCCTGCCTCAGTGTCATCATTTTGATCAGCCATTCCTATTGAATTGCAAAACGTAATATATATTAAAAAAAAATCTAAATTTTAACCATTTTTGTCAAAAAAACCCTAGATTCAACTAAAACAAACAAAATCTTGTTAAAATCTATTAAATTTAGGTTAAAAATGAGTCGGGGGGGGGGGGGGGGGGGGGGGGAAACATACCTGATATCTGATATCCGATCTGACTGGCCCAAATTCGCGTGAAAATAAGGGCCGCGGGTCTGTGATTTTGTGTTTAATCCATGCGCAGGTATCGGATATCCGATATTATAATATATATAATATAACATATATATTACATTTTATATATTTTTATATTATATTTTATATTTATTATATTAATTTACTATATATTATAATATAAAATATTATTATTATACTATATTATTATAATTTATATTATATTATACTTTTTTATTATATATTATATTATAAGATATTACTTTTTATTATTATATTATATTATATATATATATATATATATTATATTACATTACTATATATTATAATATAATATGTTATTATAATATTATTATTATAGTATAATATTATACGATTATAATATAATAATAATATTATTATTATATTATAGTATAATAATTATTATAATAATATTATTATTATATTATAGTATAATAATAATTATAATAATATTATTATATTATAGTATAATAATAATTATTATAATAATATTATTATATTATAGTATAATATTATTATATTATAGTATAATATTATTATTATTATTATTATATTATAGTATAATAATTATTATAATAATAATATTAAATAATATTATTATTATTATAATATAATAGTATGATATATTATTTAATATTATTATTATTATTTTATATCAATAATAATAATATTAAATAATATATCATACTATTATATGATTTTAATTATTAGTAGGATATTGAATTTAAAATCGGATATCCGATATGATATCGGATATCTGATAAGGCTTGGCTTAACCTTCCAGGTTTGGTTCCTGGATAGGTAAAAAAAAGTCAGAGCGGATTTTGAAGTGCTTTTAGGCGTCTTCAAACTCTTTTTTTTTCACATCGCCACTTTTTGGCACACCATGATCCTGCACATATCCTCATCTCTGATAATGTTCTAGAAGGATTGTCGCCAATTAGTCCCTGGAGCTAGTTTTCCTAACAAGGTCGCTCATATGATGACTCCTATTGAGATTGAGGAGCTAAATAGACAAGTTCAAGAGCTGTTGAGGAAATGTTTGATTTGAGAGATTCTAAGTCCATGTGTAGTACTTGTAGTGTTGGCACCAAAGAAAGATGTAGAGTAGAGAATGTGTACAAATTCTCAGGCTATAAATAGAAGAACCATCAAGTACCATTTTTCTTTGCCAAGAATGGATGATCTTATGGATTGTTTGAGTGGAGCACGGTAGTTCACAAAGATAGATCTCAAGAGTGGCTATCACTAGATATAGACACAAGAGCAACATGAGTGGAAGACTACATTCAAGACCAAGGAGGGTCTATACGAGTGGTTAATCATGCCCTTTGGACTGACCAATGCACCAACCACCTTCATGTGGCTTATGAATGAGGTACTAAAGAATTTTTTGGGAAAATTTGTTATTGTCTATCTGGATGATATTTTGATTTTCAATAAATCATTAGATATATTGCACATTTTTAGTGTACTTGAAAGCTTGAGGAAAGATAAATTGTTGATTAATTTGAAGAAGTGTAGCTTTTTCAAAAGGGAATTAGTCTATTTGGAGTTTGTTGTATCATCTGAAGGTCTCAAAATGAACCCATAGAAGGTGAAGGCCATCTTGGAATGGCTTACTCCAAGGTCTGCTACTGAGGTGAGGTCATTTCATGATCTAGCTATTTTTTATAGGAAGTTCATTAGGAATTTTAGTAGCATATGTGCAACCCTAACTGAAACAATGAGGGGGGATAGAAAAGAGTTCAAGTGGACTACAGAAGCTGCAAGGAGTTTTGAATTATTGAAGAAGAAGGTGACAGAGCAACTTGTATTGGCACTTCCTAATTTCAACAAGGTATTGCAGGTGGAATGTGATGCTAGTGGCAGTGCTATTGGGGTTGTGTTAAGCCAAGAAGGTAAACTTATTGCCTATTTTAGTGAAAAATTGAATGATGCCAAGAAGAAGTACTCTATTTATGATCATGAGTTCTATGCAATAGTTCAAGCCTTAAAGAAATGGAGGCATTTTTTGTTGTAAAAAGAATTTGTCTTGCATACTAATCATGAGCATTGCAGCACCTAAATAGCCAAGGTAAATTGAATCATAGATATTTAAAATGGGTACAGTTCATGCAAAGCTATACATTGTATTAAAAGATAGAAGCGGAAGGTCTAGTAGGGTTGTAGATGCATTAAGTAGGAGAGTTGTTGTTGATAGTAATGCAGGTTGAAGTGGTTGGGTGTGATGAACTCAAGAATCTGTACTTTGAGGATCCTGACTTTGTAGAGGCATGAAAGGCTTGTAAAGACCCTATTACTCTAGATAGGACTAGGTGGCTAGATTACTTGATTTAGGATGTTATGTTGTTCAAGGGCAGTCAATTGTGTATTCCAAGGAGTTCTATGAGGAAGAACTTGATCAAGGAGAAACACAGTGGAGGGATGGCAGGACACTTTGGTCAAGATAAGACCATTGCCATTATTAGAGAACATTATTTTTGGCCTCAATTGTCACAAGATGTGAAGAAGTTTGTGCAGAGTTGTCAAGTATGTCAAATAGCCAAAGGATTTAGTCACAATACTAGACTCTATTAGCCATTTCATGTGTTAACACATATTTTTTTCTTGTGCCCTAGGAAGGTTCAGTCGCAAGTCTTTTCCTAATCATGAAGTTGAACTTGAAGTTTCAATTAACTTCAAGTTCAAGTTCGAGCTCCCATCTGTCTCCCATGTGCTAAAGTCCACTTTCTTTCCCCGAGTTAGTCTTGGTGAAGTCAAAGTTGAAGTTGAAGCCTGATCAATCCAAACTTCAACTTCATCTTCAATGTCGATTTTGTATACTAATGCTATGTTTTCATGTAGGCTTTCAATCTTTGAGTTAAAAAGTGAGGTGGGTCCCAATAAAGACATTCTTCAAGGCATGCGAGATAATAAATAAGAACTTTAAGGTGGCATGTGTTCAGATACGACAAGATTTGGTGAAAAGGAAAATTTTTCATTTCATGATGACATGGAGTGTTAATAGGCTTGCGGATTTGATGGGCATTTAAAAAAAATTACTCAGAGGGTCTTTTCTAATGTGCGACACATGAATAGTAATTATTGCATTTACTTTCCATATCTGTACTGCGATTTCCTTTGTAAGTCATTCCTTAGATGCATTCAATTTGCCTTTTTACCACTCATTTTGCCATTTACAAAAGAAATTCTAGCGCCATCGAGTAGGAAGAATGAATCACAGGTTGTAGCTCTATCAAACTGTAAGTGTGTTGCCATAACCCTTTGTAATTTTATTTGTGCTTGCTTTGTTTTGAAATATTTCAATTTGTATCTTTTTGACCCTATCTTTCCATAGTGAGTCATGATGTTATTTCACCCCAAGATGCCCAAGTTTGAAAAGCCATTTTTGCTTAGTTCTTTGCCTAAAATTTGTGACACATTTCTAGTTAATAAAAACTTAATTGATGTCATTGAGATAGTCAAAAACACCCAGTCAGGTCCCATTTATCAAAAGCTAGCTAATAGTGGATTGCTTGAAGCCACCACCTTTCTCGCAGCAATCACATGCCTAGAGCTTGTTATTAAGTGTGCAAACCATTATGACCCTAGCACAAGGTGTATCAAGAAAGTTTCAGTAGAAGTAATAGTTAAGATTAACAGAACTAGTGTCTATTTGACCATTAGAACTCCTCACAAAGAACCCTATGAACCATGGACGTTCGAGGAAGTAGAGTGCCTATATGTTGAAAGAAAAAGCAATTATGATAATAAGGTAGCCCAGTCTTGGCTCCTAAAACCGACAGAGGGTGGTTCAAGGTTGCCAAAACCTTTAACCATTGAGCATTTCATAAAGGAAATTGTAGACATTGTACTTCTCTTGAATAGAATTAAGGGAAATGAATATGCATTTCATTGGGAGTCTTGGATGTATTTCTTCATCCAAAAGATTGTTGCAGGAAATAAGTTCATTGATTGGGTTAACCTAATTACTGAGAATTTGCACAAGGGTTTAGTGGTTGTTAACAACTTTGGTCCATTTTTCTTGTCCTCCTATTTGATTTATATCCTAGTAGTGTCTAAAGAATGGGAAAACCTCCCACATTCACCTTGGACCAATGAAGTGCCCATTTACCAGTATTACAATGATCTTCAGGAAGCTACTTTGTGTAAGGAGTTTAGAAGGGTAAATGATGTCTTTCTAGGAAGGTTGGTCTTTGAACTTCAAGGTCATGAAAATGATAGACTGTCTAAAGAAGCCATACAAGCTATACAAGTCTATGGCTACTTTTACATTCAATTTACTAGGTTCACATATATCAAGATAGGTGGTTTTTCTTGTGAACCATTGAAGTTACCTCGTTACTGCTTAGACTCTATAGTTTTATCTGAAATGTGCAGACAATTTGTCTCTATGGTAGAGTCTTTTGAGATTCCTAAGAGGTCTTCTTCTATATTCTTTCCTATTGAAATTGGACATTATAGATGTCCTAGCCTAAAGCAAGCTATGTTAACAAAAGCATCATTGGCTCATCTGTTCTTTAAACCCTTCTCCCCTTGCGAAGATTTTAACTATATAGGTTTTTTCAGAAATAATGTTAAGAATGTAGTCTCTCTAGTTCATACTCTGCAGTTAGAAGACTATTGGGCGAATTGCCCTAATTAATTTGAAGTAAGGAAAAGATTATGGTCATGGCTAATTGTGAAATAAATTAATATGTTTAATGTGGATCTTGATACATGTGGGCTGAAAGAAGAGGATTATGAAGAGGTGCTTGACCCATTCTACATTGACTAGAATTGATTGGGGAAGGAGAGAAGAAGATGATGTTTTCTCTCACACTAAGGATGTGTTGGCTAGGATCGCAAGTTGGATAAAATCAAAAACTATTGCCACCCCTAACTTGACTAGGAAGTTTTCAAAAAGAAAAAGTAAAAAGGCTCCCAAAAAGCAAAAAGAGATAATAATCAAGATATTCATGATCCTATTGCAGGTCCGGTTGAAGTTGAAGCTGAAGCAGTTCCAGATCCACTTCAAGTTCAAGTTCAAGAAGATACTCCTAAGACTAAAAGGGTGACCCATTCAAGTACAAGGAAGGCATCAACAACCAAAAGAAAGGGTATAGTAACAGTTGATCTCGAGGTTGCAGAAGAACTACCTATGACGGACAATGTACCTGAACCTCAAAGGTCGCTAGTAAATACTGAAGGCCAAGAGAGTAATCTCACCTTAGCTAAGCTCTCCCCTACCACCGAAAAAGAACTAGTCACACTAAATGGTTGGAGACTTATGTTGAGAAGAAGCAGAGCACAGTTCCTCTTTCCATGTCGATTGATGATCTAGTCAGTAAATGTTTGGGAAAAACACCTAAAGTGAAGAAGGCAAGGGTTGACTGAAGGATCAAATTCAATAAGAACTTAGGGCATTGGTCGGCTGAAATAGCCATGCCACTAGATGGAAGTTCACACAAATCCCTAGCTCCTCAAGACTACCAGATAACAAAAGTTGATCTGGGAAAAGGAAATCGTGAGGTGGATATGGAATTCTTCGAAGCCTCTAATAAAAAGATTGCACATAGGGTATGGAAAGATGGACAGGACAAACAAGAAATGAAGGAGACAATTAAGAGCATGACACAATATATCAACACCATCCTTCATCCTGAGGAAAAACCTACCAGTGAGATGTCAGCGATCGTTGATGTGTCTTTTGCAACCAACCAGCAATCTCTTGAGAACCTACACAAATGCAAAGCAGTTGTAAAAACAACAGGGGAATGGGTGCAAGGAATCCTAGATGACACCATGAAACATATAGGTCTCCTAGATAAGGCTTCGAAAGAAATATCAACCATTACTAAAAAGGTGGAACTGAGTAGTGAAGGATATGAAAAGGAGAAAAATAATTGGGTGAAGGTAGTGATATGGCTGGAAGATATCCAAGAGTTTGGATTACAAAAATTCTAGGCTAAATGTCCTATGGTAGGTTTAGATGAGAAGGCCTTGTATGTGATCAAAGACTATATTGAATGGAGAAATGAAGCATTAATATAGGGCATGAATGAAATGAAGAAAAAACTACAAGAACTTAAGATCATACACCAGATAATTCAAGGAGACCTTAAATGGTTTGTCAAGCAGTTTACAGGTAAAGAAGAGGACTCCGTTGCCCAATCTGAGGAAATGATCAAGGAAGTTTAGAAGAAGTTCTAGGAACTTCAAGACAAGAAAGCACCAACTAAGCAATATCTTTTAAATGTAGCACACATCGAAGCCATGCTAATAATTAATCTCACGCACATGGAAATGCATGAAGAAAAGATAGCAAAATTGAAGAAAGAAAAGGAAATCTAGAACCAATGGCTTGCCTACATTGGTTTACCACATCAGTTTGTTATTTTAGCATTCTCAACTGCCTATGAAGCATGGAAAGTGACAAGAAACATGGCCAGCAGGGATAGTGCTACCTAATTAGAAGAAATAGTTACACATAGTCGCTTAGTTGTTCTTTTTTGTTATTTTATTTTTCTTGCATTCTGATTAGCATTTATGTTAACCAAAAGACCATTTTACTCCTAGTGAGGTAATTTTGGCAATTGTCCAGCCCCATGCCTTATAAATATGTAATAACTAATATGGCATAGGGTTAATCTCTAGCATACCGATATAGAAAACTATTTTCATTGTGGCTTAATCTTAAGTTTTAGAAGTAACATTTCAGAATTCTGAAAATACAATGAAAAATCTATAGTTTGATTTTTTTAAGAGCTTTGTAAGTAGATACTGTTATCTACTTGTTTGAATCAATATTTCTAAAGATACTATCTATATAAAAGCTCTTTGCTGTGTTTGTTATTGATTCTGAAGTTGTCAATTCAAAATTTGGGATGCTATGAGAAATAAGTTCTATTGAATTTGCCTGCTCGATTACTTAATTTTCAGTTATGTGGATAATATTAATAATTAAAATTGAGTGGTTCTTTAGCATAAAAATCTATTTTGTATTGATGAGATAGAATAAGTTGATTCAACATTGTCAGCAGATTGTATTTTAAAAAGATCTTTCTGTTGAGTTAAAAGATCAAAAATCTTTATTTGCAATAAAAGAAACTTTAAGTAGAGAATTCCTTAGTCCTATATAGGAATTCATTTGTTGGTATACATTTTTCTTTGTTTTTCATATAAAATCATTTGACAAAAACTGTTTACTAACAGACTGTTCCATTGAAGCCTTAGGAGGACATAAGTATGGATTTTGTTCTTGGATTTCCAAGGACACAAAGGGGTAATGACTCAGTATTTCTGGTGGTTGATAGGTTTTCCAAGATGGCACATTTCATTCCATGCCACAAGGTTCATGATGTAGTACATATTCTAGATTTTTTTTTCAGAGAGGTGGTGAGGCTACGTGGTCTCCCAAAAAGTATTGCTTCTGATAGAGATACTAAATTTGTTGGGTATTTCTAGAGGACTTTATGGAGTTTGGGAAAGGGTACTATGAGGAGGACTTTTTGTTTGGTGGACTAGCCCAGGGATTGGGTGAACCACGTTAAATCTTGGTGTCTTGTGTTCTTTTTTACATGATTTATTATTTTTTGATATTGTTTATATTTGCATGTAATTGTTATTTTTGCCTATGATTTAACCCTAACAAGTGGTATCAGAGTGAGGTTTTTTTTTTAGTTATCCTCTATAGGAAAGTCTCACGGTTGAGTGGGAATCTCATAATTGAGTGGGAGCAATGGCAGATGAGGGTTGATAGGTTTAATGGGTAGATGTTTTAATTATGGGAGATGCAAATGGAAGACTATCTTTATCAAAAGGATTTATGAAAAGCCCTTCACTTCAAATAAGGCATTTCTCATGAAGCATTTATTTAATATGAAAATGGTAGAAGGTGAATTTTTTGTAGATTATTTAAATGAGTTTAATACTATTACTAGTCAGTTATCTTCTGTGGGTATCAATTTTGATGAAGAAATTAGGGCTCTCTTAATTTTGTGTTCTTTGCCTGAAAGCTGGAATGGCTTGGTAATGGTTGTGAGTAATTTTGTTCCTGGATCTAGTACACTAAAATATGATGATGTGATCGGTGTTATTTTGAGTGAGGAAACTTGTAGGAAATCCTCATGCAGATCTACATCTGGAAGTGCTTTGAATGCACAAAGTCGAGTCAAAATGACTGAGAGAGGAAGTAATTCCAGAAATTGTGAGAAATCAAGAGGAAAGTCAAAGGGGAGGAGGTCTCAATCGAGAGGACTGAACGACTGCTGGTACTATGGGAAACTAAGATAAACCAAATGGAGACAAGGAGGCAAATGTGGTAAGTAACAAATCCAAAGAGGATGCTTTGCTTCTATCTTTAGTGTAGTGCCTGCCCCTAGGTCATATTGTTGCTATCATGATCAGACTATGTTAGACTAGTTTTATGTTGATGATTAGCAGCATTGTTTTGAGACTATCATATATTGTGCTATGGATTTAGTTGATATGTGATGAGATTACTTAGACTTTACATTTCATGTATGCATGATGATTATTTTCAGTGTTTGCAATTATTAATGATGATTAGTAAGATGATTTATTATCATATGTGTTTTCTTATGAATACTTACCCCATACTTTCATGTGTATGGTGTGCGTGTTTGTTCTCATGTATGGCATGTCTGATGTGGTTAAGGAAGGGAGTCATAGTCACCTGCTAGTCAAAATCTACACGATGCACCACTCCCTGTCATTGCCTGTTTAGTATATATTGTGCTTGTACATGCATGGTTTTTATGTAGGTTGCAGGTACTGGGTATCAACTTCCCTGAATTGCCAAGATGAGCGTATCCTATCACATTATCTCAATGATAAGAGAGGGGAGATAATTCTCAAGTCCAAATCCCAACCCTTTAAGCCATTTGTCCTAATTGGAAATTAGGACAAGTATCTGAGTTGAGTACCTTTTGAATGTGTCGGATGATGTAATTCATGATATTAACCCTTGGTTTGATTTAGTATGTATTTTGGCTATGATGGATTTTTGTATTTTACTTTATGAGTCTTTGGTGTATTTTCTATTAATTAAGCCTAATTAAAAGATTTAATTAATGGTTTAATTTAATAAAAAATTAATATGATATTTTAATATTTATTTTATTTAATTAATTGGGAAATTAATTAAATAAAATAATTAAATTTGAAGATAAAAGTTGTAAGTTTAAATTTGAAATGTGACAATATTTATTTTAATAATAATATATTTGGAGTTCATTTTTAAATAAATGACTAAATAATATTATTATTAAAGCTAATAAATATTTTAGCAATTAAGTTTTGAAAATGAAATTTAAAAGTGGAAAATATATTAAAATTATTAAAAGATTCTAGATTTCATGTGATTAAAATATAAATATATTAAGATAAAATAAGTGGAATTATTAAAGTTGGTGCATGAGATTTAAAAATAATAAATAAATTAAATTGGAAAGAGTAAAGTAAATATTAAATTAATTAATGTGCATTATTTTAATATTTGCTCACATAGGAGTTTGCAAATTCTCGAGAGTTGTTATGTAGACAACACAGGAGTTTGCACTCTAAGAATGCACAAGTTGTCTACACTTAGGAGTTAGCATATTATTTGAGCACATGGCATCTACAACCTTATGACTCATCTAGAAGGTTGGAGAAGACTCATGCTTAGTTGTCATGCTTATCTTCTAGTTGTTTCTAGAGACATTCTAGATGCATCTTAGAGGCCTTTAAATAGAGGCTCTCCTAGTGTGTTTAGACAAGCTTCAAAGCTTACATGCATTTGAGAAGCTCATATGCTTCTACATGCTCATATGTTTCTACATGCTCTTATGCTTCTTCAAGCACTTTAGTCACGTGGGAATTTTGGTTGGCTCGGATCATGGAGGAATTGCGAATGTTGGAGAAGGAAGGGATTTTTCTATGGACTTCTAAGGCATGAAAAATTAGCATCAGTGTCCAGGTGCACTCGTGATTTTCACTTATTCTATTTGCACTCTTTCTCTTCCTGTCTTCATCGTGTCTGTTATATGTGTCTGAATACACTCCATGAATGAATCCTTAATCTTGAAATTGGAATCTAGATATGTATTTATTTGGTTGCAAAGAAAACAATAGAAAACCCTAGCCCCAAATGAGAAAGAATTAGTTTTAAATCGGGTTTGGGTTCGAATTAGAATCAAATTAATAAATAGATTCGAAAAGGGTTTCTAAATCTACAGTCAAACCTATTAGAGAAATTAATGGATAAATTTAGAGAACAATTATCATCCTTAATTCATCGAAATGAAAAGCCCTTCTAGTGTAAAGGTAAATATATGTTCTCTTTGAAAATACTAATTTGCATCGATATATATATATATATATATATATATATATATATATATATATATATATATATATATATATATATATATATATATATGTGAATGTTTATAATTTTGTATGCTATTTTCCTGTCGTTGCTAGACTTCCTATCACGATTCTGGATTTATAATTCTGTATGCTATTTTCCTATCGTTGCTAGACTTCCTGTCGTGATTCTGGATTTATAGTTCTGTATGCTATCCTCCTGTCGCTGCTAGACTTCCTGTCACGATTTTGGATTTATAATTCTATATGCTATTTTCTTGTCGCTGCTAGAATTCTTGTCGTGATTCTGGATTTATAGTTATGTATGCTATCCTCCTATCACTGCTAGACTTCCTATCATGATTCTGGATTTATAGTTCTATATGCTATTTTTCTGTCACTGCTAGACTTCCTTTCGTGATTCTGGATTTATAGTTCTATATGCTATCCTCCTGTCACTGCTAGACTTCCTGTCGTGATTCTGGATTTATAATTCTGTATGCTATTTTTCTGTCACCGCTAAACTTCCTATCACGATGCAATTCTGGATTTATAGTTCTGTATGTTATCTTCCTATCGCCACTAGACTTCCTATCGCATAAGCTTTCTGTTCTACCACTGCTGCAGGTTTGAATAGAATCTTATTACTATGCATTAGTTTTATATGATTTATTAACTAATCTAATTAAATTTAATTTAATTAAGATTAGTTAATAGTAGAAGAAGTGTAATTAATTATTAGTCAATTTAAGTAAATGGATTTTTAAATGAGGTTGATTTAAAAGAAAAAAAAGATATTAATATTGATTAAATTTAATAGATGATGATTGAAGATTAGTATATAATTTTTAATTAACTTAATTAAATATAATTTAATCAAGATTAATTAATGGGATTGCATTATGATTAATGAAATTGATAGAGTTAACAGTTATCTTATTAAATCTATAAAGATGATTATCCTAGAATGTTTTAAGGAAATTGATTTTAGGGAAAAACTATTATAGGGGAAATTCCATATATGAATAAGTTTTTTAGAATTAATGAGATCATTATTTAATGGATAAGATTATTAATGAATGATGGTATAAATAGTTTTAACGAGACTAATTGGTCGAGTTAGAGGAAACAAAATTCATTCTATTATGATAATGATTAAATCAGAATCGTCTCTTGAGAGAACATTAAATTATAATGATTCAAACATTTACCCTTAGTTGAGTTTAGAAAGGTTGATTTCAAAACATTACGAGGATTATACTATTTAAACGGGATAACTGTAGGGTTAAAGGAAGTCTTCTTGCTCGATAATAATCATTGAGTTATCAATTAAGTTATGCAATGGAATGATTAATTGAAAATTGATAAGCATTATTTTGATAGTTTAAAATAATCAATTACTACGAGTAATTGCACCTATCATTTAAATATAAAAATGGGTGGAATCAGGAATCTCTTCTACCTAGAAAATACCTTAAATTTGAAAATAGTAGTTGACTTATAACTTACAAATTATAGTTAATTATTAATCAACTGATATTCATTGGGTCGTTGATATGGTTATGTAATTATTAATTAAATCAATTAATTAGAGTTAATTAGATCTAATTAATAATTAAGTTATGTAATAGAGATTTAATTGATATGATTCTTACATCAAAGTTGATAAGTCTTATTCTAATGACTTGAATAATGACCTTGGATATTTTAATGGTTGTTAGTGATGATTTAATCAAGAGACTTAAGTTTTAGTGATATTGAGTTTTAATTAAGAACTATTAGAATGATAAAAGTCATGGATTGTGTACCTATGTTAATTGATCATTTTAATAAAGTTATAATCTTCTTATTCAAAGATTGATAACTAATTTTCTTAGAATTTAACGAATAATGATCCTTTGATTATGTTGGGAAGTTGAAGTAACATTAAGGAAGAGTTACTCAATTAGTAACATGGATCTTAGCAAATGAAGCAAATGATTTAATTTAGTCAAAGAAGATTAGTTTAATGAGTAAATATTTACCCTTAAGCTATTCTTAGAATATTATTTTAAGGATGGAAAGAATAATGCTATCGGGGAACAAACGGGTTGACTTGTAGGTCAAATGATTAAACTTAGACACTTGAAAGTATACTTGAAACGAAAACTGAAACCTTTACACTTTATTCAACTATGTGATTTTAGTAAACCAGAACATGTGTTTGCATTGTGTTTTCTATATGCTATTTGTTTTGAGTTTTGGGTTGACTAGTGTTGACCAGTTATAGAACGTCTACCAGAGGCTTGGGGGTTATGATTGTGATGTCATGATGATGTCTTATTTTCGATCTTTATAAACCCAACCATGGTATGTGATGGAATGCTCTATGAGATGGTTGTATTACTGATTGTTATTGCTTATCAGTCTTCTTGAGTTGAGCTGAGTTATATGTATTTGAGACACTTGAACTAATCATTTTTGAGTCATTGATCAGTTATCCTTGGATTGCTTTCTAGTTGCCATGATGGGACTGAAATGTTGATTTATTTCTTGATGATGTCATATTGTGACATGTTTTGACTCAACCATTTTGGAGTCTTCGATTAGTATTACTTTGAGATACCTTTTGGTTGCTTGTTAAGAACCAATGGATATTATGTTTCATGTTGGAAATTATATTTATGACGTTTATTTTGTGGAGCTTTTATGTGTTCTTAGATGAGAGAACCATCTTATTATCAGGTTGCCTGTTAAGGAACTGAGTTTGATCTTTATGAATGTTGTGGTATGGGACACAACTATGGATTTATGTTCTTAGGAGAGGTTGTCTAGGTACATGACTATGGGAGTGGCTTGCATAGGGGTCCGGGGCCCAAAGTGGTCAGTACCAGGGTAACCTAATGCAAGTTATGTAATAAGTGATAATCTAGTAATTAAAATTTATGGGGGGAAACACACTAAAAAGATAAGTTAGAGAAATTTGATCCACCCATGCCTTGAGTGCTAGTATAGACTAAGGATGGGAATGGAACGAGTGCCTCGTCTTCTTGAGAGGGCTTATTGGTTTCCACATGTGCCACATTGAGGGTCCGGGGTTCAGAGTAACCAGTCCAGGGTAACTCAACGCTTGAGGGTCCGGGGCCTAATGAGAGACCAGTCCAAGGTAACTCAAGCAGCCATGTGATGACACTCCCTAGTATGTAGCCTGAGTCTCCTATATAGATTTTGTGTACCTCTGGTGGTGTACTTATTGTTGTGCCTCTGAGATTAGATGTCGATTTTGTGATTGGAACCTTTGAGTTAGTATACTTTTAGGATTCCTAAACTTAAAGAGTATTATGCTATGTGATTTTGATAGCCTATTTGGGACTTGAGATTATCTCCTCAGCACGGTGGGAGTGGACCATTTAGGTTCCACGCGGTCAGGTGGTAGTGTTTTATCACTCTTATCATTTGAGATCAGTCCGAGACACCATGGCCGAGGCATTCTTGGTTGGTATTTATCTTCATTCTGTTCTTGGATCATTATGATAGGTAATATACCTTATGATGGATGTATTTACTGGTATGTTTTTTATATTGATGATTTGCATATGTTAGATGATGTTATCTTATGTTTATATTTGCATGCTAGATTACTTTTTGCATATGATGTAGTATGATTTAGGTGTGACATTCCTACTATGTTAATATCGATGATCTCTTCGGTAATTTGGAATGTTACGCACAAAGGGATGGCTAGGGCCCACGATGGTCTAATGATGCTATTAACGGTTGGGAGGAATTGTGCACTTAGTTATTTATGTTTGTGATGTATGGTTATCTTTTATGATGAATGTTTATATCTTTATGATGTATCATGTATGATATGTGGTTTCATTTACTTTAATTGCATCATGGATTAATATTGGATTATGATGTACTTTATTTACATGGATGTTTATTCTTTTAAGCTTTTCATATCTTGTAACATGTACAGTGGATGATTGAGCAATATAAAATGTAATTACTAAAAGGACACTTGTAATATTGTTTAAGAACATTGGATGTAACATTGCTAAGGATGTGATGTTAGATGAATAGTTAATTTAGATGTGATACAACATTAAAAGACCTTTAAAGAATGTAACTGTTATGTATGTTATGTTTACTTTCATTTGATTTGTTGCTATTGCTTCCACAAATGTTATGAATGGTTTACTTTCATGATTAAAAAAAAAAATTGTTTGGCAAACTTAATGAAAATTTAGATTAATTCTTCGGATCCCTTGGTAGGGCATTACATTTAGAAAGTTTTGATGATTCATAGGTTTTAAATTCTGGTGCTTCATTTCAGGCTACACCTCATAGAAGTTATTTCATTGATCATGTCCAAGGGGATTTTGGACTTGTTTATTTGGGGGATAATGAACCCTGTCAGATTGTTGGAAAGGAAAAAGTTAAGATTAAGTTGTAGAATGGGAATCATTGGCTACTACATGAGGTAAGACATGTTCCAAGGCTAAGTAGGAATTCAATTTTAGCAAGGCAACTTGGTGATGAGAGTTGTGTAGTTACTTTTAATGATAAAAATTGGAAGGTTTCAAAAGGTTCCCTTGTAGTAGCAAAAGGTTTGAATGTAGACACCTTATACCTTTGTACAAGTCATATTGTTCCTTCTACTTTAATCTTTTCAGAGAAAAATGAATGTTTAGGAACAGTTGCTGCAGTTGAGTAGGGAGAACAAATAGCTGCTGTAAATTTTGATACAATGCTATGGCACAATAGACTTGGACACATGAGTGAGAAAGGTATGAATGTAATTCATTCAAAGAAAGTTTTACCAGGTCTAAAATGTGTTAATATGGATTTCTATGAAAGTTGTGTGTATGGAAAACTAAAGAGAGTGAGTTTTGTGAAGACTGGGAAGGAGAATAAAAAGGAGAAATTAGAGCTTGTGCATACCAATGTATGGGGAGCGACTTACGTATCTTCCCTTGGAGGCTCTCATTATTATGTTACATTTATTGATGATGCAACTAGTAAGGTATGGATTTATTCCTTAGACATAAATCTGATGTATTTCAAACTTTTAAGAAATGGAAATGCTTGGTTGAAAATGAGACTGGCAAGAAATTAAAATATCTCAAATTTGATAATGGTGGTGAACATTGCAGTCATGAATTTGAAGATTATTGCTCCTCTAATGGTATTTGTAGACAAAAAAATATTCCAAGGACTACACAGGAAAATGGAGTGGCTAAACGCATGAACAAGACTACAGTGGAGCATGAGTTTGCATGCTAGGTTGCTCTTACACATGTGGGCGGTGGTTGTTAATACTATTGTATATTTGATTAATAGAGGTCCCTCTACTCCTTTGGGTTGTGGTATTCCAGAGGAAGCATGGAATGGGAAGAAGGTGAGTTATTCTTTTCTCAAAACCTTCAGTTGTGAAGCATTTGCTCATATAGATTCTGAAAATAGAACCAAGCTAGAAGCTAAGTCAAAGAAATGTGTATTTGTTGGATATGGCATTAATGAATTTGATTATAGGCTTTGGGATTTTAAAAATCATAAAACTGTAAGAAGCAGGGATGTCATATTCAGTTAGAAAGTGTTGTGCAAAGATCTGTTGCAGCAACATTAGAATAAAGAAGATGATTGTGTAGTGTTGGATGATACTCCGAAAGATGACATTCCAGCCATTCCTCTTGATGTGCAACAACTGCAACAACAAATACCACACACACCAATGAATTTTAGATGGCCAACAAGGAAAATTAGACCTCTAGAAAGATTTTCTCCCTCTTTGTATTCTATTTTATTAATAGATGTTGGTGAACCTAAATGTTATGATAAAGCTATGTAGGTGGATACTAAGATTTAGTGGGAGTCTGCAATGAAAGATGAAATGGACTCTTTGCTAAAGAATAAGACATGGGATTTATGCAAGTTGCCTCCAGGTAAAAGAGCTTTATAGAATAAGTGGGTTTATAGGTTAAAAGAAGAGGATGGAGGTAAGAAAAGATTTAAAGACATGTTAGTTGTAAAAGGATTTGCATAGAAAAAGGGCATTGATTTTGATGAGATATTTTCTCTTGTTGTTAAGATGACTTCTATCCATACTATTTTAAGCATTGTGGCTACCGAAGATTTGCATTTAGAGTAGCTTGATATTAAAACAACCTTCCTTCATGGTGATTTGGATGAAGAGATATATATATGGCTTAGCCATAGGGATTTGCACTCAAAGGTAAGGAGAACTTAGTGTGCAAATTGAAGAAAAGTTTATATGGTTTGAAGCAAGCACCTCAGCAATGGTATCTGAAATTTAACAGTTTTATGCATGAGCATGAATATAGTAGGTGTCATTCAGATCATTATGTTTATTTTAAGAGGTTGGATGATGATAGGTACATTATTTTATGTTTATATATTGATTATATGTTTGTCATTAGGTCTAACATGGATCATATTAAGGGGGTGAAATGCTAGTTAGCACATGCATTTGCTATGAAGGATTTGAGGGCAACAAAACAAATCCTTGGTATGAATATTTCTAGAGATAAGAAGAACATAAAATTGATGCTATCTCAAGCTGATTATGTTGAGAAGATGTTGCAACATTTCTCTATGGAGAATGCTAAAGTTGACAACACACCTTTATCTGGTCATTTGAAGTTGACTAAGGAGATGTGTCCCAAGACACAAGAAGAGGAGGATACAATGTCCAAGGTACCCTATGCTTCCATTGTAGGAAGCTTGATGTATGCTATGGTATGTACAAGGCTAGATATTGCACATGCAATGGGAGTTGTTAGCAGTTATATTAGTCATCCCAAAATTGAGCATTGGAATGCAGTCAAATGGATTCTCAGACATTTGAGAGGAACATCCAATAAGTGTTTACACTTCGGGGGTTCCACTACTGATTTATAGGACTATGTTGACTCAAATTTGGTAGGGGATATTGATACCAGGCGAAGTATTGCAGGTTATGTCTTTACTATTGGTGGGGCAACCGTGAGTTGGGTTTATAGGTTATAGAAGGTTAATGCTTTATCCACTACAGAGGTAGAGTATGTTGTTGCTATAGAGGCAACTAAGGAGATTGTATGGCTTTAGTTCTTCTTGGGAGAATTTGGGCATCCTAAAAAGGATAATTATTTGTTTACAAATAGTAAGGGTGTCATTCATCTTGCAAAAAATTCATCTCTACATTCAAAGACAAACCATATATAGTTGTTGTACCATTTCATTCGATTAGTTTTGGAGGATGGACAATTAAAGCTGGACAAGATACTTACAGATGAAAATCTAGCAAATATGTTTACAAAGGTAGTAACAAGGGAGAAGCTAAACTCCTCTTCAGCTTCAGTTGGTCATCTAGACTGAACATGAATAAAAGAACAACAACGTCTAGAGTGATTTGATCTAGTGGGAGCCTCGTGGAGTAGTAACATAGCTACAAGATCAATCTCCTAGTGGGAGATTGTTGTTTAGTGTGGAGCCTAATCAGTCCCCAAGTGGGAGATTGCTAGATTGTGGTGATTGATCAGGAAAGTATTATACATACTCCATAATTTTTTTGGGCCCTATTTTATCAGGATTTTGGGCCGACATGTACTTATTAATTATAACCCTAAAGCAGTAAAAATACTTGTATAAAAGGGATTAGGGTTAGAGATTTTTTCATAGTGGCGATGCAAAAATTGGTTCTTGTGATGATATTGAGTTGTAAGGGATTACGGATTGTAATCAGGTTGTAATCACTGGATCATAATAATATCAGACTTACTGTTTGGTGGACCTAGCTTAGGGATTGGGTGAACCACGTTAAATCTTGGTGTCTTGTGTTCTTTTTTGTGTGATCTATTATATTTGCATGTAATTGTTATTTCTGTATGTGGTTTAATCCTAATAAATTTTTTCTTTAAAATCAGACCATTGTAAGCCCATAGGGCATGTCTTTGAATCTATTTTTGTTGTACTGAATGTAATAGCATATCACTTATGATAATAATATTTCCTTTTTCCTGTTGCATTCATTTTGGTTGTGGTTTGTACCCTCATCAATTGTGCTACGTGGCAAGGGATTAACTTTTCATGTTATCCCTTTTCATGCTCTCTTTTGCTACTTTTTCATGGGGAGTTGTGCCATATGGGTTTTGTTGCAAATTTTCTATGCCAAAGGTTGTTGTTGGCCCATATTAAATGTGTGCATCTTTTAAATGATCAAAACAAGTTTTTCTTTTACATTTTCAGAAAAAGATTCTTGCTTGCAAATTGTGAAGGTCAATGGGTCATCTCTATGGGTGTGTGCAAGTGGTTTAACACTTCATGTTATCCCATCTTGAGTTTTGACAGTGGGATGAATTGATTTGTTGCAACCACGACACATTAACATCACCATTTCTTTAATCCTAGGAGAATTTTATGGCCTTGTTAACATGACACCAATGCATCTCCATACCTATTTATTGCTTGTGGGGAGAAGATTTGTTAGATTTATCCTTTTGTCTGTTGGCTACATTCATTTTGGCTCTTTCCTTATCACTTCCAAGAGAAATTTGCATACACAGATCGTATTTTATTCTAATATTCGTTTATTACTTCTCTATAATCTTCAACTCTACCATAGTTGGGGTTTGGACTTCAAGATGTATTTGGGTTATACTTGAACTTTAAAAAAAAAAGATGTGAATATTTTCTAGGTTCCTCTCTATTTCATTGCATCACCATTATGCTCTACAACTTTAACTTCCTTTTGCCTTTCATGAATAGAAATCTTAGCTTTTACCTTATCTTGCTAATTTGATATATTGTGTAGTCTATTGTTTTGTATTGATTATTTCCTTTCCATTTTTTTAAAGTTTGTGTGTTGTGTTTATCTTGTTGTTGTTGTTTCCTTGCAACATTTCATTAGTTTTAACCTTTATATGAGTTATGGAAGAGTAGGTTGGAGCTGAGATCTTTGTATTTAGGTTCTTTATTCATGTTTTGTACAGTTGTAGGAAGAGGTAGTAACTATGTTTCAATCTAGTGCATGACCCCTTTCCCTTTGAACATTTTAATTTCATGCAACTCTTTTCCCTCAAAATTTTAGTTTAGATGCATCTTGATTGTAAGGAGGTTAACCTTCTCTAGAGATTTAACCTTAGAGCACAAGTCCCTCACTTGGAGGTTGTTTCCATGTTAGACGAGGTTGCATGTGGATAACACGTCGGCCATGGGTGCATTTTTTTGTGTCAACAAGTACCAAATGTGTAAATAGTGGTTAGAAGTGGTCAATTAGGGGTGATTGAGGTGTAATTGGTGTTTCTGGACTAGAATGATCAACTTAGAAGGATCCATGAGAAAAATGATACTCAATTGCAAAGATGCTCAAAATTTGCAAACTTGTAAATTTGTAGCTTAGCAACATTTTGGAAAGAATTGCAAGTTTAAGCCAGAAACCAGTTATGATCGGGTGTAACTAATCCAAGATCCAGTTAAAAGGCCTTGGAAATAATTTATGAAGGTTACTTATCACTATTAGCAATAACAAAACATTTTGTGCAAGTGCCCTAACTTATTTTCTCTATTGTTTTAGTGTAATTTGCACAATATTGTTGTGTATAGTCATGTATGGATTGGTACAATTCTCTAATTGGTAAGGTATTTTAGCTAGTTGAAGTATCTATCCAAAGGATTTAGTTTCACATCTGGAAGTTGTATTTATAAGGAGAGTTATTGTTGTGAAGCTAGTTTAGTTTTAAACCCTTAAGAACCCAGGGTTTGGAAATCAAAGGCTATATCCTAGCACTCCACTGTTGAAAAGTCAAAATATTTTTTTGAATGCTAGGATAGAATGTATATTAAAGGTTACACACAATTTTGTAGTTTTTAACAACAATTTTCTATTTGTCAAGTGATGCCCTAGAACGATCACAATAAAGTGTACCAAGAAGACTAGAAAGAAACCCATTCACATTGCAAGGAGGATTAATAAATGGGATCTAAAGGTGGAATCAAGTTCTCCATGAAGGTACAAAACCATCATGAATTTCCAAAGCTAGAGGTAATTCTAATGGTGAAGATTTTTAGTTAATTTTTGCACATTAGGTTCTTTATTACAAATTAGGCCTAACATCACCCAAGTTTGATGAGGCGAGTTAGGAGTAAAACCTAGATCCCAATTTATGCTAATATTTAATAGTCCCAAAGGGTATCTGAAATTGTATTTTAAAATGAGGGTCATTTAAGAGGGAAAGGAAAGGAAATCCAAATACTCAATTAGGAGGGCTAAAAGAACTAGGTCTCTTTTAGGCTTACTGCATCAAGTCACTTGTGGTTTATTTTTCTTGGGAACCAAAGGGCCTATTGGCACATGTAGAGTCTAATTAGCATGAAACATAATTCGTTCTCCATGGGAAATAGGGATATGGTTAAGAACCAATTGGTATATGGGTTTTGAAAGGAAATCCTTAATAAGGATCAAGAAGAAAGGTCTCTTCAACTTAGAGAGTTGTTCACTCTACTAGAAAGAGTTAGATTGTCTTATTAAGAACCTTGGGAAGGTAAGGGACAAGTCCAAGGAGAAGCCTTGGGAAAACATTATCAAGAAGACCATTGGATGGTCATTAAGACATTGAAAAACAAGATTAGAAGTGTGTTTGGTTTACCCACAATCTCTCTACATCAAATTGGTATTTGAGCCAATATTACTATGACCAGTTTGGTGTATGTTAGACTCATAGAAATTATTATCTTCAAAGTCAGAGGCTAGCACAATGCCTCCAGAATCCATTAACCCCAAGGCTCTCAATAAATTGGTTCAATAAATGATAGCTAAAGTACAACAAGAAGGAGCCAAGAAAGAGAAGGAGAAAGACATGCTTACATAGTGGGGAGATGTTATTGATGATGAAGGAGAAAATATAGGAGAAGTGACTGTAGGGTCAAAGTTAGCCTAAGATTAGAAGGTATTTTTGGATACTTTCAAACCCCTTAGTAAGGATAATTTTGAAGGGCTACCTATGTTTAATGGAAACCTAAATTGGGAAGTATTTTTAGATTGGATTGATGCCATGAATAATCACTTTAATTACAAGGAAGTGGCAGAGGAGAAGAGGGTTAGTGTTGCCAAGGCAAGACTAAAATGTTCATCTTTGGTGTGGTGGAATATTAAGCAAAAAGAAAGAGTGCAAGTGGGGAAGAATAAGATTACCTCATGGGAAAGAACATAGATTAGATTGAAGACCCAATTCTTGGAAACACACTTTGAAGCTCAAATGCACAAAAGGTTGCAAAACCTCAAACAAAGAGAGATAGATGTAAATGCTTACATTGAAGAGTTTCCTAAGCTCAATTTGTGAGCTAAAAAATAAGAAAATAAGGTGGAGGAATTGGATAAGTATCATAATGGCCTTAAGGAAGGAATTCAAGATGAAATAAGATTATTAGCCCCAAAGATAGTCCATAAATGTTTTCAATTAGCACTTCTAGTAAAGAAGAAAATATCAGAAGGAGAGGAGAGTCATGAAAAACATTCCTAGGGGCTAACTTTGGAAAAGTTTTTAACTATGGTACTCAAAATCCTTGCATTTTTTGAGTTCCAACATGATCCACTTAACTCTACATAGATTTGATGAAACAATCAAATTACCTATTGCATATCAGTAACTTTTCTAATAGTTTCAATGTTCACCTTGAAGGGCTACCTATCTTTATTGAACATTGGAAACCTAAATGGGGAAGTGTTTTTAGATTGGATTAATGCCATGAATAATCACTTTAATTACAAGGAAGTTGTAAGGAAACTTGCAACAAAGAATATAACTATTTCCACAAACTCATAATAGATTTGAAATAAATATGCAATTGAAATTCACATGCAAGAGAATAGATAACATACACACAAAAATGTGACACAAGATACACCCTAGGAAACCCTCACTTAGGGAAAAACCCAGTGTCCAAAAGCATTCGTCACCATGTATTTTTTAGCAAAAACACCATTGCAATACAACCATGGAAGCCTTCAAAGCCATAGCCACTACCAAGCAATCCATTTGAACAAGCATGAATCCACACATCCCATGCCATGCTTCCAACCTTCACAAATGCTCCCTTGGCTAACCTGTCAAGCATTGTCTTGCTTGACTCTTCCCTTTTTGCCTTCTTCCTTGTAACTACAACTACCCTTGTGGTTGCTTATATAGTAGCAAGTCCCACAAAACCACCAAGTTGTATTACAGAAACCATGTGCTACCTAACCCATTAACTCCACATTTAATATTGAAAATTTAATTCTTTTCCACAATATTAAATAACTACATGAAATATTATCACAATGTTACAATACAACACATTAAGAATATCCCATGAGAATCTTTACATATTGCACGTTCATCTATGTGCTCCTAGATACAACATTACATAATAAAATAAAATAATACAATATGACCATATTATGCAATGTGTGCAACACCCATTATCTCAACATAAGTGGTAGAGGAGAAGAAGGTTAGTGTTGCCAAGGCAAGATTAAAAGGTTCATCTTTGGCGTGGTGGAATATTAAGCAAAAAGAAAGAGTGCAAGCAGTTAAGAATAAGATTACCTCATGGGAAAGAATGTAGATTAGATTGAAGACCCAATTCTTGGCAACACACTATGAAGTTCAAATGCAAGAAAGGTTGCAGAACCTCAAACAAAGGGAGATGGATGTAAATGCTTACATTAAAGAGTTTCCTAGGCTCAGTTTGAGAGCTAAAAAAAGAAGAAAATAAGGTGGAGACATTCGATAAGTATCATAATGGCCTAAGGAAGGACATTCAAGATGAAATAAGATTATTAGCCCCAAAAATAGTCCATAAATATCCTCAATTAGCACTTCTAGTAGGGAAGAAAATATCACGAGAGGAGAGTAATGAAAAACATTCATGGGGGCTAAGTTTTGCAAAGTTTTTAACTATGGTACTCAAAATCCTTGTGGCTTTTAAGTTGCAACACAATCCACTTAACTCTACATAGATTTGATGAAACAATCAAATCACCTATTGCATGTCACTAACTATTCTAATCGTTTCAATGTTCACCTTGAACCGAGCGTAACTTACTCAATCTTTCACATTAAGAGTAGTGGTCATTTGTTTGACTAACAAAGACACTCCTACATCTCCCTCAAGGATTGCAACCATTAACAGTAATTGCAACACCTTATTTATCACATTCATACTCTGAAACCTGCTAATAACACTAGGTCAATAATTGATATCAATGACCACAAAATGACTGATCATCATGTAACCAAATCTATAGCATGACAACACCAATCATCTCCTACCATCATTGCATCAATTGTACCAACATGTATTTTTGTCCACAAATGTTCAAACCTCCAATAGACCATTGGGTATTACGCCCTCATTGATCCAATGTGCTTGTAGGCTTGAAATGTTAGTGCTAAAGCTACAAATGTTCACATTCTTTTCTTAATGCTCAAAACCCTTGATGAGATGGTGTGCTTGTGGGTTCTATGCCCATGCTAGGCTATTGGGATTACAAGTTTAGACTATATGTGTTAATGAAATGCACTCATATTGAAGACGGGGTGCTTTATTTGGGGGCTCATCTAGACTAGGGCAAACTAAAAATCTCCTCAATAGTTTTTGAAATACCACCTCAATACATTTAGTCACATAGAAAATAAAGACAAAGACATGTATGTTGCAAGTCTCTATTAGATCATTTTTAAGTCCTAAATTTCTCTTCTTTAGATAATTATACAATGCTAAAGTTCAAGATCATAAAACTCCACTCTCCAAAAATAAGACAACAAAAAATTAAATATTTATAATTCCCACAATTACTTTTCATTCCTAAAATGAAATAGACCTATCTACTATGTACAATTTAAAAAAAAAAACATTAGTCAATCTAAATTAATTATATTTTCATTATTTTTAAAATATAGAATCAATTTAAATTATTATTATTTTGGGTAAAGCACTTTATTCTTGCTTTACAAAGTGAAGGGAATATAGATTTGAAATGTCATTCAAAAGCTATATACAATTTTCTCCAGAATACCAATAATTGAATAATTGCTACGCGTACTTTGCAAGAGTTCTAACGACCCACCTTTGATGACGTTTAGTCGTCCTTTAAGAGACTTATGAAGCAAGCAGACTTGATTATGATCTGAGACGAAACAACTGAGGTTACTCTGGAAGGACCCTGGTCAAGGACAAAGCTTCATCATGAACAAACATCTAGATAGATGGGGTCTGTAGCAAGAAACATGTTAGTTCCAAGGTATAGAAGTTAGGTCCAGATATACTGCATTGTCGATTACGAAAGTTGAAATACTTTGGATGTGTAACTACGTTTCTGTATGGATACAGAGTAGTAGGCCCGCTTCCTTTTTTTTTGAGTGAAGGGGCGGGGTAGATATATTAGGAGGCGTTGGAATTTTTGATCTCTTAAGGAGGAAGGATGAGCAGAAAATACAAAATGGAGATGGAGAATTATGACGAAGACTATGCATTCAAAGAGCAGATCAATGAAGCTTTGGCCGCCTCCTCTGCCTTTTCTTCGTCCTCCGTTTGGGACCCAATGGACTCTGAGTTTGTATTGGCCCTCCGCTTCCAGGAAATGCTGGAAAATGAATTCAGAACCCCACAAAATGATGAATGGCAGGATGCCCATCAAGATTTTGATCAGTCTGTAGAAGAGGAGCGGTCGGATATTGATGAATTTGGCAGCTGTTGTGGGGATCAAGAAGGGGATGATGAAGAAGACGAATGGAGAGACGCAGAAGGATCCGAAGAGTTTTGCTGCCCCAGTTCAGCTTCTGGAACTTATTATCGGGGTTCTCGTTTGGAGAGATACTACAGATTGTTCTTCAAGGGAATGTCTGAAATTAGGTCAAGGCAGAGTTGTTCTGGCATAGGAGTCGTGATACAGAAACCCGGCGGAGAGAACCTGAGGCAAGTGCAGAAGAAGTTGGACTTCTCTGTCGATGGTACTGTGGCTGAACACCTGGCTCTCATTGATGGCCTCTTGGCTGCACTAGAGCTCCGTGTCCCTTGCGTTCAGGCGTTTACAGATTCGCAGCTTGTGTATGATCAGGTAACATGTTGAGAACACTCAAATGTAAAAATCTTGTAAAATGTGAACAGACATGTAGGGACTAACTACATCTACAATGGGCATCAAGCATCATTAATAATTTTTTGCAGAAAGACCCCACCCTCCTTATGTAAAATACTAACATTACTTAATACGATTCGAACGGACTTGAATACCATTCAGCGTGTAATTTCCAGTTATCTCCAGCGACTCCATCCTTTGTGGCAAGACCATTCGGAGCTCAATCTCATCTAATATGTTAATCACCATGTGTAACGACTCTATCTGACGTCAAGAAGCTACCCATCGTCCATCTGCAGGGGCGCCACAGATGTAGTCATCTGATGTGGCTAACCCAACACCCATTTGCAGGGACTGCATCTGAAGTAGGAAACCCATTGCCCATCTATAGAGGCTCCCTAGGACGTGACAAACCCATCACCTCATCTCGAAGGTTCCATTCTGCGTGGTAAGCCGAATGCTCATCTGGAAAGAGCCACATATGATGTGGCGGATCCACTGACCATGTATCTACTGGGACTCCGTTTGACATAGCAAGCTCATCACTCATAGGTAGAGACTTGATAAGCTATGACAATCCCATCGAATATCGACATTTTCAACTAATGAGGCCGGATATCTGACTGTATTAGTCACTTGTAATGTGACATATCCCTCATAGCAGAATATGATGTTGCAAGCCCATCATTCATCATCAGGAATTCCATCCAATGTGGCAAGCTCACTTCCCATCTCTAGGAATTACAAATGATGTAGGATTATTTAATCAGTAGTTTGGCTTGTGGGAACTCTGCAAGGATCCAGAAAAAGCTCAGTTGTGGAATACCTATCCGAAAAAAAACTATGTTATAAGACTTTTCTGTATGAGACTAGATTAGAATGCATTATCCCAAAATAATGCATTTGTGAAATAACTATGGCTGATTTCTTCTCAGAATCTCAAGCTAAAAGTTGGATTCATTCTGATTGGTGTGGGTTAATGGTATATTCTTACTTGTAATGTTTGGTAAATATTAACTGGCCAATTCATAGATGGGCCATTTTCAAATCTACATAACTGGATTTATCTAGATTGACATGCACTAGTCAAAGGTTCATACTAATATCTCTCTGGAAAGGATAAACTCACTGCATGGTTGTCATTTGTTTGTCAGATTGCCCGAGGCCAAAAGCTAGAGAATCAGCTTTTAATAGCTGTAAGACATCGCATTCTGGAGCATACTAGGAAATTGGATGATTTCGTCTTAACACTAATTCCAAAGATTGAAATTAGAAAAGCTTCCTCACTCGCAAAAGAAGCAATTGACGTACACAGCGCTTCATCAAAGAAAGTTGCTCTTCAGGATACATCTCAGACAGAAGATTGCTTGATTTGTTGTGAAGAGAAGGCTCCATGGGAGATGCTCACAGTGAGATGTTTTCACAAATTCTGTTCTTCTTGCATGGTAAGATATGTAGATAGTAAGTTACAAGCTTCCCAAGTTCCAATACGCTGCCCTCAAACAGGTTGTGAACACTACATGAGTGTGGATGAATGCAAGGATTTTCTTCCAGCTGCTTGCTATGAAAATTTGCTAAAAGCTCTTGCAGAGGCAAATATTCCTGATTCAAAAAGGGTCTATTGTCCTTTCCCACATTGCTCTGCATTGTTTTACAAGGGACAAGATGCGTCTACAAGAGCAAGCTCATCTGGTAATCGAGAGGATACTGCAATTGGATGTGTTGAATGCCCAGAATGCCACAGGCTTTTCTGTGCCGATTGTTGTGTGCCATGGCATTCCACAATGAGCTGTGAAGAATTCCAAGGCCTTCCAGCTGATGAGAAAAACTCTGAGGACATAACGTTGCATCGGCTTGCACAAAATAGACAGTGGAGGCGCTGTCAGGAATGCAGGCGGATGATTGAGCTCACACAGGGTTGCTTCCACATGACATGTTGGTATGAATTCAATCCTTTTTAGACCATGTTCAGTTTTTATATGACAAATTTTTATTGTTTGAAAATAAAAATGGTGGCAAGCTTTTTATAAAGATTGGATAAAGCAAACAGCTAGTTAATGTATTTAGAAGGCGTGAGTAAAGAATAATCTCATGCGAAGGCATAAAATTGCCATTGATATTCAACAGGGTTCATGTGATAAATACCTAGAATGCAGACATATAGAAGCCTCTCTATAGCTAAGAATATTTCTCATGTCTTCAGAAAACATTTACATATTGTATAATTTAATTTAGACATCTTTTCTGCCTGCACTAGCTCACGTTTGTCTGGCATGCTAGAAAGAGAGATTTGTAATCAAACATATCTAAGGTGCATGGTAAATATGTAACTGACACGCCTAGCATAAATTGGACCAGGTTAGCTGAAGTCCAATCTTCTGATGGCTTTTAATTTCAAATGAGTTCCAAATAGGTCTGTTCCAAATAGGGCCTCATACTACTAGCAATGGGCTATATAGCTTTCAAAATAAAAAATAGGTTTGCATTGTTTGCCAATTCTTGGAAACTTCTAATTAACAGATTTTGTTTTTTGAAAGTGCCTTACAAGTACTGATAATCACTCTACTGTTTGTTTGAAGTTTGAACCAACCACTGTTAGGGACATCAAAGTCTGGACACATTTGATGAGCAATTGCTTGACAGGAATAATATGTTATTCTTGACCTGCTGTGCAAGGATTTTTGAAAGTAATATTCAGTTTTCACCGATGTAGATAAAATATACTTGCACATTTTCACATCTTGTTCCCTTTACCATCAAATATTAGAGAATTCTATTGGAAAATATTACATTTGTCCTATCCAAATCTGAGAGAGAAACTTTTAGTTGGGCAGACTAGTATATCCATCTTCAACCATCAATTAAGTTGGTAGGGATTAGGTTAGTTGAAATGTTTGGACTAAAACTAAAAATACTTGTTTAGTTTTCATCCTGCAGTTGAGACCGTAGGAAAAGCCAGGTTTTGGTTAATCTAAGATGTATGCAATTAAGGATAAATGTTTTTGGGATATTCCTATTTGTAAGTTTAAATTCCTGATGCTTCAGCTTGTATTTCGTTTAGGTTAGGATAAACCTCAAAGTCATAATGAAGTAAAAAAATATATTATAGGACTGTAAAAGAAGGCTTTACAAATGTTAATATTAGCATTATAAGATTATATTCATACAGATGTTCTTTGTAAAAAATCATTATAATTACGACTACAAAGATCATAATGCTATCTTGATTTTGAATTTTTGATGATTTTTCCGAATCTATTAAACATAGATACTATTTCTGTTGAATTTAAACTTGTTCACTTTGATATCCCCATAGACTACCCATGTCAGTAGAGCAGCCATTCTCTTTTGCATAGAACTTCTTGTTATGCATAAATTTGTAATTCATTGAAAGCTGAAACCCTTCAGAACAGTTTTCTGGGTATTCTTAATTTTTTGCAAACATGTCCTGCTCTTAAATCACTGGAATGTGTTAACTAGAATTTATGGTTAATATAATGACACACAGTAGTAAAGTCTTAATGAATAGGTTGAAATCATACAATCTAGATTTAGATGATTCCGCCTCTTTAAACCCAGCAACTAACCCAAGGTCCTGTATTTTAATTACAGGTGCGGACATGAATTTTGCTATGCATGCGGAGCTGAATATAGAAATAAGCAACAAACATGCCATTGTGCATATTGGGATGAACAAAATATTATTAATCGTCCAGTAGCAAATGAAGTATCAAGTTGGACCTTATTTAGTGGTCCGATTGATCATTACACAGATACTGAGCAGTCACATCTGGCTGTGCTAGAGAGATTTCTTTTGGAGGACTTTACTTTAAGCTATCCATCTCAAACACCATCGAGGCCACGTGTGCATGAAGAGTCCATCGACAATGATTTTCGTGATCTTCATAGAGTACCTTTGCTTGGGAGTTTTGTTTCAGCAATAAGTGACGCTTCATATGAACACTTCCCTGGACATTGAATCGATGTCTCTAATATGGCACTGCATGGAAATGAAATTCAATTAATATCACCATACTTTCAAGACACATAACTGTGTCTATTGTAGTTACTTAGTATGTGAGTGTTCAAAGCAGTGTAAGGCTCTGAACTCAGCAATGCAAAAATCCTGTATCAATTACAGAAATTCCAAATTTATCTAATTGCACTCTTTTATCTATTGTTCTTTTCTTGTCTTTTAGATGTTATATTTTGTTGAGTACTTGATAAGGGATGTTAGCTGTGATCAATTTGTCCTTATTTTGACTCTCGAAGGATACACCTAAAGAAATATTTTTGAATACAATCTTCATGGCCAAATATCCTCATTTTAAAATGCACTAGCTATTGCATTTAGCCTGAAGAAGTTATGTTTACTCAACTGGGTGTATGCTTATGTCACAAAGATAATTTTTTGGGAAAAAGGCTAATATTTGAATTAACTATGGTTTATATCAGAAGGGCCTCTTGGTAATGTTTCTTAGAGTTGCAGTTTTGATTTGATGCTTTCTAGTAAAGTATTCTCTTCTGACAGAGGATTATATTTGGTTAATATTCTGAATTTATGGTGGATAATCTGATCAATCACCCATCACTGTAAAAGCTAGAAAATTTGGCTACAACATTTCAGATTTCAGATGAAACTTTCTCAACTGAGTTATGTGATACAAAAGTCCTTTGTCATGCTAATGGTTTATAGTCTATATATGGAGGATTACTGATTCACAGGGAAGTACTTGCAACATTGCCTGGTTGAATTCAATATACTTTTTCTCTCTCTGTAAATTTCAGGGATTTAAAAGACTCAAAGTCAATTATAAAAATCCTATAGGTGCTCAGAGTGATCCGAATAATAAAAATTTTGGTGGTAAAATTTAATCCTGAGCATCCTTTGGAATTTAACATGGATCACATTTATTTGATGTGGGTAAAGTCTTGGTAGACAACTTTCTATTGTAGATGATAATGCCTTGCTATATGCATTGAAGTAGTAATGGATGTTTATTGTCATGGGTCTGGCTAATGGCACTGATAGTTCTTTGATGGCACACTACATAATTTTCTTTAGAAAAATCCCAGAACTTTGATAGCTTATTCAACAGCAGTATCTACTATCCACCATACGGCTGATTACAATAGCACATCCCATTTACATGGCATTCAATTGTGTATTTTTTAATAGGGAACTTGATTGGGTGCATTGGTAAAACCTATGTTGCAGCCCTTCTTTATGCCTGGCTCCCCATCAGTTCCCCTGGGCCAGAGCTGCATGGGTCTGGTTCAGAGCTGGCATGGCCTAAGGTTCACCCATGGAGAAAAAGCAATTTTTTTCTTAAAAAACCTTATCTATAAACAAAAAGTGCCAGAATACCTAATTTCAATCCAAGTGATAAAATGGTGAAACTGGTGTGCACCGTGAACCTTTGTGTGGTTTCAAAGGCCTTAGTTTGAGTTTGATGGTCGGGGCTCTGGTTCTCAACCCTGCTTTGTGCGATAGTCAACAACACTATGGGTGCTTTCCTTGAATTGTGCTCAGGGTGCCGATCCTTGATCCCACTAGTTCTGTTGCTTCTAGATCACTACAAGACGCACTGCCTCTTGACCTTTGTAAGGGGCATTGCCTCTTGACTTTGCTGGGGACATTGCTTGTAGGCCCCCACAAGAGATGCTGCCCCTTGACCCTTGTGATGGGTGTCGTCCCCAGACCCTTGTGATGGCCGCTGCCTCTCAACACCATTGGATCTCCACACCTAGACCCCCACTAGTTACCATCCCCAAACCTAGGCCCTGAGTACCCCCATCCTCAAGATCTGTTCACATGTCACTTTATCTCCTCATTTTGAAATTGCATGCTTATTTTGCCCAAAGATAAATATTTCTACGGGTTGTGACTTTTCAATTTGAGAAGAATTGAAAATATTCTCTTTGTGATATTGCTATCAGTATTTAACTGTGAAGTTTTTGAGCCAAACTCAATGACTCATGTTTGATGAGTAGTGATTTACAAGAATGCATTGCTCATGACAATAAATGGAACATTTAGCACTCATTGGAAAAATATCTTCTACTTATCAACAGTCTCATTTATCTACGCAATTAAGTGCTAAAGAAGTTGATGATTTAATCTCTGCACACTGTAACTTTTGTCTCTGTCATATAAAAAACTTGATTATGTTGACAGCGTGATAAAGAATAGGGATCTAAACAAAGTGCCGACTTGGATATTGTTTCACAGTTTCTAAAAGTCTCTTTATGTGAGGCAACCTCTACATATGACATGGCTAATGGATTTGACATTGTAGCTGATTTTGGTTGAAATGATGTATTATTGAATATTAATTACAATTTTCACTGTGTATTGACATTTAATGAATCACGGAATTCGGAATTTGCAAGTATTTTCATTCTTGCAAATTATGAGATTTGTATAGTTATACACACAAAAACCAGTAACTGCCCCTGAGGAAAAAAAAGTCAGACCGCGTACTCAAGCATTTACAAGGACCAGCAACCTAGACTGATACAAAACCAAGTGAATTTGTAAAAGCATATAAGGAGATTTACTGATTATTTTCTCCAGATGAATTTATTTTAGAAACTAAATCTTGAAAATGGTTTTGAAGAGTCGGAATTGGTTTCTGGTTTGCTCCCAATGGGAAACTGCAGAAGAACTTTAGTAAATGCAGGGTTACATTATTGAGAAAACCTTAAACAGAAGGCCCAAATTTTGGGTAATTTGACGCTTATCCTGAAGCCAACTCATTCCTCAAGTAAATTAAGACTGTGAATACAAGTTAAGTGGGTAAATTATTCTACGAGGAGGATTCAGAATTTCCGATATCAAGATTCCATCTCAGTTTTGCTAAATGAATTGTTGGCCAAGCAGCGTTTCCAGTGGAGACGTCCTTGGGAGGGCAGGTTGCTTATGCAACGAAGAACTGAGTGCAAAATGGAAATGTTTGGCTTTGATAATTGCTATGTATCTCATAGTTCTGTGTTTGTTTTTAAGTTAGCATTCAGTTCTACAACCTAACCCTTAAGTTTTTCGTTGTCTCTTCTTCAGTGAAGTACCATTATTATATCTTGCAGTTGAAAGAAAAGGGCGAATTTTGTATGCTAGTCAGGACATTAACTGCTTACAATCGGTGAATTTCATCAAAGAAGTTAAGACCCCATCCATAATTTGGGTTTTGAGATTCCTCTGCTTAGTGTTGAGTTTCCACGTAGAAACGGGTTTTGGTTGGTAAGGTAAGTACCGAGACTGATGTATTAGCATCCTAATTTCCCCCGTTGTCGACATCACAGGCTGTATTTGTGCCATGCCGTGAAGTTCCCCCTCTCATCTTAGCCGCTGCCCTCAGGCCTTTTAAGCTTATTGCCAGAAAAATATATTGTTAGTTTTAAGCCGTCATTGACTGCAGGTTTTTCTATGTACAATCTCCACTCCTTGAAATAGTAGTCATAAAATACAGAATCTTATAGTCAGCTAGACTTGGAGCATAAACACAACTAAGAATCAATTCTCAATTTTGTCAGACCAATAAAGAAAAGGAAGTTCTCTTTAAGAAAGAGGAGCAAGCAAAAAAGCAACAAAAGCAGCGGAGAATGTTGACAAATATATTCCAATTGAATCATATACTGCTACCCCTGTTTCAAATGGTAGTTTTATGCCGTCGTTTCTGATTCATTAAGGGGTGCCATTGAAGTGTGAGGATCGCTTGTTAGCAAATTTGTAATCTCAAAACTTGATGGATTCTGTGGGAGGTAAGATTCTCCCAATTAATCAATTTCAAATAAAGCTTGATCAATTTTCTTTTCAAAAGTCTTTTCCATATGGAATCAATTACTTATTAGCCACAAAAAAGCATGGTCTCAGAATTGTGGGTTTAACCAGGGCCCAGAGTTTTTTTTTTTATTACTGTTTAAAAGCTAGTCTTAATGTAGAAGAGCATGCTGTCCGAAACAATAATTCATTATTGGTATAAAGAGGTTAGCCATAGGGCGCCACGTATATTTAAAAGGGGTGCGCGTGGACGCTTGTATCAAATTCCAAATTCACCATTTTCTTTAAAGCATAGCTTGTCGGACCCACCTTTACTAATGGAATTTAGAAGGCCTTAATGCTTAAAATCTCTCTCATCTTTATCTTTTTAAAGAATATTTTGACTAGTTTGTTTTGAAAGCATTAGATATACGGACACGTTCTCTTACTACCTCGGCCGAAATTATGAGAACAAAACATTGGCTCACGTAATCTATAGTCAACATACTACTACGTCTTGCACTACCTTTTGTAAGATTTTAGCTGATTTGAATCGGACAATCGGACAGGCTAATTTCTATACAAAATGTACTAAAATAAAATAAAATAAAGTCAAACTTTTTTTTCCTACATTCAAGAAAATGTAGTGATTTTTTTTTGTTTTTTGTTTTGTTGTTGTTTTTGATTACAAACTATGTAGATCATGAAAGATCAAATGGTGAAATTTTCAGAAAAGTCTATAATGTTTACAATTTTTTGAAAATTGGTCAATTGTACAGTTTGTAGGGAGGATAGCCGCATTCGATTTGAATTAGGAGATATGGAAGTTTGTTTGTGTTGGACACTTTAGATCAATACATAATTGTTATTGTTCGTCTTGCAAACTATTGGAAATGATCAATTGAAGAGAGATACATACTAGCACTTGCATCATAGGAGGTGCAAGGGAATAATCGATAGACAATTTTTTACATGTTTTTTCTTAACTAACTATATGCTCAACTGTGTAAAATTGAGCAGATTATCCAAGTAATTCCTATTGCGTGCATCATTTGCCCCAATTGAAGAGATTTCTTGGCACCTCTAGTCATGACATGAAAAACATAGTTTTCCAATGGATAGGCCACTGTCACAAATCCTTGTCATGGTAGATGGACCCAATAACTCAAGAAACAAGAAAAGGAAAGATATCTCAACCTACTTGATTGATGGAATTCCCAGAAAAACTACCACGCACTATCTTGCTTCTCAAATTTATAGGGAACATAAAGTCCATTCTCCTTCATTGTGACATTAAAGGACGCCTCTAGGATAAAACCTTCTTGTCTCCCTTGCCATTTGTCATGGTTGTATTGATGCAGTAGTGATTTTCTTTTTAAAGCTTCAACACTCTTTGTTTTGTTCATAGGAACCCTGATGATTAGAAGTGACAAACTACTGGGTTCAAAAAAATTGATTTAAAGGGTGACCCCACACGTCCTTTCATGTTTTGTAGTTGCTCACTTGATGGTTTAATATTTTGAGGACTATCAAGTGAACCCTTCCTACATGTTGCTATCCAATCTTGGACATAGAACTCCCCTTCATCCCAAAGGAGGTATTAAAAACATTTTGACGACTAGCTACTAGAATCTTTGCACATCATTACAAGCTTGTAGATGTAATACAAAGATAAAATCAAAGTAACATTGCTTAAAAGCTCTCATTTGTAGGAAAATAATTCTTATTGAAGTTAGCTCAAGTAAACCAAGTGTCTATCATAATATGCTTTTGATATCAATCATAGAGGTGCTAATGAAACATCTTGCATACGAAGCCATTGAATCATGATAAAAAGGTTCGAAAAGCAAGGAAAGTAAAGGTTAGTACACCAAAAAAAATCATCCATGTAATAATTACTTACTAAAATTGAATTCAAAACAATTGCAAGATTATTTAGAGGACTCATTGAACCTAAAATCATACTACATAGTAAACCAAAAAATTATTACAATTTAAAACACTAGTAGATATTACTAGGTGACAAGTTGTCTATGAAAAAATATCTTGCGTCTATTCAAAGTGCTTTGAAACACAGACTCACAAATTCTGAATATTAGTGCTTGCAACAACTATTCCATTTTAGTAGTAATCAGTATCTTGAATGGACAATTGATACTTAACACTATACAAAATAGACAACTACCAAAATACTAATAATTCAAAATCGAATTGAACTTCACTCTATGTCAAATACCTTTCAATATGCGAGTCTTCTCAAATTTGTGGTTATTTGAAATCCTTTGACCCTATATTTAGAGGTAGATGTTCAACACATGACAAGATTTATGCATAATTTTTAGAAAAATATTTAAAAAAAGATGATTTTTTGTTTTATTTATTATTTTAGAGGTTTGCAAGTCTTATAGTATTTATTCTAATTTTGGTATTTTTATTTAATAAAATAGATAGTTTATATTGATTATTTTAATTATTAAAAATAAATAAAAAATTAGTCTTACTACCAAAATTAATTAATTTTTTTCAATAATACAAATATGTTTTATTTCATATAAATCTATTTTATTTAGTATTATATTTAAGATATCTTATTATTATTTATTTTAATTTTAAATTTTTTAAAAAAATAAAAATAATATTTTATTTTGATTATTATTTTTTATTAATAAATAGAGGGAAAAATTGTATATGGAGATTTTTTTTTGTTTTGTTTTTTGTATTAACTATAGTGAAAAAAAAAGGGGGTACCAAATTAATCGAAAGTATACATGCTGAGGCCTAGCCTCAGACACCAAAGTTTACGAGTACACCAAAATTATACAGCAGCAAAGAAAGTGCAACAACAAAAGCCTAGCTTAGGATATTATATTTGTCTTCCACCCAAGTAGTCCATCCTCCAGGACCATCCATCCACACAATGTTCTTTTTTTCTTAATTTGGGCCAGCATGCGTAGTTGTTGCTTAATAGGATTGTTTTCTTGGTTGATTTCTTTTGTGAGCTTCTTCAAGGTGTCTTCAAAGTTGACGAGGTTATCCATGTGGCTCCTCCAGTTGTAGCCATCCTTAATGAACATGGTAGAGTGGCCTGCTTGAAGCAAGCACCTAAGCTTGTCCCTATCCATTGTCATGTTCACGTTCACCTGAGAAGTAATTTTAAAATATGGGAGTTTAAGATAAAACTTAGTAAGAGATCTGAGAGAGTCTTGAAACCTTTCCTCATTTCTACACTTCCAGATCTACCATAGAATATTAAAAGATAGCATATTCCATAAGATATTAGTATCTTTTTTAGTATTGACAATAAAACTAGTAATAATTTCCATAATGTTGACAGAGAAAGGAAGGTATATATCAAATAAACGCCACATACTCTTGGCAAAAGAACAGTCAAAGAAAATGTGCCTGCAAGTTTCAAGTAAGCCACAAATTTTACAATTGTACAGATCAACACCTTCTCTCCACAAAGGAACTCTATTTATTTGTTAATAAAAAAAATCTTAAATTTATGTTTAAATCAATTAAATAGATGATAGTTGTTTTATGGAAATAAAATATTGAAAAACTATTTGTTTAATTGTTCATATAAAGAGTAATCATAAATTTAGTATATAAAGTTTTTCAAATATTATACTAATTTATTTTAAAAATTTGAAGATATTATCATTACATTTAGATTTTTGTTATTTTATTAGAATACTTCAATTATTTTTTCAATTAGAATGAATTTTTTTTTTTGCAATTATAATACTTCACATTTTTTTAATGTTTTATTTGATTAATATAATTCTTTTTTTCCAAAAAAAAGTTTTATACAAATAATTTTATCTATTTTGCTATTATTTTATACAATATTATTGTTTATTTTAATTTTTAAAATGATTAATAAAAAATATAAAGTAAAAATCAACAACATACATTTTCTATAAGTAGAATATTTATGGATTTTTTAAAAATTTAATGAAATACACAATATTTGTTTTGTATGATAATAAAAATGTTGAAAAAATATTTATTTAAATTTTGATAAAAAGATTAATCTTAAATTTAGTATACTAAGTTTTTTTAAATTAATTAAATAAATGATATTTTTTTATAAAAATAAAAACTTAGAAAAAGTATTTATCTTTGATGAATAGTCCCTTCTCTATTAATTAAATATTAAAGTTACATATTCACAAAAAAGTGGCTGGGGGATACAATATCACTTAGCAAGTGTTGAAACGATAGAGTTAGAAATACTAAAAGCCATTCATAGAAAAAAATATAAGCAACCCTCATGCGACTAAAATAGTGGGGCTAGAGGGTGGCTCAAGAGGAGCCCACCCATCATCAACAACGATGGCAGTATGTTCTTTTTCCTCACCCTCCACCCTAGACATCAAAATCGCTAGGTCTAGGTGGGGGAATGACCACTTGGGGACAACAATAGGTGCAAGCCAACCATAAACAATAGGATCATCTAATGACCACCTCGAGCCATGTTGTGAAGAAGAAGAGTGGTGGCGATGAACATCCCACCCACTGGGAGAGCGACAAGGAGCCTGTGAACACGACGGTTAGAGGAGCCATGCCCCTGATAGTGACCATGTAGTGGAGTTTGGTTTGCCGAAGCGAAATTCGATGGCACTTGGACTACCATACATAGTGCATTGCCCCAATGATTGAGAAGCTCCTCCAGGTGGGCCACCTCCAGAGCTACTTTGTTGGCCTGTACTTAAATATGTAGCATTACATTATTGCATATGCAAGCCTCAGTATACATAACAATATTTATATCCAAAAAATTGCATGTAAAAAGAAAAACATTTCAATCTTTCCAAAGAGTGATAATAATCTCCAATATGAAATCATGCAAAGTCTAGGATAATTTAAACGAGACTTTGTTAGAGTCCCCAACCAAAACCATATGCCAAGAAAACAGTTCTGGTCTAAAAGGTCTAAAAAAATCATGGATCCAAAGCTAGCATTGTTGAGCTCTGTGACAAAACCAAAAGATGTAAAAAAAGTCTTAGGTTACCCACAAAAGGGACAACATGGGTCAGGAATACCCAAATGCTTGAGCTGAGGACCCAAAGGAAAACCTTGGAAGATAACACACCAAGCAAAGTTTGCAATCTTCGGCCCAGTAATGCCTTTCCAGATAGTGTTAAACCTGTATCTCCAATTTTGTTGTGTGGACTAGAGGTGTCGACATTGGTTGATAGACTCAATCATTGACAAATGAGGCACCAACCACATCTATCCCATGAAAAAGTGATTATTTAATTCTTAATATAAAAAAAAATCTTAAATTTACTATTTAAAGTTTTGAAGATATTATTATTATTTTTTGATCGGTAAATGGCCAAGGCCATAATAATTAATTATAATGAATAAGATACAATAGCGTTCCACCATTCAAATGGGCACTGGTAGGAAAGAATGGGGAAAGAAAACCTCTAGTCTAGCCCAGGACCATAGTCCTTTATTATTACAAATTAAAAGGGGCATACCCCAGTCCAAATATCCAAATTATGATACAAACAAAATCAGGTGATGATGAACATTATGAAAATTACAATCCTTAATATTCTCATTCACCTCTTGACAAGGTATTAGAGCTTCTCTTATCAATCTAGAATCTAAATATAATGTCCCTGTCTTAACACTCCAGTAAACCGCAACAACATATTGAAAAACCTTTAAGTTTTAAATAAGGTAGGCAGAATCTTTTATGAGATGTTTAAAGAAGAATCCAAGAACATAATCATCCTATCCTTCAAACATTAGCACAGTCATAACCATAGAGGAAAGATAGATGGTTAACCAAATATTCTTATATAAAATGAAAGCTATGTCCAAAATTTAATAAAACAACCTCCTACTAAACATAGATGCTAGGAACATGTCATCAAAAAAGCTTAATCTCTTGAACTAGAATGATCATCGACGACAACATATATACTTATCAAAGTGACATTCCACCTTTGGTGCTACCCTACGACTAAAATGATGATTCTACACCATTTAAAACATCTGGCACTAATTGAATTAGTAATGAAAATGCAAAATGGGGGAGGACAAAATTATTGCAAAACATGCATCATTATATACTATAGGAAGTACCCAGAAGGCAGAGCCAAAGCCGTCAGAGTCTTCTACAATCCATATCCACTTAATAAAATTCATGCTCCGAAAGGGAGAGGGACACCCATTCCTATAATAATCTATCTGATCCTATCATCCACATCTAAAAATACACAAGGAATGCTGAGGAGCCAAAAAAACTCTCCAATCTAGACTTGCCTTCAGCTCCATTTATACCAAAACAAAGCAACGTGAAATTAACCATATCTATATTCTCATAATTCTATTAGTATGAAGCTAGCCGAGTCCCGCTAATCTAGTTAATCAATTAACCATTAAAACCATATGCCACTTCATGGAGGTGAAACATAAGCCAAAAATTCATGCAAATTCGCAAACCTTTAATAGATTGAAATTTAAAACCATAAGACATTGAAGAAATATCCATAGAAACGATATATCATTATATTATTGTTATGCTTCCTAATGATAGATACAAAATAAAGGAGTTGTAAAATTTCCTTAAATTGCAGAAAATGTATACATATACCAAAATTGATGTGTTTCTTTACATAACAAAAATATACTACTCACAATCTCGAGTACACTAAATACATAACTATAATTGCTACACTAGTGCCTATTACTAATATATACAGCCTGCCCTTCCCTATCCACAATATATATAAAGCACCACAAGATCACTTATCTTCGATACATCATAATGACCTCAGAGACTTGATTAGGGTTTTTCGCTTAAAAAAATTTGGGGAAAATTCAAAGTCAAACTTTTCCCTTCTTGACTTGTTCGTGTTGGGCGTAATGAAGTTGAGGGCATCCAAATCCTCGAAGGTAACCCCTGGTTTAATGTATGCATTATAGGCATTGAGATAATTCGTCAGCCATGTTTTTTTCTCATCTGCCACTATTGCCATCCATCCAAGTAGGAAATTGATGCTGGCCTCCATCCTAGGCCATTCTCTGTAAAAAGCATAATTTTCATAGACAACCAGTGAGGGGTGACGAAAGGTAACCTCCAGCTCTGGAGAGCCAGGTGGAAGCTCCATGTATCTTTCAGGCAGCGAAATTTGTAATTTTCTGTCAATGCTTCTGACTGCTTGTTCGAGCCCCTTCCTCCATGTAGGGTTGAAGATGTTGCTGTAGAGTTGGATAATTGTTCCTGGTTCAATTCTTGCTCTGGCCATGCATCTTATAAAGGAGTCGATAATGTCGCTGTTTGTCCTCCACGTGTAGCTGTAGTCGAAAACACCTTCTCCAATGGCCCTGCTCATAGCTATCCTGGCAATGTCATCCAGTGGGTTCAATATTCTATTCCACCACTCTAGCTTAACATTTTTGCAAAATGCCATGGTGCGAACCTCCGAAGTGTGGAAGACATAAATATTTGAATCAATTACTTCAAAGGTAGGGCTACCCTAGGGCATTGATAATGATACTATATAAATAAACTAGATCACAAGATCTAGAAACCTCCAAGCCTGACCTCATGCTATGGTGACACCAACATCTCAAGGCATGGATTGAATGTATTAGATGAGGTAGGAAGTTAGTCCAAAAAATAATGTTTAGCCACCTAGATATCCAATAGGAAAGTTCCCATTTATTTCAATGATTATCCAAGGTGGCAGACTATTAAAAACTAAGGATGGTCTAAGACTACTAATGACAAACGAAGGGCCACTTTCCCAAGTGAAGGAGGACCTCTATATTATAATATTAGCAAAATTAGTCTATAGTTATATAGGGTAACCAAATGGGGAGGGGAAAAAATAAACCTAGGACCAATGGAGCTATAATGGACATAATCTATGAACCTCTAATAATTTGAAGATTTATACCGTCTGTTCTTTTGTTTCCTAAAGAATTTGCCTTCTTATTCCCTTCTTGGAATATATGGCAAATTTTAGAATAAGCTAATTGATCAATTAGCATGAGGACATCACTAAGTCTAGAATTTAGAACCCAATTCGGTGTAGCCCATTTCCTAATTGCATTGAGGATTATTTGAGAATCATCCTCTATAATGACTTTTGTCAATCCTAGTTTGAGACAAAGCAGGAGGACTTTTTCCAAGGCTTCTAACTCTGCTAGGTTGTTGGTTGTAGGCTGAATCGACAATGCCTTTTTGGCAATCCAATTGCCTGAATCATCATTTATAATGCAACCAATACCTGCCATTCTAGGGTTGCCTCTAGTTGCTCCGTCAAAATTGAGTTTATGCCATCCATACGGGGGAGGAGACCATTTTCAATCTTCCCTAGCCTTCTTATTGCTTTTGGTATATACTAGGAGCGGGTTGATCAACTTACTCTAGTTCTTCTTCATGAGACCATCCCACGTAGAAAAGGAACCTTCCTCTTTTCGAACCTTCTTGAGGTGAGAGTTTGTGACTTCCACTATGTTGTCTTCTATCTTAAGCAGTAAACCTTCCAACTCCATTTCCGTATTTTAGAATATGCATCTATTTCTCTCCTTCTGGATCTCCTAAGACATAATTGCCAAGCAAATGTTCCATAATTTTCTATAGATCCCCTTAATCATGTTAATGGGCCATTCTTTTAGGAGCTCGATAAGGTGGATGACCATCCCAACTTTAGCCTAAGCCATTCCTAGCATGATTGGGAGAATGGGCAACTATATAATAAATGCTCTACATCCTCAAAATTATGTTTACAAAGAACACACCTCGATGGGCCTTGAAAGCCAAATCTATGCAGCCTATCTTCCATAAGGATCCTATTTTGGGAGGCCAGCCATAGAAAGAAACTAGACTTGGGCAGGCAAGCTACATCCCAACATAGATTGAGTGGAATTTCTATTTATTCCCATCTTTGTGAGTGAATCAAGGTGTTATATCCACTCTTAACATTGTATTTACCATCCTTCGAGGCTACCCAAATAAGTTCATCTTTCTTCTTAGATTGCTTAACTCTTATGTCAAATTTTTTTTTTCATAAGTCTATCTTTCTTTAGGGTCAAATCCAACTCCATCCAGAGATTTCCATACCCATTTGACCGAACCTTCAGAAGAGATTTTCAGCTTATAGTCCTTAACTTTATCACCCCAAGTAGATACTAATTTTTCTTTGAGGGCCGAGGGGAAGGGTCTGGACACAATTGGGGGGAGAACATCCCAATAATCCTCCCAAAATAAGGCCTCATCACCCAATCCTACATCCCATGATAGAAATTTGCTAATAATGTGATGACACTTTGTCATAAAATTCCAACTTTCAGATCCCTTAAGGAGATTCCTCATTCTAAAAATTGAAAGAGGATCATCCGCATTAAGGTATTTATTATATAATATCTTGGCCCATATTTGTTTTCTTTCTTTATACAAACGCCCAATCAATTTAGCACCTAAGGCTTCATTTTGCCATTGTAAATTCTTAATCCCAAGACCACCCAACTCCTTAGGTTTGCAAATACTCTCCCACTTAACAAGCGCTAGTCTCTTATCCTCTTCACAATCCTTCCATAGGAAGTTTCTAAGCTTCGATTACAATTTTCCCAAAGAACTCTTAAAGAGGGGCAGCCATGAAAGAGGAAAAATAGGAATGGCTGATAGAACCGATTCAATTTTAGTACTTTTCTCGAACTTAGAGAGCCATTTATTTTTCCATCTTCCAATCCTAGCATCAACTTTTTCAATGGTATTTTGCCAGATCTTTCTAGATTTAGAACCCTTTTCCAATGCTATGCCGAAATATTTACAAGGAAGTTGACCTTTTCTGAATCCCATCACCTTGCAAATTTGATCGTTTACTTCTTTATTAGTGTTCAAGAAATCTATCTCTAATTTTTCCTTATTTACTTTTTGTCCAGATGCTGCCATATATGAATTAATTATAGAATTTAAATTCAAGGCTTCTTTGACAGTACTTTTACCTGGCAGAATAGTATCATCAGCATATTGTTGATGTGTAATATTAGGCATATTGCTTGCCACCATGATACCGAAGATTACCTGATTATTATAAGCATCTGTTACCGCTCTTTCGAATGCTTCTACCATAATAATGAAGAGGGAGGGGGATATAGGATCACCTTGTCTGATGCCCCTATCTATATTTCAAAGAACCCCTCAAGCATTCCATTAACGAGGATAGAAATTTTGGGAGTGGAGATGAATTTAAAAATGAGGTTGATCCATTGATGCGAGTAGCCAAACATTTCAAGCACCTTAAATAGGAATCTCCAATCCACCATGTCATAAGCCTTTTGAATATCGAGTTTCATGAACATACTCGGCTCTTTACTCTTTGAAGCAGAATGGATGGTTTCTTGAATAGTGAGGATACCATCCATAATAGGTCTACCTAGAACAAAACCTATTTGCTCCTTTGAGATAAACTTTGGAAGTAATACCTTGAGTCTGTTTGCTAAAATTTTGGAGAATATCTTATAAATAATATTGCAAAGAGAAATAGGCCTATAGTCCCCAACCGTTTTAGGATCAAATTTTTTGGGGATCAAGGTTAGGAAGGAGTAATTAATTTCTGATAACAGAGCTCCACCATTCCTTGAGGCTTCAATGGCTCTCTATAAGTCTACTCCAATGATGTCCCAACATTTTTGATAGAAAAAGGCCTAAAAGTTGTCTGGACCTAGGGATTTATTGGGATTCTTGTTAAAAACCACCTCTCTAACTTCTTCCAAAGTAATTTCTTTATTGAGGAGTTTGTTATCCTCAGGAATAATTACTTTTGGAATAAATTTGAGTAATTCAGCTTGCACTTCCTTGTTGGATCCTTCAAAGTTATTTAGAATCTCTTGATAATGATCAACAAAGGTGCTTGCTATTTCACCTGGATTCTCAGTAATGGATCCCATCTTATTTCTAATACTAGTTATTTTATTTTTTTGATCTGTTATATAGGGTAGAATTGTGAAATAATTTCATATTCCGATCCCCTTCATCTAACCAATTCTCCCTAGATTTCTATCTCCAGAATATTTCTTCTTTGGTTAATATATCCTCATGTTTGGCAAGTAATTCTTTTTCTAACATATACCATTCATTATTCATGCCTTCCTTAATTACTACCATATTTAGATCTTTTAGTTTTTCTTTTCTGTCTAATTTTTCTTTAAAAATATTATTAAAATGTTCTTTGTTCCATTTAAGGATTTGATCCTTTAACATCTTCATTTTTGAAACAAAAACGAACATCTTGGATCCTTCAAAGTTATCTTGATCCCACCATTCTTTAATATTATTGATGAATGTTGGGTCTAGAAACCACATTTTTTTGCATTTAAATGGGTTTCTTGATGGTTTTGATGGTTCTGCGAGTTCCAACCTAACTAGGTAGTGGTCTGACCCAACAATTAGCAAAATGGTGGAAAAAATGTTGAAATTATTTCCATCCAAATACCTTTAAGGAAAAACCTATCTATCTTTTCTACTATATATGTAAAATATTTCCTCCAATTATTCCAAGTATATTTCCCATTATTGATTGGGATATCAATCAAATTATGTCCATCACACCATTCTTTGAAGAATAGGGAGGATTGCAAAAGCTGGCGGATACCACCATCTTTCTCGGATAAATCTAAGATAGTATTAAAGTCACCACCTACTAGGCATGGATCATCTATATGATTATACATAACAATACTAATTTCATCCCAGACTCTTTTCTTTCCTAGAGTACTTATTGGTCCATACACATCAATTAACAGAAAATGAAGGTTAGATTTTAGGCTCTGTACCTTTACATTGATCCAATTATTACTATAGTTGAGGAGATCTATAGACACTTTCCTAGGGTTCCATAGAATTCTTAGACCCCCAGAGGCTCCTACTAATTCATGAAATGTGGAGCTCCAGAAGCCAAGCTTCTTTTTTAGGTTCAATCCTTCTGCCTCACTTAATTTTGTTTCCTGTACTAAAATAATATCTGAATCAAATAATTTAAGGTTTTGCCTTAGTAACCTTTTCTTTCTAGGGGCATTTAAGCCCCTAGCATTTCATGTGGTGATCCTCATGGCTCCTTGGGAAGGATCTTCCCCTTCCCATTATTAATTAATTGATCTATCTTCTACTATTCCTTGCTGAGTCCATCTGCTTCCCTAAGTTCCTTCAAAGAATTTTTGCCTCTCTTCCCTTTCGCTCTCCCATATTTTGGTGAACATAGTCCTTCCCGGTTCATCTATATCCCTAAATGTTCCAAGTTCTTTTGAGCACTGGGATTTTCCTCACATGCCTTTCTTTCTGTTTCCTCACCTTCCAATTCTTTAATTATTTGGTCTATTATGCTTAGCTGATCTTCTTCTTTTGAATACAATTATTTTTGATTAATCTTAATAGAACCTTTGCCTTCTTGTTCTGAATCCCTTATATCTTATTTTGATTAGATCATCCCTTGCTTGTAATCTTCATCCTCATTCTTTTTTAAATCCCGCTTTAGATATTCATAAGTATAGTTGTTGCCTCCTATTTTAAATACTCTCTGTAACAATTCCTCCTTCTGAGCCTCTCTGCTGTAATTTGTGTTCTCAGGACAAAAAACTTGAACTAGTTCCTTATTAAGTTGCTCAAGAAATTCATCTTTAGATCTTTGAATTACTAGTTCTGGGTGCAAGGCACTGTCCTTGTTTAGGAAGTTCTAGAGTTCATTTGCCAAGGATCTAACTTCTATCTTTGATTTGTAATCCTTATCATTTTGATTGACTGCTAGGGTAAATGGAGATCCACCATATTCTATTAGGGTTTGCCAAAACTTAGATCTCTTGCATGTTTGTTTGACTAGGGTTATGTCTCTTTCTTTTAGATCTAGATACAGACATCGCTCCCCTTTGAGATCTATCTTCGTATCCTTGAGAGTTTCTCCATTATTTGGGTTTGGTTCAAATAATAAAGAATACTCAACTTCTTCTATATTATTTTTACCACTCCTCTCTTCTTCTATAAAATTTTGAATAGATATTTCCATAGATTTTGAGGTTCCCTTGCCTATATCCTTAGGTACATTGTCCATTGATGACCTGCAAATGAGACTTTCTAAGTCTTATTGCTTCAGTTTAGCCAAATTTTCTTCCGTCTCACCTACTTTAGATAGATTTGAAGCATTTTTCATATCATATCCTTCTAGACAATTAGTATCTTTTGAAGATCTATTCTACTATGTATTATTCTTTTTGTCCTCTCTTCTACTTTTTGACCTATGTTTTGCTTTTGACTTATGCTTTTGGGTCTTGTCCAAATTCTTATTAGATTCTCCCACTATAATTGACTTGAGTCTTGATTTGGCTACTAAATTAATCTTAAAATTTTCCATGCTATTCCTTTCATTCTGTGGATGCTCGTTTAATTTTTCCTCTTCCTAAAGATGCTGTAGCAAAGTCTCTTGATCTGCCAAACTTAACCTCAATTTCTTTTTCTTAATTCTGATCCATGGGAATATGCTAAGGAAGTCAGATGTAAATGGTAGTGTTCTGAATCTAATTTTCCTAATATCATCAAATTTAATGATTTCTGATATTTCTCCTTCATACATTTGTAGATTTATATCATAGGATGCTTTGTTGGTTATGATCTTCCTATGAGATTGAATTGGTTGGTTAAGCTTGGTTCTAATGAGAATTTTCACATTGTTATAGTAATGGTATGAGGAATCAATGCCTATCAAATCTCCCATTTCAGACCCTATAGACCTAAGGATCTCAATTTGGACCAGCTATGGTGGTAAGGATTGAAAACTATACCACCTGGGACTTGTAATATCTAACCCTTCTAAACTAAAATTTGGACTCCATTTAACAAAATTAACCACAAACCCATTGAAAAAATATTCAAAAATAGATATGAACTCTTCTTTAATGGATTCATCAAAACATTTCAAGTAAATAATTTTTTAGAAAAGCTAGAAATACTTACTTGTTCTTCGTAGTTGTCTTCCAACCAATAAGCAAGCAGAGCAGTGTCTTCCTTCAGGCCATTCCAAATTGCAAAAATTCCAACTTTTTGGCATTCATCCCATAATTCTTCAATTTCCTTGTTGGAAATGTGGATGGGTGACTCAACAATTATGGGGCTCTCTTGTGGATCTAGAGCATCATTAGGGTTTAGTGTGATTCTGGTAGTCTTGGCCACAAATCGCTGGTGGGGGGGAACATAAGATCTTCTAATTGATTTTGCAGGAGATTCAATTAGTTTATCCCTACCGGAGTGTTGAGGCATGGGAGTCACTGCCAGTTCTGATCCTGCTATCGGGGGATGCATTTGAAATTTAGATGATTGAGCATACTTTGTTAGATTAAAGACCTTAAATTGGTTGTCCAATTTTTCAATAGTGAAAATATTTTGAGCTCACACACTACCTGGACTTCTGAGATGTGGTTTGGCTTGGCCATTACCTGAAGATCTTGGCTGAATGTGTTCTTTGGGATCCTCTAGCCTCTCTAAAATTGAGAAGATATTCTTAGTTTGGATTCCACAATCAAAATTCCTCCACTACTTGCCTGAGAACCTTTATTTTTTGTGATTATTTGGTTTCATCCAAGGGTTTCTACCTGTGCCCTGCCATGATCCAGGGTTATTGTTTTATTTTTCAAAAGCCTGCTCTACCTTTTTTGCTTGGAAGCTATGATTCACCATTTTTAGTGTTAAGTATTGTCACTAATGATTTTGTTAGTTTACTAATTTTCATTAATGTTTTGGTAGTTAGCTTGCCAAAGCGTCATTTACAAACAGTCATAACCTATGTCACAAGGTTCTAGTTTGAGTTAGTGTTTAGCAACAAAAAAAGTTCAGATGAAGTTTTGGCAAGAGTAAAAATAATTAATAGTCATGATTGTTTTGAAGATATTATTAAAATTTGTTTTCTTTAATTTTTTTTTATTATCAGTAAATGACCGAGGCCTTTTTATTATATAGAAAAATAAAATAACATTACAATGATTCTCTGTTCAATTGGGCACTGGTAGGAAAGAACGGAGAATAAAACCTCCAGTCTCGCCTGTGACTTTCATCCTATACAAATTACATTTTAAAAGGGGCACATGATTGATACATTACAATTTAATAATTACAACTGTTCCAAGATTTTTTAAGTAAATCCCTTAGTTCCTTAGGAGAAACATTGAGATGATAGATTTTTGCCTTCCTTTACCTGCTAATTTGTTTTTGAAACTGAAATGAGATGTTAGTAATATCAAAAAATTTATAATTTAATTTCTTAGTCCCATTGATTTTTGGATTTCTAATTCCTATTTAATGATTATAGTTCCTATTTAAATTTAGGTTTCAATGTTTGGTTTAAGGATTGCTCATACTTCATATTTTAGATTAAGATCTAAAAGAAAAGGTTAGAGAGAAAAAACCTAAAAACAATAAATTTGGGGGCATAAGTTTTAAACAACTTATGCTACTATAAACAAAGAATTAAGGATAAAAGAAATAAATTCTCCAAATGAGATACATGGGTCCTCTAAGATAATCCAACCTTTAATTCAAAGAAATGAAAGATCTGTCTAGTTTTAACATATAATACCAAAAACAAAGTAGATTAGGGTCTTGCCTAACTTACGATCAAAATACATCGATCAGTGATAGAATAGGGGAAAGGGAGAAAGAATGCCCCAAAATGATATAATGGAAATGTCAAAAATTAGATTGTTTACAATTAACAAATTTTTCCAAACATGAAAAAAGGAAATAAAGATAGACATCAGTAGAGAATGCCACATTCCACTACCACACCATGACATACTGCAAATGATTATAATTAGAGTTCCATTATATATTGACAAATATTTACAATCTCAGCTAACTAGTGAAGGATGAAAATGAGCAACTAAATCCAATATCCAAACCCTAATAGAACTAAGCATACTATCAACTATATACAAAAACCATATATTCCCAGAATACAAAGGGGGCGGTCGATGCATAATATACAAAATATTGATATCTATCAGATATAAAACTAGGACCTAGCGAAAGAATAACCAAAAAAGCCCTAGGATACAAAGACCGAAAAAAAAAAGCCACCAAAACATTCGACTTAAATGCCAATCATAAAAAGGTCTAAACCTTGTCCTTGTTCACATAGACCATAATGATTTCTAAGGCATCCTTAACATTTGACATTGGACACCCTAGAGGAAACACACAAGCCATCTTTTCTTTTCTAGACTTGAATAAATCAGGAAGAATAAATTCCACATTTTCTAGATTGTCTAATTCCACCACTGGCTCGATGTATGCAAAATATAGATTTAGGTAATTTTGAATCCATTCCACATTCTACTCCTCAATGATCCATTTCTAGCATAAAAGAAAGCTTATATTGGCTTCCATCTTTGGCCATGCTTGATAAAATAGAATATTATCCCTAATAGACAAAATAAGATGCCTATAGACATTTGCTTGACCTAGACTACTAGGCGTGTGGCTCATATAGACCTCTAGAACAGGAATCCTCAATTGATGGTTGATACTAAAAATAACATACTTTAAGCCCTCTAGCCAAGTAGGGTCAAAAAAATTATGACATAGGCTAATGATCGCAATATGAACTATGTTTGCCCTAGCCAAGCAAGCAATGAAAGACCCAATTACCGAGCTATTGGTGCACTAAGTAAAATCATAATTGAAATATTACTTGCCTAAGACCCTATTTACTACAAACCTAGACAAATCATCCATTGGGTTTAGGATTCTATTCCACTTTTTAGGCTTAACATTTCCCCTAAATGCCATAGTTATAGTTTCGAGAGCATGAAAAACAACTACAACCATCTCCATACTACTCTAAGATAGATACCTTAAAAACTATGAATAAAGTGATAGATCATGAACTAAAGACAATGATGCCAAATTTATAAATGGAGTTAGAATTAATAGATCTAGAAGTGCTTGAAATTGCAATGATTAAAATGCATTACGATTACGAACTTTTGCCACCAAGATTACTAATAACCTATTATGATATCGATAATAATTATTAATTAAGCTCCTAAGGGTAGATGATTCAAATGATTAGGATTGAAAAAGAAAGATATACTAATGATTAAGGATAATACTAGGTCACAAGTTTATAGGTTTTGATATATTCATATATCCTCACCAGCTACTCCTTCATTTGCCAGATAATCTTCTTTTTGGTTACCTTTTCAGAATATGTGCTAAATTTTTGTTTCTTCAATAAGGTCAAATAATTTTAGAACTTCTTCTAGTTTTGAATTCAACTACCAATTTGGGGTATTCCTTTTCCTTAAGGCATTAAGAAAAATATGGGAATTCCCTTCTATTATTAGTTTCCTAGTTCCTAAACTTAAACTTAATTAAAGTCCCTCTTGAAGGGCTTCTAGTTCTACTAAATTATTCAAGATAATTCCCATAGGTTTGGCTCTTTTGGTGATCCATTTTCTAGAACCCATATTAATGATACATCCTTTTCCCAATTTTATAGGATTTCCCCTAGATGTTCCATTGAAGTTCAATTTTGACCATCCTCTTGGTGGAGGTTCCCATTTACATTTTTCCCTTACTTCTTGATTGTTCTTGTTATAAAATAGTGGCAGATTGATAAATTTTCTACAATTTCTTATTATTTCACCATCCCATTCTATGAAGGATCCTTCCTCTATTACTGTTTTCCTTAAATAAGTATTCATGACTTCTATTATACATGCTTCTATTTTGTTAAGTAATGATGCTATATTCATTTCTGACTCATAGAAAATCTGCCTAATCCTTTCTTTCTAGATCTCCCACATAAGAATGGATGAGCTAATGTTCCAAAGTTTTTCATAAATGTTAAAAGAGATACCATTAGGCCAACCTATCAAGTGGTTCTCAAGGTTATTAAGCTGAGATGATGTCTGGCAAATCTTTTGTCAGAGCCATTCCCAACATTCATTTGCATACAAACATTGAAATAATAGGTTTTTTGTTGAATCAATTTCTTTTTTGCATAAGTAGCATCTCAAGGGTCCCTCAATACCTATTTTCCTAAGTCTATCTATTGTTAAGATCCTCTTGAGAAGTGCTTACCAGAGGAAAATTCCTGCTTTTTGTAGGCAAGTTGAGTCCCAACAAAGTTTGAGGGGTACATTAATAGCTTCCCATCTTTGTGATTTTATTATTAGGTTGTATCCTTTTTTGATACTGTACCTTCCATCTTGGAGGCTCCCCAGATGAGTTTGTCTCTTCTTTCCTTATGATTAACCTTTCACTATAGAAGATTCCCTCAAAAGTCTTCTTTTATTCAAGGTCTAGTTCTATGTTTTCCAATCTAAACCCACATATCTTTCCCATTTTATTATCAAAGGTTTTTTTTAATTTCTTACTTTAGTCCCCTATAAGTTTACTAATACACTTTTTACATTAGTTGGTATACCTAAGCTATCTAGGGAGGGAAGACCATCCCAAAAATCTTCCCAGAATAGTGCTTCTTCTCCCTTACCTATATCCCAAGTAATATATTTACTAATAAGAGATCAACATTTTACTATGAAATTCCAACTTTCTGATCCTTTTGGTAAATTGCACATCTAAAGAGGGAAGTTGGGTCAGCTTCATTTAAGTACTTTTTGTATTGGATTTTTGTCCACTTTTGTTCCCATTCTTGATATATTCACCATACCAATTTTGCTCCTAGAGCTTCGTTTTGCCAATTGAGGTTTTTTATACCTAACCCCCCTAGCTCCTTGGGTTTGCAAATGTTATCCCATTTTATTAGTGCCATTTTCTTATCTTCTTCCATATCTTTGTAGAAAAAACTTCTGAGCTTTCCTTCTAGCCTTTTCTTCATTTTTTTGGAGGGTGGAAGGCATGATAATTGATATGTGGGTAGAGCTAAAGTATTGCTTTATTTTTTGTAACTTTTCCTGATTTTGTTAGCCACTTTCCTTTCTAACTTCCAATTTTCTTGTCCATTCTTTCTAGAATATTGTTCCATCCTTTATTGTGTCCCGTACCTTTTTCTAATTCTATACCCATAAATTTACATGGAAATGATCCCTTTTTGTATCCCATAATGTTGCATATCTAGTTTTCTATTTTAGGTTTGGTATTGATAAAGAAAATTTTTGACTTGTCTGCATTTATTTTTTGACTAGATGCTTCCATATATCGATGAATTATAGTTTTGAAGTTTTGGGCTTCTTCCATGGAGCTATCTCCTAGTAGAATGGTATCATCAACAAATTGTTTTGATTAAGTAAAAATAAGTTTTGGAAAGGACCTGAAACCTTGAACAAAGGGCTAATAAAGATATAACAATGAAGGATCTTAATACAACTATGGAACACCACTCGACAAACTAGAGGGACACACCAAAGTTTCAAACAAGAGGGCTAACATCCCCAAAAGCCACAAACCTTGAAGATTTACATTTTGGTCCAGTCTTTTGAGCACGTAAAGACATATCAAACAAAGGTTTGGAGGATTTGACCTTTTTTCCTTTAATTGATGTCCATCCATCCTCCACCTTCCCAATAGCCTTCTGCCAATCCCTAGGAAAACCACTAGAAAAGGGGTAGCCCCACTACTAACCCCCAAAACCCTTGCAGTAGGAGATAAAACAATTGAAACATCACCAACAACAATGTTCTAGATAGAGTCAGTAGTAGAAGGGACAACAATAATATTCTAAATCAAAGCCGCCAAAGGGACAACATTCGAATCATCAAATTTAGTAGTAGAAGAAGGGATATCAACAACATTTTGAGTCAAAGTCACCATAGGAACAACATTAAAATAATTAGAGACAACAAAAAAATCCTCAACCAAAGAAAGATCATTCTAAGAAGAGCTATCCATCCCATCCACATCTATGGATACTTTCTCAACCATATAGTGATCATCCAAAACCAACAACCACCAAGAAGGTGATTTCTTTGATCTAACCTTATCAGAGGAGTACCACACAATAAGAGGACTAGTCTTATTGCATTTCCTACATCTGAAGGGAATAATCTCATAATCAAGAAGTTGAATCCAAGAACCATTTGGAGAAGCCAAATTAATCTTTTTAGGGAGCCCCTTGTAGACATCAATCTCCACAAGAATGTGAGCATATGTCATCTTATACACATTGGAAGATTCCAAATCAACCAACAAGAAGTCCCCAAGGGCCTCCCCCATAGCTCCCACTACTAAATCCAACCAAAAGTGAAGGGGAAGATTTGACAACCTTACCCAAAGAGGAATCTTATTAAAGGATTTAGTAGGCTACCAAGGTTTGGCCATCAAGGGGAACCTCTCCTATGAATAGAAACCATGACACAGGATGGAATTTTTATCTTCAGCATTTTCAAAATTCACAATAAAAAACCCCTTGCCACAAGGTAAATTTGAATTAAATCTAAAATGATTGGTTCCCAATATTTGGAAATCCAAGCATGAAAATCTAAAAGAGAGGGCCAAAAAACCCTAAAAAGAAAAGTAATAATAGTAGAAGAGTAATCCTCCACATAATTGGAAATCTCATCAACAATTTCTGAATCTAGATGAAGCACAAGTGGGTTACTTATAGAAACAAGCACAACCAAACGAAGCCCCTTCTTAACAATAGGACCAATAATACCTTCCTCAAAAGAAACCACATCCACGTAAGAAATTGTAGATCTCTCCACAACAACCTGAGACCTAGGGTAAGCATCAGGAGAATGGTGGACATCCACAACAGGAGCAAGAACAACAACAACTAACCAAACTACACTAGGAGGATGAAGAGCTTCCATAGCCACAACCTAAGAACAAAGAGCATCTCTAGTAGTAGCCCGAGGATGATTGGCAAGAGAACCAACATTTTGAAACCCAGTGTGAGCATCATGGCTGGGAGCAGGAGTGGGAGCCATCACAAGAAATTTTTTGCAAAGCTTTTCCCTATCATCAGGAAATTGTTGATGACTAATATTTGGAGTATTTTCTTAATAGTGATGCCTTTGATTTTACCTTCTGCCTAAGCTTTTTTTATTGACCTCTTGAAAGCTTCTACCATAATTATGAAGAGGACTAGTGACAAAGGATATCCTTGTCTAATACCTCTTAAGATATCAAAATATCCTTCTAGGGTTCCATTAATGAGGAGTGATATTTTAGGAGTTGATATACATTTGAAAATAATGTTGATCCATTGGTGAGAGAACCCAAAGGCTTCTAATCTTTTACATAAGAATCTCCAATCCACCATATCATATGCTTTATGTATGTCCAATTTCATAAACATACTTGCCTCTTTATTCTTAGTTGCATAATGTACCATTTCTTGAATAATGATTGTACCATCCAAAATGGATCTTTCAGGTACAAAACCTATTTGTTCCTCTGATATGAGTTTAGGAAGTATCAATTTAAGTCATCAAGTTAATGCCTTAGAGAGGATTTTATATATTGTATTACAAAGAGCTATATATCTAAAATCCCCAACAGCTTCTGAATCAACTATTTTGGGTATGAGAGTTAAGAAAGTATAGTTGATCTCTATTAATATTGATCTGCCATTTCTAGATGCTTCTATAGCTTTCCATAGATCTATCCCAATAATATCCCAATATTTTTGATAGAAGAAAGCATGAAAGCCATTTGGGCTTGGTGATTTATCAGGATCAAGGCTGAAGAGTGTAGACTTGACCTCTTCTAAGGATAGAGTTTTGTTAAGTAATTTATTATCTTCTATAGAAACCAATTTTGGGATAGATTCTAACATCTTATTTTGTGCAGTCCTATTAGAGTAGTCCATGTTGTTTAATATGTTTTTGAAATAATCTACAACTACTTTTTCTATATTTGTAGGATTTTTGATAATGTTACCTTTTGTATCCTTGATCTTTGTGATTTTATTTCTAGTTCTATTAAAAATAGTGTTGTTATGGAAATTTTTTCTATTACGATCTTCCCTTCTACTAGCCATGTTTCTCTTGTTTTTTAAGATCTCTTCTTTTGCTAGTATTTCCTTCTGTTTTGTAAGTAATTCTTTTTCTTTTAGTTATTTCTCAGTATCCATTCCTTTTTTTATCACTTCACTATTTAGTGTTTTTAGGTTTTATGCATTATCTAAATTTTCTTTAAATATATTATTAAAATGTGTTTTTTTCTATTCTAGTGTATTTTCTTTGATTATTTTCATCTTAGACACAAAGCAATACATTTTTGACCCTTGGAAGTTTCCTTGAGACCACCATAGTTTAATGTGTTTCATGAAATTGCTATCTAGAAACCACATTTTTGACATCTAAAGGGATTTCTTAAGGGTCTTCTAGGTTTAATTAATTCAAATCTTACTAGACACTGATTTGATCTTGCTATTGGTAAGATTGTTGACTGTAGTCCATCATGTCTATATGTCTTAAATCCCCTTTGAAGAAAAACCTATCATTTTTTTTTGCTATGTAGGTAAAAATTTTCCTTCTATTATTCCATGTATAAGTTCTATTATTAGTAGGAATATCTAATAAGTTGTTTTTTTTTGTCCACCTCTTGAAGTCTATAGTAGCTTGTGAGATATGCTGCATGCCCACGTATTTTTCATCTAGATTTAGAATAACATTAAAGACCCCACCTATTAGTATGTATTCATTGTGATAGTCTCTAATGAATATGCTTATTTCTTCCCATAAGTGTTTCTTATCCGTAGTCTGTGTTGGCCCATATATATTTATTAGGATAATTTGGAGATTGTTCTTGATGCTCTTGATTCTACAACCCATCCAGTTATGATTCAAGGTTATCAAATCTAGGGTTATCTTCCTTGGATTCCATATCATGCCTATCCCTCCTAAAGCTCCTCTTGATTCCTGTAAGATTATACTCCAACTACCCAGTTTCCTTTCTAATTTAATTCCTTCTTCTTTATTAAGTTTAGTTTCTTGTATTAATATGATTTTAGATTCAAATAGACATATGTTTCTCTTAAGTAAGCATTTTTTGCTAGGGGCATTAAGGCCTCTAGCATTCTAAGTTGTTATCCTCATATTGTCATAGGAAGAATCATCCCCTTACTTTTAGAATTCAGGCTATCTTTTGTTGTTCTTTAGCTTGGCCATTTGTCTCTTAGTTCTTTAAGCGATTTCCTCCCTCATTTTGACTTTGGCTTACCACATTTTAGAGTATTTATGCCTTCCCTATTTATTGAGATGCCTAGGTGTTCTAGGTTCTCCAGAGCATTGTTGATGCTTGTTGTATGGTTTTCTCCTTCCTCATTTTCTTTTCCTCATAGTTATTTGATTATCTGTTCTGCTATATCCATTTGTGTTTCATATTGTTCTATGTTTTCCTCAATCTGTGTTCTCTCTTAATTTGATTTTATGTTTACATTCCTCTATTCTATATGCATCAGAATTCCATATTCTTCCCAATTCTGCCATATTCCTTTCTCATTATCTTCTACTAAATCTTGAAAACTACTTTGTTATGGAGTTCTTAATATTCTATCTTCTCTTGCTAGGATAGGAACTACTATGTTGTATGTAGGTTCTCATGACTCCTTTGTTTCTATGTTGGGTTGTACTTCAAAAGGGTCTAATCCATTCACTAGAGTTTCCTAGAATTTATAACTTCATTTTTGGCTCTTTTCCTTATGGTGATATTGCTCCACTGAGTTGAAGATGTTGGTGGAACTAATCCTTTATATTCTATTCTTTATTAATTGCTATATTTGATTCCCAATTATTATTTCTATTTTCCTCTAAGGCTGATGCTATTCTAGATATCCCCTTATGTAGTATTGAGGTACTCTTATCTAGTCTTTGATGTCCCTTTGTGTTGAAAAGCCATGAATTTTTTGTGTCCTTAATAGCTTGTGTCCTTGTTTGCTCCTAGTCAAATTCCTCTGTATTGTTGTTCTGAACTATCATGTTATCTTCCTCCTAGTTTTGAAACTTTTCCAGCTGCTACTTTTCCTTTTCTTTGTTCTTTTTGAAAACTTTTTTTTTGATCCTTTGTTATTTTTGATATAGATTTTTCTTTATTTGAGTTTTCCTGAGCCTTGTTTAGTTTTAGATTGTATCCATTTATGATTTTAAGAGAATTTTTAAGCAAAAAAGACCTAAAACTTAAATCTATGCAATGTAGATACACTAAAGAATTTGAAAGGAAAGATATACTTACTTTTTTAGAATCCATAGTTTTGAACCATTACACCATTGTAGATCACTATGATTTTGGCCCTGTCCATACAATGTACAAACCATTTTTTTGCACTCAAACCATTTATCTTCATTAGTCTTGTTGCTAATGATGATTGTAGTATCTACCTTTGCTTTTGTTTTTTGATTTTTGTATGGCTATATTATGCTCAGTTTACCATAATGAAATTTTCCAAATTGAAATAGCGATTAATAAGGTGGTGTCAATTTATCCAAAGGGATAAATTTTGATGAGGATTTTGAATGGATACTAGGGTTAGTATTAATAAGGATGCTATTAACTTCTAAAACTTTGCAATGTTTAAGATAGGATAGAGTGATTGAGCAATTTAGGGTTTGCCTATCCTTAGATCAGTTGCTAGATTTCATGTTGTTTTCTTGCTTTGTGGATGATTTGATTGCTATGGTACACTTTGATTGCATATTCCTTGCATACTTGGTCTTCTCAAAGAAAATAACTTGTTTTTTCATTCAATCTTTTTCTCTTTCATCATACTTCTGTAAACTTCTATTGTGGAGGTTCTTTTTGATTTATTGCTTTATATATTTCTATTTTAGGGCCTCCTTCCATGGTTGGACTTGATTCCACCCTTCTTCCTCCCCACTTTGAGTATTTACAATTTTGAGTATTTGAGGATTAGGGTTCAATGTAGATTTCTTGCATAGCTTTTGATTATGTTCAACTATTTCTCCGATTCATTCTTCATGTTGCTCGACTAAAATATCAAACTAATTTTTAAGGGGTAGTTGTTCAACTTTGAATTTCTTTAGTGCTGGAGTATTCATTAGATTTGTAGTATGTCTAGGTTTTCTTGGAGAGGACGGCCATCAAAATTTAGGGTTACTTTTCTTAAGATTTCTTTGATACTTTCTGCTATTCATAGTTTTTCTGCTTTTCGTTTTGTTTGCCATTTTTCAATGGAGAAATGAATTCAATTTTTTCTTATTTAATTTAATTATTATCATTTCATTTTTATTTTATTAATTTAAGAATATTATTATTTTTAATTAATAAAATAGGAAAATTCTAATAATTATTTTAATTTTAATTTTTTTTCTTTTGCTATAAGAATAATCAAATTAAAGAAGAAATAAACTTGTTATACTATAAATTATCAAACAAATATACATATCTTTTTTACCTAAAAAACACAATTTTTAGATTTTATATAATTAATTTTATCCATCCTGCTATTATCTTATACAATTTTTTTATTTATTTAATTTTAAATTGATTAATTAATAAGATAATTGGTAATAGTTATTTTACTCATTAAAAAATGGCTAAGAAGAGTTTTTTCAAAAAAAAAAAAGAAAAAAAAAGAAAAAAATGTTGGACATCATTTTTTTAATGTGACCAGATTTTCAATCATTACAAAATAGTTTTACAAGTTTCTAAAGGTTAATTTGTGACTTTTAAAGTAGTTTCACGATGTGAGACAAATTTTCCAGGCAAAATGTACAAGGGCAATCCTACATTAAAATCCCATCAACTAATTATATATTTTTAGTTTAAAGTCTATCAAGACAGTTACATCGATCCAATATCTTTTGCTAAATAGTAGCATGTCCTCTTCCTTATAATCTCATGTGTTGAACATTAGCTTAGTTTTTGTTTCTTATATGCAAGTTGTCTTTTTGTGTGAGAGATTCCACAAATTTTGGTGTCTTGGTTCTCAAGATGAATCTTATTTTTTTCTTTTCGCCTTGTTCTTTTGTCATGTCCAGATCCTGGGCTTCTAGCTCTATAATTGAGACTGATTGCTAGCCTTTATATTCTTCATTTTCCTAATCTAGTGCTATTGTGTCAATAATCTTCACCTTATCCTCTTGCATCTCATCATCATCTATTTCAACCTCTTCCAACTACTCATCTAAAGCAATATTTTCCATCCATGTGTCGAACAGTGCATCATCTGGCCAGTTGAATTGCAAGATATCATTATGCATTTTAAGTAGATATTCTACTTCCTCATCAATATTAACAAAATCTTGTTTTAAAGAATCAAAGAATAATTGGACTTTCACCAATTCCTCTGTTGTGGTGGCCCACAAGGCATGCCCATTTTCATTGATAACCTTATTCATTCTCAAAAAAAACAAGTCATCCAATTCTTTGGCCCATTCATCCCTATTCTTTAGTTTATTATTTCTATTTAAGGTATGAGGAAACAAATCAAATCTCTGATTCTTACACTTTCTCAGAAAAGAAACAACCTTTAGTTGCAAAGCAACCCTTCTGTTATCAAAATTTGACAAATCATTAGCAATATCATATGTCTTCTTAATATGATCATGGAAAAACTTTATAATAGAATAACATAAAAAAGAAATTTCTTTCTTTCTCTTACCCCACTTATTAACTATAGACCTCAGAGCCTCATCATTGGCTTTCAATTCTTCCCATATACTTATTACTTTTGCCAACTAATCATAAAACAATGGCCATTCAGTTTTATCTACTAGATACATTAGAGCCTTTCTCAGTTTATCTTCATATTGTACATTTAGCTCTACATGTAGTGCCCACAACTTGCTCTTTTCCTCTTCAAAATCCTCAACAGTGTACTACTGTGGCATTTTTGGTGTATCTACTAGTTCTATAAGTGGAGTAGATTTAAAAGGCTCCATTGGAGGGCGAGGATATGTTATTCTTGGTCTTGTAGACCTCCCCATTACTTTATTTTCAAGTTCAATACTCTTTTGAACTTCTTTATTGAATGCTTCCAAAATTATTTCATATTTACTTTGTAATTCAAATATGGCCTTTTCTTCATTTTTAGCAGTGGCCAAAACAAATTGAGATGTATCTACACCCCAGTGTGCAGCCTGCACATGAGAAGTATCAGCTACTCTTCTTACAATGATATTTCCCATCAATCTAGACTCATCTGGCTATGATGAGGTAGCTCTTGATCCTCTCATCAATGACCAAATGACTAAAGCAACCACGTCTTCACTGAATGTAGTACCTTGGAATTCCTCTTTATTCTAATCTTGCAAATCCAATTTACTACAAATAGAATTAAAAACTAAAGCATCAGCTATGTCCCAATTGGGTAGCAAAAAAATGTTTGATGCTTTCACCATTTGTCTTCCTACTTAAGGGCTTATATTTTGAAATTTTTGTATCATTTCTTCCTTTACTTGATTTTACAATGCAGTCTCATCCATCCCTGGGTGCTCTGCTCTTAACTTATTACACTTTTCTTCAAATTTTTTCATATTGGCCCTCCATAAAAATTGGTGGAAAGCTCTAGACTTAATAAAATTGTCATCTGATAAAAATTGATGACTAGCTTGTTCTATTACAGGGTCCAATTCCCTGCCTCTATAATCTACCACTATCAATTCAAGGCTTAGTATAGGAGGATCTTGAAGGTTTCCCTCATCTAATTCTGCCTTAGTGATAAACACACCCCCTTGTAACCCTATTTTCTCAATGTACTCTACAATGAGCTACCCCTGTTGAATCTGCAAAGGGGATTGAGTAGGTGAATATTCCTCAATATGAGGACCTTGTTCCTTTATTATTTTCTACCTCTTGGGAGAAGGCTCATTAGGTCTCTCTTCATGGATAGCACTGCTGGATCCCATTATTTATTTTCCCTTATCCACAATGGCCCTTTTACTTTGAATTAAGGTATAGCCTAACCTCTTTTGAACAATTAGATGACCAGCTCCTACATTGGGAGTGAAAGCCAACCTCCTCATGACCTCTCTAGCCTTATATGGGTATGAATCAATAAAGAATTGTTTCTTCTCATTCATGGCTTCCATTATCTCAGGGAAAATATTCATTAGTTTATTTATTTTATCACACTCTATAGTATCATTATCTAGAGGACTATAATTCTTATCAAAACAATGAATGAATTCCAAAACCCTAGAGTAAACTCTCCATTTTTACTTCTTGGTTTCCTATTGTTGTAATGAGAACTCATTTATTATAATGTCCTTTGAATAATATGAATCATTTTTTACCTTTCCCAATTTAATTCTAAGCCTTAAGGTTAGATTATAAAACCCCTCAATATCACAAAAATAGGGATGAGAAATAGCCATTTTGTACTGATCCAAAATTTTATGTAAAAAGAGCCAAATCCCCTCAGTGATTACAAACTGATCAGCCACAATACAAGTAGGGAAGATTGACCTTAGTTTCCTTTTCAATAGATACATTTCTTCCAATCCTCCTAATTGCCACAAAACTTCAGCCATTCCTACCTTTAAAGGTACTTGGTAGGGCAACACATTAGGGCTTCCTTTAAAACCACAAATTCTAAAAATAGTAGAAACAAGCTATGGGATGATATCTCCCCAATTGTGTGAAACTTTCCAAACCACTGGGATTTTCCATAGGACTAATGAGACTCATTAGTGCCCTAGGGATTCTGGGATTGTCACTCAATATGAGGCATCTCAACTTGGGAGCGAAATACCTATCAAACCTAACAAAGCTAGCCTTCTCTGCATCCTAGGTCATATCTACACTCCACAACTAGACTAGAAATGCTTCTCCTTCCTCCTCTTTGTTCAACTCCATTTCTTTACCAAAATATGTCACTCCTTTAAAAAAAACATGTGCATCAACAAAGAATAATGGCCAAAAGTTTTCTTCACTTTCCCTTTTGCAATTCCAACGAGGCCAATATGAATTTCTTTAGCCAAATAAGAAGTAAAATAAAAAATAACATCTACATCAAAGGAAGCAATTTGAACCATCATATACATAAGACTAATGGCAATGAAATTTTGTTCATCCTCACCAAAAACTTGACATAGAGTCTTGCATATTTCTACAGCCTAGGAAGTGAAAAGATCCTTTTTAAAGTGTTCCCTAGAGGTAGCAGTGATTACTAACAAAGTTCTAATTGTGCCAATATGTGACCTTAGTGCACCTCCCCTAATCACATCCTTCTTTTCCTTGTATTCATTTTCTATTTCTTGTAGATTAATTGACACATGATAATCTATCAATGGCTCTAGGTGAAATACCTCTCTAATCTCTTTAGAACTGATTGAAACTAGAGGCACACCATCAGTTCTTCTTACCACTCTAACAAATCTATCATAATTATTTGCAATGGCTTCAAGAAAATCATAATCCATGAAGACACTTGGAACTACTAATTTCCCTAGATCAACGTTCCAAACATTGGCATGTGGGGAACAAAAAATACTTTATGATAAACAAAACAAGACCAGTCTACAAAGTTGTTGCATCCCTAACCCAGTTCCCCTTATCATATAGGCCATCTGAAATTTTTAGCCTAGGGTTTAAGGAAGTTAATTTCTTAACCTGCACAGTCTCAATGGTGGACTTTGTGAGTAACTCTAGCAAGTCATCATGAACATTTCTATCCATATAATTCACTTGCCTAGAAAACACTTTCTTTGGAGGCATCTTGACTATAATTTGTAGAAATTAAAAAGCTGTAGAAATCATTGTATGTAGGAACTTACTTGATTTCTACTTTTTTGCTCTGCAATTTTGCAATTATCTTACGAACACTGGGGAAATTGTTTTACCTTTCACTCAAGCTCGACACAATGTTCCCAGTGATTTCTTTTACTCAAGAAGCTTGAAATCTTGTTCATGTAAGATTTAAATGGTGCAATCTTTTGCAATATACTCTATTTTTTCTCGCACATGAAGCCTTCATACCTCATTAATGAACTATAAGGGAAAAAAAAAGTGGGATCACCTTCCTTTTTAAATTTGCACCGTTGATCTGTGAAAAATTCTATGACCCAGGGATGCTAGCAGGAGTGACTCACATTCTACTTGACATGTTGGTAGTCAATCCACTAATATTTTACCTTGTGTACCTTTCCCTCATTATTGACACTTCAAACTAGACCCACTGACTTCTGAGGACACATGTTGTTGAGTCACTACCTCGCTATACATAAAGAGTGAGCATATTGCCATAGTGAGGAAGCAACAAACCCTTGATCTGATCTTAATCTGATGACAAACATTTTACTACATTTTCATTACTATAATGGTGGGTCCCTCCTACATTTTCCTTGTTCACTATGTCACTACACATCAAAAGTAAGTAAATTTCAATAGCGACAAGGTGATGGTTGTTGATTCCCTTTTGATTGAGCATAGGACATTCGATGCATCATGTAATACAAGTATGGTGGGCCCCCTCTTTATCTTCTTTACTCACTATGTCGCTATACATAACCCTTAAGCAACTCACCATAGCAAGGTAGTGACTATTGTTGATCTCATCTTGATCAAATGACCACAATTCTTCACTTGGTTTCTGACTTGGAAGTGGGTCCGCATTCTTGATGACGCTGAGCTGTCTTGACATGCTAGCATATATATACTATTTTAATCCTTATGATGACATCATGTCTTCTAGAATTTGCTATGTTTCTTATTTTCAGGCAGGTTGCTACATTGCTACTAGCAAAGGATGAAGCTTTTTTAGTCGTGACATAGTGACTTATGATGGATTCAAAGTTTTTGGCGCATATATTCTTAGTGGGATGCCACCATGTCTTGGGAGTGCATGATTCATTACTTGAAAAAGCATTCATTGGGGCCCACCTTTTGGAACTATTGCTTCATCATGACATTCTAACAAGTCGCTATGTCATTACCAACAAAAGCCATTAACGTTCTGGTTGTGACAAAGTGACTTCCAGTGATCCATCAAAGTCTGGTGCTAAGAAAAACTTAAACATGGTAACCATAATTGATATGATTGTCATAGAAATAAAAGCACATTTTCTAGAATTTCTTTCTTGGGATCTTCATAATCATCACTTATTTCAAAAGAATGCCACCCTTTGTATTATCTAGCCAATCGCTATGTCACTACCGGTGAGGCACAATGATTTTCCAGTCACGACATAGCAACCTCTAGTGAGAACTACATTATAGTGATGGAGAAAAGGTGGCATGTCAATCATAATCATACCAATTAGTAACATTTTTTAGAAGAGTGAACGTGCACATTTATGATATTACATGGGAATTCTGTGGTCACCATCAATTTTTTAAAATTTTCCACTTTTACATTTTCTGGTCAATCGTTACATTGCTACTGGCAGGGCAGGTAGATTTTTTTTTGCGACATAGTGACTCACCAAAAAATCTAAGTTCTAGTGACAACATTTGCAACTTGCTCCATGTGCATCCTTTCTAACATTGACAACTCTTGGATGGAGCACATGACCAAAAGTTGTTGAAATCAATGCACATTTTCAGAGCCATATTTCATTTTTTTGATACCACAACTCAATTTTTGATGGTCACTATGTTGTGATAGTAAAAAACCTTGCATTTTGTTATAGTGACGATGTGACAACCATAGATCTAACCAAGATTAGGTGGTGGAAAAGCTTTTGAAAAATTTACTTAGCATGACTCCAAAATTAAGTGAGAAAGGAATATTTGCATTTTAAAAGATTTTGCGCTAGGATAAATTCAAAGATAATCAAGACCTAGGGTTTGACATAGTTTTCAAAGGGTAATAAAACTGCAAGCCCAAAAACCAAAAACCCTAGCCTCTAATAATGGACTCAAATCTAATTTTTAATACCTAGATTAGGAAAATTTATCATGTAAAAAATTAGACCAATAGAGGCTCTATCTGGGGATGATAGATTACCTGAGTCTATGCAAGAATTCATAATCTATGGTAGAGCAGACCACATACTTGATAGAGCTAATGACAACTTCTTTAGAAAACACAACAGAAAAACAATAAAAATAGGGAACAACACTATACAGGAACATTTACAAGGACTTAAAAAATATACAAAATGTACAGAGGAACAAGAAACCTTAAAGCTACTATTCATGGAAAATAGATACTTTAGGAAAAGTATCTCTTCAAGAACTATCCATGAACTAGTAGTTCATGAATATTGTCTGACATATCCTTGAGGATATAAGAGTCTTCTCCCCATGCATTTTGAATTAAATAGGGACCTAGCCAAATAGGATCAAACTTACCATGTTTTCCTTTATCTTGAATTTTGGCATTCTGCATTAGGACTAGATCTCCATCTTCAAACTTTTTGCTTACTATCCTCTTACCATATAATGTCTTAACTTGTAACTGCAACCTTTGGTTCCTAAGAGATGCTTCTTTTTTGGTTTTTGCTAATCCTACAAGCTCATCCAACCTCTCTTGCATGCCATCTATAATATCTTCATCATACAACTAGATGTAATTGTAGAGTCCTACCAAGTTATTCTAAGGCATCCTTGCTTGAATTCGATATACTAGATCAAATGGGGCTACTCCAATGGCCTTCTTCACAATCACTCTGTTAGCCCATATTGCTAGCTGCAACTTGGAATCCCATGTCTTCTTGTTATCATCCAAGGTCTTCTTGATGACTTTTAATAGACTTTTATTTGTGGATTCAACTTGTCCATTTCCTTGTGGATGATATGGCAATGATGTTGACCTTGTAATTCCATACTTGTCACAAAACTTTATGAATTCCTTAGACCTAAAGCACATTGCATTATCTATTACAATTCTCTAAGGACAACCAAATCAGGAAATAATGTTACTGAGCAAGGAATTGTTGACAACTTTACTAGTTGCATTTCTTGTAGGGATTACTTCTACCCACTTTGTAAAATAATCAGTAGCATCTAAAATCTAGGAATAGCTAGTGCTAGATTTAGGAGAGATCTCACCTATGAAATCCATACCCCATTGCTGAAATGGTGCTTGAACCTCAACTTGATTTAATGATGTATTACTTGAGAACTTTAGTTTTCTAGAAAACCTTTGATAGGCATCAAATTTCCTAATCATGATTTGAGCATCCTTAAAAAGGGATGGCCACCAAAATTCAGCTCTCATCACCTTGTGTACAATAGTCTTGGCCATATAATGTCCTTTACAGACTCCAGCATGCATTTCATTCAAGATTTCTTTGGATTTTTCTTGATCAACACATTTTAATAATATTCCTTCAAAATTTCTCCACCATAAACTATTCTTGACAATGATATACCTGATGGCTTGTAACTTAATATTCCTCTTCTCATTTTCAGTCAAATGAGAAGGAGCTTCCATGTGTTGTAGATAATGGATAACATTAGCATACCACTCACAATGATCCATGTGACATAAAGCATATTTGAGATGATCAATTACCATGTTAATCTGATTAGCATCCAAATTAGATTGAGTCATGAGTTTAGCTAGACCTTTTCCTCTTACCAGTTTAGTTATTTTTATTTCAATGTTACATTCTTGGACCCTGTTAATCCACCTACAGCTTCTCCTTGACACTTCTTGTTGAGAAAATATGTCTTTTATAGTAGCACTGGACACAAATGCAATGACAATAGCGCCTATCAAGTAGCATTTGAAAGCCTTAATAGCCTTTACTAAAGAATATGCTCGTTTATCATTTGTTTCATATTTTAATTCAACAGGCTATAATGACTTACTGAAGAATGCAATTGGTTGTTCATATCCTTCTTCATTCTTCTACAACAAGATTCCAACTATAGTATGGAAAGATGCAAAAGAGAAGATGTGCATTGGTTTTTTGTAATTTGGAGTCCTGAGGACTAGAGAATTCTTTATAGAAATTTTAATATCTTGAAATGCCTATGAAGGCTCACCATCCCAGTTAATAGTAGCTCCTTTCTTGAGCATTTTAGAAATAGGTCTACTAATCTCAGCAAAGTTTGCAACAAATCTCCTTAGAAAGTTAACTTTCCCAAAGAAAGATTGGATTCCTTTCACATTCTTTGTCTTAGGGACCTTACCAATGGCTACTACTCTTTTAGGATCTATCTTTACTCCATCCTTTGATAATATATGTCCCAATAATTTTCCTTTAGTTACCCCAAATGTACATTTATTAAGGTTTAATGATACTCCATATTCCAAGGCTTTAATAAATATCTTCTCTAAGTACCTACAATGGTCTTTAGCCCTTTTAGAATAAGTTGTGAGGTCATCTTGGTACAAAACCATAAACTTATTTATGTACTCATGGAAAGCCACATCCATGGCTCTTTGAAAAGTGGCACTAGCACTAATCAATCCAAAAGGCATCCTCACATATACATAAGTTCCCAAGGAGTTGTAAATGCTATCTTAAATTGCTCTTCCTCTTTCACTAGGACCTAGTTGTATGTTGAGAATCCATTCATTATAGACATAGGTTCATACCTAGTTACCTATTGCAACATAGCTTTCATTTTTGGTAATCCTTAATTATCTTTTAGGGAAGCAATGTTGAAGTTTCTGAAATCTACACATAGTCTGATATCTCCAATCTTTTTCCTGATAGGTACTAGATTAGAGACCCAAGTGGAATTTCTAATAGGTTTAATTATTCCCCCATCCCCTAACTTCATTAATTCCTCTTGCATTTTAGGGGATAGAGTGGGATTAACTGGTCTCTGTTTTACCTAAAAGGTTTTACATTTTCCTTCAAAGGTATGACATGTTGAAAGAGATCTTCTCTATAGGATTTTAGGTCATCATATGACCAAGAAAAGACATGTCTATATTTTCTTAGTAAGTCAATCAAAGGCTTTCTAATTTTAGTTGACAAATTTTGGCCAATATAAACTTTCTTAGGGGCCTCAGTAGTACCCAAATTTATCTCTTCTAGCTCTTGAGGTTTACAATCTTTAGCACCAGGCCTTACCCTATCTTGGTTATTAAACATGTTCCCCAAAACAACCAAACCTTTAGGTACTTTATTAGTTTTTAATTGTATAACCTCTTTACCAATAATTTTTTCCTTCCCATCTATCGTTTGAACCAAATCACTACTATCCAGCTCTTGACCATGGTATTTATCTTTATTTAGCAAGAAATTCACAATGTCTTTGTTATCTTCAAAGATTTTCCAATGTTCAATATTTTTAGGTATTGATGGCCTATTTTGAACTTCAATCTATGAAATTCCTGCAAATGATATCTCATGGGGTTTAATTGCTACATTTTCTAATAATTCAACCATCTTATTTTGAGTTCTATCTCTCCATGATATACCAAGTGCATCAAAAAATTTAATCTGATCCCAAACAACATTTCTATACTATTTTAACCTTCTATTCTTAGAAGTATATGTTCCCCTTATCTGTGAGATAATCAATTCAAAATCACCTATAACTTGCAACTTTTTGATTCAATGATGGATAGCAACTTTCAACCCTAACAACAAGGCTTCATACTTATCTGTATTGTTAGTGCATGAAAAGTTTAGGGTAAATGAGTACCTAAAAGTGTTTTTCTCAGGAGAAACAAAAACCACCCCTACCCCTGCACCTTCTTTTGAACTAGCCCCATCAAAGAACATTGCCCATAATATAGGTGAGTCCATACAAAACTCAATTTCATGTTTAATAATACCAGGAAATTTTTCAACTTCTTGAATAATTAACTCAACTCTGAATGCATTCACACCAGTATCTAGAAAGCAAGTAGCATCTTTGTCAATTTATTCACCCAAAACATGACTATCCCTTAGCTCCTTGTCTACTTTAATGACCTTGTTCCCTATGTGAAAAGTTGCATAAGTTAGGTCACATTATAGGCTACCTTCCGTAGTAGCACTCCATTTTCTAAAGAGCAACATTCCATAATCTGGAGGAATATCAACTACCAAGACTGACATGGTCAATTCTACCTCAGGGCATGTAGCCATCTTTAATGGTAGGGCATTTATAGTACCTATTACTAGGACTTCTCTAGCATCCATACCTTTATGTCTACCTTGTTTAGTATCTACTTTCAAACCTAGGGCTTCCATTACTTTGAAAGGCATAATGGTGTTAGAAGCTCATGAATCTATCATGCAATTTGTTAGGGTCTTTCCTTTTATAATCAAACTTAGAAAAAATGGGCTAATGTCTTCTATGTATGCCACTAATGAATCATCCAAGAAAATTTAGGGAACTTGGGATATAATACCACTATCTTCTATTACTAAGGGGGTCTACTGAATGGTATTTTGCTCTACATTGTTGTTATTATTTCCTATCCCTCCCAACCATGAAAAGGCTTTGCTCTTATGCTCTTCAATTCTAAATAGTTCAGATAGGGGTACTTTTACAATAATTTTTGATAACATGGATATCATGTCAATAGGATAAGATATAGTGGGTTTCACAGTCATACTTGGAGTAGGAACCTTCTAAGTAGTAGGGACTACTATTTTCTTGGGAGTATTAGATCCTGATCCTTTTTCCTGAACAATTGCTTTTGCTATCTCATTTATTTGAAATTGCACTTTCTTCTTGGGTTCCCACTTCTTAGTTTTGATGTCTTTAATCTTGACTATCTCTACATTAGCCTTCTTGTCTTCATCTTTCATCTTATGTGTAATAAGTTTTATGAATATACCATAAGGCTTCCCAACATCATTGTTAACTATTTGGTTTCTCAAATTGTAGTTACTATGTACTTGGGAGATCATCTCTGCAGTGATCCTATCGATTTCTTCTTTAGAAGGCATTCTCAAATTCATATGAACAACTTCAAAAGATGTAACACATACCTGATCTTTGTCATACCCTTCATTATCTAAGAAGACTTGTTGATGATGTAACTGATAAGCAATTTTCTTATTCTCTAGATTACTTTCTATTTCTTCCAAATCAGAATCCACACAATCATTTCACATACTCACCATGTTACAACTTACATCATCATGAATTTTTTCTTTTTCTTCCTCAGTTTGTACACTATGATTAGAAGCAAATGACTAAGCAACTACACAATATTCTACAGAGTGAGGTGATTGAGAAATAATACACCATGGCACATTATTATTCATATTTATTAAACTTCTTTGTAGAGCATTTGGAGTACCCTTATATTTTACATTTTGGGTTTGGTTAGGGATTGGCTTGCCATCTTTCCATTGGGTAGTATAAGGGTAATTCTGCATTCTAGGTTGTCTATTGAAATTTATATTGTTCACAGGGGCTTTCTCTGTAACATTTGGCTTCTGGGTATTGAAACTAGTAGAATTCATCTTTTTTAGCAATTTCAACACTTGACCTATTATAGGTTCTTCTGGCTTCTTTCCTACAGGAGTTTTATCAATCTCTATTTTGTTATTATTTTTGGGATTGAACAACTTTGGATCATCTCTCCTACCAAGCTTTCCAGATGCTTTCCTATTATTCTCAATATTTACTACAACCTTATAAGCATCCCTCAAAGTTTTAGGATCATTATCCCTCAACTAATAAGCCATTTTTCTATCAAAAGCATTAAAATATGTTGTGAGACAAACATCCTCATTCAACTTCATAACCTAAAATATTTTGTACATACCTTTCTAGAATCTTACATTGAAATCAAATGTGGAATCATTAGGATTCTTCTTGATGTTATTAAATTCATTTAACATGAACCTTGCATCGGTATTATCTCCATACTACTCTTTGAACAATTTTTCCAAGTCACTCCATGAGGTAATACTATCATTAGGTAACCTTCTGAACCAATCCCTTGCATCCTCAGTTAGTGAATGAACAAAAAATTTCATTACCACATCTTCATGCTCAACTTCACTATTGTTTAACATATCTATGAAAACTCTTAAGTGCTCTTCACCAGTAACAACATTGTTTCCAAAGAACTTAACAACTTTATCTCTTAAGTCAAAAGATATGGGGTGTGGAGCACCAGGGATACCTAAAAATGACATTTTTTTGTATTTTTCCATGTATATAGGTTTCTTCTAAAAACTAGGAACATTTGAGGTGCCTGCTACATTGGCTTGGTTAAGAACAACATTTTGGGATTGTTGTGGCTAGACAAAGGGGGCTTGAGTGGTAATGGTGGATGATGAGGCAGGGGTAGATTGAGATATTCCCTGGGTTGGAAACATTGGACCACTAATAGGTACAAAAGTTGCACATGGGGTAGACAAATTTGGCCATGAAACCAATGCAAGATTAAATTTTATAAACTAGATTTTCCTCCTAGTTTGAGCGGCTTGAGCTTCATTCTCCACCTTCTCAAGCTCTTTTGCAAGATCTTCCTTCTTCTTTCTGGCCTTCTCCAAATCTAAGTCCAATTTCAACATGGAAGGTTTTATGTATTTTCTTGGTAGATCTTGAGGCTCATTTATTTGGATTCCTATGGCCTTTCCCTTTCCTTTATTTGTGGCCTTCACAGTAGATTCTACATGATCTACTTAGAGAGGCTTATAAGCTTGGACTTGAGTAATGACTAGTTCTTGCTTCTGACTCAAGAGTTTTTCTTGTTCCTAAACTTTAGTTCTCAGACTATCTACATCTCCAAATACATCAGCATAAAGGGTTGTTGTTCTTTCTTCTAACTTCTTGTTTTTCTCTTTTAAGGAAACCATCCTTCTAAGTAGATTTTCTCTTTCTACTATAGCATCTAGGGTGGCTTGCTTCTTCTCCTTTTCTAGATGAATGTGCTTAGCTTCTTCCTCAGTAACCCATTTCTTCAAAAATCCTATCTTTGATTGTACTTCTACAAGATCTGCAGAAGTAGCTTCCGAGTTAGTAGGGTCATCTAGGTCTATAAGATTAGGTTCCATATATCGGACTATTTTAGGATTAAAAGGATCTCCAAATGAACTCCTGAGTCCTAACCTATGATGCATTTTAGCTATCAGATTTGGTCTATGAGGTCTTTTCCCTATTGGTGACATATCCTTGTCTTGATATGTTCTTTCATCTGGTAATGAGGTACTAAATATTCCTCCTAAGAGTCTTATGGTTTCTGAATTAGAATTGAGTGAAGAAGTCTCTCTCCCTACCATTGGCTAGTACTGAGAATTAACTGATACACTACCTCTTGGTTTCTAGGTGGGATTTGGGTCTGCATTTTTCTTATTTAGGTTCTTCCTACCACCTTTAGGAAAATCAGTATACATTGGTACATCAAGATTGGCTCTTGTGTTTTTTCTTTTGTAAGCCATTTTACTATTTATCAAATAAACACTAGCTTTAAAACCTTGACTGAGTCACCACCCTTTTCTTGGGAAAATACACAATTACAATTACTCTTGACTTAAAAGAAATGACACAAGCTAAAATGGAAATATCTGACATAGATGGGCCAATCACTAAGATCATAAGATTGTAACTCTTTCTTGTTAGATAAGACACTTGGAAAGGCTGAATACATTAGTGCATCTCTGTGGCATTGGTTTTCTTTTCTTTCTTTTTAAATTCTCAAGGTTTGTCACTATAACATGCCACTTACTACCACAAGTAGTACTAAAAGATCTGATACACACATACATAATAGGACCAAAGAAATTGCAGTACTTTTCATAGGTGTGTTGGACAAGTCCCTTGTAGAGTCACCATTTTTTTGGAGTTTTAAAACTACTGAACAAAAAAATGCTCAATACCAAATTGATATTACTCACACAAACTAAGGATTAGCCAATTCCTATTAACAATTACATGTGCAAACCATTTGGATCCAACTTCAATAAAACCAAGGATGGTTTTCTACTCTTTATGTTTTGTAGAACCAGGGTGGGTATACCTAGGGGATGATTCAGGCTGGATGCTACTATATGAGAATTATTTTAGTTTCATTCTAATTCTCATCTTATATCCTCAGACACATACATGATTGTGATATTTTAGATAAAATACATCCCATATAGAAGATTTGGTCACAGTTCTTCTATAGATTTGCAAGTATCCCCAACAATAGTGGCTAACTATGGCTAAAACATTCGAGGCAAAAAGGTGCTAGCCACCTTTAAAAAATCTTCAAGAAAAGTAAAATAAAGCTGATTGTGATTTTAAATTTGATGCTTACTTATGATATACCTATCTGTAGCTTGAATTAATTTGATCAGTGCCTATTCCATTGGGATTCATAGTCTATTCCAATTTGTAGATCTAATTTTTTGCATTACAACAAATATTATCAGTAATTCTTACTGGAATTCATCCTTATAGACATCCTTTCTATTACCATGGAAATCCCATCAAATTCATGAAAGCCTTTACTTAATTCATTGAATTAATAGTAGTAATGAATTGACATAAAACCTAAATGAATTGCATTCAATTGAATAAGCTTTACTTACACAATCTCAAAATAACTAGGTAACAATAGAGGATACAAAATTCAACAAGAATTGATATGGGGACAACTCAATTTTGCATTAATTTTCCTTGAAAATTGTATACAATTGTAATAAACTCAGAATGACTCTAGAAAGAAATATAAATATCACTCAATAGTAATGTATTCTCAAAAAATTTACAGAGAAGATACATCATAAAGTTTGCTCAAAGACTGGACCAAAAACAACCTAAGTATAAAACTAAAAATGCATTAGAAATTGGACCCTCCTCTATCCCTTGAATCTCACTTATATAATGTGAGATGCAACAAGCTTCAGGCGTAGAGAACTAATAGGTTTCCTTTTATAAAAGATATTTACATTATTCTTGTCACAAAAAGACAAAATTGCATATAATAGAAAACATATACATCACTACATTCTTATGGTAGGCCCCCTTTCTATTACATTTTAGCATGCTACAAATCCCATGATTGGTCTTTATTCACTTCGAGTCTTCAACATATGTAGCTACTATACTAGCCAATGATGACTCTTGTTGTAGTACTTGTAAATCAATTTCTACCCTTAGGTTTTCACTATCTTTATCTTGAACTAACAAAACCACCTTTATTCTTGCTTGTTCTTTTGTCATGTCCACATCCTGGGCTTTTGGCTCTATAATAGAAATTGATTGTTGGCCTTTATCTTCTTCATTTTTCTGATCTGGTGCTATTGTGTCAATAATTTGCACCTTGTCCTCTTGCATCTCATCATCATCTATTTCAACCTCTTCCAACTACTCACTGGAAGCAATATCTACCATCCATGTGTCAAATAATGCATCATTTGGCCAGTCAAATTGCAAGATATCATTCTTATTTTCGAGTACATATTCTACTTCCTCATCAATATTAACAAAATCTTATTTTAAAGAATCAAAGAATCATTGGACTTTCACCAATTCCTCTATTGTGGTGGCCCACTAGGCATGCCCATTTTCATTGATAACCTTATTCATTCTCAAATAGAATAGGTCATCCAATTCCTTGGCCTATTCATCCCTATTCTTTAGTTTATTCTTTCTATCTAAGGCACGAGGAAACAAATCAAATCTCTGATTCTTATACTTGCTCAAAAAAGAAACAACCTTTTGTTGCAAAGCAACCCTTTTGTTATCAAAATCTGACAAATCAGTAGCAATATCATATGTCTTCTCAATATGATCATGGGAAAACTTTATAATAGAATAACATAAAAAAGTAATTTCTTTCTTTCTCTTACCCTACTTATTAACAATAGGCCTCAAAGCCTCATCATGGGCTTTCAATTCTTCCCATATACTTATTACCTTTTCCAACTGATCATAAAACAATGGCCATTCAATTTTATCTACCAGATACATTAGAGACTTTCTTAGTTTATCTTCGTATTGTACATTTATCTCTACATGTAGTGCCCACAACTTTCACTTTTCCTCTTGAAAATCCTCAGCAATGCAGCACTATGGTCTTTGTGGCATATCTGGTAGTTCTATAAGTGGAGTGGATTTAATAGGCTCCACTGGAGGGCAAGGATATGTTATTCTTGGTCTTGTAGACCTTCCCATTACTTTATTTTTAGGTTCAATCCTCTTTTTAACTTCTTTATTGTATGCTTCCAAAATTCTTTCATATTTACTTTTTAATTCAAATATGGCCTTTTCTTCCTTTTCAGCAGTGGCCAAAACAAATTGAGATGTATCTACACCCCAGTGTGCAGCCTACACATGAGAAGTATCAGCTACTCTTCTTACAATGATATTTCCCATCAATCCAAACTCATCTGGCTGTGATGAGGTAGCTCTTGATCCTCTCCTCAATGACCAATTGACTAAAGTAGCTTAGTCTTCACTAAATGTGGTACCTTGGAATTTCTCTTTATTTTGATCTTGTAAATCTAGTTTACTAGAAACAGAATTAAAAACTAAAGCATCAGCTATGTCCCAATTGGGTAGCAAAAAAATGTTTGATGCTTTCACCATTTTCCTTCCTACTTAAGGGCTTATATTTTGAAATTCCTGCATCATTTCTTCCTTTACCTAATTTTGCAATGCAGTCTCATCCATCCTTGGGTGGTTTGCTCTCAACGTATTACACTTTTCTTCAAATTTTCTCATATTGGCCCTCCATACAAATTGGTGGAAAGCTCTAGACTTAACAAAACTATCATCTAATAAAAAATGATAACTAGTCTATTCTATTATAGGGTGTAATTCCCTGCCTCTATAATCTACCACTATCAATTCAAGGCTTGGTGCATGAGGCTCTTGAGGGTTTCCCTCATCCAATTCTACTTGAGTGATAAACACACCCCCTTGTAACACTATTTGCTAAATCTGCTCTCCAATGAGTTGCTCCTCTCCAATCTGCAAAGGGGATTGAGTAGGTGAATATTCCTCAATATGAGGACCTTATTCCTTTATTATTTTTTGCCTCTTGGGAGAAGGCTCATCAGATCTCTCTTCTAGGATAGCACTAGTGGATCCGATTATTTGTTTTCCCTTATCCATAGTGGCCCTTTTACTTTGAATTATGGTATAGCTTGGCCTCTTTTGAACAATCAGATGACCAACTCCTACATTGGGAGTGAAAGCCAACCTCCTCATGACCTCTCTGGCCTTATCTAGGTATGAATCAATAAAGAATTGTTTCTTCTCATTCATGGCTTCCATTATCTCAGGGAAAGTATTGATGAGTTTATTTATTTTATCAGCCTCTGTAGTAGCATTATCTAGAGGACTATAATTCTTATCAAAAAAATGAATGAATTCTAAAACCCTGGAGTAAACTCTCCATTTTTCCTTCTTGCTTTCCTATTCTTGCAATGAGAACTCATTTCTTGTAATGTCCTCTGGATAGTATGAATCATGTTTTACCTTTCCCAATTTAATTCAAAGCCTTAAGGTTAGATTATAAAACCCCTCAGTATCACAAAAATGGGGATGAGAAACAATCATTTTGTATTGATCCAAAATTTTAAGTAAAAAGAGCCAACCCCCCTTAGTGATTACAAATTGATGGGCCATAGTACAAGTAGGGAATATTGACCTTAGTTTCCTTTTCAATAGATACATTTCTTCCAGTCCTCCTAACTACCACAAAAATTTAGCCATTCCTACCTTTAAAGGTACTTGGTAGGGAAACACATGAGGGCTTCCTTTAAAACCATAAATTCTAAAAATAGTAGAAACATGGTATGGGATGATATCTCCCCAACTGTGTGAAACTTTAAAACCATTGGGATTTTCCATAGGCCTAATGAGACTCATTAGTGCCTTAGGGATTCTAGGATTGTCACTCGATATGAGGCATCTCAACTTGGAAGAAAAATACCTATTAAACCTAACAAAGCTAGCCTTCTCTACATCCCAGGTCATAGATTCACTCGACAGCTATACTAGCAGTGCTTCTCCATCCTCCTCACTGTTCAACTCCATTTCTTTACCAAAATATGTCACTCCTTTAAATGAAAACATATGCATCAACAAAGAATAATGGCCAAAAGTTTTCTCCACTTCCCCTTTTGCAATTCCAATTAGGCTAGTATGAATTTCTTTAGCCAAATAAGAAGAAAAATTAAAAATAACATCTACACCAAAGGAAGCAATCTGAATCATCATATACATATGACTAATGGGCATGAAATTCTGTTCATCCTCACCAAAAACTCAACATAGAGTCTTGTATATTTCTATAGCCCGAGAGGTGAAAAGATCCTTTTTAAAGGGTTCCCTAGAGGCTACAATGATTACTAGCAAAGTTCCAATTGTGCCAATATGTTCCTTCAATGCACCTCCCCTAATCACATCCTTCTTTTCCTTGTATTGATTTTCTAATTCTTGCAAATTAATTGGCACATGATAATCTATCAATGGCTCTAGGTGAAATACCTCTCTAATCTCCTTAGGACTGATTGAAACTAGAGGCACACCATTAGTTCTTCTGACCACTCTAATAGCTTGGTCATAATTATTTGCAATGGCTTCAAGAAAATCATAATCCATGAAGACACTTGGAACTACTAATTTCCCTAAATCAAAGTTCCAAACATTGGCATGTGGGACAAAAAAATTCCTTTCTAAAAACCATTTCTTAAACAAAATAAGAATAGTCTACAAATTTGTTACATCCCTAACCTATTTCCCCTTATCATATAGGCCATCTAAAATTTTTAGCTTAGGGTTTAAGGAAGTTAATTTCTTAAGCTGCACAGTCTCAGTGGTGGACTCTGTGAGTAACTCTAGCAAGTCATTATGAACATTTCTATCCATATAATTCACTTGCCCAAAAGACACTTTCTTTTGAGGCATCTTGACTGTAATTCGTAGAAATTAAAAAGCTATAGAGATTATTGTATATAGTAACTTACTTGATTTCTACTTGTTTGCTCTATATTTATACAATTATCTTGTGAGCACTGGGGAACTTCTTTTACCTTACACTCGAGCTCAACACAATGTTCTCAGTGATTTCTTTTACTTAGGAAGCTCAAAATATTATTCACATAAGATGAAAATGGTGCAATCTTTTGCAATATATTCTAATTTTTCTCACATGTGAAACCTTCCTACCTCATTAATGAATTGTAAGGGACAAATAGTGGCATCACCTTCCTTTTTAAATTTGTGCCGTTGATCTTTGAAAAATCCTATGATCTAGGGATGCTAGCAGGAGTGACTCACATTCTACTTGACATGTTGGCAATAAATTCAATGATATTTTTCCATGTGTACCTTTCCCTCATTGTTGGCACTTCAAATTGGACCCACTGACTTTTGAGAACACGTGTTGTTGAGTTGCTACCTTGCTATACATAAAGAGTGAGCATATTCCCATAGCAAGGAAGTGACAACCCTTGATTTGATCTTAATTTGATGGAAGACATTTTACTGCATTTTTATTATTACTATAATGATGGGTCCCTCCTACATTTTCCTTGTTTTCTATGTCACTTGGCATAAAAAGTGAGTAACTTTCAATAGCGATAAGGTGATGATCGTTGATTCCCTTTTGATTGAGCAAAGAACATTCAATGCATCATGTAATATGATACGGTGTGCCCCCTCTTTATCTGCTTTACTCAGAATGTCACTTTACATAACCCTTAAGAAACTCACCATAGCAAGGTAGTGACTATCATTGATCTCATCTTGATCGAATGATCACAATTACTCACTTGGTTTCTGACTTGGAAGTGGGTCTGCATTCTTGATGATGCTGAGCTATCTTGACATGCTAGCATATATATACTATTTTAATCCTTATGTTGGATTTCATTTTTTCTATACCACAACTAAGTTTTTGATGGTCGCTATGTCGTGATAGTAAAAAACCTTGCATTTTGTTATAGCAATGATGCGACAACCATGGATCTAACCAATATTAGATGGTGGAACAACTTTTCAAAAAGGTACTTAGCATGACTCCAAAATTAAACAGGAAAGGAATATTTGCATTTAAAAAGATTTCACGCCAAGATAAATTCAAAAATAGTCAAGACCTAGGGTTTAACAAAGTTTTCAAAGGGTAATAAAGCTGCAAGGCCCAAAAACTAGAAACCCTAGCCTCTAACAATGGACTCAAATCTGATTTTTTATACCTAGATTAGGAAAATTTATCATGTGAAAAATCAGTCCAAGACACCTTACATATTCATGTTCTACAAAATTTGAGATTCTAATTTTCTTTTAGAGATGTAAATATAATTATGCCATTTTGTAAATCGTAATAAACAAAGAAAGACAAAATATCGAATGAGTTTCTCTTATGATCATGACAGTCCTTGACACCACAACTTGACATAGAACACTTCATCTCAAGTGGTGATTTCAAGACCTTTAATTTCTTGGAAGAAGAATCAAATAGGGGACCTTAGACACCCACAAAATGGTCAAAGAACAAAGTCTTGACACTAAGCCAAGCACATACCTCGAACTCACTGAGCTTCAAGGCTTCCCAATTGTCATTACTCGATCCATGGTGTTCCTACATTCAGGATATTGTGACATTTGATTTACTTTAACTATGAATTTGTGATAAAACTTCTATCAAAATATTTTAATCATTTGGTTTTAGACTTATAGTTGATATTTTTAGATGATTTACATGATGACCACATGATATATGATGTTTTGATGAAATAATTCATGATATTATTTTCATGAAAATATTATGTTATATATATATATTTTGAAGTTAGTCAATGATAATATTATGTTATAATGAAATAATAATATGATGTATATTATGATATTGCTAACAAGATTTAACAGTTTAGTTTTAGAGTCAAACTTGTTGACCCATGTGTTATGAGTAGTGATTCACACGAATCCATCTTTCATGAAAATAAATGGAACACATAACACTCATTTGATCTAGTTGGTGCTCATAGAGGTGGAGCACCAAGACTCTCGGAGAGGTCACGCATCTGAGTACTACTCTAGGGTGACCTCCCATGAAGTCTTGGTGTTTCACCTCTATAAGCATCACCTAGAATATCCAACAAATGCTAAGTGTTCCATTTATTCTCATGAGAGATGGATTCATGTGAATCAATACTCATGATACATGGGCTAATGATTTTGACTCTTAAACTACACAATTAAATCCTAATAGCAATATCACAATTTGACTTTCCATGGAAAATATCTCCTACTTATGAGATGGTGTATATTTTCATGATCACGATGAAAACTAATTTATATATGATGTGAAATTACATATGTTATGTAATTCTTATGGATTTTGATACTAACTCATTGACATGTTGTGAGCATTTGAGTTTTGCAGGGTTGAGGGCAAGAGTGTGTCTAAGGTAGAGACTAGCTCCTTGATAGGGTTGGACTCAAATGATTGGCTTACCCACACCACACACTTACATATCATGTTATATTTAATAGTAGTTGAGTCTTGTCTTCATGCAAATGTGTAAATGATAATTTAAAGTAGATTAATGATTCTACTTCATAAGGTTCTTTGGGAAAGTTCGATGAAGTTGGAAGAAATAAATGTAAAATTTTATATAAAAAATATGAACGTTAAATTAGTTCTTAGAAGAATTGATTATTTTTATTTGTTTGCTATCATGTAGAAAATTATATGAAATAATATATGAATTTACTAATTAAAATATTTAAAAGTGCATTATTGTATTAAGAAAGTGATAGGTATCTTTTTCTACATTTTGCATGTGAAAGGTTATTGCAAACAAAAAAGTTGGTTTTAGCCTAACAAGAAATGGTTGGGAAGAAATGGAGAGAGAAATGGTTTTATAATAGAGATTTCTTCATGTAGTAGGTTGGGAAGTTTAGTTTTGTCTTGTCTAAATTGGAAGCACTTTAATTTATGACATTATCTCCTCTTTAGTATGTTTGCATTGTACACTTGCACTTGGAGGACACACTTTCCTCTTTCTTTCTCTCTCCTAGGCAAAACTTTGGTAGGATCTAATACATCCTTCTTGATTTTTTCTCACTCAAAGACTAAGGTAGGATCTAATTTCTATGCATCCTCCTCTTTTTAGGCCATATTTCTTGGTTCTAATTATGATGTATCAATCCCTGATGTATATTACACCTAGGCCTTCTGTATTGCCGAATTATAGTTTACAAATACAAGACTTTGACCTCCTAGGGAATATGATAACCCAAGTCGACCTCTTCTAGAATAGATGTTGTTAATAAAGATTACACCTACAACATGTTTTTGGAAAGATTCAGGTTAGATATTGATAGGGGAGAGGGGGTGGGTGAAATAGTATCTCAAACAATTTACAATTTTTCTTATCAATCTCTAACTTAAACTCTTATATTCACTTATAAGGATATATTTTTGACCTTTTATAGATACTATTGCAATAACAACTATTAACAAAATAACTTGTAAATAAATGAATATGCAACACATAAACATTCAAACACTTTAACACAATTTTTTTCATCTTTGAGAAACCTTTCATTAGAGGGAAGAACTACGGAAAGGATAGTATGATGGTACATGTTGGAATTATTTAGAATAACTCTAGGGGGGGGTGGTGAATTAATTATTCAAGGTCCAATTTACAAATAAAACTTTTCATAGCTTACTAAACCCATAAAACATTTATCATCATGCATCCATCCATAAGATTATGCAATCACTTAAAACTTGTATGTTACTATCAAATAAATTTGTAGAAATGTAAACATGAATCATAACAAATTCAATAACACAATTGACACAATGATTTACGTGGAAACCCAATTTGGGAAAACCACCAATAATATGCTACTCTTTCTCACTCTTCAAAAGTGTTGCCGTATGAAAGGCCAACCTTGTTAAAGGTTACAATGCATATTGTTAAATGTGGCTTAGTTAAAGGATTTCAATCACCTTATTAGGAGTGAGCCTTGTTAGAGGACTTTAGAACATTCACTTGGAATGTCGCCAGTTAAAGGATTTACAAATGATTGTTAGGTCAACCTTAATCCAAAAGATTTACCCTAGATTGATACAATTATTAGAGAGCAATAGTAAGGCTTGATCTGGTAACAAATTACAACTCCATTTGTAGATTACAGATCTCTATTTCAATCCTCCATTCTACTTGGCTTTAACACACTTCAGCTTTGATAGCTTGTTCACTCTTCAAGCATCCATACTTTTAAGCATTCTTTCTCATCATGCCAATGCAGACTCTTCACTTAGGTCACTGAATGAAGCAATACCCTAGACACCTTTTCTTCCTTAGTTTCTTGCACATGAGAACCCTTGTTTCTAACTAGCCATCCCTATAAATAGAGAATTAAGATATTTTGTCCTTCATTCTCCATCATCCAATTTAGGGTTAGGATAGATTAGGTAGGATTCAATGAATCTACCCCTTATTTTATTTCATCCCTTTCTAGAAACTTCTCCTTCAATCCTCTTTGAATTCACCTCAAAATGGTTTACCATGAATTCTATGCGACTAGCTCATTAATCTTATCTTCCACCTAGTTCGCACAATCCAAGAAAACAAACTTGTTAGCTCAGATCCATCGAATTCACGATCTTTCAAATAATGCTGACACTCGACATTAACCTGCTTCTGATGCTCGACACATACTGTATTTCTCAGCATCTTCTATAAAATCACTAATCATGAACTAAAGTTTACAGGTGCTCAACATCAACTATTTTACTTGGCATACACTAAAATAGACTTTTACTTGGCTCCAACTAAATTTCTACTTGGCTTGCACTAACTTTTCTCGACACCTACTGTCCATTTGGTCAAGCTTGGTAGACAATTTTTTTAAAACTTGTTCTTCTTTACTTTCTAAGTGTAACCAATCTTTGCAACCTTAAGTAGATTATCAATGCACTATGATATCACTGTCTTAGCTAATTCTTGTACTACTTTTCATATCATAACTAAACCTTTCCTCTAGATGCTATTGTTACATCATTTGATAAAATCCTCTTCATTAATCAAATAAATGATAGTACTTAAATCATATAAGTAGTTGTCTTACCAAAAAATAGCAGGTTTGACATCAGTGACAAAATAATGATTGAAACATATTTATCATACTTGTATCAATCTATTTTCAACAATCTCCCTCTTTGGCATTGATGGAAAAACAAACTAATCAATAAAAATGACTCGGTTTAAACAGTAAGACCAAAATAATACCAAAAAGAAAAAAATTCCTTGTATTTAAAAATCTCCGTCTATTAGCAAATTTCATCCTCTAAATAGGTTACAAAATTATGTTATGTTCTGATCAACAGACAATCAACTCATCCTTATGAGTCCCTCTGAATTACTTCTTATATCTCCCTCTGCATTATCTTTCTCTTACTAGATAGATGTAATCAATAGATACATTTTCTTTCTCAACAGTCAAAATTTCTCCCTCATACTATGTGTTGGGATTTCTCCCTTATCTTATATGTATCTCTCTTCAGTTATATCTCTCTCTTTGACAACAATGCCAAAGACTTGTCATCTTAATATGCAGATATGAAATTCTTCAGTTTCTCACTTTATCACCTTTCTTGTGATTGATTTTTAGTTTAAGCTCTTTGATTACTTTAGGCAGCTCCTAAAGTAAGATCCACTACATCAATGTGTAACATATGTTAATCAACTTGTTTGATGCAGGGCACTCCTCTTATTTCTTAGATAGCCTTTATAGGGGTATCATCCCTAGTTTACCTCTTAGATACTCATGTGCATCCTTAGGTAATGCCTTTGTGAAGATATCAATAATTTTCTCTTTTGTGTCAACATATTCCATCTTCACCTCTTTATCTTGAATTAATTATCTCAAGCAATGATACTTGATTGCAATGTGCTTATTCTTTATGGAAATCGCATGATTCTTTGATATAATTATAACACTTGTATTATCACAATAAAGTATCACTGGTTCAGTGATCTCTTTCTTCATACCTTTGACTATCTGTTTGATCCATACAATGTTTGTACTATTTACAACAACAACAACATATTCAACTTCAACAGTATATTGTGAAATGCAATTTTATTTCTTGCTAGTCCATGTAACCAACCTCTTTTCTAAGAAAAATTCTCCTCCATTGGTGCTATTTTTGTCATGAATGTTTCTAGCCCAATCAACATCAATATAGGCTCTTAATTCAAATTTCTCATTTTTCTTGTAGTATAGACCATATTCCTCTATTCTTTTCAGATATCTCATTATTCTCTTTATAGCCATCAAATGATTCTCCCTAGGATTAACAAAGAATCTGAAAACTATCCTTACAGATAATGTAATATCAAGTCTACTATGTACTACACATTGTAATTTTCCAATCATAGACCTATATGTTGTTTGATTCACCTCAGCTGAATCATCATTCTTTGACAATTTATGTCCTATCACCATAGATGTACTTACTAGCTTAGAATCCTCCAATCCAAAAGTTTTTAGTATCTCCTTGACATGCTTTGATTGAGTGATGTATATACCATATTTCATCTGATGTATTTGCAAAGCCACAAAGAACTTGATTTCTCCAAACATAGACATCTCAAATTCTTGCTTCATTTCATTTGCAAAAGCCTTACATAAAGCATCTTGACCTCCAAATATGATATCTTCAACAAAAATTTCAAACAACAGATTGCCCTTGCCTTTCTCTGTCTTCAAGTATAGATTGTTATTATCATCAATCCTCTCAAATGTAATCTTTACAAGATAATTATGAAGTGTCTCATACCATTCTCTTGGTTCTTACTTCAAACCATATAAAGCTTTGTGTAATCTACATAACATGTTTTTATTGTTAACATCAAAAAATCCTTTTGGCTATTCTATGTAAACTTCTTCCTCTAATATACTACTCAAAAATATAGATCTAACATCCATTTCATAAACTTTGAAACCTTTGTATACAGAATAAGAAAGAAAAGTTCTTACTCCTTCCAATCTAGCAATAGGGGAAAATCTTTCTCCATAGTCAATTCCTTCTTCTTGTGCATATCCTTTATATACTAATCTTTCCCTATTCCTTGTGACTTAACCATTTTCATCTAGCTTGTTTTTGTATACCCACTTGGTGCCAATCACATTTTTTTCTTCTGGTCTAGAAACTAGAGTCCATGTCTTGTTTTTCTCAATTTGTTCAATCTCTTCTTCCATGGATTTACTCCAGTTAACATATTCTGAGGCATCTTTCAATGTTTTGGGTTCTTTCATGCTTAGAAAACATGTATGATTTCTCAAATTATTCCTAGTCATTGGTCTAGCATCTTTATCTCAAATTATTTATGTAGCAGGATGATGTATCTTGACATATTTGGACAATCTTGGTTCAACTCTAGTTTCTTCATTTGGTCTTTCAACTTTTGAGTCACTATGTATATCTCTGTTAGGTAGTTCAACATTTCTTTCATGTACACTAATCTTAGAATCAGAATGTGCCTCAACTTCATTCTATAACTCCATATCTAAATGTAGCTCGGTTCCTAAATACAACTCAACATTCATAATATGTGACTTTGTAGTCATCGAAACTTCATGTTGGTTTGTAACTTGATTTGAAACACCCTCTTCAGAAAGCATACCTTTATAAAAGTATACAAATGATTTGTATTCTTTTGGTTCCTTCATAGGTTCAGCCTCATATACTTCTATATATTCATCAAAGTTCACATTTGCACTTTCCACAACTTTGTTAGTGTTAGTATTTAAACACTTATAAGATTTTCATTTTGTGGAATAACCTAGGAATGTACCTTCTTCACTTTTTGCATCTAGTTTACCATTCCTAAAATATTTGAGAATATAACATTTATTTCCAAATACCTTAAAATATTTTACATTGAGTGAGTATCTATACCACAGTTCAAAAGGTTTTGAATCAGTACCTTTCTTGACTTGTACATAGTTCAAGGTATAGATAGTTGTACTTATAACCTCTCTCTAGTATTTCAAAGCAACGTTTTTCTCCATCATGAGTGTCCTAGAATAATCTATTATAGACCTATTCCTCCTTTCAACAATTCCATTTTGTGGAGTGGTTCTAGGAGAAGATGTCTATCTTTTGATTCCTTTATCATTACAAAACATCTCAAACTCATTTGATGTAAATTCTCCTCCTCTGTTAAATCTCAAACATTTTAGACTTTTACCTGTTTCCTTCTCAACTCTTGCTAAGTACCACTTAAACATTTGGAAAGCATAAGATTTCTATTTTAGAAACATAATTGTCATCATTCTAGAATAATCATCAACAAGTAACATAATGTACTTATCTCCTTTGTAGCTTTGCACTTCAATTGGTCCACAAAAGTCAGTATGAACAATCTCTAGTATTCCTTTAGAGGTATGAGTTTTACTCTTAAAACTTGACTTTTTCATTTTGCATAATTGACATTGTTTGCATATTATATTATCAAGCTATTTCAACTTAGGAAAGCATCTAACTTTTCTCATGTTATTGATAAGGACCAAGTTATCAAAATTAACATGACATAACCTCTTGTGCCATAGCCACATATCATCAAACTTTATAACTAGACAAGTAGCATCCTCTATATCAAGGTAGAATATATTAATCTTAGTTTGATCACCCTTTCCAATTAGTTTTCCATCAATCAATTATATCTTAGAAATCTTGTTTTCAAACTCAACCTTACATCCTAAATTACTCAGTTGTGATCACTCAACAAATTATAATTAAGTCCTTCAACATAGTAAGCATTATCATGTAAAATAATTTCTGTGAGTTTGATATAACCTTTTCCTTTTATCAAACACGGTGCATCATTACCAAATCTTACACTATTTCCATCATAACAATTCAAGGAAATGAACTTACTTTTATCTCCAGCCGTGTTATATGAACACCCACCATTAATGATCCATATGTCATTATTGTTCATACAAGACACAAGTGTAGTTGCCTCATCTTCATCAGATTTGTCCTTCATTGCAACATAGACCACTTCATTATCATGTTAATTAGATTCATCTCTTGTTTCCTTTTCAACAATGTAGCAAGACTTCTTGCCTTTGTCTTTGTAATCTTTGCTATCTTCATCTCTTCTACTTTTGTGCTTGTCACCACCTCTGTAGTTCTTCTTCTCTGGGCATCTAGTAGCAATATGACCAACCTCATTGCAATTGAAACAAATGATTGGTAATTTACCTTTAAACTTGTCTTTACCTCTGTGAAATATTCTTACTAATAGTGCTTCAAGTTGATCTACATCCTCCTCATCTATATCACTATCATTGGACTATTGGATATAATTGTCTAATTGTGTGTTGTCTTTGATGTTATAAAAATGTCATATTAGTTGTCAGTTTTTTCTTAGCAAGCTCACTTGGTTAGCAAGATAGTTTCTCTTATCTACCAAGCATTCTTGGAGATTACTCTGTGAAGATAGTGTTTACCAAGCTCTCTCAGGTGTCGAACGAAATTATGACAAAAAGTAGTGTTAATCAAGTTCTCATGGTTAATGAAGGAAAGTTGGTCAGAGTTAGTTTGCAGTGTTAACCAAGCTTTTGTTCATTACATAGGAAATAATGTTAGGACCAATGTTTACAGAGTAGGGTCGAATAATAAAGGATTTTTTTGATTTGGGATATGAAGTTTAATTATTTCAAGTCTTGATTCTAGGTGACTATGGTGATGTTTGTTTGTCATTGCAATTTGTAATTGGGCCAACTTGACAATTTGGATGGTATAAATGAAAGGTTAAGTTGAGATTCTAATGTGAGAAAGAGTATGCAAGTGTATTGATTGATTAAGAAGGAAAGTGTGTGAATGAACTTGAAGAATGGTCAGATATCCTTCTGGAGCAACAAAGCAATATTTGATCAGGAAGGATCTAGTGTGAAGTAGAACAGAGATCTGTTATCAACAATTCAGTTGCATCTCATTCATGTCATTTCATTTTTACTTTCTTACCATTGTAATAGTGATTCCAAAATCTCTTAACAGAGTTGCTTTAATAGCTAGTTGTAAATCCTCTAACACGGTGACAGTTCTATTGAATTTTTTTTAGACCTCTTGCAAAGCCACTTCTAATAGGGTTATTAAATCCTCTAACAAGGTCACACCTAATAGTGTATTTTGTAACCTTTAACTAGGTTGGCTCCTAACAGGGCTCACTTTAGAAGAGTGAAAAATAGTAACTAGTTACATTGGTGGTTTTTCCCATATTAGGTTTCCACATTAAATCTTGGTGTCTCATGTTTTCATGTTATTTCTTTCATACTTTCAAGTTAATCACTATTAATGTTTAAGATCAGTAATAAGCAAATCACACTACTTTTATCGAGTTACAACATTTTTTTGTGTGTTTAACAAATGACAATAGCAATAAGTTTTCTTAACATCCAAGGGATCTGAAATATTTTTTGTGGTAACTGATTCACCCCCCCTCTCAGTTACTCCATCTATATTTTCAACAATTGGTATTAGAGCTTTTGGTGCTTGCAGGAAAGGTTTCAAGGACCTAAGCTAAAGATCAGGATGTCTTACAAGAGAGAAATTCCAAAGCTCAACAGAGATAACTTTTTAGCATGGCAGGGACTCATGAGACTTCATCTGGCTTCCATTGGTGATTTAGGATTGAAATACCTTGATGAAGAATACACAACTCCTACTAGTACATTATCTATTGGAGATATTGCTGAGAAAAAGAATCATAACACCATGATGATAGATATTACATTTGCTCTAAACTATGAGGATTTTGATGATACCAAAGACTGAAAATTTGCCTTTGCTATGTAGAATAAGCTAAAGGAAATCTATTGTGGTGATGACAATGTTAGGAGAGCCAAAGCAGAAAGCCTTAGAGGACAATTTGATTAGATGAGAATGAGAGAAGATGAAAATATTGCCAACTATGTGGAAAGAACCAAAGCCAGTGTCAGTGCAATCAAAGCTTCTGGAGGAGACATAAAAGAAGAAATTGTTGTAAGTACAGTTCTTAGAACATTATTTCCTATCTATTCAATTAGAGTATTGACTATTCAAGAAAGGAGGTGTGAGATAAATCATAAGATAACTTTGGATACCTTAGTAGGAATATTGATAGCCTTTGATCTAGATAACTTTGACAATTATGTTCTAGCTTCCAAGACTATTGAATTTGCATTTGAGGCCAATCTATCACTTAAGTAATAAGGCAAGAAAATAAAGGACACTTAGTTAGAAAGTGAAGAAGAATCAGAGGAAAGTTCTGACAATGATCTTGAAGTTGTTGAAGCTCTACTTGCAAGGAAATATTCTAGAGATAGAGGAAAATACAAAGGTAAAGTACCCCTAATCTATTTTTCATGTGAAGAAATTAGTCATATTGCTGTTAGGTGGCCAAACAACAAAAGCAAGGATGAGAAAAAAGGTCAAAAGGAGGATTTCAAAAATCACAAATCATTCAAGGACAAAGGTAAGAAGACATGTTTTATGACTAAAGATTCTAATAACAGTGAAGATGAAATAGTTTACATTGCTGTAAAAGATGAATCTGATGATGAAGAAGAAAAGATGGCACTTATCTCTCATGTGAGAAAAAATTATACATGGATCATAGATAGTGGATGTTCACATCATATGATTGGAGACAAAACAAAGTTTGAACACTTTGAAGACTATGATGGTGGTAGTGTAAGATTTGGAAACAATGAACATTGTTGCATAAAAGGGAAAGGTCAAATCTCATTAACCAAAGAACTTGTATGTGATAATTGCTATTGGGTTGAAGGACTAAAACATAATCTACTGAGTGTGGCACAACTAATCAACATTGGATTCAAGATGGAATTCATGCATGGCAAGGCAAGACTATTGGATGATAAAGGAAAACTAATTAGATTAGGAAAACAAACAAAAGGTAACCTATTTTATCTTGATCATGGTGATTGCTCATGTTTTATTACTCAAGTTGAACAAAGTTGGTTATGGAAAAAAAGGTTATGTCATGTAAATTTTGATAACATAGTGAAAATAAGAAAATTTAGGAAAGAGGCATTCCTAGTTTGAAGAAACTTAATGTTGGTCTATGCAAGAATTATCAAATTGGCAAAATGGGAAAGACTAGTTTTAAAAACAAAAACTATCAGTCTGAAGATATCTTGGAAATTGTGCATACTAATTTGTGTGGACCTATTAGAATAGAAAGCTATAGTGGAGAAATTTTTTTTATTCTTTTTATTGATGACTACTCTAGAATGATGATTGTTATGTATTTAAGAGAGAAATTAGAAGCATTTGAGAAATTCAAATGGTATTTGGCAAGAGTAGAGAAGAAAATAGGGAAAAGATTAAAATACTTAAGATCAGATAGAGGCAGTGAATTCATCTCTAATGAATTCAATAACTTTTTTATTGAAAGAGGAATCAAAAGACATGCATCAGCCCCTGGAACTCCCAAGCAGAATAAAATAGCTGAAAGAAGAAATAGGTGTATCATGGATTATGCAAGGAATCTAATGATTGAAAAGAACATTGCTATCAAATACTAGAAGGAAGCTATCGGCACTATAGTTCATACCTTAAACCGAGTACAGTTGAAGAAGGACTCATATAAAACTCCCTATGAGTTATGGTATGGCTGTAAACCCAATGTAAGTTATCTGAAAGTATTTGGAAGTAAATGTTATATATTGAAAGAATCTAGAAAAAGAAAATTTGATGTGAAATATGATGAAGGTATATTCTTAGGATATTTTTGCAAGAGTAAGGCATATAGATGTTTAAATTTGTCTACTCATAAAATTATAGAAAGTGCACATGTGAGAATTGATGAGTTTGCAAAAAGGACTAAAGAAGAAAGGAAAAAGGAACCAAAAGATTATAGGAGATTTGTTTACATTGAACCTGATACATTACAAGACACATTTTTCAATAAGGAGACTTCTACTCCCGAGTCTTCCTTGGTCACCGAGTTGTAAGAAGTTCAAACTAAGTCACAAGGACCTGAGTCACATTCTGAAGCTACTACGCTAATGCCTACCAAGTTTGAGCAACTAGAACCAGAAGTTGAAGTTCAAGAGGATAAAAATGTAATTCATTCAAAAGGCAAAGAACCTATATTGGCTAAGTATATTAGAAGGCATCATGCACTAGACCGAATTATTGGAGATAAATCAGAAGGTACTATGACAAGAAGTAAGCTAAAAGGTACATGTTTACTTGTTGATTTTGAACCTAGAAATGTTAAAGATGCATTGGAAAATGAAATTAGGATTGAGGCTAAGGATGAAGAGATAGAGAAAATAGAGAAGAACAAAACCTAGACTCTTGTACCTAGGCCTAAAGATAAAAATGTGATTGGAACAAAATGGGCATTTAGGAATAAGTTGAATGAAGATGGTAAAGTATCAAGAAATAAAGCTAGATTGGTATGTAAAGGCTACTCTCAAGAAGAATGCATTGATTATAGTGAAACTTTTGCTCTTATTGCAAGATTGGAAGGTGTCAAGACCTTACTTTCATATGCAACACATAAAGGATTTAAGGTATATTAGATGGATGTTAAATCTACATTTCTCAATGGTATTCTTGATAAAGAAGTCTACATTGAACAAATAGAAGTTTTTTTTGAACTAGACAAAAGGGACATGGTATGAAAATTACACAAAGCTTTGTATAGTCTGAAACAAGCCCTTAGAGCATGGTATGAAAGATTGCATAACTACCTTATACAGATTAGTTTCCAGAGAACTAATGATAAAAATAGTTTGTACATCAAGGAAGGACCACACAACAAGATTGTATTAGAAAAAATATTTTTGGATGATACTTTATTTATAGGGAATAATGATCTATGCAAATAATTTTTAGAGAAAATGGAAAAAGAGTTTGAAATGTCTATATTTGGTGAGATTAAGTTCTTTGTTGGACTTCAAATACAACAGAGTAGTAATGGTATCTACATCACTCAGTCTAAGTATATCAAGGAGATACTCAAGAATTTTGGTATGGAAGATTCAAAACTAGTTGGAACCCCTATGTGTACTAGATTAAAGCTTACCAAAGATGATGACTCCAAAGAGGCAGATTAGACCTTATATAGATCAGTGATTGGAAAATTGCAGTATGTATTTCATACAAGGCCTGATATTGCTCTTACGATTGGTATAGTGGCAAGATTCTCAAAAAAACCAAGAGAAAATCATATGATGGAAATCAAAAGAATCTTGAGATACTTGAAAGGTACTAAAGATTATGGCTTATGGTATAAACTTGGAGGAAATTTGGACTTAAAAGTATTTACTAATGCTGATTAGTTAGGAAATAGCGATGACATAAAGAGTACAAGTGGTGAAGCATTCTTTCTTCGTAAAAGGTTGGTAGCTTGGACAAGTAAAAAAAAAATTGCATATCCCAATCTACAGTAGAAGCAAAATATGTTGCAACAATAGTAAATTGTTCTAATATTGTTTGGTTTAAATAGTTGTTAGAAGGCATGAAGATTGAGATCAAAGAACTAGTTGTCATATTTTTTGATAACACAAGTGCACTTAACATATCAAAGAATCTAGTGATGCATTCCAAACCAAGCACATTTCTATCAAATATCACTTTGTTAGAGAATTGGTTCAGGACAAAGAAATTAGATTGGAATATGTCCATACAAAAGAACAGATTGCAAACATATTTACCAAACCATTACCTAAGGATGCATTCTTGTATCTAAGAGGTAAGTTAGGGGTCATTCCCCTATCTGAAGCTCACTGAAATAAATTTTTAGTGATACATCAACATGAACCAAGTTGAAGATCTATTATTTGATGTAGCATAGTCAAGAGAACATTGCATATGAATCAGTACTCAAGGTACATTGATACTCATTTGGTATATGTTGTCTTTAGCATGTGTTGTCAAAGAGGGAGAGTTTACTATCATATCTTTCTAAATTTTTTTTTGAGAAGAAGTTATGTAATTCCTTCATAGAGGGAGATTACTACATGAGAAGCTTGTAGTATAAAAATCTAAGAGGGAGAAACTTTCTATCATAGAAAGTCTTGTTTTCAAATTTCATTATGCTATGACATGTTCTCTTTCCATTAATACTAAAGAGGGAGATTATTGGATACAATTATCTAATCATGTGTTGTCTTTGATGTTACACAATGTCATATTAGTTGTCAATCTGTGTTTATCGAGCTCACTTGGTTAGCAAGATAGTTTCTCTTATCTATCGAGCATTCCTAGAGATTACTCTATGAAGATAGTGTTTACTGAGCTCTATAGGGCATCAAAGGAAATTATGACAAAAAGTAGTGTTAACCAAGCTCTCATGGTTAACAAAGGAAAGTTGGTTAGAGTCAATGTTCACCAAGTTTACTCAGTTGCCAAAGAATTTTGAAAGTTTTTAGTGTTAACCAAGCTTCTATTGGTTAACATAGGAAATCATCTTAGGACCAATGTTTACTGAGAAGGGTCAACCAATAAAGGGTTTTTTTGATTTGGGATATGAAGTTTAATTATTTCAATTCTTGGTTCCAGCCAACTATGGTGATGTTTCTTAGTCATTGTAATTTGTAATTGGGCTAACTTGACAATCTGGATGGTATGAATGAAAGGTCAAGTTGAGATTCTAATGTGAGAAAGAGTATGCAAGTGTATTGATTGATTAAGAAGGAAAGTGTGTGAGAAAACTTGAAGGATGGTTAGATATCCTTGTGGATCAACAAAACAATATTCAATCAGGAAGGATCTAGTGCGAAGGAGAAAAAAGATCTGTTATCAACAATTTAGTTGCATCTCATTCAGATCATTTCATTGTTACTTTCTTACCATTGTAGCAGTGATTCCAAAATCTCTTAACAGAGTTGGTTTAACAACTAGTTGTAAATCCTCTAATAGGGTGACAATTCTATTAAATTTTTTTAAGACCTCTTGCGAGGCCACTCCTAATAGGGTGATTAAATCCTCTAACAAGGTCACACCTAATAGTGTGTTTTGTAACCTTTAACTAGGTTGGCTCCTAAAAGGGCTCACTTCAGAAGAGTGAAAAATAGTAACTAGTTACATTGGTGGTTTTTCCCATATTAGGTTTCCATGTTAAATCCTGATGTCTCATGTGTTCATGTTATTTCTTTCATGCTTTCAAGTTAATCACTATGAATGTTTAAGATCAATAATAAGTAAATCACACTACTTTTACTGAGTTACAACATTTTCTATGTGTTTACCGAATGACAATAGTAATTAGTTTTGTTAACATCCAAGGGATCTAAAATATTTTTTGTGGTAATTGATTCACCCCCCCTCTCAGTTACTCCATCTATATTTCCAACATGGACACATATTTTGTCTTTTTCTTCTTCTTCTTCTTCTCATCAAGTTCCTTCAATGGCAACTTAGCTTTGAAAGTAGATTCAATATTTTGAGGTTTGTAATTATAAAAATTAGATAGCTCAAAAGTAGTGAGCCTACCTATTAGACCTTCAAGAGTTAGATCATTCCCTGATACACATCTTAGTTCTTGTATTGTATAAACTTTAATAACATAGATGGGTAGTTGTGTTCTTAAAATTTTTCTTAGTATAGTATTATAATCTATTTTACCAGGAGCTCCTCTTATTACATTAACAATATCCTTTTTCTATAACAATATTGAGCAATATTCTAACCTTCTTGCATTCTCATATCATCAAACTTACCTCTGAGACTTTCAACTTTGGCTCTCAAAACATTCTTGTCTCCTCCATAGATGGTGTGTAAAGCATCCCACATTTTCTTTGCACTGTCAAGACTTTTGATATCATCAAACTTAGCATAGCTTATAGCAGAGGCAATCTCCAACATTGCCTAGTTGTGTTCTTTCTTCTTTTTTCGGATCCTTAACAATTAGGGCTCCAGTAGGATCAACATGCTCTTGTGGATTGTGCATGATCTCCAAGTCCTCCAAGGTGTAGCTTCATCAAAATTTTCCATGTAGGAAAGTTATCTCTATTAAGCTTGGGCACTTCTCTTTTTGACATCTTGATCTTTGTGCTTCTAGTACCTTCAAACTGGTCTTCTTAAGCAGATGACTCTGATACCAATTATTGGAATTCTTTAGAATAACTAAGAGGGTTGGGGGAGGGAATTAGTTATCCAAGATCTAGATGTACAAATAAAAAATTTCACAACTTAGTGAACCCATAAAACATTTAACATCATGTATGCATCCATAAGATTATGCAATCACTTAAAACTAGTAGGTTACTATCAAATCAATTTGCAGAAATGTAAACATGAAACATAACATATTAAATAACACACTTGACACAATGATTTACATAGAAACTCAATTTGGCAAAAACCACTAGTAACATGCTACTCTTTCTCACTCTTCTAAAGTGATGCCCTGTGAAAGGCCAACCCTGTTAAAGGTTATAATGCACACTGTTCAATGTAACTTGGTTAAAGGATTTCAATCACCCTATTAGGAGTGAGCCTTGTTAGAGGACTTTAGACCATTCACTTGGAATGTCACCTAGTTAAAGGATTTACAAATGACTATTAGGTCAAACTTTATCCAAAGGATTTAACCTAGACTGATACAATTATTAGATAGTAATAGTAATGCTTGATCTGATAACAACTTACAACTCTATTTGTAGATTACAAATCTTTGTTTCACTCTTCCATTCTACTTGGCTTTCACACAATTCAACTCTGATAGCTTATTCACCCTTCAATCATCCATACCCTTAAGCCTTCTTTCTTATCATGGAAATGCAGACTCTTCACTTAGGTCATTAAATGAAGCAATACACTAGACTCCTTGTCTTCCTTAGGTTTTTGTACATGAGAACCTTTGCTTCTAACCAGCCATCCCTATAAATAGATAATTAAGATATTTTATCATTAATTCTCCACCATCCAATTTAGGGTTAGGATAGGTTAGGTAGGATTCAATGAATCTACCCCTTATTTCATTTCATCCCTTTCTAGAAACTTCTTCTTTGATCCTCTTTGAATTCTCCTCAAAATGGTTTACCATTATTCTATCCCACTAGCTCATCAATCTTATCTTCCACCTAGTTCATGCACAATTCAAGAAAACAAACTTGTCAGATTAGATCCATTAAATTCACAATCTTTCAAATAATGTTGACACTCAACATTAACTTTCTTTTGATGCTCAACACATACTGTGTTGCTCAACATCTTCTATAAAATCACTCAACACAAACTAAAGTTTACTGATGCTTGACATGAGTTGACCTTTACTCGACATCAACTATTTTATTTGGTATACACTAAAATAGACTTTTACTCAGCTCCAACTAATTTTCTTCTTGACTTGCACTAACTTTTCTCAACACCTACTGTCCATTTAGTCAAGCTTGGTAGAAAAACTTTGTTTCACTTGTTCTTCTAAATTTTCTTAGTGTAACCAACCTTTTCAACCTTAAGTAGATTATCAATGCACTATGATATCACTTCCTTAGCTGATTCTTGTACTCCTTTTCATATCATAACTCAACCTTTCCTCTAGGTGCTATTGTTACATCATTTAATCAAATCCTCTTCATCAATTAAATAAGTGATAGTACTTAAATCATATAAGAAATTGTCTTACCAAAAAATAGCAGGTTTGACATCAGTCACAAAACAATCATTGAAACACATCTATCATAGTTGTATCAATCTATTTTCAACAAGTACCTACAACACACCACTACAACAATAAGAGTTTGCCAATTAAGGCTACACAGTGCCACCTTATGAGTGAATCACCTTGTTAGGAGTGGTTAATATCCTATTAAGACAATTTAAGTTCTATCAAAGACTACTCTATTAAGAGATTTCATCCCACTTATATAGTGTTCACCCTATTAAAGGATTTAAAATAAGTTCCTAAGTAGAAATTGTAAGTCTAGTTAGAGACTACCTGGTTAAGGGATTTCACAATTTTTTTGGTAGACTATTAGGAATAAAACAACAAGAAATTTGACTTGTAGATGTATTCTCTTAAAAAGTGTTAGATCTTGTTTCATTCTTCCTGTGTTATGTTCTTCACTTGATCTTTGATCTATATTATCTCATCAATATCTCATTCATCTTCTTTCATCTTATTCCTCACTTCTCTTTTTTTGATCATCTCATCATCATATGTTTCTTTGATCTCTGTTTTTATTCTTGCTTTCCCTAATCATGCATTTTACCCAACTAGGTTCCATTAGGCTTCTTTTTGAATCTTTGATAGGCCATTTTTATCTCTTGATGTCATCCATGAGGTTAATCCTTTCTTTTCCTTTAGCTAAATTTTTTTTCCAATAGCTATTCAAATAACCAATTCTTTATTATGACAACCTTTTCTTTGTTCTGATAGTGACTCTAATATGTCTTAACCTTATTTACCTCACATGAAAACCTTAATCAAATTCATCTTATAACCTATAAATGATTTTGTCAAGTTGCAATCTTTTCCTTTTACATTGATGGAAAAACCTTCTTCATAACCTTCTACATACAAATGACTCTTAACCTTCATAGTTGTTGGCCCCACTTTGTGGTATGTTGAGGTGCTCTTTTGCTTCTAATTTATGATTTAAATTGCTTGTGATGTTTGTTAAAACTATAGTCCATTTCTCCTTAAATCTATTGATGGCAATGATATGGACTTTTTCTAGTATAATGTTGTTTGTAATATATTGATTGCCATGCTTTCCCAAAGAATTTACCAATTCAGTTGAAGATTCTATTCATCAGATCCATAGTAAGAGATATCATACATGATTCTTCAGTGGATCTTTTACCTTTTATAAATACTTTCTTTTCTATATTTTCTACTTTAATCAATTAATATCTCAAACAATTTACAATTTTTCTTATCAATCTCAAACTTAAGCTCTTATATTCATTATATCAATATTTTTTTTACCTTTTACCAATAACTATTGTAATAATAACTAATAATAGAATGACTTGTAAATAAATGTACATGGAACACATCAATATTCAAACACTTTAAAAAAATATATTGGTTTTACAAAAACCCTTGGTCAAGTGGAAAAAATGTGGTGGGGATTGTGCCCACAACTCATCACTGCAACAATAAGAGTTTTCCGGTTAAAGCTACCTAGTGTCATCTTTTGAGTGACTCACCCTATTAGGAGTAGTTAATACCATGTTAAGAGTATTCAAGTCCTATCAAATAATACTATGTTAAGATATTTTATCCCACTTATACAATGTTCACCATGTTAAAGGATTTACAATAAGTTCATGAATAGAACTTCTAAGTATGGTTAGAAACTACTCAATTGAGGGATTTCACAATCTTGTTAGTAAATTGTTAGGACTAAAAAAAAAAAAAAAACATGTAGATGCTTTCTCCTAAAGCTTTCCAAATCCTCTTTTTCTTTTCCTTTTTTCTTAAATTCTTCACTCGGTCTCTGATCTATCTGATCTCACCAATATTGAGCATTCAACTTCTTTCATCTTTCTTTGCTTCTCTTTTTTTTGATCATCTCATCATCATTTTTTTCTTTGATCTCACTTTTTAAGCTTTGCTTTCCCTAACTGTGTGCTTGACCAAATTAGAGTTCCATATTTCTCTTTTGAATCTTTCATAGGCCATTTGTATCTCTTCATGTCATCCCTAAGGTTAATCTTTTCTTTTTCTTTAGTTGATAAAACTTTCCAATAGCTATCTTGATAACCAACTCTTTATTCTAATAACCTTTCCTATGTTATAATAGTGACTCTAATATGTCTTATCAATATTTGTTAGCAATAAAAACCTTAATTAAAATAATGTTATAGCCTATAGAGGATTTTGTCAATTAACAATCTCCCCCTTTAGCATTGATGAAAAAAAATTCTTCATAATCTTCTTCATACACTTCAATCTTAACCTTCATAGTTTTTGCTCCGTTGATTTTATTCCTATAGTATGCTAATTAATCCCTTCCTTCATTTTTGTCTCTCCCATTTCCATATTTCTTAATTTTTTCTCCCCCTTTTTTCTTATTCTTATTCTCCCTTATTGCTTTATCTCCCCACCTTTTGTCTTATTCTCCTCCTTTGGCTTCAATGCCAATGAGGATCAAGGCTATAGTTTACTGCGGTGCTCTTTTGCTTCTAATTCCTAATGTTTGTTTGTGATTTTTGTTAAAGTTATATTCCATTATTGCTTCAATCTATTGATGGATGAGATATGTCCTTTTTCTAGTATAATTTTATTGGTAATATCTTCATTATCATCCTTTCCCTATGAATTTATCAATTTGGTTGAAGATTCTAGCCATCTTCACATTAGATCTATAGTAAGAGATATCATGCATGATTCCTAATGGATATTATAACTTGTATAAATATCTTCTTATTTTGTTTCTACTATAATAAATAAATTCTTTATTGCTTTGAGCTTCTCCAATTTTGTCTTTGTAATATTTGATAACTTATTTATACCCCTACTAGTGTATAACATGTGCTGTATCATTCCTTTAAGTTCATCTTTTAGATTATGACCTTCATTGATTTTATCTAGAAATATTTGTATCTTCTTTGTACTTGACTATGTGTTATTACTACTAATAAACTTAAAATTATTTTAGGTTTTGTCTTTAGATTTCTCTTCTAGATTATTCTCTATAACTATTTTCTCTTGGAGTTTTTTGCATAGATTATTCGATCCTTATAACTCAACATTTTAGGATTTTTCTTCAAAATTCATGCCTATCTATTGGAAATATAAGAGGAGTAATTGAGAGGGGAGGGGTGAATTAGGTGCCACTAAAATAAATCTCAGATCCTTTAGATGTTAGTACAAAATAATTCTATGAAAACTTGATTTTGCTAATGTTCGACAAACACATAGAAAATACTGTAACTCAATAAACACTAAACATGCTTGACAAATACTTAACATGCAAATCTTAAGATGTTATCTAAGATTACTATTACTTTTGACTTAGTTTCAAACACATAAGAGAAATAACATTAACACATTTAACACCAAGATTTAACGTGGAAACCCAATTTGGAAAAACCACTAATTTCAACTAGTTACTGATTTTCACTCTTCTAAAGTGAGCCTTTTTAGGAGCCAACCTTGTTAAAGGTTACAAAACACACTGTTAGGTGTGACCCTATTAGAGAATTTATTCACCCTATTAGGAGTGTCCTTGTTAGATGTCTTAGGACAATTCAATAGAAATTCCACCTTGTTAGAGGATTTACAAATAACTATTAAGCCAACTCTATTAAGAGATTTAGATCACTGCTATAATGGTTAGGGAGTAACAATGAGATGACCTAATTTTAGATGCAACTAATTTTCTAATTACAAATCTCAATTCTAGCTTGTATACTTGATCCTTCTTGATCAAATAAATCTTTTTAGCTTCTTAAGGATATTTTTCTTATCCTTTTGATTTGCTTCCTCTTAGCATCATTAAATCTTCAATTATCTTCCATGCATTCACACTTTCTAAATCTCAACTTAACTTTATATTTATATCTTTGATATTGTCAAGTCGGCTAGAATACAACTAGCTAACCTTGCTCGGTAGACACTAACTAAGAAATAATTTTCCTATGTTAATGAACTTGGTCAACAAGGTATATATAAAAAGTTCCTTTGGTAACCGAGTGAGCTTAGTTAACACTAGTTCTATCCAAAATTTCTTTCATTAACTGAGTAAGCTTGGTTAACCCTCAACTTCCACAAACTTTCCTTTGGTGCTTGAGTGAACTTGGTAGATATTCTCTTTTGAACTAGGAAAACTTTGGAATTCTTAGTAGACATAGAAAAATGTCTTCAATGATCAAGTGAGCTCACCATACACTAACTAGCAATGATATGACATTTCGTGTAACATCAAAGACAATACACAATTAATCAATTGTTTAAAAAATCTCCCTCTTTGGCATTAATGACAACATAACATGTCATAGTGCAATGAAATTTTTAGAATCAGGAACAAGGTAAGGAATATATCCTTAGTTCCATTCAGATCTCATTCATGAGAATTCCCTCTATTAGTGCAAACTCTTTCTACCTTTAATTTCTCCCTCTGTCATAAAACTTATGTCTGCTACAAATTTTTCTGATAGAAAACTCTACCTTTGATGTCAGACTAAGTTCATTCTCCATTTTTGACATCTCTTTCTTACAAAAATTCTATGAGATATGACAACAAACTTCTCCCTCTTTGACATCTCATGCCAAAAACAATAATTAGTGAATGTCAATGTACCTCAAGTATTGATTCATTTGGAATACGCCCTTGTCGATACTACACCAATTGATTGATCTTCAACATGCTCTAGTTGATGCATCACTAAAATTTAATTAGTGAGCTTTAGATAGCGGAATTACCCCTAGCTTACCTCTTAGATATAGGAATGCATCGTTAGGTAATGACTTGGTGAATATGTCTACAATTTATTCTTTTGTATTTACATATTCTAATATGAATTCTTTATCTTGTACCAACTCTCTCAAGAAATGATATTTTATAGCAATGTATTTTGTTTTGGTATGCAACACTAGATTCTTTGGTATATTGATTGCACTGGTGTTATCACAGTATATGACTACTACCTACCAACAGTTGTTTGAACCAAACAATATTAGAATAGTTGGCTACTACTACCACATATTCTGCCTCTGCTATGGACTAAGAGATACAACTCTATTTCTTGCTTGTTCAAGACACTAGTCTTTTATCAAGAAAGAATGCTCCACCACTAGTGCTTTTTCTGTCATCAATACATCCTGCCCAATCAACATTTGTGAATTCTTTTAAGTCCAAATTGTCTCCTAATTTGTACCATAAACCATTGTCTATAGTACCTTTAAGATATCTTATGATTCTTTTAATTTCCATCATGTGATTTTCTTTGGGATTTACTAAGAATCTTGCCACCATACTGACTTCTAATGCAATATCAAGCCTTGTATGAACTACATACTACAATTTTCCAATCATTGATCTGTATGTGGTCTGATCTACCTCTTTGGAATCATAATTTTTTGAAAGTCTATGTCTAGTAGACATAGGGGTTCCAACTATTCTTGAATCTTTCATTCCAAATTTCTTTAGTGTCTCCTTGATATATTTAGATTGAGTAATGTAAATACCATCTTTCTTCTGCTAGATCTACAATCCAACAAATAATTTTATCTCTTCAAGCATAGACATCTCAAATTATTTACTCATTTCCTTAAAAATGCCCTACATAAGTCATCATTTCCTATGAATAAAGTATCATCAATAATTATTTATGCCAACACAATCTTTTTTTCTGGTCCTTTCATATACAAACTACTGTTATCATTTGTTCTTTGAAAACCAATCTGTATCAAGTAGTTATGAAGTCTTTCATACCAAGCTTTGGGAGCTTGCTTGAGACCATATATTTCCTTGTGTAATTTGTAGACCATGTCCTTTTTTCTAGGATCTAAAAAACCTTCAAGTTGTTCAATGTAGACTTCCTCATCAAAAATTCCATTCAAGAATGCAAATTTTATAGTCATTTGATAGACTTTAAATCCTCTGTGAGCTGCATATGATAGTAAAGTTCTAAAACCCTCTAATCTTGCAATAGGAGAAAAAGTTTCACCATAATCAATACATTTTTCTTGAGAATAGCCTTTACGTACTAACCTTGCTTTATTTTTGGAAACTTCTCCATCTTCATTTAGCTTATTTTTGAATACCCACTTTGTGCCAATTACATTTTTATCCTTGGGTCTAGGAACAAGAGTCCAAGTTTTATTCTTCTCTATCTATTCTATTTCTTCATTTATTGCTTCTATCTAACTTTCATTATCCAAAGCATCTTTGACATTTCTAGGTTTAAATTCAGCAAGTAAACATGCACCTTTCAATTTGTTTCGTTTCATTATTCCATCTAATTTGTCTTCATTGATTTGTTCAGGTGCATGATGCCTTGTGACATATCTTTCCAACATAGGTTCTTTGGATTTGGAGGGTATTTCACTAATTTCATCATGAAATCTAGTATCAAGCTCGAGTCCCACTATTTATGACTTAGGTCCATCAGACTTGGTTTGCTCTTGTAGTAGCTTGGTAGCCTTTGACTGTGACTTAGGTCCTTTAGATTGTGACTTGAGTTGCACTGTCTACATCTTGGTAGCTATTGGAGATTTTGGGGACTCAAGAGGTGAAGCCTCCTTTATTCTAGATATATTGGGTAGGGTTTCAGGTTCATAGTAAAAAAATCTTCTATAATCCTCAAGTCCCTTTTTCCTTTCTTCTTCAATCTTTTCTACAAACTCATCAATTCTCACATGTGCACTTTCTATGGTTTTATGAGTAGATAAATTCAAACAATTGTATGCTTTACTTCTATAGGAGTATCCTAGGAATATGCCTTCATTGCCTTTGACATCGAATTTAACTTTCCTAGATTCTTTCAAGATATAACATTTTCTACCAAATACTTTCAAGTAACTTACATTAGGTTTTTAGCCATACCATAGTTCATAAGGAGTTTGATTTGAGTCTTTCTTCACTTGTACTATTTTCAAGGTATGAACTGTAGTGCTGATTTCTTCCTTCTACTATTTGATTGCAACATTATTTTCTATCATTAGTGTTCTTGCACAATCCATGATGGATCCATTCCTTCTTTCAGCTATGCCATTCTACTAAGGTGTACCAGGGGCTAGTACTTGTCTTTTAATTCCTTTTTCAATGCAAAATTCATTGAATTCATTGGAGATGAATTCACCACCTCTATTTGATGTCAAATATTTCAACTTCTTTCTAGTTTCTTTTTCCACTCTTGCCAGATACCACTTTGAAAAGCTTTAAATTTTTCTCTTAGATACATTACAATCATCATTCTAGAATAGTCATCAACAAAAATAATGAAAAAATTATCTCCATTATAACTCTCTATTCCAATAGGTCCACATAAGTCTATGTGCACAAGCTCTAATACTTCTTTAGAATGATAGTTCTTGCTTTTGAAACTAGTCTTTCCCATCTTACCAATTTGACAATTTTTGTATAGACCCATATCGGGTTTCCTCAAGCTAGGAATACCTCTTACTCTTCTATGTTTTCTTATCTGAACCAAATTATCAAAGTTCACATGACATAATATTTTGTTCCATAACCAACTTTCTTCTACTTGAGCAATAAAACATGAACTTTCATTGAGATCAATATAGAATAGATTACCTTTTGCTTGTTTTCCAAATCCAACTAGATTTCCTTTTCCATCTAGTAGTTTGGCCTTCCCATTCATAAATTCTACCTTGAATCCAATGTTATTAAACTATACCATACTTAGTAGATTGTGCCTTAGTCCTTCAATCCAATAAGCATTGTCACATCTAAGTTCATTAGTTAATGAGTTACATCCTTTTCCTTTTATGTAGCAAGTTTTATTGTTTCCAAATCTCACACTACCACCATCATAATATTCCATGTGCTCATCCTTTTTTTTGTCTCTAGTCATATTATGTGAGAAGCCACTGTCAATGATCCATGTATCATTTTTTCTAATATGAGAGATAAGTGCCATTTTATCTCCTTCATCATCAGATTCATCTTTTACAACAATATATACCATATTTTTATCTTCACTATTATCAGAATCTTTAGTCATAAAACAAGATTTCTTATGTTTTTCCTTGTAGTCCTTATAGTTTTTGAATTCCTTCTTGGATTTGTATTTATTGTTCTTCTTTTCTTCCTAATTTTTTTGTTTGGGCACCTAGTAGCAATGTGACAAAGTTCTTCACAAGAAAAATAGATTAGAGGAATCTTACCTTTGTACTTTTCTTTACCTTTGGAGTATTTCCTTGCAAGTAGGGCTTCAACAACTTCATGATCATTTTCAAAAATTTCTTCTTCTTCGTCACTTTTAGATTGACTGGCCTTTGATTTCTTACCTTTTTTCTTGAGTGAAAGTTTGTTTTCAAATGCAGACTCAATACCTTTGGAACTAGGAACATAGTTATCATAGTCATCCAACTCAAAAGCTATCAATCTGGAAACTAGAGAATCCAAAGTTATATTGCTATTTACATCACATCTCAATTCTTGGATAGTAGATACTCTAATTAAATAGATAGGAATAAGGGTTTTGAGTACCTTGCTTACAACCTTTTTGTCATCAATGTCTCCTCCAGATGCTTTGATTGCACTTACACTTTCTTTGATTCTTTCGACATATTTTATAATGTTTTCATCTTCTCTCATTTTCATTTGATCAAATTGTCCTCTGAGGCTTTCTACTTTAGCTCTTCTTACATTGTCATCCCCTCCATAGATGTCTTTTAGTTTGATCCATTTTTCATGAGCTGTAGTATAGTCTTTTACTTCATCAAATTTAGCATAATTAAGAGTAGATGCAATATCAATCATCTTGATGTTATGATTCTTCTTTTCAACAATATCTTCAACTGATAATGTTCTAGTAGGAGTCTTGTATTTAGCATCAATATGCTTATAAATTGAATCACTGATAGTTTCTAGACGTAATCTCATAAGTCCTTGCCATGCTCCAAAGTTATCACTATTCAACTTGGAATCTCTCTTTCGGAAGACATTGTGATCTTTAGCTAGCTTAGGTCCTTGAAACCTTTTCTACAAGCACCAAAATCTTTGATACCAATTTTTGGAAGCATAAGAAGAGTAACTAAGAAGGGAGGGGTGAATTAGTTACCACTAAAATAAATCCCAACTCGTTTAGATAAAATTTTCTATGAAAGCTTAATTTTACTAATGTTTGATAAACACATAAAAAATGTTGTAACTCAGCAGACATTTAAAATGATCAAAAAATACTTAACATGCAAATCTTAAGATGTTATTTGAGATTATTGTTACTTTTGACTTAGTTGTGAACACATAAGATAAATAGCATGAACACATTTGACACCAATATTTAACGTACAAACCCGATTTGGGAAAACCACCAATTGCAACTAGTTAATAGTTTTCACTCTTCTTAAGTTTGCCCTATTAGGAGGAAACCTTGTTAAAGGTTACAAAAAACATTGTTAGGTTGACCTTTTTAGAGGATTTAATCACCCTATTAGGAGTGGCCTTGTTAGAGGTCTTAGGATAATTCAATAGAAATGCCACCTTGTTAGAGGATTTACAAATAGCTGTTAAGTTGGAACTCTATTAAGAGATTTAGATCATTGCAACACTGGTTAGAGTAACAATGAGATAACCTAATTTTAGATGCAACTAATTTGCTAATTATAGATCTTAATTCTAGCTTGTATACTTAATCCTTCACGATCAAATATATCTTTTTAGATTCTTAAGGATATTCTACTTATCCTTCTGATTCACTTCCTCTTAGCATCATTAAATCTTCAATTATCTTCCATGCATTCACACTTTCTAAATCTTGACTTGACCTTATATTTATATCTTTCATATTGTCAAGTTAGGTAGAATACAACTTAGAATAATTAATATTCATCTCCTTAGTTGGCTAGAACCAACAGACAATTCAATTGAACTCAATATGCCAAAACAAGAAAATCCTTCGTTAGCTAACCTTGCTTGGTAAACATTAAATAAGAAATAATTTTTCCATGTTAATCAAGTGAACTTGGTCAACACTTCATATAGGAAAAGTTCCTTTGGTAACTGAGTGAGCTTGGTTAATACTGGTTCCGTCCAATATTTCTTTCATTAATCGAGTGAGCTTGGGTAACACTCAACTTCGACAAACTTTCCTTTGGAACCCAAGTGAACTTGATAGATACTATCTTCTGAACTAGGAAAAATCTGGAATGCTCAGTAAACATAGAAAATTGTCTTGAATGTCCGAGTGAGCTTAATATACACTAACTGGCAATGATATGACATTCTGTGTAACACCAAAGACAATACACAATTAATCAATTGTTTCAACACTATCATATAGATTTTCCTCTTCTTCATCTAAATTTGAATCTCTTTTCCTCTTGATTTGTGTTTGTATACTCATTTTCATATGTTGTAAAGTTCTTACAACTTGTAACTCTTTAGTTTCTATACTTTGTGTCTTATCCTATTTTATTCCTTGTGCCTATACCTCAACTCTTACTATATCTATGGTATATAGTGTCTGCTATATCGGTAGCATGTGTTACCTATACCATTCTAGTTGTGACTTTTAGGGTATTTTTCCCTTCTTCCTCAGTTCTAGTATTATCATCTAATTCATCCTAAACTTAAATATGTTGACTAGCTTGTCCTTGGTCAAATCTTATGGGAATTTGTTCTCTAGTTAGGTCTATATGCTCACCTTTTTCCATTTGTTCATTCAATTCATACATTTCACATATTTGTACTTATTCACGTGATTCCAATATTTTAACATCAAAAATTGTTTTCCACATCTTTAAGTTTTAACTTTCAACTTCTTCTTGTAGTTGTATAGTATATTAGTGGTTCTGTACTTTGTAAAAAATCTAATTTCATCTATTTTCATAAGTGAATTAGTTTCTTCAATACTTATTTTTTGGTTCATATGTATTAGGGTTCTCTCTCTACTTTATCTCTTCTATTCAATAATCCCATCTTACTTTGATTTTATCAAGTAGTTCCTTGGAAACATTACATCCAAGGTCACTAGGAAATCTTTTGAACTTGTAGAAATGTGATGTGATAAAATATTCTTTTTTTTTATTATCCTCTTTCAACCATGACCTATAATTGATTTCATGTATGGGTCCTATAGTTCCATATTCTTTTATAACTTCTTCTAGTTTTGTAGCTATTTTCAAAACTCTTAATCTTGATTATTCTATTTTAGGTTTAGCCTCATCTTTCCTTCTTTGTGTTCTTGTGATTCTTTCTATTGTAGACCGATTTCTTGCTTTTCTCAATGCTCGTCCCATTCTAAATTTGTATTCCTTATCAATACCCATTATTCTTCCTTGTCACTATCTTCCTTTTTTTTTTCTTGCTTATCTTTAATTTTAGCATATGTTTCAAGTATTAGAATTGATTTCTATATTCTCATTGTGATAATGCCTTCTCCTTTTGATTTCTTTTCTTTTGATTCAATTATTTTCAATGCTTCTTCATAAGTTCCAAATTGATTAGCTTTTCTATCCTTAGGTTGATCTAATATAGTCCAATACTTGTCATTAACTCATCTTCCTTTGATTCATATCCAAATGGTTGTAACCATGATGTTTGGGGTTACATAATTTTAATTATGCATGAGTGGGTGCTAACCATAAACATTATGTCCTCCTAGTATTTTTGAATAATATAAGGTGCTATTTGATACCTTCCATAGATCTTTTCTTAAAAATCTTTAGAGTAGTTCCACATTATTTCTTTTTAATTTCTTCCCAATTTCTCAATATTCTTATTAAGTTGTTGTAATTTTCACTCTCCTCTTGTCCAATTTACTCTACCAATGCTACAGAAAATAATTTTTTACATAGAAAAATCTAGAAACTAATAATTCTCCATATCTTAATATCAGTTTCTTCATTTTCCACCAATTAAGTATCAGTTGATCTTCATAATTTTAGATAGATCATATCTAATGCCTTGAGTAACTCACTCATATGCAACTTTTAGTGCTCCACATGATATGTTTTGTATTTAATCTACTTGATAAACCTTATATTCAATGATCGTCAATGTAAATTTCATTTGTTTTTCCACAATGCTATTTATAACAAAATGTTTTTGATCTTTCTTGTACCTTATTAATCCTTCAATTTTCATTTTAGGATTTAGTTCCTTTACACATTTCATTCCATTATCAAAAAATCCACTAACTGCATGTATATATATATTTTGTATTTTCCACTTGTTAATCTCCTTCAAGAAAAATACAGTCTCCATGTATTCCACTCAATACACACTTGATCCATTTTTTTAATGGTTCTTGGATATGTGCACAATATGCATCACTTAATTTTCTTTGATTTTTCAAAATTTCATTGATTTTATGCATGCTTTGTTCAAACCTTGTAATTCTTGCACTGATTTCCTTTTCAATATTTAGGTTCTATAGATTTTCATTCTCCTTCTTTAGTTTGTAATTTTCTACTTAATGTTGTACATTCTTTTCACTAGTTCTTTTTATTAGTTGATTCCATACATGGATCTCTTTCTATTGCCTTTCTAGAAGTGAATATTATTATATTATCATTTCTTCAACATTTCTTTTCTTTGTTTCAAGAATTTTTTTGGCATTCTTATAATTCCTCATTCTTTACAATACTTCCATCATTCTCAAGTCTTGGATTTCATGGCATTTCTTTATTTGGCCAAGTTCTTCAAGTAGTTCATTATTATTTTTCATTAGATGAATGATAACAACATCAACTTCCTTAGAATTGATACTTCCTTCTAATAAGCTATCTAGATCATCAAGGTTCATCTATAGTCATCAAGTCAATTGCTTCCTTTTTCAAATGATGTATTTAACTTTTTTTTTTAGATCATGTATATATTCATTAACATATTCTAGGGATTCCTCTAACTACTTTCGACACCTGTTTATCTTTTTGTTTCCCAGATCTACTCCAATCTATTACAATTTTCTTTTAGAGAACCAAAAGCTCTAATACCAATTTTTGGAAAGATTTGTTGGCATGAATGTTGAAAGTATATCTATTGAAAATATTTTTAGATTATTTGGGAGATAATTGATGGGTTTGATATCTTGTGTTACATTCATGACTTGGTTGGTCATTAATGTCAATATATATGTATTTTGATTATGATAGCGAGAGTTGCAAAGAAAATTTGATCAACGAGGTCAAAAAGTGAAGTGTTATGTTCCATGGGATTAGAATCATTTTTTTGGATATATTTTTGATGCTATTTCTATGTTATCAAAAGTTTATTCAAAGGATTAAATGAGTTTCTATTGAATATGTGAAGACTATTCACATTATAGTTTGTAGGAAACAATTTACTTGTAAATGTATTACATCTATTAAGTGATATGGAATTTAGTTGAGTGATATTTTATTATAGACAAAGAAATGTTTGTGTTGATATGTTTGAGGTAGAAGAATCTAGATTTCACTTGGCGAAGGAAACCAAAGGATAACATGTGATTTATGCATCATTAGCTAAATTCTTTGGTTGTATTATTTTAGAAGTTGTAAATGTAATGTAATATCCTAATGAGGTTCTATATTATTCATTTTACAATGGGGAATCCTCAAGGCTAACTCAATTAGCTATTAGGACTTGGTGTAAAGAAAATATATTTTCCTTGGTTGTAAGAGTGAATTGTCATTATGAATGCAATTGAGGATGCACATTTGATGAGATTAGAGAAGAGGATGATGTTGAGAACTTCAAAGGAACTATATTGGAAAATATTTTTTTGTATCATTGAGTTCACCACTAGATATATTATTCTAGAGAATTGTTTTGCGAAGAAAAATTTGAAGCAATTTGGACAATGGGTTTAATTAACTTTCTATCAACTCCTAATAGCATTGGAACAACTCCTAACATGGTTGGAATCCTCTAATAGGGATTTCAAGTCTCCCAACAAGGACTAAATGTACTAATTGTATGTAATTGGCTCCTAATAGAGTCTCAACCTTTCAAAATGAAATTTTATATTAGTACATAATCTTGTGGGTATCATTCCCATCAGGGTTTTCCCTCTGATCAAGGGTTTACCTAGTTAACAAATCATGTGTTATTATGAATGATTTTTTATCTTGTGGTTGTTGCATATATTGGTTATAAATTTTAGATTTGATAAAGTTAATATAATTAATTTAATCACATAACCTATTCACTCCCCCTTGCCTCTCAATTGTGTTAGTAGACTTTACTTTCTAATAATTAGTATCAGAGCATGAGGTCCTTGATGAAGGAATTTAATAAATAAAAAGATCCATGAAATTTAGGAAGGAAATTCCAAAATTTGATGGAGTAAGAAACATTTTATTTGTATGGGGATTGACTAATTATTTGTTATAAGGGATGGATAGACTATAGTGCAAGAGAGAAACATGGAATCAAGTTCTTGTAAACTAAAGGAACTTTCATGCTTAACATGCATACAAGGTAAGCACTAATTACCATACTACCTAAATTATAATTTGTTAAGGTAAATAATCTACATCTTGCTCATGATATTTGGATAAGATTGCAAGATCTTTTTTAAGGTGATCCTTATGGAAAGAAGTCTAAACTAGATAACTAGAAGGATATGCTAGATTATGATAAAAGTTAGGAATGTGAAACTATAAGGTAATATTTTTAGAGGATAGCATAGATTATTGAAGGGATCAAGATTTCTGATGAAACTTTAACAAATCATGAAGTAGTATGGAAGATCATTAAGTCATTGCCACTTTCTTATGAGAATAGGGTAGTAGATGTGGAATAAATCATTGCTCTCACACCTAAATTTAGTAGAGAAACATTTTTTGAGAAGATACAAGAAATTGAGAAAAGATTGAATACAAATTAGAATCATAATAGAAGAGATGCTACCTTAGAACCAATGTACAAGTATACAAGAGAACCTTAAGAAAAAGTGCAAGCACAAGTGCAGATTGTGCTAGATATTAGGAAACTAAATAAGAGGAAGAAATAATGATCGATGAAGGACTTACATTAGTTATGAAAAGAGAACATAAAGGTAAGAAAGCTCTTTCTTGTTGGACGTGTAAATACTTTATCATTTTTCATATCAATGTCATAAGAGAAAAAGGAAGGTAAAACCTAAGAAGATTTATAATCCAAAGATTATAAAAGATTTCTTCTTTGTTGATGGAGATGATGAATTTGATTTTAAGATGATAAATAGAAAGTGATGATGAAGATGATGAAATTGGATTTATTGCTATTAAAAAAGAAAGTCTCAAGAAAGAAGAGAAAGAATATGTATCACATGTAGAAAAGAAAAAGGTTAGATTGGATTATAGATAGTAGATTCTCTCATCATATGATAGGTGATGTGAATAAAATTGTCAAGATTAATAGTTGAGATGGAGGAGTTGTAAGAATTAGTAGAAATGCATCGTATCCTATTAAATGAAAATGATCCATCACACTTGATGGGAAAAATAATACTAAATATGTCTATTTTGTTGATGGATTAAACATAACTTATTGAGTGTTAGACAACTTGTTGATAAGTGATACCTTTTGCAATTACTAAAAATACATGCATAATAAAAGAAAAGGATGGTAAATTGATTAGAACAATTAAAATGACTAAAGGTAATATTTTTTAATTAAATCCTCCCGAGATGACATATTTGGTTGATAAAGTGGATGGAAGTTGGTTATGGAAGAAGAGATCTTGTCACATAACTTTTGATAATTGTGAAGTTTAGTAGTACAAAAGAATTAAGAGATCTACTTAAGATTGTTAATCCCTCTAACATAGTTTGTAAGGAATGTGTAATGGTTGAACATAAGAACACCTCCATTCCAAGTAAGATATATACTACATCAGGGAAATTAGAGATTATAAAGAATAATTGATGTGGTCTTACAAGAAAAAGAACATTCTATGGTGAAAGGTAATTTATTCTTTTCATTGATGATTTTACAAGAATGATGTTGGTAGCATTTCTTACACACAAAACTAAAGCTAGCAATAATTTAGAAGACATGAAGATTAAATTTGAGATGAGTACAAATGCGAGATGAAGTATTTATTGGGATTAAAAATAACTCAGAATAAGGATGAGATTTTCATATTAAAAGCTAAATATCTTGAAGATTTATTGATAATGCAAGTATGTTAGAACACCTATAGTCACAAGATAAAAATTATCAAGCGAAGATGAATTACCTAGTACAATATAGAAAAAGTACAAAACAATGATAGGAGGATTGCAATATCTAGCACATACAAGACTAGATATAGCTAATGAAGTTGGTACTATGGAGAGACTTCAAGTAGATCCTAAAGAGACACACTTAGCAAATAGGAAAGGGGATTTTTTAGATATTTGAAGGGAACATTAAATTATGGATTATGGTATGATAGATTAGATGATTTTACCTTATGTACACTAATACAAATGTGGTAAGAAATGTGAATGATATAAATAGTACTTGTTGAAGATCATTCTTCTTGGGATCAAAATTAGTTTCATGGATATGCACAAAACATGATTGTATATCACAATCCATATTGGAAGAAGAGTATGTAGCAATATAAAACAATTGTAATCAAACAATTTTGATGATGAAAATGTTGAAGGACATAGGTATTGAGTTTTTAGAACCTATTATCATTCATTTTGATACCACAAGTGTTATAAATAGGAAATACTGAGAGTAGTGGGGAGGGGGAATTAGTATTTAAATTTTTTTTTCCCCCAATTATGGATATCATTAAAAATATTAAAAATTTCATATGAAAATAAATTGATTAAGTTGAATAGTAAACACAACCATAAATTAATGCAACACATAACACCATACTTTGTTAATTAGGGAAACCCTGGCTAAGGGAAAACCCCGATGGGGATTGTACCCACAAAATGATCCACTAATCAAAAGTATTTAGTGAAAGATTAGTACCCTATAAGGAGCATATTATATCCATATAGTGTCTTGGTCCTTATTAGAAGCCTCAACCTTGTTAGGAGTTTTTATTACAATTGTAGAAAGTATAGAAGATGAACTCACTACCCAAACATGCAATATACCCTAATGTTCTTCAATACAGAAGATAATTGTAAAACCTCTTACTATTACTGACATCTTCAATATCTAACCTGCCTTTTCTTCTCGTCACAAAAATGATCACATATCTATGTTTCTATGATCTAACATCATAATTTTCATCTAAGAAAATAGCATATCAAAGTCATCAACATCACAAAACTTTGCATCTCAAGTTATGTCATTTATACCAAGTTATTTCATAATAACCTATACTATCAGCCTTCATACCTTTAAACACTTTCCAAAATACAAAGCTATATATTTATCACTTAGGGTTAACATCTAGAATGTCATCCTTAATTTGTCAAGTGATTATTTTGATCAAAATAATAAATCCTTAACATAATATACTTGATTCCTTGTTAAGCCGAGAGGCTTTCTACAGTGGTAGCAATCTTCAATGTAAACATTTTTTATTTTTGAAAACAATTGATGTTCATTTACTTGTCATAGAAATAAAATAAAATCTTAACAATTAAAATCTTGAAATTTTCATGCAATGGATAGTTTAACTCAATGTAAACAAGTGGTTTTTTCCTTCCACTTTCCAAAATATGGTTTACAATCTTCTTATGATTATGCTATGAATTAGAGCATAAAATAAAAATAAATTCAAACATTTATTACCATTGATTATTTTATTGCTATGAATTTTTTTATTTCTATAATTTTATTTAATTTTTATATTTCATGTTTGGATGTGATGAAGCAAATCGTTCTCTAAATTTGATTTGTTGGGATTTTTCAATCTCATAAAACTAAGAGAGAGTTTTAAAACTTAAGATTTCTATTTTTTTTTTTGGATAGATTTAAGATTTCTATGTATTAAGGGATAGTATATATATAAAAAATAAAATTATAATAATTCTATTGAAATTGGATACCTCTTGGCTTATTTTTCAAAAAAATTGAATTAAATTTTTAGGTATGTTAGTCTTTATCTTCTTCTATTGGCTCATTAGTGCAACTCAAAAAACTACAATAACTCTATTTGTACAAAATTTTGGACATACCTATAGTATCTTGACATATTTTACTTGTTGTAACTGAGAGCACATATTCCTATAGTTGATCTATTGTATGCACTAATCAAAATAGTGCCTACTGACAAATAAACTCTACGCTACTTAGACAATTTTCTGAGTCCTTCTATCAAAATTTCATCTTCATGATTTGCTCACTTACTCCTAAATATATGTGACCATAAATGAAAACCTTATATCATCTACCCTAGAAAAATTCATAAAAATATCACCCTTTGGCATTGATGATAACATATGGAAAAATTGGCTAAGTCCCAAAATATAGAACTTGTAATTCTTGACATAGTCATTACAAAATTTTCAAGAACTTGTGGATCATTATTTTATTTATACCATCTTTACATAAGGATACTCCGCCTTTCACTTTTCTCTTTCTTATAACTCTCCCATATAAATTTCCTACTATATTCCCTTATACAATTTTCTTTACGATACCCCCCCTTTGACGTCAATGACAAAGGTGAGTCAAAAGCTATATACAAGTCAAAATCTTCTGTTACCTTTATTCTTATTTATGAGTCTGATATTAATGAAATAGAATATGTAAAACTTGTCTTTAGATTATTGAAATCTTTCTCCCAAGCATCTTTAACTACTTCAGATATACTGATGATAGTGCATAGTCCATATGATGCTAATTCTACCACATTTAAATCTAAATATAAATTTTTTCATATGATGCCTTAGCCTTAAGGTATACATTCAACTATTTATGAACATTACTATTTTTCAAGGTTAGGTTCTCTCTCAATAGTGGAAATCTTCTGATTATTTTTTCTCTTTTCAACTCTATCAGACTTATGTCATCATAAATCTTTATAATTCCACTCTCTTAGTCTTCAATCTTCATATTAGGTAGCTATAACTCAATTACTAGGTTCTATAGCTCTTCTTGTTTCTCTTTTAGCTCCTCATTAATGTCCTTGATAAGATTTTATGACAAGGTGCATTGTCCATACAAACTTTTTCCTTCCACTAGTCATCTTAACTCATTTACAAGAGTAAAGACTTATTAAGTCATTCCTAATATTCTTGTACTCGATGTCAAATAACTATGCAACATGCTTCACTTATGCATTAGTGCCTACAATTTCCTCTAATTTTTTGAACTTGTTATCAAATACTTTCATTACCTCTTTTTCTCTCTTCTCTTGTTTAGCTTTTGTAACTTTTATTTGTCCAATCTTCAAGTTTACTGGTGACACTGCCAAGGGCTTCTTATATCCTCTTAATTCTCTTTGTCTTTTTCACTATTCTACTAGTGACTAATGTAGTGACCTGATTAAATATGTAAATTTATAGACCACTAGTAGATGATAATGGTGTGGTTTTTGACATTTTTGAAAATAGTAACTCCATAGGGGTCTTAGATGTGCTTGTTCCTACAATATTAGAACTTTGTGGCTGAATAGGTGTGACCAACTAAATTCACTGATCACGAAAATATTCCTTTTCCTTTGTTTAACTTTATTCTTCTACCTCTATTTTGTCTTTCACATTTTATTTTTAATCTTCCTTATCTTCTGCTACTTCATGCTTCCTTTCCTCTTGATGATCTTTCTTTTCCTTTGTCTTTTCTCCTTCCTTATCCTTTCTTTGTTTTTCTTCATCTCCTTCTCCTCCACTTCATTCTTTGAACTTGTATACCCTACCAAATTATTACCAATAGTAGGACCATAATAATTAAAAGGATCTCAAATTGTGTCAAATTTAATGCTTGTTCTATCTACATTCATTGTACCTATGCCAATTATGACTTGTGGCACTTCTGATGTCTAGACTGCCTCCTTCATTTTTGAATTTTTTCTCCTAATACTAGTATGGGTACTAATCTATCTTATTCATCTTCTCTAGAGTGAGTAGGGATTTATCCCCCTATCACTTTTCTTTCCTTTCTTGTACTTGGTTCCATAGAAGTCACAACTTTTACAATAACCTCTTCTATTTCTTTGTTAGCCTCTTCATAGTTTCCTCCCATTATCAATATGGCTATTAATGTCATTTTATTTCCACAATCCATTAGCAATACATCAATATGGCTATTTTCTTATTTCTCAGTAAAGGCTGAACAAATTTTATTATTCTTTCAAGGTTCTCATTGTTTTCTATCTCACATAGTTTCCTTATCAATATTTCCCTTATTCCTTTATACTCTTCTACAACTCTCTTTTTCCTATTTACCAACTTCTCATACAAATATTTGGGAATTCAACCTTCAATGCCTTGAAATTTCTTATTAGACAAGATCATATGTCTAATGACTGCATTTTCCATCTGAAGTTTATCGAGATTATCATAGAGGTGGTAATACTTGTTCAATTTCACAAAATCTCCATCATCAATTATCATGCAATTTAATCTATCAACTTTTAGTTTCCATTTCTTCCTTTCCCCAATGGAATCTTCAATTTTATCTTTCTTTGTTTCTATCTTAGGTTATTCTTTAGTACTTTCAAACTCTATATCTAATTTCTCTATCTCTTGTTTATTAATCTTCTTCTTCTTACCTATGTATGTGACTAATTTCTTTCTTTTCTTCCTTGGACCACTGGAAATTTATTTTACACTCTTATGCTTTTGTGGTTCAACTGGTTCTTGTTTAACTTCTTTAATAATTATGCAAGTATGTAGGTAGCAAAAAGTTGTTTCTATTTACTAGTGAGCCTCTTTTACTTTGGACACTCATATATAAGCTCTAAATCTCATGTTCCGTTAACTGTAGCTTTGTTCTATCCTACTCTACCTCATACTAACTTTGCAAATCTCATTTCTTATCCTAAGGTTTTCTATACTATTATGATGCTAGTTCACTTATATTAATCAATGAAATGAAATGCTCAATCAAATTGTGATTGGTTAGTGACTATCATTGACATTTATTTATTTTCAAATACTTCACTTGACTGACTTTCTAACACAACATATGATCTTGTTGATTCCTTAGCTTTAACAAATGATTCATCAAGGTTTCATACAAGATCTTTCAAATTCTCTTTTTGACTGTCACTATTATTCTCATTCCTTCTATTGTTGTTCATATTCCTTCTAGGATTTGGGTTTCTCATGCTATTCCTCATATTGTTAGGAATTATAATATTGTTCATTCTACAAAGTCTTGCTGCATGATCCAAGTTTTTACAAATTTGACAAACTATAACATTGTTTACATATCTAGATCTTGATTGACTGATCCATGCTCTGCAATCTCTAGCTATATGCCTAGAAAATAATTCCATTCCTTATAATATTTTTTCCTTGAATAGTCTATTATCTACAAGATTAGTACCTCTATATATTCTACTATTATCATTATTGAATTTAGGTTTCTTACATTCAATAGCTCTATGACCAAAACCATGAAAAGTATAACAATAACTCGAAATGAGTGTAAAAGACTTACCTATAGAGTCCTTCTTTATGTGACCAAAATCATTACATGGATAACATCTTCCTTTGAATTAGTTCCTTATTTAGGTGATTTAACTTTTTCAAATTTCTTAGATGCATCTTTATATTGATTTGACTCAACCTTGTTTAGATATTCATGCTTAGGCTATTGGATCACAATATATGATTCCTTTGTAACCTCATTTTTCTTAGAGGGTTATCCTTTAAAACATAAGGACTAGTCTTATCATAAGAGAGTCTCTATATATAGGTCCTCTCATCAAGTTTCTCAGTGCTAGAGTATAACTTCTCAAGATGTTTCTTAGGTTGTGTTAAATATCCTTTCATAATTGCATTATACTCCTCGAGTTGTACATACCACAACTTTAATGATTCAATTTCACATGTCTTCTTCACAAATTTGGATCTTAGATCTACATTCTTAGATATCAAATATGATTCAACATTCTTATCATCATCCTTCAGGCTCAAATTTAGATTTGTAATCTCTGCCTCATGTTGAATGTTATTATTTCCTAGGCATATAGCTAGAGATTGTATTAACAATTTAAAACAAATAGTACATTTATTATGTCAAATAATGTAATGTTTTTGATAAGATAAATAGGTTTTAAGGGATCTTAAAACCCATAAGTTTTACAAAAACAAGGCTGATAATAAGCCAAAGAAGCCCAGCCAAAAAGGAGGTCCAACAGCTGAAAAAAAGCCCGAAGGCCCAGCCCAAAACAAAGGCCCACAGAAAGGCTAGAAAAAAAACAAACTAAAATAGACTATAGAAAGCCTGACGAAAAGCCAAAAGATAGGAAGACAAAAAGACAAAAGACTAGAAAACTAGTCTTCAGTTATCTTCTCCATTTCCTGCATAGTCTGAGCTGCCTTGACTATCTTTTGCTGCTCCTTTTCCATTTGATCCTAGACCTTCTCCATGCCCTGATCCATACTAATGAGTGTATTGATTGTGGCCTTGTCATCATTCGACTTGGCTTTATCCCTGTTCTATCCTCCCTCCTCCACTAGCAAGCCCGTGTCCTTAAGTTTACCAGCAATGGATTGGATCTTGTCATTCATCGAACTCAGGAGAGAAATCATCTGACTTGCTAGGTTGTGGTTGTAGTTTTCAAGATTTCTTAATCTCCTTTCATTTAAGCTTTCTCTATTTTCCTGGTCCTCCTGGCTATCATTACTTATCTTATTCTTAATAATTTCCATTTGGGATACCCTTTCTCTAACTTCCTCCAGCTCATGGAAGAGCCATTTGATTGATCTGAAGTTGTCAATCATACTACTGCAGGCATTATTCAAAAGGTTCATTTCAGTCTCCCTTGCATTGTTCGAGATGGCCAGGATAGCTGGGTCAATGAGCTCATTGAGCCTAGGTTGCTCCAGATTGTCCACCAGGATTTGAGGGTTCATAGCTTCCCTAAAAATCCCCATAGTAGTAGTCCTCACATTGAAATTTTTCTAGGCCTTTATCCTATTTTTGACCTGCACTTGCCCCTCATTCTCACCAGTGATGACATTCAGTTTTTCCTTCGAAGGAGGTTGAGACTAGATAGGGGTGAGGGGAAGAGGAATAACATCTGTCCTCTGATTTCTAGTCTCCTCAACTCTCACAACCTCCCTCTTCCATTTTTTCCCAGGTTTCTCCTCTTCCAACTCCTCCTCCGACACTTTTTTAGAATCTTTTGTATCCATTTCCTCCTCCTCCTCAGCATAACCCTCTTTTGCTTGAGCTTGGCCATGATCCCTAGGGCTTTTCCTGCTGGGAGTTGTAGCAGTGGACAGTTTCTTGGCTTGACCTTTTTTCTTCTTTCCTGAGGAAACATTCTCCTCCTCCGAGCTAATGCTCTCAATGTCATCAGAGTCAGAAGAAAAGTTGGAGCTGCCTTCGTCAACATCCTCAACATGAGGAGGGTTCTTGCATATAGACTAAGCTTTGAAATGCTTATGGATGAGGAGAAATAATCCATCATGCAAAGCAGGGTTAACAGTGGCTTTCTTCTTGAAACTAGAGATTTCCTTGTTCATAGAAGTGCTTTGGTAAAAGGGAATGGAAATTCTTTTCTTATGGAAAAAATGATTTAAAATCACAAAATGGTGAGTTCTGACCCGATCAAACCTAGGGTCCAGGGTAACATAATCAATGAGGGCATATAAAACATACCTCCAAAACTTCTCTATAGTCTCCGTCACATAAAAAGACTCTTTCTTTTCCAGCTTGTTCATCTCTACAGAATTTTTCACGAACTCCTTGACTGCATTGGACGAAAGTTTCTTGTCCATGTAGAATTTGAAACCCTCCATAGGGATACCAGTGACCTCCGCAACCACCTCCTTTGTGATTTGGAAAGAAACCCCGTTCAGCTTGACCTTGCCATTGTTCCATGAGTTCACCATGTTGTTGGTGACTTTAGGGTCAAAACCATGGAGTTTCTCAAAAAAATTCGCAACTCTGCCCTTTTCCATTTTTTTCCAGACTTTGCCCATATTCTTCAACTTCTCCACTTCACCCGCCGGCTCCTTTCTACTCCGTTCTCCAATCATGACGTCCATTTTTTCTTCAACAATTCTCATGAGCCCCAATCTCTGCAAATTTTTTCCAGCCAAGATTTTGGCTCTGTTTCTATTATTGGGTTCGTGATCGTTTGCCTCTCTAATACAATAGCAAGTGAAAATGATAATGATCCTCTAAACGTGTCGAAAAGATGGAGAAAATCCATTGAGATTATGAAAACCAAGAAACATATTATTGCTCTTACCAACATCCATTCTTTCTTTATTAAACATGATTACAGTTAGATTGACCCATACTTTCGTGGATTTTCTCCAGCTTGATTAGTGACTTAGCCTCCATCGAAATATCTTTTTCAGAATGTCAAATAATGTAATGTTACATTAAAAGACTAAATACATTTCTATAAAGTATTATTTTTTGAGAGATAAGGTAGAAACAAAGGAAATTAAACCAAAGTATCCTAGTATAAAGGAAGAAATAACACATTCACACACACACACACACACGCGTACACGCACACACACACACACACACACACACACACACACACACACACACACACACATTCTAAACCCTTGGATAAGGATACTTTTAAGTTCCTTAGAGGTATTCTTTGGGTTATTACCCAACCCTCTTTAGGGCATTTGATGCAACATTGCACCAGTGTAGTATATTCAAAGCATTTTCTTACGCCTTGACTGTATTGCTTGACAATTCTTCCTTTGTGGGAAAATTTACTTTGAGTAGAGTTATTGATAAATATTGGGTAAATTTTTTGTAAAAGTTTTTGTTGGCACTTGGGATTTTCACTTTTGTAAATTATCTAGGAGATGATTCAAATAATGAGAGCACTTCAGATTCTTAGAATGACATAATGGAACCTTTTTCATTTATGTCAATGGGGGAGAGTAGTACATGGAAAACCTTGTATATGATCGAAAAAGGCCTTTGACGAAGAATAGTAGTATGGGGAAGAGTAACACCTTTGGGGGAGTTGTATTTAGTAGCTAATTGATGTTGTTGGAGAAGCATTTCAGATTGATGTTTTGACGTTTATGGTTTTTCATCATACATTGTCATCAATGCCAAAGGGGGAGATTTTTCACATGGATGTTGGAGGGATACATAAGGGATATATTTTTATTATGTTTTAGGAGATAATTGAGTGGTTTATGACTCAATTTGTCATTGATGTCAATAAATATGTGTTTAGGCTATGATAGTTAGAGTTGTAGAGGAAAATTTAATCAAGGAGGTTTGAAAGTGAAGACTTATATGTGGGATTAGAATAATGTTAATGGATATGTTCTGATGCTATTTTTGTGTTTGCAAAAAATTATTTGAAGGATTTAGTAGGTTTAGTTGAATATGTGAAAATTGGTCACAATAGAGTTTGTAGGAAAGAGTCTACTAGTAAGTAAATTGTATCTTTTGGTTCTCAAAATTGTTGGTTGAATTCCTACGAGTCTTTCCTACTCAATGTTGGGAATCACAACACAATATTGGTCAATGTTAGAGACTAAAACTCGATAATTCAATCTCAACACTTCAGGGGCTATGGACCTAGGTGGGTGTACCTTTATCTTAACCCTTGAAATGAGTTAAGGCTTGCTAATGTAGACTTTATGAATGATACTCTTGAGTTGACAAGTATCTTCGCAAGGAGAAATCAAATACGTTAATGTTTTGAGTGTGTATAAAATATTAAAGTTGAACTATACAATAATTGTGAATAGAAATTCACTGATCTACAACTGTATATATACACTTACAAGAAGTATGCAAAGACTAGTCCTTAATCCAATTGGAAAAATAGAGTCAATCCCACATAATCTTATCATGAAACCCCTAGAGAGAGTGTGCATCCCAAAAATTATTGGATAGAGAAAATATAAATTTAATCCCTATTCTAAATGAATTTAACCCTAGCCAAAGCAAACCAATTAGATAGATACTATAGTATAGTTTTTGGAAATGTAGAGAAGGGTAGGGGATTAAGAGAGGGGGAGGGGGGGTTGAATTAGGAACCAATAAATTTTTTAGTTCAATTCACCAATTAATCCTTCATAAACTAATATGATCTAATTGCATGCATGAAAGACTGATAGAAATAAAACATTCATAATAGTTGACATAATATTTGGTAACACATAAACCTTCCAAATAGAAAGTAAAATTGGGGTGGGCATGATACCAACAAGCTTTATTACTGCAATATAAAGTTGGCCTATTAAGGCTTATAAATGATCACTTCTAATGATCTGTCCTATTCGGGGAAATAAGGACTATTAGGTCCACCTTGTGAAAGGATTTACACAATACAATGAAGTATGTAGTCAGTTAGGAGATTCTACATAAGATTTTTAAGTCACCTTGTTAGAGGATTTGACTGATGCACCTGTTAGGATGAACCAGTAGCTGATATCTGCTCTGCAACTCAGTTTTCTAAATGAGATTCCTTCGATGTAGAAAGATCACCTTAATGTGATGGATGAGACTATGATTTTCCTTATACTTCTTGTAGCCTTCAAACTCTAATTCACATTTCTACTTTTATTCCATTTTCATTTGGGTATGAAAATATGTCTTTCATATATACCAATCCAAATAATTACCTTCTAAAGTTAGCTATAATACCATATTAAACAATCTTTACTAAGTTAGCTCAGTGTTGACACTTCGGTTCAAAAGTTGACTTTAGTGATCTTATGATACTTAGTAACATAGTGAACTTGGCAAACTTTGGTACTTGGTTGACACTAGTGCATGGTCCACATTGATCACTTAGGAGTAGGTGTGAACTTAGTTAGCATTGATGACTCAACAAACATTGTAGAGCTCGATTGATACTACAACAACTTGGTTAGAACTGAAGCTTGGTCAACAATACTATTCCCTCTACTTGGTTAACATGGATAGCTTGGTTGATACCATCTTCTACTCTTGCTCGGTTAAAACTTTATGCTAGCTTAGTTGACACTATCTTTTGGTCTTGATTGGTTAACACTTCATACTAGCTTGGTTGACATTGTCTGCAAGGTTAACTCTATGGTGCTCAGTAACAATATAACCAACAAAATGATTAACTATTTTGGCACTGACTGACTAATAGTCTAACCATAAGGTCAACAATCACCCCATTTGGCATTAGTGATAAAAACTTATCATACCAAAAATTTGAATACCCAAAATGATGAGTAAAAAATCCCCCTATCAATATACCTGGCTCCGTAGCTCGATTTTGACTACTGTGTTGATACTCGGCTGACACTGACTCTATTTTTTATTTTTCAAAATTGTTTTTGTAGCTTTGTTATATATATAGATTTCTCCAAAAAATCCTTAACTACTATATAACTATATTTCCCCCTTCTTGTTGACACAAATGCCAAAAATACACATCTACAAGGTAATACAAAAATTTGAGAGGAAATCACTATGTACCTTCAAAATTAGAGACATGGTTTTCTTCCAATTTTCTTGCAAAATTTTTGAAGTATGTAAAGATATCTAGACTTTAGCTAAAAATTCCATCATGTTGTTATCATGGATTAATGTCTTTGCAGGAACAATTTGTTTCTACATTACATCCATGTATGAAATGATCAAACTCTAAATTTTTGATAGTATAGCCCCGATTCTTGCTTCTTCTCTCAATAATTTTGGCAGCAAGTTTTTCAAATACTTGATATTGACAAAATGTGTTGAGCTAGTATTTGGGTCAAGTGACAACTGATTTACATTTTCCTTTAGATTAGTATCAATCTTTGACAACTTGTCACTAATTTCCTTGGTAAATTTTGTGGTATCACTTAATTTTACAAACAAGGAAACAACATTATTTATAGTTCTTACAAAAGAATTAAGAACAGTGGATAGTTTAGTTCTACTTGGTCTATTGCAATCTTTTGTGCCACATTATCCAAAAGTTTATTCTCAAATTTTCTCTTTGGCCTCTGTAGGTAGCTTCTCTTGACCATTCAGATCTTCATTAAACTTGTGAACTATGTCAACAAGTTGGTCTAAGATAAATTTCTTCTCATCAACTTCAATACTTAATGCATCAATAATTATAACTTTGATATCTTCAAGTACTTCATTTCTTTTATTCTTGTTTGTTCTTAGCTTCTACTATTTGGCCCTTTTCTTCCAAACTTTTCCAAGAGTGCCCATCTTATTAGGAGTAAGATTGGAGAGATCCCAATTTGGAATTACTATGTCTTAATCTAGATCAACTTCATTAATGGAAGATTCTATCTCTTTTCCTTTTCCCTTCGAAATAGATGAAGGAATGGTTTCCTTACCTCTATTTTTATCTTCAATGCTCAGTTGAGGCTTGACTTCAACTATCATTGCACTTTCTATGGAATCATTTGCAATAGTAGCAATATGACTGATTAGAGAAACAACAAAAATTGTAGTAGTACTTACAATGCCTTGCTATAACTCGGTCTAAGCTGATTCAGAGATGTGTGGAGCCTGTAGCTTGGTAGATGAATTACTGATAGCAGTACTCATCTCTGAGCTTGGTAAGATAGATCCAACAACTAATTCAATGCTTGGTTGAATAATGTTTAACCCAATGGCCTATGACTCAAATGTTGTCTCCTTTAAGCTTGATGTTATCGATGCTTTTCTCAAAGAGTTAGGGAGGGAGGCCATAACCTTTGCTACATTCTTTTCTAGATCTAAATCTTCAATATTCAAAATTTTAGGTAGATCCTCACTGGCTACTTGATCTTCCTTCTCCCCCTCATCATAATTTACATCATCTATCTAAATGACTTCTTCAGTGGGCTTTACAACATTCAATCCATAAATTTTCTTCTCTTGATTTCTCTTAGATTTCACAACAAATTCAATATCATTTGACATAATTAGGAATGCATTGAACTTACGGGTTAATGTTTTTTCATGATTTTTCAATGCTTCCTTCACTTCTTTGTTTGATAGGTATGGCATTACCTTTCTCAGTGTTTGATCACAAATGTCCCTAGAAACCATTACTACATTATCCCAATGATGTGATACTACCTTAAGTAGAATATCAAGAACTTGACTACTTAGTTCACCTAGAAAGTATTTCCACTTCATCTTTTCCACTAAGGCTTTTCCTATTTTCTTATGTTCTTCTTTATTTCTAGTTTCATACTTAAGAAATTAAAAATCTGCCATAGATCGTCCTTCTTTGACTCACTTTAGGTTTTCTTCGAAGTGTAGGGTAGAACTTTTGAATGATATCTACTACTCTTCTTCTTCATCTTATTCTTTATTTTGAAGTCTAAGATTCTTCCTTGTTCTGATTCTTCTTCTTCCTCTACAATATAATCACCCTTACCTTTTGTGAGTAGAAGAGGGGAACTAGATTTCACATTCTGTTTCTTAATCTTTTCCACCTTCTTCCTTCCTCTCTTGATAATTTTAGGAATCTTGATCTCAAGTGAGATCTTGGTTTTTTCTTCTTCAAAGGTTCCAAAATAAGGTTCTTTGGGGTCCATAGGCTCATTAAAAAGAGCCTCTATGATATCCTTAGTATCATCAATGTACCCATGCAACTCTAGGCCTGACTACCTGAATATATACCTTATCACAGTCCACAAGGAAACATATGTCTTGTTCACAATCATCCACTAGTTGCTTAGATTTTCTAAATCTACTTTGCATTCTTTTCTTGAAGGTTTCAAAATATGCCTCCATGATGCCCTCAAAATTTTCTCCCATTTCTGTTATGAATTCATTTATTTGATATAGAATGGGTCTATCCGTCTTCCATACTACACTAACCCTGGGAGGAAATTTTTTTTGAACATAAAAGAATAAGAAGAATAAAAGTGAGCCAAACTTACATGGATTATCTTTGATGCTTGAATGCTTTCCATGTTTTTTCTCAACTAGTTCAACTACAACTCAGTGAGGTGAAAATAAAGATTGTTCTTCACTACCTTGAAGGCCAAGTCCACAACTTCACATGTAACACTATTTGGTCAACTAGTTGTAGATCTTATGTGCAAGCACATGAATACCAAACTTTATTTCCATGCTAGTGAATCCATTTAGCCTCATTGCTCTACCATCCCACTCAACAAGAGTCTTCTTTTCTAGCTCAACCTAACCTAGGGTTTTGGTTGTCTTGGGATTTTCAAGCATGAGAAATCTAGTAACCCTATGAATCATTTTCTTTGTTATCCTGATGGGTTAATTGATCTAGAATTGCATATCATGAATACAAATCTATATAAACCTAATCTACTTAATCTAAAAATTCCTTGGCATGAGCAAGATATGGGTAAAGCCATTTTCTTCTAGGTGTTTGTGCTTGGGTTTAGGTTTCTATCCACACACAATGATTCATATTCTTGATTCATCTCTAAAGTTTCCAATTCCTAAACTAAACAATGATAGAAGGATTTAATATCATGTGTTAACAATACCTTTACCAAAATCTATGAGTGTGCACCAACTAGGTCCAATTCCTCTACCATCACAAGACTAAGATTAAACTTTGGGTCTATAGAAATAACATTCCTTACTAACATCTCAAATCCCTTCTTAAATTTTCTACACAATGAGGATGCCATTATGCTTGGTGAAAAATGAATAGTCTTCAAATTTTTTTCTCTGAATTATGCTAAATCACTTGAGGGCTCAAGATCACTCTACTTGCTCTAGAAATCACAGTGAAAAATTAAATATTTAATTCCTCCCTTTTGATCAAATTTTTTCTTTAAGTCATCTTAAATACATCATACTTTAGGCAACTCAGTGTCAACCTGTTAACTCTACATGAGAAGCTCAACTATTACCTTTGTCTTCAACTCAGATCTTCAACTTAGATTTTCAACTAAGATCTTCAACTCAAAACTTCAACTTGGTAGACTCCATCTACATCCATGCTTGATTAGGTCTTCAAACTTTATGAAGCTCGGTTAGGAATAACTTTTCTTGACCTCACTAGTAAGGTTGAAGATATTGACACCAACTTGGTGATCCCTAATGCATTTGAAATGCTGATTTGGATATGCTTTCTTGCTGACTAGAATTGATATAAGATATTTCTTTAAATCATAGTTCTAGTGATCTCCATGGATAGTTCACTTGAAATGGTTGAATTGCCCAATTCATTAACTTGGGTGTCAATGCTGTCATGACTATGACTTGCATTCTTTAGAGATTTATTTACCCATTGCTGCCTCATTTGACTTGATATTGTTAGCCTTTTCTTTCTTATCATCTTCAACAGTAGCCCAATTCATTTAGTTCTTAGCTAGATGACCAGTTCTTTTCATAGAAAACATCTCTTTGTAGGGTCTATATTCCTCATGTGAGTTCTTATACAAATTTTTTCAATGATTCCATGCTCACCACAAAAGTGACATCTAGGGTATGTGTTATAATGCAAACCAAAGAGCTTTATAATTTGTTCTATTGGTTTCCATTTCTTGCTTTAGCATTCTAAATATTTGTGCCCTTGTTTGTTGCAATTGAAACATTTTCCTTCAAGCTTGGTTTTCTCCGTGCATTCACTTTCTCTATGACCTTTCTTTTTGCAACTATAGAATTTTCCACTAAATTTTTATTTACCATTTCTCCAACACTTGTTTGATGTATACCCTATGTTTCCACAATGATTACATGTGGGCTTTGTATTCCTATGAGCTCCTTTCTATGATGATTCACATTCATCTGTATAGCCTAATCCAAATTTTCCTTTGTGTCTAAATTGATTTTTATTTTCGAATTGATCTATTCTTTCTTGATATTTCATCATCCTTTTATTGGTTTTCCTTTCTATTCTAAGATCATTCTATAATATTGTATTGTCTGTCCTCAAGTTGATAAGCTTATGATTTGCACAATTGAGTTGATTTATCAAATCTACTTGCTGAAGAGATAGGTGTTGAATTTCATTATCCTTTTCTTTTATCTTTTTAGTTAGAAATATTTTCTCTTCTTTTTCTATGCCCTTTTGTTCCATTTCTTCACACATTCTTCCTAACTAAATTTCTTGTTCTCTTTTTAGCTTTCTGACTTCTTCACATAGAGTAAGATTCTTTTCAAGTAGATCTTAAATTACTGCATCAACTTCATTTGAATTTCTATCTTGGAAAATGTCTTCAATTATTTCTTCTATGTAGAGATTGTCATTCATCTATTCTGCTGGTTCTTTCCTTCTTTGCAAGGATTTAGAGAGTTTCTCCTTTAGTTTCTTGAATTGATCCATGGCCATCTACAGATCTATTTTTTCATTTTTGATGGCTTTCTCTAATCTATACACTTCCATTTCCTCTAACATTTTCTCAAGCTACTAAAATTTTGATATGAGAACCAAATGCTTTGATACAAATTATTGGAAATGTAGAGAAGACTAGGTGACTAAGAGTCGGGGGGGGGGGGGGAGTGAATTAGGAACCAATAAAAATTTAACTTCAATTCAGCAATTAATCCTTCATAAACTAATCTAATCTAATTACATGCATGAAAAAATAAAAGCAATAAACCATTCATAACCATTGACACAATATCTGGTAACCCATAAACCTTCCAAATAGAAAATAAAATTGGGGTTGAGATGATACCCACAAACTTTATGATTACAATATAAAGTTGGTCTATTAAGGATTACAAATGATCACTTCTAATGATTTACCCTATTAGGAGAAATAATGACTATAAGGTCCACCTTGTGAAAGAATTTATATAATAAAATGAACTATTTACTCATTTAGGAGATTCTACATAATACTAATAAGTCCACCTTGTTGGAGGATTTGATTGATGCACCTATGAGCATGAACTAGTAGCTGATCTCTACTTTGCAATTTGGTTTGCAAAATGAGATTCCTTTGATGTAGAAAGATCACCTTAATGTGATGGATGAGACTCTTCTTTTCCTTATACCACTTGTATCCTTCAAACTCTAATTCATATTTCAGCTTCTATTCCATTCTCATTTGGATATAAAAAGATGTGTCTCATATATACCAATCAAAATAATTACCTTTTGAAGTTATCTCAGTGCTGACACTCAGGTTTAGAAGTCCACTCAGGTGATATTATGATACTCAACAACATAGTGAACTTGAAAATTTTTGGCACTCAGTTGACATTGGTACATAGTCCAAACTGATCACTCAGGAGTAGGCGTGAACTCGGTTAACACTAATAACTTGACAAACATTGTAGAGTTGTGTTGACACTGCAACAACTTGGTTAGAAATGAAGCTCGGTGAATACTATTATTCCCTCTGCTTGGTTAAGATGACTAGCTTAATTAACACCACCTTATGGTCTTGCTCAATTAACACTTCATGTTGGCTCAGTTGACACTATCTTCTACTCTTACTCAATTAACACTTTATGCTAGTTTAGTTGACATCGTCTGTAAGGTGAACTTTGTGGTACTTGGTAACAATGAAACCAACCAAATGATTGACTATTTTGGCACTAAATGAAAAATAGTCTAACCATAAGGTCAGCAATAGTATGGGAATATCTTACAATCAAGATCATGCATTACTTTAATCCATCAAACAATAGAATAGATCCAAAGGGACAATAAAGAACATGAGTACCATATGTCAAAAGAGATATAAGAAAAGTATCTTTTTATTTAGCTCAATGATAAGGAAATAAAACCTAATAGTTTAGTTTCATATTCAAGCAAGTAATTGCATAGAAATAGAATTTACTTCATAATTTAAAGTAACATATTGCATTGTATCTTATTTCTTATTAAAATCTGATTTCTTCCTCTCTTTACATTTTACATCTCATATTGCATTAGTTTCTGCCATAACTACCATTTTACAAATTATATGGGCATATTAGAGGTAATTTAAGGCTAATTAGGGGTATATAATGGAAAAATAATCCAAAAATGTTGTAAATACACATTTAGGTGCTTTATAGTCCATTATTTATGCCCATAATTATATTTACATTCTAGTTTAATATTCTTCCACACAGGTAACACATATTACTTATCTTGTTACTCTTGAATGCATGTTATCTTATTTTACCTTTATTCATCTTTTACTTCTTATCTATGTCTTCAAATATTTTTCATAAGCGATCATTTTTCTATCTCATTCATATACCATGACTTCAATTCATTATTCATACTTTAAGTTATTAAATTAATGATCTATCTATTTAAAACTCCATGATTTTCTTTTTGTCTTCTTACATCTCTATCTTGGGATCATTTTAGAGTGACTTTCAAATTTGTAATTTTCAAAATTTTGCCAAGCTTTATGAAATCAATTTCCAAAATTACATTTTTTGAATCCATCTTTCAACCTATAAGCGAAATAACAATTTTGGAAACCTAGCAATTGTTTTTGTCTAAATTCACGATTTTGGATGTGCTTATTTTCAAGTCTTCTAAAATATCAAAATTTCCCATTTTGTAGACTCCTCAAATTTTCTTCTCCAAATTAACCAAAATGTGTCAAACTTGTATTTTTTTAATGGAATATCTTTTCTGAAGTGTATCAGTGGCTCTTTCTATGGATACATGTGTACTTGGGACATGTTGAAATCCTAGTTATTCTTTAGAGAAGTAGACCATGACCTTCAATCTCTACCCCTATCAAAATTTTTGCAATGTCTATGCAACATTATTCCTTCTTTGAATATAGTGCTTCTAGATCTTGCTTTCATGTATCTTATGAGCAAGTTTTGGATTGAGAATATTTTCATCATACTTATGTGATATTTCAAATATTTTTAGGACTTTCAATAGCTTACTATCTACTTCTAACAATATATTCCTTATATCAATATTCTTTTCATCATGAATATATTTTAGGTATGAAAGGTTTTCCAAGTATTTCTTGCAAGTAATAACATTTGTCTTAATATCAACTTCAAGTTGTGCTTTGTATAAAGTCTCCTATTTTTATCTAGGCCATCTTGTTTGGGGGTAAAAGCACAATCTAGTGTCACCCTTTTGTAAAGGAAAAGGCTAACAAAAGTATAACAATTCACCTTCAATGACATAAAATTGGTATTATTATTTTAAATTTGAAAATGAAGTAAACTAATGAAATGTATAGAAATTGATGAATTTTAGGATTATAATTTTTAATAATTATTTGGCATAGGAATTGACAAATTTTCCTAATTTTTTAGATAACTTTTTAGCTATTGAAAAATGCTAAAAATTAGGGGTCTAGTTCCCACCACAAAAATTTATGAAATTTAACTTATTTCCCTTTGATCTTAGATTATGTTATAGATAACATATATATCTAGAACAATCAAAAATAAAAATCAGCATTAGACCTATATTTTCTCTTTTATAATTATTCAAATTTCAACTCAGCTAAAGTTGATAGTTTTCATCTCCCACCACATTTTTCAAAACAAATCTATACTAACCAGGTGAAAATTTATACATTCTAGAAGAGGACTCTCTCCACTAGAACATCAGATAATTTTTAATTTTTTTATATGATTTAATATTTTTTCTTTCTCAAAACTGACATCTTTTGGAGTGTTAAAATATGTGCTTGTAAATTTTTTTAATTACAATATGCTATATCTAATTAAAATACTATAATCTCTATATGAGAATATTCTTGACTTTGAGCTCTATAAAATGGTGTTTATATGTTATTAAAAAAATATCATTAAAAATAGTAAGAGTTATTGAAATGCCACTTTTTTGAAATAATTTTATTTATTTAGTAATTGGATACAAACTAGTATAAAATATGCATTTAATAGACATTTATAATTGGAAAAGTGTGAGACCATATATAACTTAGATAGAATGAATTTATCTAGATCATATGTTTGAACAAAATATATTTTTAGATAGAAATACTCAAATTCACTTGTTCTGATAAGTCAGCCTGAAAGGTGATACAACTTTGTACTTTTTTTGTTGATATAATAATTTTTTACCAAAATAAATTCAATTTGATCATGATCTTCATTCTTCAAGAAATTAGGATACTTAATTTAATATCTATGTAGTACATGTTCCTCTAGACCATCAACCTTTAAATTAATTTCATCATACACTATATCACCAATCTATGAAAAAAATACCATTCATTTCAATTTTGGAGACTATTTCATCATATACTGGACCATCCACTTGAGAAAAAATAACACTATCTTCTGGGACTTTCATTTTGTATTCTATCTCTAATAACCTTGAAATCTCAACTTTGTTGAGAGTTTCATCTTTCCTTCCCATGAATCCTTCTTGTACATGTTCAGATTGAGAATAATAAATGTTATCATGTTCATGATCCCAATGTTTTATACTATCATTCTAGAAAGTATATAGAATCCAATCTTCTAACTATACCTAGGATGATACACTTTTATAGACCAAAGATTCATATTCACTCCTTGCATCACCTCTCAATGAATTAGAAAGAAATATTATCATGCTTCCTTTATTATATATTTGATTCTTATTTATGAATTAATATAATGTATTCAAATGATTATCTATTGATTGTTGCCACCTTCCATAAAAATTTGGTACATTATTAATCAAAGTTGAACATAATCCATTTGGTTTTCTCTATGATATATACATAACAAAAATTTTCACCTTTTTTAGTTATTGAATGAAAATAGAATCACCACCTTCCTTCAGAGGATCAATTATTGGGTTTTCTAGGTTTCCTCCAACAAAGTGCACATTGAACAAAGTCTTACTTCCTCTCTAGTCTATGAAATTAAATGTCTTCAATAAATTTACAATAATAATTGTGAGAAATTCTCCCCAGTAGAGTCTTTAATCCATTGGTTCTCAAAATTATTGGTTGAATTTCTATGAGTCTTGCCTACTCAATGCTTGGAATCATGACATAATCTTTGTCAATGTTAGAGATTGAAACTCAATAATTCAATCTCCACACTTTAAGCCCTGTGGACCTAGGTGTGTGTACCATTATCTTAACCCTTAAAATGAGTTAAGGATTGCTAATACAAACTTTATGAGTGACACTCTTGAGTTGGCAAGTATTTTCTCAAGGATAAATCAAATGTGTTAATTTTTTGAGTGTGTATAAAATATTAAAGATGAACTATGTTGAACTTTTGAATACAACCTCACTGATCTATTGCTGGAAACTACAATTGGAACAATTTTTGTGTTGCCATTGATGTCAAATCTATTAGTGAGACAATTTTCTATCTAATCGAAATGTCATATATACTTGATTGATGAAGAGGTTTTGAGAATTTTTTCATAACAAAAAAATCTAGAGGAAAGTTTGAGTTATGAAGAGGAAACTACAAATGGACATTTGATTAGTTAGACTTTGACAAGACAAAGTGATTGTTTAAATCATGTTGATCGAATACTTGCACATAGGCTTGACCAAGAAACATAGTCAAAGACTAAGGAATTTGAATGTACATGCTGAGTGATGCTAATGTCAATTGAGCTAGAGTAAGTGTAGAGTAAATACAATGTTGACGAAGCATCATTATTGATCAAGTGGCAATGTTGATGCCAAGTGAGAAGTTCTATAGTGACCGAGTTATTTAATGATGACGAAGTGTCAAAACTTAGTGTTGGTTGAGGAAAAACCTTTTAATATTTTGCAAGGAATCATAATTTCCAATTGACTAAGTTGATTTCTTGGGATATGGAAAATGTGTTGAAGATAAGGATTGATGTAGAGTTGGATCATTGAATTCTAAGAAATGATTAGGTAAATGATCTAAGAGATAAATTCAAAGATAATTTTTAATAAAAGAAAATATAAAAAAATGGAGATTAGATACAATATATATGATGGATTTAATCATGAAGCCTAAGATCTATGCTATTGATTAAGCAACAAAATATTTGAGTTGCGTATTGAAGGAGGAATAGAGGTGAATTTTTAAGTATGCATGTGTGGAAGAGTGTAGAGTGCAGAGCAACAATGCATGTGTAGGAGTCCTAGAGAGTTGGAGCTATTATTGATGTTATTTTTTGGAAATCTAAGAAGGCTTAACTTAGTTGTGAAGAAGTGAAGGGTGTTTTCTTGAAGAGTTTCCAAGTGAATTTGAGATTGAGATGACAATGGAGGCCAAATAGTGAATCAATATGAGGAGCTGAATAAAGATCTAAACATGCAAAGTGATTTGTACTAAACATATCAAACCTACTTTTACTTTCTAACCATTATGAATATTATTTGAAATAATTTAATCAAGGTTGACCACTATGGAGAATATGTACATCTTGGTAGACTAGGCTGCTGACCTGCTGAAGACTATTTAGTTGTTTGGGTGCTGGTTTTTTGTTGTCCCTTTGCTACCTTTTCAGATTTGTTTCTAGTTGGTATCCTATTTTTATATTTTTCTTTTCTCTTTCTATAGGCTTGTTATTTGGTGAACTATGATTTTAGATTTAGATTTTAGCTTTTATGCTTTTTTCTCTAGACTTTTGGTTACTTTGTAAAAGGTTTCAGGTCCTTTAAAACCTATTTTACTTAATCAAATCAGTCACATAAACCTAATAGTCTATATAAATTATTTAACCAAGTGAAATTCTAATGGAATGTTCTAAATTCCTCTAATAAGGCCACTCCTTATAGGGTGATGAAATAATTTAACAATGTCATATTTAATAGTGTGTATTGTAACCTTTAACCGAGTTGGCTCTTAAAAGGGCTCACTTCAGAAGAGTGAAAATTTGTAACATGTTGTTGTTGGTTTTTTTCAAATAGGGTTTCCAAGTAAAATCTTTGTGTCAAACTTGTGTGGATGTTATTATGATGTTTTACTAATTAAATTTTACATTTTGCAAATCTGTTATTTTAAGATTAGTGGATAACTAGTTAATGTTGCAAATAGTTTATAGTAGAGGTTGAGTAATGCAATGATAAGATCTAAAATTATTTCAATGTTTTTTTTCATTTGGTATATGTAGACCTTGGATAATTGATTCATCCCCCCTCTCAGTTATTCTAAATATTCTAACAATTGGTATCAGGGAATTGATGTTTGTAGAGAGAATTTTTAAGGTACTCAAAGATAAAGATCATGAAATACAAGAGATAGGTACCAAATTTGAACAAAGAAAATGTACTTGCATGATAGAAGTTGATGAGGCTACACATAGATAGTATTGGTGATGCTGCATTGCATTTTTTGGATAGTGCATATGTAGACATAACAATAGTCCCTCTGACTTCTCAACAACTAAAAGAAAAATAAGAATATAATCAGTCAGTGTTGAAGATTGCTTCATCCCTAAGATACATCAAGTTTTATGACCTAAAGGAATTCAAGAATTGAAAGGAAATGTGGGATAACCTAAATACCATATATGGAGGAAATGATATTGTCTTGAGAGCCAAATCAAAAAGTCTACGGGGTAAGTTTGATGAAATGAGAATGACAGAAGGTGAGAACATAGTGCAATATTGTAAAAGAATCAAAGAAGTTGTCAATGCTGATAAGGGAGAAAATGGAAAGGTTTAAGATGAAACAATAATCAACAAGGTATTGATAACTCTACTTCTTATTTATGCCATTAGGGTTTTTGTGATACAAGAGCCTAGATCTCCACCTGGTAATAGCCTAACTCTAGAAGGTGTGATTGGTAGGATTACTACTTTTGAGATGTCTAATTTTTATAATTACACTCTTGCCACTTCTGAATATGCTTGTAAAATACAACTGGTTCTTAGGAAGAAAGGAAAAGGAAAACATGTGAAATATGATAGTGATACTTTTGATGATGAAATTGATGAACTTGAGGTAATGATAGGTAGGAGATTTGGAAGAGGCAAAGTGAAATACAAAGATAAACTTTCTATAATCTATTTTTCATGAAACAAGGTTTTTCATATTGTTGCAAGGTGTCTTGACAAATAAGACAAGGATGAAAGAAAGGAGAGTAAGTATAAAGGAAGAAGAGGTGATTGAGACTTCAAGAAGAATAAGGACTACAAGGAAAAAGGTAAGAAGTCTTGTTATATTGCTCAAGAAGAAACTAATACTAAATCTAAAAGTAATGGTGAAGAGGTAGTCTATGTTACTATGAAAGAAGATTCTGATCAAGATGAGAAAAGTGCTTTAATTTCTTATGTGAACAAAAGTGATAGATGGATAATTTATAGTGGTTTCTCTAATCACATGACTAGATATAGAAGTAAATTTGAGGACATTGGACCATACAAGGGTGGTTGTATAAATTTTTTAAATGATTTTCTATGTCTTGTAAAAGGAAAAGGGACAATTCAACTAATTGAAGAAATTAAATGTGACAATATTTACTGGGTTGAAGGATTTAACTATAATCTGTTGAGTGTTTCATGGTTTAACAATTAGGTTTGTGAGTTAAATTCCATCACAAAAAGGCCAAATATTTTTACATTGTTGCTAAACTAATTGGAAGAGGTAATCAAATAGGAGATAACTTGTTCTATCTATATTTATCTAATGAGACATGTTTATTTGCACAATATGAAGATATATTGTTATGACACAAAAGGTTATGTCATGTAAACTTTGGCAATTTGGTTAGCATTAGTAAAATGAAAAGAGTAAGAGGCTTGCCAAAACTAAGGAAACCTAACAATGTTATGTGTAAACAATGTCAATTGGAAAAAATAACAAAGTTTAGTTTCAAGAGAAAAACATAGTCATCTGATGACATTTTAGAATTGGTTCATACTGACTTATGTGGACCTATTGGAGTTCAAAGCTACTATTGAGATAAATGTTTCATTCTATTTGTTGATGACTACTCTAGAATGGTGAATGTGATGTTTCTTAAAGAAAAATTTGACACTTTTCAACTGTTTAAGTAGTATTTGGCTAGAGTAAAAAAGGAGAAAAGGAAGAGTCTAAAGTTCTTAAGATATGATATAGGTGGTGAATTTATTTCCAATGAGTTCACCATATTTTTTAATGATAGAGGAATCAAAAGAAATATGTATGCACCTACACTAGTAGAATTGGCTTTTATTTTCAATGAAACTTGGTCAAATTTTATACCCAAATTGTTCAAATGATCCACAAATGATCTTATTGGTGTTTTTGCTTTCAAAATTTTGATGAATCCTTGTTGAGGTTAAAATTTCCACACAAGTCTTGGTCAAAATTGATGTCTATATTTGGCCATTATGGTCATCAAAAATTTGACCATTGTTGGTCAAAAAGTATGGCTGATCTGACCAGGATGTCAAACCCATGATGGTATCTTGGCCCGTCATTTGGTCAAAATTTCAATGAAGGATGGTAAAAAATTTGACCAGACTTGGTCAAGGTTTTGAAATTGGCATTTACATTTGGCCATTGTGGTCATCAAAACTTTGACCAATGTTGGTCGAAAAACATGGCCCATCTAACTAAGATGCCAAACCCATGACAATTCCTTTCTTGGTGAGTTGGTCAAATGTTTGACAAGTCTTGGTTAAGTTTTGACTAAGTTTTGTCAAAAAGTTGACAAATATAGAAAGTTTCAAAGAAATAACTCCTGAAGATAAATATCAAGACTAATCACCAATGACATCCTAATCGATGATTAGTCTGGATATTTATCTTTAGTTGTTAGTTTGCATTCTAAATACCCAATCCATGAGAATCCAATCCATGTATCCTTAAAACTTAAACTTCACAATACGTAAAGAAGAGTTGCAATGGTGAGAATCCACCATGAAAAGGTCAAGGTTAATGAATCTCCCAACAAGCCAAATCCAATCTTGTAAATAGCTACCCAACTTAGAAGAAGATGCAACATAAAAGTGGCTACATAAATATAGGCAAGAGGGGCCACTATATTCTAAGCTAGTAGAAACATATACAAGGGAGAAGTTAAAGAAAAGGAAAAAAATTGAGGAATGTGAAGGTTTGTAAAGATGGCTCCCTAAGAAGCCATTTCTTTGTTCTTCCCAATGATATGCAATGCAGGCTATGCAAAGATATAAAGTAAATTGAGAAAGATGGCAGTGGTAGTCATTAGATGGCACAGTTAGATGGTGCAAACTTGGGAGGAGTTTAATTAACCTACAACCACAACACCTTGGGATTGAGCATATCAAATGAAAGAGTCAGTACAAAGATTATATAAAGTGGAGACTGAGACTAGATTGGGGTGAGAAGTTGGGTTCCCTTGGCAAAGGGACTTCAATGAATAGAACTAAACCTTCATGTTTTGGACCTCCTAGTACATTGTAGAATGCACATATATCATAGATGTTGCCACTAGTTTAGTGGGGGAGGATGTAAGGGGTTTGTGATAGTGGATGACTTGGAGGCTCATCTTACCTTGTTGGGCCAACTGACTTGGTAACATTTTATCTAGCTAAGGCAAATTGGGACCTCACATTGGGCATGGTGCCTACTTGTGATACATTGAGGATAAAGTGATGTGACAAGTGTAACTTGGGTCCAAGTGAGGTTTTCTAAGTGTTGGAGGTTGGCCTCATTTTCCATTGGAGATAGTTCTTCAAGGCTAACCTTGGAGATTGTTTGGGATTGAGCTTAGTGTAATGTGTAAACCACTATAAAAAGAAAGGCACACCACATCCATTTGGCTTCATCAAGGAATAATAAAAAAATAGGAAGAAAGTTCAGAGCATCAAAGTAGTGGAGCAATAGAGGAGCACTGAAGTGTAAGAGTCAATGAGTTGGTTGAGTTGTCTTGGACACTAGATTTCCTAGCTGTATACTGATTTGATGATCATTTTGTATACACAAGCAAGGAACTCTCTTTTTAATAGGGGTTGTTAAGAAGATTTGGCATGTTCTACAGTTGCTGGCGATCTATGTTTTTAGAAATTGGATCCTAATCACTTGGTTTCTTTGTATAATGGCTACTTATAACTTGAGCATACTGGGGAGATTGCCCCACCCATTTATTGGTATGCATTATTTGCATAAGACATTATTATGTATGTTATGATTTTAATCCACTTGTATTTATATTTGGGAGTACCCAAATCTATATTTTAGCATCCAAATAAGCATGAACAAGAAAGGTGTAGTTTGATATCCTTTTATGTGAGCTGAACTTGCATAGTATTTTTGCAAGAATAGTCAGTATGGCAGAGTCATCACCCAAGGTCCATGATAGTGGGGATGCCTTAGTTGGGTGCCTAGGTAATGTAGTGTACAAGGAAATATGAATGCTATTAACATCTAAACATTAGCAATTAAAGTATTTTGTAGTAATTTGAAAGCCATTACTTAAAATGTAATTAATAAGAACACATAATAAGTCCTTTGGAAAATAGAAAAATGTCCTTCAAAATTATTGAAGCCATTGAACTTATATTATGTTTTTAACTTTTTTTTTTGTAGTGTATCATTATCCTTGCACTTATGTTTGAAGAGATTCAATTTAGAGATAATATATTGTTGTTACTGCTATTAATACCATTAAAAGAGTTAAATTTTAGTTGAGATAAGGACCTCAAACATTATGATTTAATTCCATAGGAGTTAAAGTATTTAATCAAAGGAGAGCTCAAGGATTTAATAATGCAAGGGAGAAAGTCAAAATTGGATATAAGAATATTGAAGTTGAAAACTTCTTTTGTCCCAACATGTCAAGATCCCATCTCCTTGAGCCTTTGAAAATTCTAAGAGAGTTTTCAATAAGTATATGGAATGAGATTGACTTCCCACAAAATTTGTGTTAGATGTATATTCTGCAAAAGCCAGACTTGCATAATAGCAATTACCTTCACAACTTGACTGATTCATTTACTAACATTTGATGTTTGAGAAAGTTGGATGCTCAAGTTTGGCTAAAGTACTATAAGCTTTTTATGAGAATAACCTGATTGAACACTTATCACATTGAATCCTCAAATTTAAATGATAAACACAAGTGAAAATTTGGTTGACCCTAGCATGAAGTGAAAGGTGTAGCTTTTGATGTTTAAGAATTTGAGTTATCCTGAAGACCTCTCTTACAATTTTGTCAGTCTCATCATTCTTTTCTTCACCCTCAACCTCATTATTAATACCAACATGATGATGATCATGTATAGTTTTGGAATTTCCCATATCATCTTCAATGGATCTAGATTTGTATAGTATCTCAAAGATTTTATCTCTCCTCTAATTATTTAACTGATAAGGGAAGTTGGATGATACAACATTAAATATGTGTTGAATGATATTTTTCAATCAAATGGAAATATCCATGCCCTCAAGGGAAGTCCCTTCAAAAAACTCAAGTGAATTGAGTTTTTTCAACAAAGGGAGTATGGTGTAGGAAAACATTGACCATCTCTAATGAATTTTGGGTCATGTTAGTATGTTTTGAGTCATGATAGGATTAGTGAAGTAGACATTATTTCAATTATGTGCAATTACATATTCAATTAAGGTCATCTAGAAAACAAATCTTAGATATTGCAAAAAGTTACATTTAAGAAGGTTGGGTTGTTTGAAGAAGGTTACATTCTCACATTTCCATGTTTTGAAAACTTGTAGATTTGGCTTTCCTACCTCCAGTTCATTACCAACCATTGTGCTACATTTTCTCAAAACAATAAAAAAATTAATGTAAAAATCTCAACTCATCTAAGAAATTGCAAAATGAAATGATTTATTTTAATGAGCTTCACAAAGAGTTCTCACAAACTGCATTGGAATAATTTTTTTGGATTAACATCTATATTATAAATATTGAGTCATAGTTGTATTATATAACAAATTGGGTGTCTTTTTTGGAAAGAAGAAATAAGATAGAAATATGATTTTCAGATTTTCAAATTGTTGATAAAATTGGATATGATAGTTATATGTTTAGATTAGATGAAATCAAAAGTTTCTTTGGTTATAGAAATACAAACCATGCAACATCACTAATACCCAATATTATTTGCATGTCCCAGCTCAAGTAAGTCATGTTGCACACACTAATGAATACAATTGAGTTAATTATGGTATGAGAGATCTTTCTTTATTCTCTAATAGTTGTATGTCAAAATAACTTTGCTGACCTCTACTCCATTTGCTCCACTATTTCCATCTTATTCTTTCTTCTTCCACTTTTGATTCATCTCCTTCTTTATTTTCTCAATGTTTACTTTACCTTTACCTTTATCTTTTTCTTGATTTGTAGAATGTAGTTATCCTACAATTCTTTTGTATTTGTCTAGAATTGTGATATTTGGAACAAGCATTGTTAGGTGCATAATTTTGCCTCTAATTTTTCTAGTAAGGTTTTGTTTGAGATCTACATTCATATGCTCTATGCCCATACTTTGGATAGTTAGAGAAATATCATTCAAATATAGGTGTAGCAGATGCAACATCAATTCTTGACCTATACTCATGTATTTGATGTCCTTATTTCTTGCACTAAAAATAGTAACCAGTAAACTTAGGTTTAGGATTTTTTCATACCATGTTTACTTCAATACATGTTTTCAATATGACCATGTTTTCCATAGTGATAGCATGTTGGTTTTTACTTTGACTTTTCATTCCTTAGCTCTCCATTCCTAGACAATTCTTCTCTCTCAGTGTATGAATGTCCTGATCCATCAATACTACTAGATGATTTCATGAGTTCTTCATAGTATTTTATTTCTTCTTTTGTTTTGTTTAATCTCTCCATAGATTCTTTCTCAAGTTTTAGTTCATTCTTTAGTATGTCCTTCTGTGATTTGAGATTTGCAATTTCCACATCCTTATGATTCAATTCTTGATTTTACAAGTATTAGTTGATTCATCATATCCATGTGAGTATTTGTGAGCTTCTGGACATTTGATATCCTTTCATCAAGTCTATTAGCCATTAGCCTTTTGTATTCTTCAACCATATTCCTATCTTCTTGAGATTTTTTCTTTTTTTTTCAGTCACTTCACTTTATCTTCCTCATTGGATTTCATGTTCTCTTTTCAGTCTTCTTATTTCTTCATTTAGAAGTTGGTTCTTTTCAAGTAGATTTGTAGATGCTCTTTTATTTGGATTGATTGACTCAAATAGTCATTTAGTCTCTACTTCCTCATAGAAAAATTGTTTATCTTGGATAGCCAATTCCTTTAATCTTTTTAGGCATTTCTTCAAATCTTGTCTATCTTTCTTAAGTTTCTATAGCATGAGTTGGATGTCAATTACCTAATTATCAATAACCTTATCTAGTTTAAAGTTCCCCATCTCTAATATCTAATCTCCAGGTGATTAAGCTTCTCTTAGGGAACCAAATATCCAATACCAATTGTTGATTGATGGAAGTATTAAAAAAATAACAAGATACTAAAAGGGGGTGTGAATAAGAATCTTAAGCACTTTTACTTTTCACCAATTCATTAACACATTTATTAGTTGTCTTGTGCATGTAAAACTTGTAATAATAAAATTGTTGTACCATGTACATTTGATCTATCACATGCACAAAAATAACCACACAACACAATATTAATTTTTTACTTATAAATCCTCCAAGGTGAAGGTATAACTGGGGTGGGATTTACACCCAAAAATATTTACTACTATAGTAATAAAGTTAACCTACTAGGGTGACAATGTTTGATCATAAAATATGATCTACCCTCTAAGGGTTCTGCCCTGTTAAAAACATTTAAGGCTTCTAGGTCTCACCTTCTTAGAGGATTTAACACTTACAATAAAGTAAGGACTCTATTGGGAGATTTACAAAGATATGTTAAGACCACTCCATTAAGATATTTACCCTAATTCAAGCTCATTAAAAATAATTTAGTACTTGTCTCTCAGTATGCTCTATAAGCTAATTTTGAGTCTTCTCTTTGCTAAATTATCCTCTCTTCTGATTTGATAAAAAAAAATCTCCTTCACTTCTCTAAATAGGTCACTTGCTCTGTTAAGAGATAACAAAACACTTCCACTGACTTTTGATTTGATCCCAATCTTTCACTTCACAATTTACATATTAATCCTTGTTTGCATACATAATCTTCTCTTTTTATCTCATCACCACACTAATTATCATCATCATCACCTCCATCATCATCATCTCCATCATCATACAATCTACGTTAAGATCTTCTCTATTTAAAGAGTTTTGTAAAGAGTTTTCTATATACTTCCATATTTAGCCTCTTCATCTAAAATATTGATAAAAAAACATAGGGATATGTGATCCACATAATAAACATGTAAAACTCTCTAAAACAACCTCTACAAATATTAAATGATCCTTCTATGTTAGCTCAAAAATGATTTACCTGAAAATTGTGCCATTATTGACTTTCATGTAAACTCTGAATTGCTCGACACTTCCTATTTTTTGATACTCAACATTGTTGTTGTTTGGTTTCTATTATACTCGACATGAATATGTAACTTGAAAGTTGTATGCATTAAGCTTCTTGATCAATGTTATGTTTGGCTTGTATAGAAAATACTCAGTAACCATGCACTTACTCATCTCCTATAGAGCTTGGCACATACATACTTATGTACATGACTCTATCTATATAGAGTAGATGAGTCACAGTGATGACTATCTTACTCTACCTTGTAAATGACCATGTGTTTGAAAATAATAGAAAACAATAGTTAGAGATACCAACAACAAGGAGAAAATGCACTTCATTAAATCTACCTCTAAATTAACAACTTGGAAAAACCAGACTTTATAGGGTGTGTCCTCTATCCCAACTTGTGGTCCTATGATAAATAGTCAAGGACTTTGCCAATAAATACCAACTTCATCTTCTTCTACTACTTCCCAATTAGCTGCAACCTAACAAGGAAAATTTTCTATACAAAATCAAGCTAGTGGACCTAGTTCCTCCAACATCTTTGGATCTCAAAAGAGTCCCATCTATATGGAAAGATATAAGAAGATTTCCTTTATAGGTATTCCTCTCCTTCCCCATCCTATCCAAAATAAGTTAAGAGACAAAGGCACAGAGTTATCAAAACTCAGTGCACACTCAAATGGATTTATCATGTCTTGACATAGGTACAATATTGGAGATCTACTTAGCATAATCAATAGCTCTAATGAATTTTTCACTTAGGATCTTTTCTAGTTATATCTTAACCAAGAAAGCCACATGTGGATGCATTTTTCTCAACTTCTATTTAATATGATTAACACTAGGAGAAATAGATAGATGATGCATAATTAGATTAGTGTCAAGGTTGGGCATATCTGAGTAAGTCCAGGAAGAGTTTATTTTCTTCTCTTGAAATAACATAGTGAGCTTCTCCTTTTCTTCAGTTGATAGAGATTGAGCCACATTAATTTTTTTGCAAGATTTGTTTTTACCTAGTTTAATAAGATATGTGGGTTCAATGAGAACCAAAGATCTATCATGAAAATAGCTTGGCAAACTACTAGGTACCTCATCCTTAGGTGCCTCAAAGAGGTTTTCACCTATAGATACTTCTTTATTTTACTTTTTTGGGGTTCAAATACCACCACAATGTGATTTTTTCCATCTGAACAATTTTTTTGATTTTATGACTAAGGTAGTTGATATCTTTTTCTATTATGTTTATCATGGGTTTGTTGGTGGAAGATATCACAGGTTTAATGTCATTGAGATAACAAGAAATCTCATAATCATTATGAAAAGATGATAGTTCATAGTTTATTGTATTGAGCAGATCAATCTATGAGATTGGGGTAGATTAATGAGAGGGACGTGGATAAATTTTAGAACACATGACATCAAAGAATACATAAGCCAAGTAGGTAGCAATAGATAAAGAGATCTGATTTTGAAGAATGAAATGTAGAAAGAGTTAGAAAGTCCTGAATGTACAGATTGATAGTGATAATATTGACCACTAGGAAAGAGATGTTCTCAAAAATCAGGAAGAGTAATAACACCAAGAAACATAGATAGATCAAGATAAAATTAAAATATTAAATAGATATTCTTTAGAAATAGATAGTTGTAGCAAGCAATGATAGGGTATTTCTGCCTCCTCGGGATCAAAATCTGAATGAGGTAGAGGGAGTGCATAAATTAGAAAGATGTGAGAAAATTGAGATATAGTAAGTCCATGACAACAAATAAGTGATTAGAACAAGAGAGTGACCATTATAAAGTGATAGAATGCCCTAGTTTGACTAGAGTTGACCAAGAAGGATGTAGGATGAAAATTAGGTCAAATCAAGGAAAAAGAGGATATAGAAGAGAAAGAGGGGAACTGAGGTTGGTACAAAGTGTAGAAATTATGAAGACATGAAGATGCCCTAGAAAAGATTCAAAGATTAGACCTCAAAAGGTCAGCTGATTGCATACAAAGAGACAAAATTCTAAAATGTGATTTTGACCAGCAAGATGTACTCATATTTTGATTTTGATCTTGAAAATGGATAAAGGATATCAAAATTAGCTAGGGGTTGAAAGGTTATATAGATGTGATGAGTGGTATACAAAAATAAAGAGTGGACATGTTTGAAAGAAAAGTGAAAACAGTTAGCTGACGTGTCTATGAAAAGATGAAGAGAGAGCTCTCTCCATATGAAAAATTCAAGACTAAGCTAGAATGAGCCTATAATGAAAATTGATTACTTGCAAGGGACACAAAACATTTAGAATCTAATTTCATTATTGAGTATTATTAGGGACATTGAAAGATTATTCAATCATCACTAGTATAACTATGAGGATATGAATATGATCTATGTCAGGTAGAAATGAGGAAATGTAACCTAACAATCAAAGACATGTAAGTCAAGATGACTAATGTTAGATTTCCTAAGTTTAGTATAGAAATATTACACCTATATCAAGGCATAAATGCCAAGATAACTCCCGAGTGTGGTCTTGTGAAAACAAACAAGGATGATACATTGTAGGTCCAAAGTTTCAAGTAGGACAAGTACAAAGGCTCTCAACACCTTAGACCAATAGAGTACACCCACAAGCAAAAAAAAAGTAAAACATGCTCTATGCCCCCAGTATTCTAGTCCATGACATCCTTGAAAGACTATTAGGGAGGGAACACTCAACAAAGAAGTCATCACAAACAAAAAAAAAAAAGATAAATTGAATCATAGCTCAACAAGTTTAATGTTTAAATGCATGTGTGTAAGTCACACAACCATTTCTTCAAGACTTGAATTTGATTAGTGAGAAATATCATAGCATCCTAGACTATAGTTAAAGTTACCAAAAAGTATTGAGAAACACACAATGTTAAGGGGGATAGTGTTGAGAAATATTGTTTTGCATGAGTTGCCAAAGAAACCCTAACACAACAGAAGGTCCTGATAAGAGAAGAATTCATGCCTCTAAGACAAGGGATAATAGACAATTCCAAGCTAGGAAATGTGTTGTGGAGTGAAGGAGTGAGACTGATAGAAATAGGTTTGAGGTAGTGCCTATTTCTAGGTTTTCACCACTTGGAAGATTTTTTTAGTACTTTTTCAAATTAATTTTTGTATTTATTTATTTATTTTGTGATACCTCAAAGCCCCTAACACTAGGTTTTCACTAAGATGATTATTTTTTTAGGACATTATTTTGAATTTTAGGATTTTTATAGGAACAAATAGTTACATACAGATAGTTGAGTTGTGTGCCTTAAGTATAGAATTTATTTAGATGTAGAATGTTGATAGACTCAACAAGTTGTTCTACTTCAGGAGTAGAAATATGATATACATTAGATTCAAATTTTGTTGTAACAATGTAAGGACCCAATTAGTTATGGTGAAATTTCCATTTTTGTTCCCTTTTTTCTGGTTTTTAAAATTTTCTCGAAGCACAAGCTCACCTACTCAAAACTCATAGGGATGAACCCTTTTGTTGTAGGTAGAAGACATCCATTTTTTATAATCCCTCATATGATAAAAATTAGCCTTGCAACACTCATCAAGGGTTTCTAGCTCTTGTATCCTCATAGCCCTGGTCTTCATCAATTATCAACCCATGTTGGGGGAATTGTAGTGATAGAATATCAACTTTTAAATGTAAGACAAACTTGAAAACATAGACTAACAAAAAAAGTGTAGCCCCTATTGGAGTATCTCTACCAAATTTGTGAGTCGTTCTGTGTAGGATTTTGAGAAATATCTTATTAGAGGCTTTAGCTTGGCCGTTCCCTTGGGGATAGTATATTGAGGACTAGTGTAACTACTTGGTCTTGAATTTATTACAAAGTTGTTTTACATCCTTATTTTTTAATTATCCTCCATTATCAATAATGCTGGAGGATGGGATGCCATAGATAAAAATAATGTGGTTGAGAATAAATAAGGAAAAATGTTTGCATATAGAAGAAGATAAAGGTACAACTTCAACCTATTTTATAAAATATTCAATCACTGTAATAATAAACTTGTGACCACTAGAAAAACTTGGGTAAAACTTTCCTATTAGATCAAAGGCGCACTATTGAAAAGGCCAATATGTAATAGAAGGTATAAGCTCACATCTGGGAGCATGAATCAAGTTTCCATGAAGCTGAAATTTCTTACAAGATTTAGCTATCAAACAATACTAGCCTACATGGTTTGCCAATAGTAGCCTGCCCTAAGTAGTTTTAGAGCAAGTGAAAGGCCGTTAGAGTGTACCCTAAAAATGCCTTCATGGAGTTAAGCTAATTCCTTTTTGGACTCTTCTATTTGTAGACACCTAATAAGCATTTTTTTTGGATGATTCCTATACAAGTCACCAGAGACTAGGGTGTAGTGTGAGGCATTGTGAATGAGATTTTTTAGGAATGATCTGATCATGTAGGTAGGAGAATATGGTGGAGTAACATGAGGAGTCATGGCTGACGATAGTGAAAATCACATGATTGTTAGAGGAGTCATATGTGGTATGGCTTAATTCATCCACCAAGAACTCAAAATGTGATTCATGTTCTTGTAATTGAAGAATAGGTGCTAGAGTGGCCATAGCACTTGCAACCTTATTTTTTGCTCTAGGAATTTGTTTGAATGTCACAAATGTGAAGTACTTTTGTAGAGCATCAATAAATTTCTTATAGGGGAGAAAATTGTCATCTTTGGTCTAACAATCATTGTTAACTTGGTTAATAAAAAGATGAGAATCTCCATAGATATGCAGCTCTATGATTGTCCATTCTAAATCATTTTAATCTTGTTTGGTAAGGACTCCTACTATGCTATATTATTAGTGCAAGAAAACAAGAGTTTGTAGGATGTAGAGATCATGTAACCATGAGGTGTGATAAACAAAATGCCTACATCAACCCCATTTTGGGTGTGAGAACTATAAAAGAACATCTTTCATGTTCTTTCAATGCCATGCATGATAGAAGCATTAGGAAATTCAATCTACATAGGAGTGGTATCTTGGAATTTAAAATTAGCGAGTTGATCAACTATGGCTCTCCCCTTGATAGCTTTGTGTTTGACATATTAAATGTTGAATTTAGAGAAAATCATCATCTATTTATTAAGATGTCCAATAAGTGCATCTTTTCTTAATAGATATTTGAGAGGATCAATCTTTGCAATGAGATGCATTGTGTAAGCAAAATTTTAGTGTCTAAACTTTTGGGAGGAAAATACCACTACAAGGTAAGCCTTCTTAATGTTTTTGTAGTTCATCTCATAAGCCACCAAATTGTGACTGATGTAGTAAATAGAACACTCTTTTCTAGTTTCATCACTTTCTCCTACTAGTGCTACTATGGAAGAATCTATAGCTAAGATGTATGGAATCAAGGATTTCCTAGGATAGGTGGCATCAATACTAGACGTTATGCCAAATACCTCTTGATTTAATCTAATATTTTTTGATAGTCTTCATTCCAGATATATGTGGAGCCTTTGTGCAAGTTCTTGTTGAAGGATTGAGCTTTATCAGCCAACCTAGATATGAACCTCCTAATGGATTGTAGATGTCCATGAAGACTTCTTAATTAACTAATATTCTTGGGAGGAGGAATTTCCATAATGGCTTGCACCTTTTTGGGATCAACTTTAATGCCTTTAGCTAATATGATATAACCCAACAATTTTTTGATGGTGACACCAAAGGCACACTTTTTGGGATTTAACAAAAGCTGAAATTATTCCATGCAATCCAATATCAAACTAAGGTCATCAAGATGTGTATCTCTTTTCTAAGATTTAACCAATGTGTCGTTAATATAGTCTTCCATATTTTTGTGCATCATATCATGGAAGATGGTGGTAATGATTCGTTGATAGGTAGCTACTACATTTTTTTAGCCCAAAGGGCATGGAATTCCAACAAAAGGTACCCCAATGTACATGTAAAGGCTATTTTTTCCTACTCTCTAGGGGAAACTTTGATTTGGTTGTACCTAGAGAATGGATCCATTAAACAATACATTTCATAGCCCACAGTCATATCTATTATCATATATATGTTAGGTAGTGGAAAATCATTCTCTAAAATCAATGCACACTCAAATAGATTTATCATGTTTTGACACAGGTACAATATTGGAGATCCACTCGGCATTATCAATAGCTCTAATGAAGTTTTCACTTAGGAGCTTTTCTATTTTTGCATTAACCAAGAGAGCCACATGTGGATGTATTTTTCTCAAAGTAAGTTTAGGAAAATTTTATTTTCTTCTCTTGAAACAACTTAGTGAAGTTCTCCTTTTCTTTAGCCGAGAGAGATTGAGCCACATGAATGATTTTGGGAGATTCATGTGTACCCAAGTTCATAGGTTGTGTGGTTCAATTAGAATTGAAGATCTATCATGAAAATAACTTGTTAGACTAATAAGTACCTCATCCTCAAGTGCCTTAAAGAGGCTTTCACCTTTAGATACATCTTTATTTTTACTTTTTAGGGTTTAGATACCACACAAAGTGGTTTTCACAATATGACCACTTATTTTTTCTTTTGGTTTTATGACTGATGTACTTGATATCTATTTTTGTCATGTTAATCATGGGTTCACTAGTAGAAAATATCACAAGTTCAATGACATTAAGGTAGGAAGTGATGTCATAATCATTTTTGAAAAGATGATAGTTTAAGTTTTTGGTGTTGAGGACACCAATCTATGAGATTGGGGTAGATTAATGAGAGGGACATGGAGGCTTCAAGGTTATTGATATGGAAAGAGTAATCTCTAGTGACATGAGAGGTCAAGACTATAGTGAAAGTTCTAAAAGAATCTAGATTAGGAATAGGCCTAGAGGGATCAACGTGATCCACTAAAGTAGTTTGTGAACCAAATTCATTAGACCATAAACTAGACTCTTTGACTATGTTTGGTTGGGTAGCATAGGCATGGATGACATTCACTCCTAATTCGCAAGATGTATCTGAGAGACTTTCCCATTAATATTCAACATAATTTGCACTCTATTATTTAGTGATCAAGTGAGAAAAACTCACTCTTATCGTCCCTCTATTTGGATCTTCACGATCAGGTTCATCTGATTGGTGTTATCTAGAGGTAGAAGGCTCATCATTATTAGAGGTAACCATAGGTTCTTTTTCCCAAAGGAGAGAAGTAGGAGGCTTAAAATTCTCTTCTTTTAGAGTAGTAGTAAAAAAGGGTGGGTCATCATCCCCTGATTCACTGGGAGTTCTTCTGTCAAATATGGATAATTCATCTTCTAGTCCAAAGCCTAGGCTAGCAGTATCTCTTTTTTTTTGACCCTCAATATGAATTAAGGATTACACCTAATAAGAACCTAATACAAGATCATTTTTTAAATTAGATTATTGGTAGCAAGGAAAAATGTGTGATGCCAAGAAATAAGGTACAAAGAGAAGATCTATGTTTAATTTCTCATGTCAAGCCTAAAAGTATAGATGAAGCTAGTAAATATGACTTTTAGATGCAAGCTATGAGAGAAGAATTATACTAGATTGAGAAGAATGATACAGGGGAATTGATTTCTAGACCTAAGGACAAGACTTTTATAGGAACTAAGTGGATTTTTAGAAATAAGATGAATGAACAAAGTGAGGTTGTGATAAATAAAGAAAGATTAGTATGTCAAGGATATTCATAGCCAGAAGGTGTTGATTATGAGGAATTTTTTTGAACTATTCCTAGAATAGAAGCATTGAGACTGTTTTGGCTTATGTAGCTAATTTTTTTTCAAAGTGTATTAGATGAATGTGAAGTGAACATTTAGGGATGAATAACTTAAATAAGAACTTTATATTGATCATCCTATAGGACTTCATTTAAAAAATAAAGGAGATAAGATCTTGGTATTTGAGGTTGGGCAAATATTTGATAAATTTGGGATTTTCTAAATGTATTAAAGATAGTAACTTGTATCTATAATAAATTGAAAATAGTTTTTAGATTATTGATTTATTTTTGGATGACATCATCTTTGGAGGAGGTGATGAAGAAACTGAAGCATTTACTACTAAAACAAAGGAGTTCTAGATGAACATGATTGCTGAGATGAAGTATTTCTTGGGTTTGCAAATTGTGCAGAATAGTGAAGGTATTTTCTTATCATAGAATAATTACTTGAAATATTTGTTAATAAATATATTCTTTGAAAAGGTGTAACCTACTGGTACACCTATGATAATCAATCATAAGTTATCTAGAAAAGATGAGACACCTACTTTTGAGTAGAAGAAGTACATATTCATGATTGAAGATTTTCAATATTTGACTCATACAAGATTAGACATAGCTAATGTAGTTGGAATTATTGTGATATTTTAAGATGATCCTAAAAAATTACATTATGAATAATAAGAATAATTTTTAGATATTTGAAGGGTACACTTGATTTTGGGTTGTGGTATGACAAATCAAATGACTTTACTCCATGTGCATTTACTAATGTGTAATGGGATCGAAACATGGATGACACAAAGAGTACAAGTGGAATAGCATTTTTATTAGAAAGAAGTTTGGTTTCTTGGATAAGAAAGAAACAACACTATATTTCACAAAGCACAATAGAATAATAGTATGTAGCAACAACAAATAATTGCTATCAAATTATGTGGATGAAGTAGATGTTGAAGGATATTGGAGTTAAGTCTATCGAGCCCATTTTCATACATTCTAAGAATGCAAGTATAGTGAGTATGTCTAAGAATCATGTGTAACATTCTAAGAAAAATCACATATCTATTAAGTATCATGTTTTGAGAGAGAAGGTTGCATAGTAAGAGATTAGATTGGAGTATGTTAGTACAAAGGAGAATATAGAAGATGTATTTACAATTCCTTTAACAAAAGATACATTTGAGTATATGAGAGGTATTCTTGGGTTATACCCATCCCTACTTCTTAATAATTGATGCAATGATTGTATTATTTTAGTGGTACAGAGCACTATTGTTTTTCTAGACTAGATGTGAATTCTTACTCTATGGGGGAGTATGTGTGTTTGAGATGAGTGATTAAGGACTCTTGGTAGCTAGTATTTAAAAGTGTCTTTGGACACTTTATCTTCATGAATATATTTTTTCAAGAAGACTGACATAATAATTCCTTCTTCATTGATGTCAATGAAGGAGAGGAGTACATGGAAAAAATCTTTTGGTTATGGTAGAGAAGTTGTTTCCATTATTGGAAGAGAAGCATGCTTAGAGATTGATGAATATTGATAGAATTATATCAATAGGGGAGAGATGTTTTGATACAAAATTGATTTGATTGATACAGAGGATTTGAAAAGTAGGTGAGTATAGAAGTAGAGTAGTTGTAATAGAGTGGTATGTATAATATTATTGAAACTTAGATGTTTCTAATCTATGTTTCTATCAATTCCAAAGATTGAGATTTTTAGCATGAATGCTAATGATGTTTCTATGGGGGAGTATATTAGCATTACTAGAGCATGTGGAAGATTGTTAGTGTGATCATATGTTACATTCGTGGTAGTGTTTGTCATTAATGTCAAAATATTGAAGACTACTAGAGAAGTAGATAGTGTTCGAGGTCATATGATTTGAGGATTGAAGACAAGGTTGATATCATGAGTAAGAGAACAAGAAGAGAGTTGAAGACAAGTGATAGCTATGTGAAATCTACAAAAGATAGTACATAGACAAATTTCTTAAGAAGTGGTTTCTAATAATTAGATTATATCTCCTAATAGGGACATAATATGATTGAGTGTAGTTAGATAAAGATAGAAGAAATTACAATGATGACCTCAGTAAGTGAAAGAAGTCCAAGGTTGCACATGTGAAGATTTATAAATATTGTGAGATAAAAGTATTATGTAATTATGAAAATATGTAATGCGAATTCTATTGTTTTATCTTAATGAGGTCCTATTATAATTGTGAAATGGGAAAACCTCAAGGATGACTCAATAAATTATTGTGAGGACTTCGTATAAAGAAATTTGTTTTCCTTTTCATTGTGTGTATGATATGAATTGAGGAAAGAAAGCCAAATTATAAGTGCAAATTACATGTGAGTAAGAGATCTAACGGGTTAATGTGATGCAAGTTTGTGAATATTCTATTGAGATCTAAAGAGTGTTCACTATAGTAGAGGCACATTAAATGAGCATAGTGGTTGTATTTGGGAAAAAGTGCTAGTAGATAGTTGATCTTTTGGTATTGTTCTAAAATAGTATAGAGGCCAACTAGATAGTGAGTTTGGTGGTCTTTCCCTTGAAGATATTTGAAAATTGTGTCCTTCCTTGCACAACTCCTAACATGGTTAGAACCTCTCTAGAGGGATTCAAGGTCTCCTAATAGGGAATAATATGTACTAAATTTAGTTAATTGTCTTCTAACAAAGTCCATCCTCTTGCAAGGAATTTATACATTACTATATCATTTTATGGGTACCATCCCCACTGGGATTTCCCATCTGATCAAAGGTTTCCCTAGTTTCTAATCTAGTGTTATTGTGTACAATTATCTTCTTATGGTTATTGCACTTGGTGATTGGATGTTTTGGATTTAATAAGGATAACAATATTTTTTTTATTGCATAACTAATTCACCTCCTCCCATCTTAATTATCTTGGTGGAATTTAATTTCTAACAATATATCTTCATACACATAGACAAATCTATTCTAGTCTTTGGGTTCCTTCTTAGTTTCTACACTATTCTTATTTGAAAATAATCAATCCTTAAATTTGTACTTTCGGTCATTGTGTTAGTACCATTGTTAAAAAGATTGTATACTTTTCGCTTAGATGAATATCTAAGGAAAATACCTTCATCTCCTTTTGAATCAAATTTAATATTCATTGAATGCTTAAAAATTTAACACATACTTCCAAAAATCTTGAAATTACTCACATTAGGTGTATGACCATACCAAAGTTTGTAGGATGTCTTATTTGTTCCTTTCTTTAGCTTAACTCGATTAAGAGTATATACTACAATGTTTATAACTTCTCTCTAGAACATCTAAGCAACATATTTTTTCAATCAACAATATTCTTGAACAATCCATAATTTATCTATTTCTTCTCTCAGCAAATCCATTTTGTTGTGGTGTCCTTAATGTAGATAACTATCCTTTGATAAAATTCTCCACAAAATTTTTAATGAATTCTGTAGACATTTATTTACCATTGCCAGAAAATCTTAGACATTTCAAATGTTTACTAGTTTCTTTTTCAACTCTATCCTTATTCCATTTGAACATATCAAGAGCATGTAATTTTACCTTTATAAACATAACAATCATCATTCTAGTGTAATCATAAAAAATAACTATGAACTATCTATCACCATAGTACAACTTTCAACTCTCACCAGTCCACACAAATCAATATGCACTAATTCCAAAATATTATTAGAAGTGTTTGACTTTCTTGAAAATCTTGACTATGTTATCCTACCAAGCTAACATTCATTAAACATAGTATCCTTAGGTTTATGCAGATTTAGAAAGCCTCTAATTGTTTTCTTTCTACTAACCTTCACCATGTTCTCAAAATTTACATAACACAACCTCTTATACCACAACCAAACATCCTCAACTTTAGCTATAAGCATGTTTAAATAGTATAATCAAGATAAAATAGATTTCCTTTTATTAGTATTCAAGTCCTAGTCAAATTCTCTTCATCATCAATGATTTTAACTCCTCTATTATGAAACTCTGACTTGCGACATGAATTGTTCAATTGAGAAAAATTCAAAAGATTATATTTTAGTCCCTATACCAAGTAAGCATTATCACATCTAATTTTTTGTTGGCCATTTTTCTAAGAGGGGAGTATGAATATAATATAATTTTTTTGTTTATGGAAACATATAACCTATATTGATACAAAAAGATATGAAGACATGTTTTTTGTATGAAGACTTAGAAATTGTCTAAGTGTCATTAAGATTAATTGATAACAAAGAAACCTTTCTGGCTAGTGTACTTCACTCACATTATTCTAGCATTTATGCTCTTGACATGAGATAGTACACAATTTAGGAATCTATATCTAAGAATGTGAGTCAATGTGACTTGTAAAAACATTGTTATCAATATTTAATAAGATTTTTTCATGTACATGCATAATAGATTAGAGGCAAGGAATTCATAAATTTGATTAATGAATTAATTTAATTTAGTAAAATAATTACTTAACTATCATGGGACAATATCCTAGATGTTAATCTTAACTCATCATGAGGAGAGTTTATATTTTGGGACATTAGCGAAGACTTGAAGGCTAACAGGACATAATAAATGGGTATAAAGGAAAGAGATTTGGAAAAGAAGTGATATGATGACTATGTTATTATGTTGTGATATTTGTATTATGCAAAATTTTGTGTCAAAGTGGAGAAAATGTATTATCCAAAGTTATGTAAAGAAAAACATTATGGAAAAATCAGATTTTGAAGATATCAACACTATCAAGAGGTTTTTGTATGTATACCTTTTGTGTATAGGATATATGACTATATATACATGTTTGAGCATGGGCATACTAAATCCTTTTTGGGTTGAGGCTTCTAACAATGCCTAGTACTTTAACAAGTACATATACACTAAATGGATGTAATAGACTCCTAACATGGTTAATATATTTCATATGATACTTTTGATTAGTAGATCATTTTGTGGGTACCATCCACAATAGGGTTTCACCTTGGCCAAGGTCTCCCTAGTTAACAAATGATGGTGTTATAAGTTGCATTATATTTCTATTATGTTTTCTTTTTAGTCTAACCTTTTATGCATACTTAGAGATTGTTAAGATATCCATAGTTGGTCAAAAGTTTGTGACATATTGATTTACCACCCCCACCCCCTCCCCTCTTTAGTATTTCCTATTTCTAAAAATTGGTATCAAATAATAGGTTCTCAGAGGAGGCCTAACAACTACAATAAGATCTCTATGCATATGGATCAATTACATAAGAAATAGGAGGATGATCTAGATGAACTTGATGTAATAAAAAAAGAAAGAGACATTGAAGATTAAACTTAAAGGTGCACAAGATTTCCTTTGGAAGTTGAAAGAGTAGATTGAATCTACAAAATCAAAGAAGAAAGAGTAAAATAATCAAATCAAAGAAGTGATGTAATTTCTAAGATGAAGAAATAGAGTGAGATTCTAAAGAATAAGTATAAGATAAAAAATATCAAGAAGGTATCAATAAAAGATGAGAAGAAGATTCAATCAAATTTTGGATCTAAGAATGTGGATCTAAAATCTAAACACACCAAGGTGACATCTGAACTTGAATCTACAAAAATATAATTTGTAGAACTTGAGAGGTACAATATTATTGCAAAAGGGGAGCTTACACAAAAAAAGAAACATATTCAAAAATTATATTCCATCATTCAAAAGATAGATGAGTAGATCATGGTACAAAGACCTAAAGGTGATCTAGCTAGTACTAGCTACTATGAAGGAGAATAATCTAAGAGATCTGAATTTACAAAGAAATTAGATCCATGTTTTCAACAACCATAACAATAAAAAGAAGATCTTAAAAAATGAAGTAACTAAACAATCTAAATAATCTAAATAAGAGAAAATACAATTTAATGGAAGATGCTTTACATGAAATTAAATTGGTCTCATGAAGAAGGACTATATAGGTAAGTATACTAACCCTTTTCTGGTTACTGTCATAATTGTTATGCTTATGGACATAGAGATAATGAATATAGAAAACACAAATATAATAATAATAATATGTATCAAGGTACTAACCTTAAAACTATTAAACCTATTAGAGCAACAAATTTCATAAGAAATGGGAGTATTTATTATAAGTGCAATAATTCTGGATATATTGCTAGAGATTGCACACTACATATCAGTAAATTGGAACCTAGTTATGGAAATAATACCATACCCTATTAAAATTGAAATGACCTTAGGCATACAATGAGATTTTTCAAATTCAATGGTTTTGGAAACAATGGGATAAAAAATAACACAAGATCACAAAATGCAAGAAGAAATGCAAATAATAATATGAGAAGGAATGAAGACATCAATGAAACACATCAAGAAATGGTGAAAGAGCAAGTACATAACTTCAATAAGTTAAAGCCAAGATACCTGCAAGCACATATATGGGTAGAAAAGGAAACAAAAGAATCATCTAAAAATAAGTTTAAGTCATAGATAGTAGTTGAAAAACCCTTATCAAGATAAACAATCAATTCATAAAAAAATGAAGGGGAAATGACATGAGAAAATTATATAACCACTGATAGGTTGAATTAAGACTTGAAATATTAATGATAGTATGATATGGATAAGAAGAAGTTTAGTTAAGAGTTCTTGTGATTTTAACCTCATATGTAATTTTGCAAAAGGAAAATAGTTCTCTAGTAAAGGATAATAACTTTTGGAGTATTGTGTACATGTATAATTAGGTTACATTAGATTTTATCATTGAATTGGATTGAATGAGCACCATTTCATAGTACAAAAAATTGGAGAGTCCTACGAAGTGAATTTGAGAGCCATTTTGAAGAGTTTAAGGTAGATTGCAAGTGAATTCATGTAAACCCTAAATTTATAACTTGAAAAGGTATTTATTTTATTTGCAGTCATATTTTAATAGAATATAAGGTTTTAGATTTGAAAGAATAGAAATTATAGTTATATGTGATGTTAATGAGAGACATAGGTAAAAATTTGAAGACATTTGTGCATATATCCATTGCAAATTTGAATCAATTGGAGATAATGACATATAAAAGGACATGAACTTAGTCTACAACAATGATTTGAACTTCAAACAAGGGTTTGAACAGTTGGATAGCCTGAATATCATCAATCACATGTTCTTTGAGGAATTTGATCAACATAAATGGACTAGAATTATACTGAGAAGAATTCATGGGGGTATGTTTGAGTAGGAATGATCCTTGTCATGATCACCAAATTTTTCATTAATAAACCTAGTAGATTGAAAAATTAAGATAGTAACCTTGTGAATAAGAAAAATGTCAGGAAGTTAGGTGAAACTAACACTGAATCAACATTAGATGGAAAAAATTTGAAGATTGATAAGATAAAGAAAATTGATGTTAGGTTGATTAGAAAGATCATAGGATAAAAGATGAATTATAGCTCAACAATAAATTAAATACCTATTGAATTTATACATTCTTCTTATACGATGATAGTAGGAAAAGGGAAGTCAACATGTGTAATATTTTTAAGAAGTTGTTGATTGATAATTTGGAAAGAATCAAGAAAAGTAAAGAAGTCACATTTAGATTTGAATAAATTTTTATACACCTATTCTTTCAAGTAATGCAAAGATTCCCAAGAATGTTTAATTGGGGAATTAAGAAGCTTGTGGAAACTTCCTTTTCAATTTGGGGTAATTATTTGACCTGGTAGAGGTGGGATGCATAGGTAAGTAGAGTGGGAAGGATGGGGGAGGGTGGGGCCTAATCAATGTATGTGGGTGTGTGCACAGAGAGGGCCTTAGGTACTTGAGCTATAATAATCTATTTTAGGGTGGGATCTTGCTCATATGACTAGCTTAGTGACCTGCCCCCTCCCCCTACCCTGTCACTTGATCCTTTATCGTACAAATATGATTGCAATGAGATTCGAACAAGAGTAAAATAGAAAAAATACCTACTACTTTACGACATAACCCACTAACAAAATAACATATGATATATGAAGTATGATGAAGGAATTTTAGGAAGAAATGACGAAAATATTTAGAATACCACATATTATTATAGAGAAGTAAAAGGATTAATTATTTTTTATGGTTGAAATAAACTTAACTTAACTTGGGATGTGAAGTGAATCAAAAATGGATTGAAGGATATGCCAAAATGATTTAAGAGTCAAAGAGAGATGAAGAATCACCTAGATGGGGCACTTATGAGGAGAAATTGAGTGAAATACAAGGATAATTATATAGTATTGAAATTAAGAAGAAATAGATGAAAAAATTGATGAATTATTAAAAGAATCAACAATGAGCATAGAGGAATTCAAAGACGTTGTAGGAGCAACTATGGAAATTAGAGATAATGGACAATCAAAAATCTTGATTGCTAAACCACTTGAAATTGAAAGTAGACCTTCAATGATAGTGACAATGGTAGTAAAATTAACACAAATACCTATTCCACCATATGTAGTAGTAGCATATCCTACATTAGAAGATGAATTTAGTATAACTAAAGTCCAACTAGCCACATTAGCATCACAAAGAAGAGCTACAAGGATTACCTCTACAACAACACCCATTGAGATAAAACAAGAAAAGGAAGACTCAACAAAGACAAAGATGGTAAAAGAGATAGCCACTAAACCTGAAGAAAGGAAGACAATAATTGTAACTTATATTAGAAAACAAAAGAAACCACAAGATAAAGCTGGATAAATAGTTAAGAAAATAAGAGGAGAAAGTTCATCTCCATAAGAACAATCAAAGTCTAAAATAGACAAAGATAAACAAAAGTATAATAGAGAAGGAAAAAAGAAATGAAAGCCTAATATTGAGAACATAAATAATATGATAATAAATGAAGGAAATGTCATGAAGATAAAAAAATTCTATGATTTATATAACAATTTTCAAAAGTTGTAGTTATAGAATGCAATAATCAGGTATATGGTACTATTTAATCAAAAGTTTATAAACATTGAGGAACAATACTAGATAACTCATATTAGAGGTTGAAGAATAGAGAGAAGAGAGTTAAAGAAGAAGATAAATTAATAAGAGAAAGGATTGTCAGAAAAAAGTGTAAAAATGAAAGTGAAGAGCATTTTGAGAAAACCATGAAAAGCCTAGAACCTTTATCTCTTATTGTGAAATAAGACAAGGGAAAATTTGATGATGGGAGGAAGTTATGAGAAATTATAAAGAGACTAAATAATAGTAATAAAAGTGATAAAAAAATTTCAAGGACAATGCACCACAAGTCCACATTGATATGCCTATAATAGAAGAGAAAGAAGAAAATGATGAAACTGTTACAATACCTATGAATACCACTACAGAAGAAGGTGGAAATAAATTAGTCAAATATAAATTAAAAATAGTTCCACATATTTCAACAAAGATGGATAATTCTAGACTAGTAATGGAGATTCAATTAGACAAGGTAGAAATCACTATCTTGGATGGTCCAAAAGAAATCATTGATCAGATCAATATTCTATGTTAGATGGAAGGGATCTTGATGATAGTTTTAGCATTGGACATCAATGAGGATCACTTTGCAACTATTTTGGTAGATCCATTCAATACTCAATCATAATTGAGGCTTGGTAATTTGGAAACTAATTTTTTTTTTTAATGATTCCAACCTATCTTAGAGGAAGAAGAAAGGAAGCAAGGTGAGGAAAATTAAAAACAAGATAAAAATGAAGGCAAGATATAATAGAAAGGAGAGGATATGACACATAAAGGAAAGGAGAAAAGGACTTAAATAATCACAAGTTATACAAAATTGATACCTACTCCAAATTCCACAAAGGTAGAGAAGGAAGGAGAAATAGGATAGTAAATTGAAACCCTAAAAGAGGATAGATAAAAGGAGATAGAGGCATACAACACTATTACTAAGGTAGGAGAGCAGTCCCTAGAGAAATATAATAATCAAAACCTATAGTTACAACTAGTAACACCTAACAAGGAGTCTCACAAAGAGACACCCAACTTATCCAATTCCTCATTGGACTCATTCCTTGAAAAAATTGATGAGTAGTCTAGCGTAAATAGAGGGGAATGAAATTGAGACATTGGGATTAATTTCAACTTATTCACTCAAAAAAATTATTGATCAAAGCAAGATAACCAAGAGTACCCAAGAGACACTTGAAAAGTTGAAAAATAAAATACATAGCCTAATATTAGTATAGATTAATGAGAATGATCCTTAGAAAAAGGTTAAAAAGGTATTGGAAAACTTTAATACTCAATTCAAGACATTAGGAGAAGTTTCTATTGTTAAACCCAAAGTTGAAAAAGATGCTAATCATTTTAGCAAGGTATGAAATTACATCAAGGATGATTTGGAAAATTTGGATACATGCATCAAAGGATTGAGAAGGTGTATATATGAAGGTAAATATTTATATGAGAAAATATAGTTTATCATATGAATCTATTCAAACCTTCACTTCAAAAATCAGAGATGATAAAATTAATTCAAAAGTATGGTTATTGAGTTAAAGAGTGCAAATTATCAAGTCATTGACTTGGATAAAATAATCAACAAAAATCATGATGAGCACAAAATATAGGAGGAAAGAAAATTAAAGATACTGAAAAGATTTTCTATATTGAGAGAGATTTATCATTGAATATTGGTCCAATACAAAATTAGCTTGATGAATGTGTGAAGGCCAAGATATCTTATGAACACTTTACTTATGTAGACCTCCAAGGAATTAAATTTTACATCTTACGGCTTATGTAAACTTATCTGTATATCAGATTTAGTGATTGATTGCATAGAAATGTTAAATAATCAAGAGCATATTTGTTTTTGATTAAGAAAAATAGGTTTCACAGGGATCTTGAAACCCAAAATTTCTTATATAAAAAGGGAAACAAGTTAATAAAAAATGCCCAACAATAGAACAACGACCAATAGAAAGGCTAGAATGAAAGATAGGAAAAAAGCCAAAAAGAAAAAACCTTTAGAGATAACAAAAGCCAAAGGTAGAGCTTGTATTTTCTTTGCTTACTCCCTTGCCTTCCTCTCAAGGTCTTGGATGGTCTTTACCACTTTTTTGGCTCTCTAAAAATCCTCCTCCAAGAGCTCCTAGTTCTTCTCATAGCTTCCATGTGGCTTTGGGTTATGTCTGTTATGGTGTCCTCTTCCATCCTGTCTTCATCATTGTCCTTCCCATCCTTCTCTGCAACAAACCCCCTGGCTTTCAAGTTGCCACTTAGACTGACAATGTTATCATTGAGAGATTTAAGAATAGTGAGTATTTGGTTAGCCATGCTATGGTTGAAGTTCTCCATTTTTTTCATCCTTTCTTTAACCATCTTGATTCAATCCCCTAGGTCAGTCGAGTTCCCTTGCTCATTCTTCTTCACCTAGCTTTCTATCTACCCCATTCTTTCTTTTACCTCATCCAACTCATGAAAAATCCATTTTATAGATTGAAAGTTGTCAATCATGCTATTTTTGCATTGTTGAGCATGTTCATACCCACCTCCCTCACATTGTCAGTGATGGCCACCAGTGTCAGTTCTATAAGTTCTTCCAATTGGATATTGCCATCTTTTTCTTCAAGGATTTGGGGGTTCATAACTTCTCTAACAATCCCCATTTTAGAGGTTCTAGAATTGAAGTTCTTCGAAGCCATATGCCTATCTTTTATTACAACCACACCACCTATCTTCTATCAAGAGCATATTTGTTGATTGCATAACATTGTTAAATAATCCATCAACATAGTCAATTAGAGTTAGACTCAATTTTTTAAATCTATATATTTTTTTTGACTTAGTTTTGTAATTGATGTGATAGGGGGAGTGTATGTATGTATGGAAAATTGTATGTATGTATAATGAGATATAAGGTAGAGAATAGAAGAATGGGGGGTATAATGTAAAACTATATGAATGTATAAGGATATATAAGGTAGAACATAAAATAAGGGGGATGATGTACCTACAAGGTTTTCTCTTGCTTCTTAGTCCTTTCCTAGGGCTTATAGGTCATTCCTCTGACCTTGATGGTGATTACCCACTCACCAACCTTGGATCAATCCAAGATCCACTCCATTCACTTTGTGACACCAATTTGAAACAAAGAATAAATTCCTAGGTGGTTGCAATTTTCATTCACCACATGGCTTGCCGGTTGCTTCATATGTAATTGGCTGCAATATGCTCTCCAACCTTTGCTAAGGTTATTGGTAGTCTTTCCATGCTTCATCAAGCTCATTTAATCATGTTCAAACCAAAACAAAACACTTTAGGAAGGTTTTTCAACTTTACAAACAACTTGGCAAAGTGTTGCTAAATGGTTGCCAAAACAAGGCTAGAAGATAGCCCTTGTGCTTTTCCAAATTTATTAGATTCTTGAAAACCTTTCCACTACCTTATCATGTTGATATATACATGATCAATCCAAGAAAAAAATTTCATAAAAAGATCTTACAAATTCACAAAAAGAACTTTACAAGTGCTGGTGTCATACAACCAAAATGAGGGTTGAAACATAGATTTCATGCTTTTTCAACCAAAAAACCATAAAAAAGCCAACAAACCCTACTTGTATTTGGATAAAATTTTTCAAAACCACAAATATTTCATAGGTTTCAAATTCCTAAACCCTTCTTACAGCCCAAACCTTCAATAGGCCAAACACATGAGGGTTTCATGAGTTTTCTAGTTGGCTTTAGAAAATTGACTAGTTTCTTGCTCAAATGTCAATTATTTACCCTAAAAATGCATGAGGGAAATTTTAAGACCATTATCCATGACCTTCCACCATTATTTTGAGGATTTCAATCACTCAAATTGAGATTTGCTGCTCTTATCAGTCAAAAACCACTAGCTCAAGTTGCACATTCCTTGCCTAGGGCATCAACAAAAAAATGTTTGCTTTCATCTTTAAGAGCCTTTATTTTTGGAATATAATGTATTCTTCTAAATTTTATATCATCATGAGGTTTAAATGGGGGAAAATGGAGAAAGAGTCCATTTAATTCAAACTGCTACTATAAACTAGAAAACTAGCACAAACTACAAATACTTATGTATAGTAGTAACAAAGCTTGCAACTATCAACTTGAGCATGTGAAAAAGACTAATACTAAAACATATAACTATTTCAAACAAGAAAAAATAGACTTAAAACCATTTTCAACACCAAGATGCTCATTTACTAAGTGGCTGCAATAAAAAAATGCACAAAAAATCTGTACTTGTACGACCACCAAACTTGCCAACTCTTGGCACAACAAAAATATGGACCTCAATAGGTTTCTATAGCCTTGGATAGGTGATTTCCAGCCTATAACTACCTTTTCCAACCAAGTCTCTCATTTGACAAGAAAAGTTGCAAAGTTGTCAAAATGCAACTTTGCAATTTTTTGACAACCTTTGCCATATCTTGGAAATTTGACAAGATGAGCCCACTAAACTTGGTATGAGACATGATTAGGTGGAAAATGATGTTTTAAATTTTTTTTGAACATTGGTCAACCATTCCACCTATTTGGTCAACAAATTCCCTATTTTGCAACTTTAGGCAATTTGAACAATTTAGGAGCACAATTGGACTCAAACAAAGTTGACACTCTATCTAACCACCTCTAGTGACCTAGTAAGTCCGATTATTCCCTTAGTTATGGGGCTAGCATCACTACAAGATGAAAATGAATAAACAAGCCCTAGGTCTAGTTTTAGTCTACCTAGCTACTCTTGCACCATGGGAGAATAATGTAAAAGATGAAATATAATAAAAATAATCCAAATTTTTTAGATTTTATATGGCCATTTGAAAAAATTCACAAATTTTGTAATTTAGAAACTTTTGGGACTTAGCAAATTTTCCCATAAGTTTCCATCAATGCTAAAGGGGAGGATTGTGGAAATCTGGCTATGAGGAGCATATGAATATAATATGACGTTGTTATTTATGGAAACATATAATATGTAATGTGACAATAAGATATGAAGACATGTTTTTGGTATGAAGACTTAGAAAATTATCTGTGTCATAAAAATTAACTTCCAATAGAGACACCTCTTTTTTTAGCGTATTTCTTTGAAACTTTTTGTCACATGTGTACTTGACAAGAGATAGTACATAGTGTAAGGAATATATATCTAAGATTATAAGTCATTATGTCTCTTTTGGGCATAGTTATCAAGGTTCTATTAGTTGTAGTCATCTACAAGAGAAATAGAACAATGACAAGGAATTAGTAAATTGTTTTAATGAATTATTATGGTTTACCCAAAAAATTACCTATATGTTATGGGATGAATTGCTAGATATTGACCTTAACTTATCATGACAATATTTTATGTTTAGGAACACATGTCTAGACTTGTAGGCTGACAAGATAAAAGAAATTAGTATAAATGAAAGAACTTTGGATGTGAAGTGATCTGATAACTATTCACTATTTTGGGATATTTGTATGGTGTGAAATTATATATTAGAACAGAGAAAAGTTTGTATATGTGAAGTTATGTAAAGAGAGCCACCGAGGACAAATAAGATATTGACAATATCAACACTATCAAGAGGTTTTTGTATCTATATCTTATGTATAGTATATGTCAATATATATGCATGTTCGTTAAATGTGGGATGACCTTCTACTTTTATAATTATAATACCAACTTCTAATATGATCGAGGCTTCTAAAAAGGCCTATTACTTTAACAAGGAAATATACTGTAAGGCCTCACTCTTACCCATCATAACTTAGTTGATACACTTATTTCAATACATTATGATTTGGTATGTTTGGGACATTATTTGCTGGACTAGACATTTATCTATGTTATTTATGCCATGTTATGAATACTTGAATATGCTTGATTTTTCTAGCTTATAGTTTTTTATGTATATGAATTTTTTGGAATGGTTTATTTTAGCAAGCAATTCAGATTTATGAATATATCAGAATTTTAGTTATGCAATCAGTTATATTCAATCTATGTGTAGAAATGAAAGAAGTTATTGAAATGAAAGTTATCATGTTTTTGATCAATTTGATTATGCAAATTTGGTATACACACAGAAATATATATATATATATATATATATATATATATATATATATATATATATATCTGTGTGTGTGTGTGTGTGTGGTTGTGTGTGTGTGTGATTTTTTTTGAACTACATATATTTGAATTGAATGTGCAAGATATTTACCATGGAATTAATTAGAGAAACAATAATCAACCCTATGTGATAACTATAAAATCAAGGTCGAATATAATGAAGATATTTGAACCTTGTTATCAAGTAATTTAATTTGTAACTTTAACCTGACTCTATGTATTAGGTTATTTGATTATGTATTTTGTGACATGTCAAATTTTTATGTAATGTGAATTTTATAGTGTCACTTGGCACTTGTTATGTGCATGTATAAATTGACATGTCAATTAGGTTTGACAATGTAACTTGTTAACCTAAGATTGATTTGATTAGGAGCCTAATTTAATCCACCTTGATTTGAGTTAATTTTTAAAGTCCCACTATTAGAGTTTTGAATTCAAACTTTCTAAGCCATTTGTAGAGGCCATAAAGAGGTCCTAGAAGCCAATTTTAATGAAATCTAAGTGCCTAAGTGTTAGGGGTATGGGTTGGGGACCTTTTCAACACTTTTAGAACTTCCTACTAACTTTAATGACCCTCAAAATATCTCATTTTTGGGTGAAGCTAAAATAATTGTTGCCAATTGGCCAACTTTCACATGGAAATAGATTTTCAAAAAATATTTTCTTTCAAATTCTTATTACTTAAAAACCATAAACAATTTGAAAATGATGTAAACTAGTAATTCTTAGAATTTTATGTCTAGTTTCTAACTCTATTTTTAAAGAAAATTTCCTAAGTGATTGAAGTCTCGTATGTTATCTCCTTCGAGAAGTGGTATAAAAGAAAAATTAGCATTTTTAAAGAGTAATAATCATTTTGATGAACATAACATTTAAAAAAAATATGATAATGATAAAATTCTTTCAATGTTAGAATCGTAACATCAACACCTAGGCATTTTAGTTGGTTCTGTTCAATTTCTTTAAAAATGGTAGATTCTATTCAATGACAAAATGACATTTTGACTAATATAATTTTTTTTTTATAGATCAAAATGAATTTTTTATTGTTTTGTTAGAAAGATAACACACATAACTTGGCATAACATATTTTAAAAATATTAGTTTCTATTTTGCTCGAAGCTTCAAACTAAGACTTGCAAGATGGCCAAACTACATATATTTAATAAAATGACAAATGAAACATCAAAATAAACATAATGTATAATAAAATTATAGTAAATGGAAAACTTATTCAAAGTAGAATGAGGTGGTATATTTAGTCTTTTAGAAAAGACCTATTTAACCATTGTTTGAGCCTTGAGAAGGGCATAATTTGTAGTGAAAACTCTGAAATTTGAAAAATAAATAATTAACAACCTTCAATCAAAGAGGCCTTTGATTGAAACCTTTGGAAGGGATTTGAAAAAAGCCCCTTCAGTCCAATCCCCCCTTTCCATTGCATGCAACACCAAAGGGGCTTCGATCAAAGCCCCCTTGGCATTTTCTGATGGGTTTTCCATTGGTAGGGTCAGGCCCGAGGGGCTTCAAACCCCCTAGGGGGCTTTATTCAAAGTCCTATTGGCTTAAGTTTTTTTTTTTCAATTTTTAGAATGTGTTATGTATATACAATATTTTTAGAAGGCATATCATATTAAATCATTATCAAATTCATTTTTTTGAAAAAAAATAGAAAGAAGACAAATATAAAATATAGGAGTTTTCTTATTTTGAATACAATTTGATAATTTTATGATGCATTTTGAAGGCAATTTGATAGTTTTATGAAGCATTTTGAGTGCAATTTTATAGTTTTGTGAAGAAAAATGATGGGAAAAAGGAAAGGAAGACAAAGTAAATCAACAAGAAACAAATCAGTTGATGCAAAACATAGAAATTTTGAAAGAACATTAGCAAATTATCATCAAAGAAGAGAAGGTATGTACTTGTACATTCATATTTGTCTAGATTTTTTAATTTATTTTTCTTTTGTAAAACATATTTTAATATCATTCATTTATGTGCATGTAGCCCACAATAAAGAATGAGAAGATGAGCAAGTAGATGTTGAGAAAGGTTTAGGACATGAAAATTTAGTACAAGAAAATTTAGTAAATGAAAATTCAAGACATGAAAATTCAAGACATGAAACAATGGAAATTGGAGAAGGATTAAGATCAGCTTCTCCTATTGATATGGATGAACAATTAAGAATAGCTATAAGTGTAAAGAAAAATATCACACATAGAAATTTAGATCATTTACTTGCAATGGATGTGGATAAACTAACATCACTTGTTGATATTAGGTCATTAAGTCTTTCAAAAAAGAGATCTTTGAATAAGATAGTAAAAGAAATAAAAAGTAAATATTATGATATGGAAACACTTGAGAAAGCCCAAGTACTTTCTCATATTCTTATAGAAAAAAGATTGCAAGAACCATTGCAATTATTGGGTTTAGATGCAACATCCAAAAAGAGAATTTTTTCTAACATGCAAAGTGCTATTATTGAAAATCTTAAAAAAGGTTTGAGCTTTGTAGAGAAGACAACTCAAAGTAAAGATAATATTGTGACAAGAAGAGTAATGTTGATATTGTTGGCAATATGGATAGTTAGATGTTTGATGTATTGTCATTTATGCAATCATAATTAGAAAATTGTCTAAGTGATAGATAGATTACAACAATACAAAGATAGATATGACATGTATGAATGACTTAGTTTCAGCTAGGACATGCACAGTTGAGGATCAAAATTTTATAGTATCATGATGATGTATGTCAATGTGTAGACTTGTACAGATGGTACGATGCAAGTTAGAGTCAAAATACCAGTTTGGGTTTTAACATAACATAATGAAGAATATTAGAGAATTGGATTGTATGACTTAAGGAATTATTTTGGTTACAAAATAATTTCTAAGTCATGATGGACCAACATCCTAGATGTTTACCTGGAGTCATTTTCATATTTGGTCAAGCATGTGAAAGAATTGAGGCTAACTAAGAAGAAATTTATTAGTTTGTGTGATAAAAGTAAATACCATATCATGTGCAAATAATAAGTGAGTTATGTGATTAATGTGAAGAACAAATGTGATGAAAACTATTGTGAAGAAAGCTTATATGATATGGAAGCCCTATGTGATGTGAAATTTGATGTATGATTAGAGCAAGTGTGAGATACAACAATAAGGAAATATTTTATGTATACCTACTCTTGTGAAGAAACTTAATTGTATATTTCATGTTAGGGTAGTGGGCTCTTCTTGCATACATTATATTTGTTCTACCAACTCCTAATAGGGTTGAAACAACTCCTAACATGGTTGAGGCTTTTAATAGGGCCTAGTCCTCTAACAAGGACCCAATACACTATATGTATTTCACAGACTCCTAACAAGGTCAATATCCTTAACAAGATTCTTTTGTTTATTGGATCATCTTGTGGGTATCATCCCCATCGGGGTTTTCCCTTAGCCAAGGTTTCCCTAGTTAACAAATAATGGTGTTATGAGTTCTCTTTATGCATGGTCACATTTATTATTCAACATTGTTGCTTTACTGTCATATGCAAGTTAAAAAGTAATTAACAATATTCAATTGTGGGAAAAAGTTCATAGATTACTAATTCACCCCCCCTCTCAGTATTATTAATTTCTAACAATTGGTACTAGAACCTAGTTTCTTTGAAGAGGCTTATCAATTTGAGTAATATCCCTATAGATATGGAACAACTAAGGAGAAACCTTCAAGAATCTCTTGAACAAATTGATCTTCTTGCAAAAGAAAGAGACAACTTGAAAGGTAGGTATGAGGATGCAAAAGTCTACATTAGCAAACTAAAAGACAAGATTGATGATTTGAAATTTGGTAAGGAATCAAATGTGCAGACTAGTAACAATGATGAAGTAGGATTTATCAAGAAAGAAAATAATATTTTAAAATGTTGGTTGAAAATTATTGAACTTAAGTTTAGTCTTAAGAAAGATGATTGTAAAAATGAACTTGATTTGAAATCTGAGAATGTAGACCTTAGATCCTAGTTGAGTCAAGTAACATCTAAATTAGATTCTATTAAGATTGAGCATGCAAAATTAGAAAAGTACAATAATATTATTAAATGAGAATCAACACAAGCTAAATAATAGTTAGAGAAGCTTTATTCTAGTAGTGAGAAAATTGATGAATAAATAATTCACCAGAGACATTCATATGACAATACAGGTCTTGGATATCTTATTGTAGAAAAGTTAGCAAAGAAATTTGAAATTAGGAAAGAACTAGATCTAGTTGTTGAGTCCCCTAAAGAATCTGATCTGAGTAAGATTGAGTCAAGCACAACTACTAAAGTGTCTAAAGAGATTGAACTAGTTTATTTGTCTATGAGACATGATGAACAAAAGAAAATAGAGAAAGTTGATAAACCTAAGAAAGATGAATCATCGAAGGAAGTTAGACATGAATTTAGAGCTAAGTATTTTAAACCTATTACTAATTTCTATTGTTATAATTGTCATGGTTATGAACACAAAGTAGTAGATTGCAGGAAACCTAAGTTTGATAGTAATAATGCAAATAATATAATGTTTAAGAATACTAACCCTTTAGGTAATGAAAGAGGAAGATCACTAAGAAGATCTAATTATGGAGAAATATCTAATAGTAAAAGGAAACATGTTTTATGTTACAAATATAAAAATCCTCGACATATTGCAAGGAATTGTAGAGACTCGAAAATCAAAATAAAACTAATCAGAGAAGAAATGCACTTGTATGTCAATTCTGTAATAACTTTGGACACACAACAAGATTGTATATAATGGATAGAAGGAACTTCAACAAGAATCCAATTATAGAAGGAAAAATAATAGGAATGACAAAAGGAATGACAACAACAATGACAATAGTAAAAAAGTAGTAAAAGAGAATGCTGATGAATTTAAAGAAGTATTTGTGAAAGCTAAGGATCCAAAAAGTTCTTATATAGTTTTAGAGGAACAATATTTTGATGCACTTGATGAGAAATTAAAGTTAGAAATTGTTTGTGACTCATCCTATCTAAATTAAGCATTTTCAGTAGAGGTAGAGCATTAATTGATCAAAAGTGATGAGAGATTATGAATTAGAAGTTGCACAGTTAGTAGAAGGTTGAGGACATAGAGTGGAAGATATGGTCAAGTGCACAAGAATTTGTGTAATGGAATTAAGTTGTATGGAAGAAAAAAAGTCCACTGGTAAGTAGTGATAGCTTTTTAAAGAAGAAATAGATGCAAATTTAGTGCGAAGTAAGATTTGAAGTAGTTTAAGGATTGCAAGAAATATTATGATTACCATTTGATTGTATGAAGAGTTTGGAGCAACTAGTGAGCGATTTGATAATGAATTCAAGTGCAAAGAAAGACATTTGAAGTGAAAATTGCAGAAGCCCTAAAATGCAACATTAAAGGTATTTTATAAAGCTTTTGTTGGAATTTATAGTATATTTTGTAAGCAATATGGTAGGCTAATTAGTGTATGATGTAAGTGAGAGATCGAGGTATAAGTTCAAGAGACACCCATTTGATTCCCTCATAGATGATTCGCTAGTTGTGTTTTCCCAAATCCGATCAAATATGCTTCACATAGAAGATGTTTGAAGCTGCATTCATTGTAAATTTGAGAGAATTGGTGATGAGGATATCCATAAGGATTTAGGAGTTTTGTGTAATGGTGACTTAACCCTAAAGTTTAATTATGCATAGCTAAATAAGATAAATTATATTAAGTATATATTTTACATGGAATTCAACAATCATGAATGGACTAGAATAATTTTGAGTAGAGTTCATGAAGATAGGTTTTTGATAGGTGGTGCACTAGTCACAATTGTCAATGACCTAATTTGTAAGGTTATAGGTTTGAGTAATGAAGGCTATAATTGAATAAATTGTAAAAATGTAAGATAGTTGAGACAAACCTATATATTAGGTTTGATGGAAGAAACATAAAAGTTGACATAATTTGTAATGCCCCACCTAGAGATCCTTAGAAACAAGGATGAAATACAAGCCAAGAATTTTTTTTTTGCAAGTGTGAATGCACATGACAACATCATACAGGGATCACAACGATCACAATGGAAGACTTCACCACGATCCTGGCAACCAACGAATCTCCAAACGCCACTACCAAACTAACACAATCAAACAAAAGCCGAGAACAACAATGCACATGATGAGGGCTCAAGAAATGACCACTCATCAACAAAACACCAAGTTGGGGTAAAATGCAGAATCCTAAAATTTGGCTAAGTCTAGATTTCTGAAGCCCTGAAATTTCCTAGAATCTTTATCTCATCTCTGAGAGGTCTAAAATCTATCTCAAAATATTCATTGTATATATTAAAATACATCTTAAGTATAAGTTGACGTAAATATACATCAACTTATACTTAAATGATATATTTTAAACCTCGAAGAATGAACTACAAAAAAAACACAACTAAAATTCAAATTGCATCACCAAGGGATTGAAGAACACCTAAGAGGGTAACCCAAACCATCCCTAAAAAGTTTGGATCAGACTGAAAAGTGCTCCCTGCCCACCCACGCAGGTTTCATAAAAACTATGCAACACTTTATCAGCACTGTACGATACTTTACCAGTATCATGCGACATTTCTCCAGAAGGAGGGCAACACAATCAGGGGTTGGCCGATACTTCTCCAAAGGGCGTGTGATATTGGAAGTGTATCGTACAACATTTATTTTGAGGGTGTGTGATACTTTAAAGTATCATATGACATTCCTCAAATGGGCATGCGACACTATATTATATTGCACCATGCTGACACATGGGTCCCTAGGTAAAAAGCAAGAAAACTTGAAGGACAAACAACAAGCTAAAACATAGATAAAAACCTCCACACCAAGAAGTATCGAATCCACATCTCGAGGAAAAAACACTTGACAAACTAAAAGACAAAAAGCCAAAATCTAATCATCTAAATCATACATTGAAGGGAAAGAATAGAAGGAACATCATAGTGAACATAAGCAACATCACAATGTATACAGATAATATCACAATTACAAAACAACCAAATTAAGTACGCAGTTCCTCCCAATTGTCAATAACATCATAAGACCATCATGGATCCTAGCCATCCCCCACATGTAACATCCCAAGTCATCGACCAAATCATTAGTACTATTGTACTAGGGATGTCACTACTAAAATATGCAACAATATAAGCATAAGGAATCTAACATGCTAGTGGAAAAGCATAAGATAATCCTATAGTAGATAACATCACCTATCATATGCTAAACATTACTAAGCAATAGATATGCTACTATAGCAATTCACATCATCTAATCATATGCTAAACGTCATAGTATGGGAATGCATCAAATAAAATAACATCATCTAAACATGATATCCAAGCATCCCAATGAAAGCATAAATCATAAAAAAGAATACTTTGGAACTCGAAGTACCAAGTGAAAACATCCAGCAATGGTTGCACTAGGATAAGAGATCATCTCTGTACACTAGTCCCTAGCAGTGGTGAAGGTAGCTATGCCTCCCAACCATGTGGCACCCATAGGTCGACACCCACCATGCTGATGGAGATAAAGATTCAACTACAAACACACATAAAGCACAACATCCAAGGCTAACACTCACACCAGACAGTATGATGGCTGTAACAAGAACCTAAGACAATGCAAGGAGTATAGTTCCTAGTCAGACACTTAAAAGGCTACTAAGTAGGGACTGACATCATGGAGAGTCACTTGGCATCAAAAAGTCGAAGCTCAGATTGTGCATTTCAACTCCTCAATGGAGGGCCGCACACACACATTTTATTATCTTAAGTTTTATTACCAGTCACACATTTTCTTTAATTATCACTTATTTAAAACTTCCTCTTCCAACCCTATGGGACTGAGGTCACCAGGCTGTGAGATAAAAGCCCCCTCCATATGCTACTGTACCCTACCCATGCTCATCCTATGAAAAGTGCCTGTGGGCATGCATACTCCCATCCCAACCCCAATGATCATAACTTTCAAAAGTACCATAGAAGATTGGGCCTCACAAGTCAACCGAAAAATGTATGTGTACGTACTCATGTGTGGCGTGCCACCATCACAAAGATCAAAACACAAAGATAGGAATCAGACCACAATGCAAAGAAAACACCCAACTAAAAGCAACACAGGAAGGATGGATTCTACATGAATCCCAAAGCCAATAAAACCATACATCATGAAATCACTCAATCGGCCTCAATTCGAGAGTAAGGATTCTACATGAATTCCAATGATACAACAAGACAAAACATCATAAACTTACTCAACCGGCCTCAATTTGAGAGTATGGATTCCACATGAACCCTAGTGCTCATGAAACAAAAGAAAAGGTCTAAAAGAAACAATAACACTAGGTATAAAATCACTCAACCAAACAAACATCAGGAGTACGGATGCAACATACATCCCAATGCAACATAAAAGTGAAATAGTGGTCTGACTGATATCTAAATATATCATCAAGGTCCATGACCCACATTATACCAAGAAAACTTGAGAAAATAGGGCAGCACACAAAATGAGGTAAAAACTCCAAAATTTTGGAAAACTTCAAAATTAAAACCCATTTGACCTTTGGGCACAAAAACCTCAAAAATCCTAAAATAAATGGAATATGACACTGTATGCAAAAATGGATAGCATAACGGTGCAAAACTCCAAACCCTCATCCCAAAAAATAGGGAAATGTTTGTACCTTCCCAACCGGGTAGAACTAACATATAGTAATGGAGGGGAACACTAGTTCTCAGCCTCCAAACAAACGATTACCAAAAATAGAAGCAATAATAGAGGAGAAACAATAAAATAGGAAAGCCCTACCTCACAGCTAAAAGGGAAAAATGGGAAACTTAACCAAAAAATAAAATGCTCGCAAAGGTGGCCAAAAATTGTTGCAATCGAAGGTTTCCTTGGGCTGGATCCAATGAGCTCAACCTCACTATGATCCCACGTCCATAGCTCCCACAACGAACAAAATAGTTAATCCTCATGAAGAGGATTTTGGGTTTTACTCTCCAACTTTCTAATTCAAAGTGAGAAGTGAGGAATTAAATTCCTTTTTGGATATTTATTCACTTTTCAAGTGAATAGTCGATTAGGGAAAATAACTAGCCAACCTAGTTAAACCCCGAATCAACCCAAATGAAAATAGGTTATTCCTATAAATAGGAATTCATCTATGCAAAAGCTTCCATAAATTAAAATAAAACAATTAAAAAGCCTGAAAACCTAAAAAAGGTTTAATTTAAACATTTAATTAATGACATGTCAACCATACAAGGATGACATTGGTAAAATATGAAAGGTTGAATCACTAACTCCATGTGCCACTTCCAGGGATATAAATCATGGACACTAAACAACACGATCAAGTGCAATTGCATATAATAACATAGCCAAAGAAATAAATGCATTAAATCACCTACTTTAACTAATTGTTAATTTATATTAAGATAATCTATTTACATCACTCATGTTCGCATAACACATACAATGCAAGAATGAAGTAAATAACCATAGCATTAAATCCATCACATAACATAATCAAAGGTATGTCCAAATACTAGATAATCAAATATCACCATAAAACACACTGCCATCTCAAAATGGCATCATCATGCAATATGATCTACTAAACAACATAGTAGACTAACATCTATGATACTAAAATCAAGGTATAACATCTGACCCTTGGGTCATCTCAAATTTAAAGGCCACCCTCAGTCAAGCTCACAAATGCTCTCTGGTTAACTCTATTCTCTGGAACCTCCCTACCTATGCCCTCAGTCTTTTTGGGATTTTGGTTAACTTTGTGAAAAGAATGGAGAGCTTTCAAAGGGTTTTTCTCTAGACAAGGACTGATGACCACAAGAGATACCACCTGGTTGTCTGGGACCTAGTCTGCTAGCCCAAAAGCTAGGGAGGTCTTGGTATTAGAAAAATTGCTCACCTCAATCAATCTCTTTTAGCTAAAGATCCTTGGCACATCTTCCAAAGCACAGGTGTTTGGAGGGATATTTTGACTGAGAAATACTTGGGTAGACTATCTCTTAACTCCATATTTCAAGGGGCTGAGCTACCAACGGGATCCTACATTTGGAATGGGATCTTGAAGGCCCTCCCCCTTGCTAAATCCAGGGCTAAATGGAAAGTTGGAATGAGAGACAAAATCATTTTTTGGCAAGATAGCTGGCTAGGTCAGGAACCCCTCATTAATCACCCCATATTTGGTAGGTGGGTTGATCAGTGTATTGGTAGGTATAGTTTGATGGTAAGGAACTACAGAAATGGTAATGAATGGCACAATCTGGCTGAACTTTTATAGGACCTCAAGCCTTTAATGTCCTCTCTGAATGCCATCTTCATAAACCATAATGGTGACTCTTTAGTTAGGGGAGATTCTTTAGGGGGCCCTTACTCTGTGGCCTCTGGCTATCTATCTCTTGTGAGTAAAGAGGAGAAACCTATCTGGGCCAAAGCCTGGATCCCTAGGCTTATGCCTAAGATAAACATTTTTTGCTGGCTCCTCTTACAAGATAAAATCCTCACCTAGGATAATTTAGCCAAGAGAGGCCAAATCTTACCTAATAGATTCTGCCTCTATAAGCAAGATCTAGAAATAGTTAATCATATGTTCATCCACTACTCCTTCTGCTCCAGGGTGTGGAGCCATTTGACTACTAACTTGGATCTCAACTGGTGCCCTCCAGCTTGCATCTAGGATTTCTTTAGTTAGTGAAGAAGCCACCACCAAGGATTGAAATCTTAGATATTGATCTCCTGGATCCTCCCACACTTTTGTTGGGGAATTTGGAAGGAGTGCAACAATAGGATATTTAGAGAGAGAAGCTCCTAAGGTTATAATAGCTAAGAAAATTGAAAGCCTTATGACAGAGAACTATGTCATAACCAGAGAAGGAGACATAAGGGTTGGAGGGAATAGTAAAGCCAGGAAAGAAGACAGGATCAAAAGAAGACATGAGGCTATTTGGTCTTTTCCCCCTAAGAACTGGCATAAAGCCAATTTTGATGGGACGACCAAGGGGAATCCTGGTCCAGCTGGATGTAGAGGTATCATAAGAAATAGTTTGGGAGGTGGCATTGCTGCTATCTCTTCCCCTATTGGCCACTAAACCAATCATCTAGTTGAAGCTAGTGCTACTAGGTTCACTATTAAGTTGGTCCTGGCCTCAGGGATTGAGTAGCTATGGCTTGAAGGTGACTCCTTAAATATAATAAATTGCATTTTAGGAGTCACTAAACCTTCCTGGACCATCGAAAGCATTATTGAGGACCTAAAATAAGACTTAAGAAAATTTAAAAACTACCATGTCAGCCACATTTATCATGAAACAAACACGGTCATTGACTGGTTCACCAATGAAGCGGTTGCTAGCAACTCAGTGATGATGTGGGGAAGCAACAATGATTTTCTGGCGGTGGCGACTGAGATAATCCAAAAGGAGCAAATCCATGGTGCCAACATAACATCTTTTTAATGATGATAGGATTTGTAAAATCATACTTCAAAAAGGGAATTATTTGGAGTTATGTGAAACACCCTCCACTCCATAATCATGTGTATAGAAGACATGAGCTAAAGGAAGCAAAAAATAAACCCATAAACATGCGCAATATTATTTTCACTCTCAGTGCCTTTTGCTACTTTGAACTTGGCAATACTGCTAGTGGTTTAGGGCTAGTTGAGCTGAAAATTGCAATGGTGGGAGAAAAGATCAAAAGAGAGCCATGGGGCAAAGCAAAGAGACGGAAAGAGAAGTGGAAGGTCTGGAGAAAGATCCAAAAGGGTAGTATATCCAGATTCATGGAGAAGCTTCATGGATTTGATGCGAGGGTTACTAAAGCTATGGTTGATTCATGGCAAAATGGATGGTATTTCCCACCAAATCACTGAGGGTCTTATTGTAGAGGTGACTAACTTTTCTTAGGATGGCTTGAACTTCTATAGGGACAAGAAGATGTATGCCAATGTTGTCAACAACTTTGTTAAGGATGATAAGGAGAAAAGAAAACTGAACAAGATTGACACCTACTACGACATTAATTCCATCAAAAAGTTTTGGAGGTATGTTCTCAGGATTATCATTGAATATGTCACTCTTGACCCTAGGTTTGATAGAATCAGGACTCATCATTTTGTTCTATTAAATCACTTCAGACACAAAGTGAAAATTTCTTTTCCTTTTTACATTTTCACCTCCATGGCCAAGAATATAGAGGGGTTCAAGAAATGCCCTATCAAAAATCTTGCCCTCCATGAGGGTCTCCTACTTTTGATTTATGAGTTCTTGAAAACCCATACTAGAGGTAAAACCATTGGGGATTCGGGTAGCGCCTCAAAAGACACTACCAGTTTTGATTCTAGGGATGAGCTTGTAGTGAAATTAGAGAAAATTAACACCCCAAGAAAAGCTATCCTAGTTATCTATGATCCTCGCATCCCTAGCAGGAAGAGCCCCATATGTATTCCCCCTATTCCCCCCTCTCCTCATCCTAAGGAGGTGAAAGAGGCCAGTGATGATGATGTGGAGTCTGATATGGATTCAGAGGAGGAGTACTCAGAGATGGGGAAGGAAAGTGAGATGGAAGAAGATAAGGGGAGAGAAAATGACAAGGAGGTGGTGACCCCTATGGACCCCAAAGTTAACCCCAAGAAAAGAAAAGTGAACTCGGCCCTGCCCTAGGAACATCCTAGCAACCATGTTGAGGTGCCCCCTAGCCCTACCCCACCCAATTCACCTCTGGAGGTTCCCATTTCACCCCTGGAGGAGATGATTGAAATCATGGTTGAAAAAGGGGGGGAAGTAATCAGAAAGAACAAGAGGAGGGCCTGGAGGAACTTCTATGGGGACAAGGTCAGTTTGGGTATTGTTAGAGAACTTGCTAAAATCCAAGTGCTAGAGGACCTTGACAGAAGTACCCACTATGATGAGCTCATTGACCTAGCTCTTTTGGTTATCTCTAACAATGTGCATGAAACTGGCTTCAACTTCCTGAATAATGCAAAGAATAGTCTGATTGACAACTTTCATTCCATCAAGTGTCTTTTTCAGGAAATTGAGGCTCTGAAGGACATGAACAACTAGCCCAACAACTAGGGTACTGAAAAGGACCAGGAAGCCAGAGGAAGTAATGACCAGGTGGGTAGCCAGAAGAAAGACAAAGGTCAACTCTCTAGAGACCATCAGGATGATAGACTCACCCAGCTTGAGCAGAAGGTCCAAAGACTAGATTCTGTCCACCAGATAATCACCAAACAGATAGTGGACACCCTTTACACCTTGAATGAGAATATTGTCAATCTAGGGGACTATCTAACTACAACTAGCCTTGATAGGTATGTGGAGTAGAACACAGAGAAAGGATTCAACCGGGATGAATTTCAAAAGAGGCTAGTGACCAAGTGAATCAGGGGAACCAGATGAAGAATCCTACTAGGATTCAGGAGGGCGTGGCCAATTAGAAGGACAATGATGTTGCAGAAACCTTGTAGGCCATGGAAATGAATGGCCACTAGCCTATTTGCCTAGCTTTTTTTTTCTATCTCTGGCCTTTGTTCTTTGGCTTCGGGCCTTCTTTTGTCTCTGGCCTTTTGTGGTAGTTTTTTGTTTGTTTAGTCTATTTCATCTCACTCTTTTTGCTGTAAAACTTTGGGTTTCAGGATCCCTGTAAAACTTGTTTTACCTAATCAAAAACATATATCTCTCAGATCAAAATATGACAAGGTAATTGTCCACAACACATAACCAAATAATCCAACATGAATAATCCATTTTTGATTATTTAAGCATTTAATAATGATTGTTTAAACAACATTAATAAGACACTTAAAACACATAAGTGAACATAGTCATAAACATGACTCCATTGCTATAGGAACCTAGTCCAGTGTAGCATGGTACAAAGCACATAGTGCAATCTCTGCACACATCTCAAGGTAATCACGGAACAACCTCATTATACCACATCGATCTTGGTAAGCACTGGCACAAACCTCAGTGAACCATAAATCAAATTACAATATCATAGATCAGTCAAAAGAATAATCAAAACAACTAATATAGAAACATAAATCCAATCACCTCAATGGTGTAGATCACTTAGGATCAAAATCATGATCCAATCTCAAAAAAATATCAGCAAGGTTTCATCCCTCAGGATGACTCAAAGAAGTCAAATGGGAGAGGAACTACATAATTCAAGACAAATGAGTCAAAGTGTTAAGTAAAATTTGAGGATACAAGTTTAACCATAGTTCTAGAGTAAACTCAATGCCAACAAGATTTATGCATGTAACATATGTTATGGTAATAGAAAGAAGGTAGGTAAACTTATGTGAGATAGTTAGAGCAAAACTATTAGACAACATTGTAAAGGTTAAGAAGACCAAGAACATAGTCTTCAAATTTGAATCTTTGTTAACACATCTATTCTTCTATGAAATCAAGTAGTTCCATAGTGTGACAAATTGGGAAAGTGATGAATGTTCTATGAAGTTGGTAACACAATGTTACATGGATAGATTGGAGAATGTCAGGGACAATGAGATTGACAAAATGATGAATAAATTGTTGGAATTCTTTAGAATAACTGAGAGGGAGGGGGGGTGAATTAGTTATCCAAGATCCAAATGTACAAATGAAAATTTTTAGTGCTTAGCAAATTTATATCCATAAAACCATATCACGCATGCATCCATTAGATCATCCAGTACCTTAACTTAGTAGGTCATTATCCTAGGTCAAAATAACTTTGCAAAAATATAAACATGAAATACTACAAATTCATTCACACAATTTAACACAAGTATTTTATGTGGAAACCCAATTTGGGAAAAACCACCACTAACATGTTATCCAATTTCACTCTTCTGAAGTGATGCCCTATTAAAGGTTACAATATACATTATTAAATGTGACCTTGTTAAAGGAATTCAATCACTCTATTAGGAGTGAGCCTTTTTAGAGGACTTTAGAATATTTCATTAGAATGTCACCCGATTGAAGGATTTACAAATGATTGTTAGGTCAACCTTAATCCAAAGGATTTATCTAGAATGATATAGTTGTTAGAAAGTAACAACATGACTTGATATAATAATAAAAATACAACTCACTTGAAGATTACAGATCTCTGGTTCAATCCTCCATTTTTCTTGGCATTCATACTCTTCATCTCTGATAACTTTTTCACTCTTCAAACATTCAACCTCTTGAGCCTTCTTGCTTTGTATACTGATTACAATCTCTTCTATTTGATGACCATATGAAGCAACACCCTAGACTTCTTGTCTTCCCTAGGTTCTTGCACATGACAAGCTTTTCTTCTAGCCTACCATCTCTATAAATAAATAATTTAGATCTTTTATCATTTAACCACAATCATTCATTTTAGGGTTAGGTAAGATTGAATGAATCTACCCAATTTTCATTTTTAGTCCCTCTTGAGAATTCTTCTACAATCTTCCTTGAATTTGCCTCAAAATAGTTTATCTTGAATTCTGTGCTACTAGCTCATCATGATTATCTTCTACATGCTTCACATAATTCAAGAAATCAAATTAGTTGGATCAAATTCATCAAATGTTTGATTTAACACTTTTTGTTATCACTTGACATCTACACTTTTCACTCAGCAATAATAGTCTTCTAATGCTCAACCAACACTAAGTTGGTCGGCACCAACTATGTCTTCTTAGCTTGGTCATAAATTTTATTTCCTTAATGGTCAACACTTACTAAATTTTATTGATTCTCAACATATACTAACTTTCTACTTGGCCTGAACTAGAATTTTCCTGGCTTACACTATTTTCTCAGTTAGGATTGGCAGACACTTTTTATGGAAACACCTATTCTTTTCTTAACTAAAGTAACCATTTACTTTATCTTTAAGTAGATACACATTACATAATATCATCAATGTCTTACATGGTCTTAGTGATCCTTTTATACACTAAATAACTCAACCTTTCTCTGGGTTCTCTTATTATAGTCTCTTTCAAATCCTCTTCATCAATCAAACAAATGATAGAACTTAGACCAAAAGTGAAATTGTGTCACCAACAAGTAGTAGGTTTGACATCATTTACAAAATAATTATTGTTCCATGATAGGTTCTACACTTCAAACAATCTCTTTTCAATAATCTCCCACTTTGGCATTGATGGAAAACCAATACCGACAAAAATGCCAAAAAGAAAAGTAATATCTTTGAAATTTCTCCCACTATTATTATATGTGCCTGCTTCTTTTTCTTTCCATTAACATTATATCTCCTTCTTTGATTTCTCTACTAACTATCTCCCTCTTTCTTATATCTCCCTCTTTCATAACAATTCCAAAGATTTGTCATCTTTTCATGCAAATATAATTAGTTCAAGTTCTCCTTCTATCACCTTACATGTGATTGTAAATCTTCTAATTCAACTCCTGCATTACTTTATGTAGCTCCTAAAGTAAGATCCATTGCACCAAAATTTGAAGATATGACATTCAACTTAGTTGATGTAGGAAACTACTCTTTCTTCTTAAGTAGCTTTGGATTGGTGTATCACCCCTGGTTTACCTCTATGATATTCATGGGCATCCTTAGGTGAAGCTTTTGTGAATATATGAGCTATCTATTCTTTTGTATTCACATATTCCATTCTCACTTCTATGTCTTGAACCAAATCTTTCAAGTAATGATATTTGATTACACTTTTCTTTGTCTTTTTTTCATCATAAGGTTCTTTGATATGTTTATAAAACTTTTATTATCACAATAAAGTACCACAAGTTTAGTAATTTCATCTTTCATTCCTTTGAGTAGCTATTTGATCCATACCAAATTTGTACAATTTACTACAAAACCACATATTCAACTTCAATAGTAGATTGAGATATACAATTTTGTTTCTTATTGGTCTAGGTGACCAATCTCTTTCCTAAGAAAAATGCTCCACCACTTGTACTCTTTTTGTCATCAATGTTACAATCCCAATCAACATCTGTATAGGCTCTTAATTCAAACCTATCATTGTTCTTGTAGTATAGATCATAGTCTTCTATTCTTTTCAAGAATCTCAAGATCCTTTTAACAACAATCAAATGATTCTCCTTAGGATTCACAAACAACCTTGCAACAATCCTAGTAACTAATGCAATTTCAAGTCTGCTATGTACTACATATTGCAATTTTCCAATCATAGACTTGTATAATGTTTGATTTACTTTGGTATAATCATTAGTTTTGATATTTTGTGTCCCATTATCATAGGAGTACTAATAGGTTTTGAAACCTCGATACCAAAAGTTTTCAATATTTCCTTTGTATACTTAGACTAAGTGATGTAAATACCATATTTCATCTTATATACTTGCAAACCAACAAAGAACTTGATCTCTCCACACATACACATTTCAAATTATTTCTTTATTTCATTTGCAAATGTCTTACACAATGCATATTGTCCTACAAATATGATATCATCAACATGTTGTCAATATGCTGAGATAGATGTCTTGATGGTTGTCATTTATGGCAACATATATTCAACATTTAATTTATGCATTTAGAATTAGAAAATTATTTAAGTGTTAGACAGTTTGCAGTAGCATAATGAACAAATGTTAAGTGTATGTACACTCATTGAGAGTTAGCTCATGTGTAGTTGAGGGAACCTTCATGATAGTACCATGATGATGTATGCTAGTGTGCAAATGTGTACGGACAATAAAATGTAAGTTATGATTAAAATACCAATGTGGATATTTAATAGTGTAGAATAGAGCATAGCAGAGAATCAAATTGTATGATCTTAGGAATTATTTTGGTTATGAAATAATTACTAAGTTATGATGAGACAACTATGTGGATATTAATCCATAATTTATTTTATTATGTCATGTGTGTGAACACATGAAGGCCAATAGTGCACAATTTTTTAAATATGCAAGGTATAAGTAAAGATCTTATCTTGCGAAGTTAAGTGTGCTATCTATGATAAAAAAACAAGTGTTATGTGAAGCAAACTATTGTATAGAGAGATTGGAAGATTTTTGAGCCTTATGTGATGCAAATTCTGACATGTAATCAAAAAAAGTGAAAAGTACAACAAACATCAAGTATTGCATGTATACCTATTCTTGTGAAGAATTGAATTGTATAATTGCATGTTAGGGTAGTGGGTTCTTCTTGCATACATTGTATTTGTTCTACCAAGTCCTAATAGGGTTGAAGAAACTCCTAATAGGGTTGACGCTTTTAATAAGTCCTAGTCTCCTAATAGGGACTTGAGACACTATATGTACTTCATAGACTCCCAATAGGGTCAACATACTTAACATGATCCTATTGTTTAGTGAATCATCTAGTGGATATCATCCCCACTAGGATTTTACCTTGGCCAGGGTTTTCTTAGTTAAAAACTAATGGTTCTATAAGCATTCTATGTGCATGGTTATATTTAGTGTTCAACATTGTTGGTTTACTTTCATATGCAAGTTATGAAGTAATTAATAATATTTAGTTGTGGGGAAGAGTTTGTAGAATGCAGATTCACCCCCCCAATATTATCTATTTCTAACAATTTGTATCAGAGAACAATCAATTTGAAGAAGTTTAACAGATTAAGTAAGATCCCTAAAGATATGTAACAATTGAAGAAAAAACTTGAAGAAGCACTTGAGAAGATTGACCTTCTTACTGAAGAAAGAGATAACCTAAAAGATAGATACAAATATGCAAAAGTTTTCATTAGCAACTTAAAAGACAAGATCGATGATTTAGAATCTGGCAAGGAATCATTTGCATAGACTAGTGATAATGATGAAGTAGGAGATCTTCAGAAGGAAAATGAGATTTTGGAACATGAATTGAAAATCATTGAACTTAAGTTGAGTCTTAAGAGAAATGGTAGCAAGAATGAACTAGAACTAAAAACTGAGAATGTAGATCTTAGATCCCAGTTAACTCAACTTATATCTAAACTAGATACTATCAAGATTGAACATGCTAAGTTAAAAAAATACAACATTATTGTGAAAGGCACACAAGCTAAGAAAAAATTAGAGAAACTTCATTCTAGTAGTGAAAAGATAGATTAGTAGATATTTCATCAGAGACCTTCTTATGACAATACATGACTTGGATATCTGATTAGAGAGAAATCAGCTAAGAAATTTGAAACTAGAAGAGTAGTAGATCTAGTTATTGAATCCCCTAAGGAATCTAATTTGAGTAAGGTAGAATCAAGTACATTTACTAAAGTATCAAAGGAAGATGAGTTAATTGACTTGTAAGCTAAATCTAATGAACTTAAGAAAACAAAGTTGATAAACCTTGTATATGAGAAATATGTTAGCAAGCAATACTAATCTATTCAAAAAAAAAAGCATTAACTAGCATATAAACCATAACATAAATGAGAGACTAAAGAGGAAACCCCAATTGGAAATGTGAGCCAAATGAATGGACTCTCCCAATAGGATTTAGCTCCTTGCTTGGTAGATGAGTCTAAGGATTGGGATGTATGCTCAAGGTTCTCAAAAATTAGCTTCAATGGAGATGGAAAATGGAAAATTGGTAGCTTTGTGAGCTCTCAATTTGGCATCATAAGGGTATGGTTGATGACTTTTGGCTCTCAAAAGGGCATTATAACTTTAGCTCCAAGATTGTGATGAAATGGCTTGGGAGGGGATTCAATTTATAGGCTAAGGGCCTGAGGGATGGAGGGCTAAGATTGAAGGAAAGATGAAAGCTTAAGGAGGGCTAGGATGCACTCAAAGGGGACCACATGGATTGTGCTTGTTTAGCACCAATCAGGGGGTGACACATGTCACAAGGTGAGTGGATGGAGGAAAGGGGAAGGATGAGTCAACAAAGGAGGCTCAAAGGATAATATCTTCATAAAGACCCTTCATTATGGCTTGTAATAGCTTGTAAGAGCTTGTAAGAGTCTTTATGGCTTTTGTAAGAGCATTCAAAGCTTAGTGGTTGGGATATTTTGAGGGGAGTTGAGATTGTTGACTTTCCTTGGCTTAGGAAAGTCTTAAGCTTGCTTAGGGAATGTGACAACATTAGGGGGTGGATTAGGCTTGGGTTTAGGATTAGATTAGGGATGTTAGAGATTTTCAAGTGGATGGCATTCATTAGGGTGGGTGAGTTAGTGGCTAAGCTAGGTTAGTATGGGTGGAGGGGGTGGATTAGTCTAAAAAGAGGGTTTAGGAATAAGTTAGGGGATTATTAGATTTGAGGGTTTTATTTATCAAATAGATTTATTTAATAAATGAGGATTTTGGAATTAGATAGAAGAATAGGATTTAATTGATAAATAATAGGTTATTTGATTTATCAATTAGGACTATAGATGATTAATTAAATTAATCAGCTAGGGGATGGAAAAGGATTAATTAAATAGGAATTTAATTAATGATGCCTTTACAGATAGCTAAATAAGATTACCAAAGCAGTGTAATCAGATTTAGATGTCTACAAACCTAAGCAAGATGTACAACTCAAGGAAGTAAGACACAAGTTCTTGGGTAGATGCTTCATATGTAGTAAAGTTGGACACATGAAAAGAGATTTCAAAGGTAAGTCTTTTAAACCCATTAATAATTTCTATTGTTATAATTTTAATGGTTATGGACATAAGGAAGTAGAATGTAAGAAACCTAAGTTTGATGGTAATAGTGAAAATAGTAGAATGTCTAGGAATACTAACCCTACAGGTAATGAAAGAGGAAGATCATAGAACAAATCCAATGATGGAGAGAAATCTAATAGAGAGAAGAACCAATTTGTGTGTTACAAGTGTAACAATCCTAGACACATTGCAAGGAATTGCAGAGCATCTAAGAATCAGAATGGAACTAATCAGAGGAGAAATGCATCTATATGTTAATTATGTAATAACTTAAGACACACAATAAGATATTATAGAATGGACTAAAGGGACATTACTAGAAATGAAAATAATAGAAGGAAAAACAAAAAAAATGATAGAAGGAATGTTAATGGTAGTGACGATAGTCAGAAGGAAGAAATTAAGGAACATGTTGATGAATTCAAGGAAGCATTTGTAATGACTAAAAATATGGAAAGTTCTTATATAGTTTTGGAGGAACAATCTTTTGATGCACATAATAAGACATTGAGGCCAAATTTTTTTTGTGACTCATCCTACCTAAATTAAGTATTTTTAGTTGTGGCAAGCCATCAATTGGCTAGAACTAATGTTAGAAGGAGAGTTGGAAGTTACACAGTTCACAGGAGGCTTGATGAGGGGACAATCCAAGACAAAAATGAAAACAACGGGAAATGAGGAATATTATTATTAGAAATGATATGCTATTAAATTTAGTACAAAAGAAATAGACTCTATGAGATGCCCTATGGGCTTACAATGTTATCAAATTTTGGAGAAAACCCTTCCCATAGTACCTTCTCCCAAACTCCACCAAAAATTGGCTTTACGATGCCGGAAGTGACCTTAAGTAACCTAAATTAGGTTTAGGGTTAGAAATAAATTTTAGAATATTCTATTTGGCATCCACTACAAAAATATAAGGTTCTAGAAAATACCTCTGAAGTTGATGTAAAATTAGAAGGATCCAAAAATGGTAGTTTGACTTCTAGGAGGCATAACTTTTGATTTGGAACTCTGATTGATGAACCGTTTACATTTTTGGAAAGCTCTCCAAGTGATCTATAGAAATATGGATGAGATTTTCTTGTCCCCATTTTAAGGCCTATACAAGGTTGTTTAATGCCTAAAATCTAACTTTGAAGTGCTCTTAGGAGGTCTCCAAACAAGTTAAAGCTATAATAACTTTCAAACCGTAAAGCCTTTTGACCTGATTCTTTTTCTGGAGTGCTTAAACTTACAAGTATAATAATCCATAAAACTCACACCCTATAACTCATCATAATTATGACTCAAATACAAAATAACCTTTTTTTGTATTGGCACATATCCCAAGTTGCTCAAAAACTCTAACTGAAAACCAATAGTGGAACTATGAGAGCTGGAATATCTATTTGACCCAAATGGGTATCCAAGAATGAAAATAATTTAAATAGAGACTAACACTAAGTATATTTTTGGGTGATATAGGATTTCCCTTACACCATTGGATGCTCCTACATTAGACATCTAGGGTAGGTTGAAAAGTGACCTTGTCACTTTATAGCTAGTAGAGGAAAAATCAAATGGGAAACCTCCATTGTAGATATCAAAGTTAAGTATTCTATTGGTCATCCTTTCCACTTCACCAAGTATTCTTCACACTACCTATTTCTAGTACTCCAGCCCACATGACTATCCAAAATTTCTTCAATCTCTTCCTTTGCAAAAGTAGCAATTGGACATGGATCCAGCTTCAACTCTTCATTTACACAATCATATGTTGGTCTCAGATTGGTTTTGAGGATTGAGTGTCAACACATTTAACCAATTCTTAGTTGATGCTATTTATAATATAGATGCCAAGCTATAGTGTGTGCCAAGCTAGAGATTCAATAGGTGTCAAGTGAACTTCAGGTGTCGAGCAAAGTTCAAGTGTTGAGTGATAAGTGATGCCAAGTCACTATAGGTGCTGAGAAAAGTATAGATGCCAAGAAAAATATAATCACTATAGGAGCTGAGTGAGATAGAATTCCTATATGTGTTGAGCATCAACAATTAGTAAGTGTTGAGTAACATAGAATCAACATATGAATTTGTATCTTCACAAAATTAGATGTAAACTATTTTTTGAGCCAACTTAGGATGAATCTTAAAGGATTTTGAAGATAAGATCAAATCTTTTGCATTACCTATGTAATTAACATGCAGCCAATAAGAAAAATGGAGAAGGCATGCAACCAATAGGAAAAGTGAAAGAATTGAGTAGGAAATGAAGAATGAATATTGATCGTAGATTCATACCTAACCCTAAGTCTTTGAAGCCTTTAAAAGGAGGATGAAACCCCATTATGTGTGTGTATGAGTAAGAGATTATGGGAGAATGCTAGTGAAGTGTAGAGGGGTGTAGAGACTTTGAAATAACAGAATAGCATTGCATAATTTAGTTGATCAAGAACAGAGTATCATAGTTTTATAGAGAGACATATCATATCAAGCAAGGATTAGAATAGATAGAGTAGAACAAGGATCTAGAATCGGCAATTGAGGGTTGCAAGTCATTAGGTCAAGACTTTCTAATACTCTCTAGCAATTTTATTAGGAATGAAAATCCTATGATGATAGGTTGGTTTAATAGCCATGTAAGCCTTTCAACAAGGTGCTAAATCCTTTAACAGGGTAACATTCCAAGTGAATGTTTGTAAATCCTTTAACCAAGTCACTTTTAATAGAGAGTAAAGTCTTTAACAGGATAGGCTTTTCATAGGGTAGGCCATTAGAAGTGGTGAAACTTTGTAACCTTAAATAGTTACATATTGCTACAGTGATACTTTGTGGGTGTCATCCCTCCCCAATTTTACCTTCTTATTTTGGAGGGTTTCTAGGTTACCAAAATCTTGTGTTAATATATTTTCATGCATATCTTTACTTTTATGTTTATTAGATAAATTATATACATGTGAATGATTTCAGCTAAAAGGGTTTTGAAAAGATTAAAGTTAGTTACTTCTGATTCACCCCACCCTCTCAAAAGTAAATCTTCCCACTTATAAATTCCAATAATTGGTATCAGAGCCAAATTCTCACAAGGAAGAGCCTTATAGCTTAGAGTAAAGATCTAAAAATGGAAGTCTACAAACTTGGGAAGATCATAGAGAATCAAGAAATTGATATACAACTTGCTCTACACACTTTGGAAGAAGCTAGGGAGGAACTAAGAGAATCCTTAAAGAGAAGAAGAGAGATTTCCATAGCTGAGAATGATACACAATATAAGGATATTGAAACCTCAAAACTATTTGCAAATGGAGATTCCAAAGAGTTTGATGCAACAATAGAAAACCTTATGTAGAAAAATAGAGCTCAAGTAGAGGAAATCAAAACTCTCAAGATTGAACAAGAGTCACAAGCCATGATGCTTTGTGAAGTAACTAAACAAAAGAAAAGAGCCATTGAAGATAAGGCTATGCTATAAGAAGACAAGAGAAATCTTGTCAATAGACTGGAAGAAAGGTCAATTGAACTAGCAAGAATTTCAAAATGTAGCTAGACACCCTAAGTTAGATGATGAATGCACATCATGAACTGAATGTCAAGGATATTGAGATCTCCACACTAAAGATGCAAAATGAACAATTGTAAAATAACCTGAAAAGATAGAAGGAGATTGTAGAGAGCTTCAACAAACATAATGAGGCCATTAAGTACTTTGAGTAGCTATTAAAATCACTAAGGGCTAGCAATGATACTTTAGGACTAGGATACACTATCACTGAACAAGGAGAGTCATCCAAGACTACAGAAGAAAGGAGTAACAAAGGTAAGAACACTAAACCTACTTGTCATTTATATGGTAAAAAGGGACATACCTCTAATGTATGTAGGAGCAAGAATGCCCATCAGCATGATAAACCTATGAATGTGAGTCACTATCATAAGTGCAACAAGCAAGGACATCAAGCACATGACTGTAGGACTAGGACTATCAAAACACCAAGATTTGAAGGTCACTACTACAATTGCAAAAGGTATGGACATAGAGCTTTTGAGTGTAGATCAAAGCCTATGTGGACACCTAATTAGCTATCAAGAGGAAATAACCATGAAAATCACTACAATTAGGACTATAACACCAGGTATAGCTATCATTACTATCAAGAATATGGACACATTCCTAAAAATTACATAAGGACACATTTCAATGGAAACTGCAGGAAATGGTTAAGTCAAACCACATCTTTCAGTTGTTTGAAGACTAGTCATATCAGTAGAAATTGCCCAACAAGGTAAAAGGAACCCAACTCAAAGATTAACAAAGGAAAATGAAAAGTTGATGTTGAATGCATCAGAGGTGAAATGAATAAGATATGGAAGAAGAAAGATGGGAGTAGCACAAAAAATGAAGGGATCACTTCACCTAAAAGGTCAAGTGGTCATACTTCATCAAACTAATTACAAGAAGGCATAAGTAACTGATATACAAAGCTTTATTGTACATCAATTCCTAAACAAGCAAGTACTAAAAAGAAAAGATCAACATGATTAGAGATGCAAAGTTAAAATTTCAAGATTTTATAAGTGTTGCCTAGTTGCTCTCAGATGCCGAGTAAAATCTTAGTACAAGTTAAGTAAAGAGGAAAATTTAGTTAAAGTCAAGTGAGCTATACTTCTATGGATGTTGAGTGGTGAAAAGATAATGGAATCCAAGTAATGGAAAAATGCTTAAGAAGCCGAGTGGATAGCTGTAAACACACTAAGCATTAAATGCAATGAAAATAGGGTATATTATTATATTTTGAATCATTTTTCTTTATTACGAATGAAGAGAAAAGATGAAGAAGAGTGTAGAACAAATTCAAAGTAGAGAATCCAACATTTGAGTGAATTTCAACAGTGATTCAACATAGTTTCATCAAATTTGAGGTATTTACATTTGTGCCTAGTTATGCAGTTTCATATTTTCTTTGTGTTCAAACCCTAGATCACACAAATGGATTCTAGCTCTAGGAAAACACATGAGAAAGAGCTGTTTGAGGTTCAACTAGTGTCCAACAAAGTGAAACAACCTAATTTCTAGCCAATCCTTGAAGTGGCATACAAAAATGACCTAGCTAGAGCCCTATCTATAATGGACCCTAAGGTAGTTATGGACCAAGATGTTAGAAGATGTTGCAACTATAAAATTGGAGCCATAGGAGACATAGAGATGAGGGAAACCTATGAGAGATTGTGTGAAAATGGAGTTTTGAAAGAAGAATATCAAATTGTTGAGAATAAGGGTTTGACGCATGCCCTAGAATTCCCTACAGTTTTCAAAATTGAATGGATTAGGCTAGTACTTAGTAGGATACATGATGGAAGTTTATGGTTGGAGTATGGTCTAGTAAAAATAACCAAGAGAATTGTACATAGAGTGATAGGGTACCCAACCCTAGATTGGCCAAAGACCCTTAGGAGTGATTCTAAGGAAGTAATTGAGAAGAACATTGGTGCCAAATGGAACAAGAGAGGAATGAAAATAGATACTATTCAATACCTTCTTGTTGAATTTTTTTTTTAGGGTTATTTGACACAAATTCTATCAATCCAGTAGACTTAATAGTGTACCATGCATTGCAGTGGATGTGGGCTAAAAATTAGTGAAAAAGGATCATACTTATGATCTTGCAGAACTACAACTACAAAAAATCAATGAAAATTTAGCAGCAATAAGGAGAACCAAGGGAGCCCAATGCAATTTTGGTGCCATTTTGATTTGCATATTCTTCTATGTACAAAATTAATTTCCTTCTTTTGGTAAGTTGTCTCGAAAGAAAATAGGTCAATAATAGCTCAAGTTAATGAATATATAGAATAAATGGGAGCTAATTTTGAGACCCTAATGATTAGCTGTTTTGAAGACTTCAAGAAGATCGTGAAGGAAAGGCTAAAAATACTAGTTTTATTGGTAGAAAAGCATGTAAATGATGTATGTTATCTTGTAGATATTGATTATACTTATATACAAGCTGCCATACCAAGAGTTAGATGGCTAAGACCTCTTGGCTATGAAATAAATATAGATGAATCACTAGTAGCTATAACTACACTACTAGCTGAGGAAGTGGACAAAAGTGCACCACATTTTGGAATTTTTGATGTGGTTAGATCAAAGGTGGATATGGAGTTGAAAACTACCTCCACACTAAAGAAGAAGGATAAACTAGCAAAGAAACTCAAAGCCAAGTTTGGTGAGGGCATTGCAAAAGAAGAAGAAGAAGAAGGTGAAGAAGCTAAAGATGATGAAGAAGAACAAGGACATGAGACACTTGCCTTGACCCAAGGCATGGGTGAAGATGCAGAGGAACAAGAGGGTGGTGAGTAGGAAGCACCAAAGCCAGAGCCAAACAAGAGAAAAACACAAAAAGAACCAGCTGCACAACCCAAGGGGAAGAAGAAAGCAACAAAGCCAAGCCCAACCAAGCAAACTACAAGGGCAGATACTAGGGCAAAAAGACAAGTGGCAAAGGAATAGGGGAAGAAAAAAGACATAGAGAAAGGAGGGCCTAAAAAATAAAAGAAATAAAGAAAATATGTTGCACCCCCTAAGTCAGATGAAGAAAAGACAGAATCTGACGATGATCAATTCAGATTGGCAAGACATTCTACCAAGTCTAATTTAGAAAATATCTATGATAACATTAGGGGAAATGCAAATTTAATTGGATTAAAAGGAATTGATTTTAATAAATTGTCAAGAGAAGAACAAAACATAGTGGAAGAGTCCATCTACACTATGATGGCCAAGTTCAAGACTATCCCACTTGAATTGGACAATTCTATTCCTAAGGAGCTAAGATCCATTGTAGAAAATAAATGGCATTACTGTCATAATATGGAGAAGAAAATAAGGGATTCAACATTGGTTTGTGTGATGCCACACCTTAAAAAAGGTCAAATAAGAAAGGCCAGTATGAAACATGGGAGAAAATTTGCACCCAAATATAGATCCTTTAGCATCTTACAAAATAAAATAGAGAATGTTGTAAAGAAATACACATAAATGTGAAAATTGATTTATGGATTGACTATTGTCAAGGAAGGGCTGGAAGATCCCTTTTGTTGTGGTGTCCACAACACACACCCCATTCCTCACTAGGAATGGGGACCTCCTACTTTTTTCAACTCTTGGACTCATAGTTTGAGAGTTGGGAGAAGATAGTTTATTAGAATTAGAGTTCTAGAGTCGTCAAAAAATAAAACTAAAAAAAAACTTAGAAAATTTAAAATAATACAAAAAAAATCATTTCAAAAGAAAAAAGGAATGATATTCACACATGTGCAAGGATGCGGTGCGTGCCGCACACCGGGATGTGCATTGAGGCATGCCATGCACCTACCTGCACTCGGGGTTATAAAACCCTACCTAAGCCCCAAAAAATTATCTTGTTCTTGTTCTTTTTATAGCAGGGTTTCTAAGGCAGCACCAAGGACAAAACAATGCACTAATATCATCCACGTAGTGGCATAGTATGCAAAGCCCATGCCACATTAGCCACAATAGCACTAAGTGCAGCCATGTACCACCATTACATTTGACCCATGATGCTAAAACAATGAGCTTGCATGATGTTCTACGTAGTGATGCCAAAACCTAAGTGCAACTATGCGGCATCCATCACAGTGGTGCCAAAGAGAAACCTGCGCGACATCTGCCGCAGCGGTGTTAAACAAATAGGCATACAGGGTAGTGCTTGCACCATAACCTTTCATATATGCACTCATAGCATTAAAAAAACTAGGCATGCATAGTGGCACTTGTGCCATAACCTTTCATAAAATTCCCATCGTGGCAGAGACATTGCCCACATAGTGGTGCAATTTCCAAACATGCGCTCATGGTGGAGAAAATACCCACTGTGGCACTAATGTAACGTGGACCCACGCTCGCATTGCACCACTTGTGCTCATGGTGCACCTTGTGCCCTACATACATTTGCATTTTTTAAAATTTATTTTAAATTTTGTAAAAGCAAGTGAAAATTTAAAAAAAATTATAAAATTAAAAAAATTTCCAAAATAAAAATAAATAAAAAATGATAAAATTTCAAAAAACCCAAAGGGGGGCATTTTTTATTTAATATGCTCATTTTATTCATAGGTTTTACGTTATCTTAGGACTAATAATGTTCTTTCTCACAATGTGTAGGTGATCAAATGGCATCCACATCTGGAGCAACACCCAAACCTGTAGTATTCAAATTCTAAGGTGTACCTTCCAAGTCAAGATTACACGATGATTTCATTGAGATCAGAGATACCAACCTCGAACACATAGATTTAGGAGAATTCCTAAGGATTTTCAATAGGCCAACAAATAGATAAACCATGATGTCCACTCTGATTCGTTTAAGATTGGTGAATGCAATGTGACATTTGGTGTCTGTACAATTAGCTAAATTAATCATGACCCTATCCCAATATTTCATTCTTGATGAAAGGGTAGTTAAGAGTGTCATCGAAGAAGTGGTGTTAGATCTATGACCTGACAACATTGAGAGGGTCTTTCATCATCCTAGAGTAGACTAGTTCATTCGACTCTCCTATGAAGCAACTGAAAGATGGTACAATGAGCATCATAAAGAGGCCATTGACATTATAAAATCCTTGTACTTGATTGAGAAGCCTCCTTAGGGAAGGATAACCAAAAAAGTGGATGTGACTCAAGGGTATATGAAGGAAGACATTGGATACTCTATCATTCTCCTAAGTAGAGTCATGGGCTTACCTGCAGTAGGTCACCTCAATGCTTTTAGGGTCAACTTCATTGAGACCATGAGATAGGTAAAGATACCATTGGATTGGGCCACCACACTAAGTGAGAACTTGTGTGAACAACTAAGGATAGTGAAGGATAAGAAGAAGTTTTACATGACTTCTTACATGGTGTACCTACTTGCAGCAAGGACAATGAACTATCCTAGTTTGTATAGGAAGGGCAATATGCAAGACCCTAATGAATGGCCGTATATAGTTTATCCTTAGTTTGTAAAGAAGAAGCTCTCAGTGTAGATCAAGGAATACAAAATTATCAATGATGCATTCATCTTTGTGATCATTTAATTCATTGAGGGAGACAATGGGAAGAGGTTATCTAATGAAGCCAAAGTACAAGTCATAGCTCTCGGAGCCTACTTCATCCAGTTCAAAATGTTCACATATCTTTGGGTAGCTGGTGCATCCATCAATCCTTCAAAGCTCTCGAGATACCAAAGTGACAAACTAGTATTGTTGGAGATCTCCTAGCAAATTGAGTCAGCCTATGAGAAGATAAAAAGGCAATGAAGACCTTGCTGGGAATGGCCATTAGTCATTTGATCATATCAAGTGAAGAGGAAACAAGACATTCGATCTTTCTATTCCTGAAAGTATTTTGGAGGGAGATGTTGAAGAAGAAGAAATAAAATTAGAAGAGGAAGAGGAACAAGTGTCCCCACAAAGGAGAACTCTCTTCTTTGAAAGATGAAGTATAGTAGTGGGTGGATGAGTAGAGTGAAGAAAGTGATGATGTTTTCTCAATGTCAAATTTTGATTTCATGCCCCTAGGCACTAAGTTAATTTGAGATATGATCAGGGACACTCCTACACATGAAGACTAGATGCAAATTCTCCAAGACACATAGGGTCTTGATCTTACCCCTCCATCTCCACCATGAGTTATAGTGGTAGAATAGGGCTTAGTGACTCCTCCACCTCAGAATATAAATGAGGAATAGGTTTAGAAGGAACCATTATCAGAGGAGAGACTAGAACAAATGGCAACTAGTGAAGTGTCAGAAGGAGAAATGGTGGAATATTCTCAACCACTTTCCCATGACATTAAAGTTCAAGCTATAGGGTCTACTGAGATTGAGGCTACACAAGGAGAGTCCTCACAATAGGAGATGACTCAAAGCAAGAGTGATAAGGGGAAGGAGATAGCTGAACATAACCCTTCATCATCAAGAGCTAGATCCTCAATAGGACACATCCCTAGATGGATTCAAAAGGAGACAATGAGGAGTACCAAGCCTCAATTCCATGCTTTAGAGGAGGACATTTGTGATATTGCAGAGATCCTGAATAAACTTAAGTCTCCATAACATGAGGCAATGCCATTGGCATTTATCACCACCATACAATTCTAGGATTTATTTTCACAAGTGGCTCTCCCTCCTGAAGGCACAGATGCAAAAAGCCTTAGTCTTGAAGATTATGAGTTAAAGGATGTTATGTTGGGAAGACCTACACAGGATTCAACCTGACAAATGATGACTATGGGAGTCAAAGATGACCTCAAGTACATGGAACAAGAGGAGATTGAAGTCCAAGCACTTCGAAGGAAATTTGAGATCCTAAAGGGATATCTAGCTGAGATCATTGGTCCTCTTGATCCTAAACACCTTGAGCATATATTGAACACTATACTTAGAGAAGGGGGAGGTGTACAACTTGATCCATTTTTGAAGGCTTGTCAGGAATGGTGAGAAATTTTTGAGGAGAAAGGTATTACTATAATCATAGGGTATTTGAATTTACTGCATGCTAAGTAGGAGAACATGAACAAGATCATAGCAATTTTGAAGCAGGACTTCAATATCATGGGTGAGGTACAGACCTAGAGTAAGGATTTTTAAACTCTACAAGCCATAAAGGGCCAAAGATATTGGGTTTTGATTGATGTATATACTAGGGAAGAATTAAACATGATTGATGATTGGATAGAGAAAATAGTAGATAGCAATAAAGTAATGGAGACCTTACATGAGGAGATCCATTGGCTCAAGGACCAAGCCTGAGAGTGAATTTTGGAAGTAGAAAGACACTATAGTGATGCATGCTTGGATATTTTTGAAGATGAGGAAAAAAAGAGGTTGTTACCTATAGAGACAGTAGTGGAAAATTTAAGGAAGATTTTTTTGGAGGTTGCTAATGATGAGGACATCCTACAAGCCTTTAGAATAGAAGAAGTATTGTTAGAGTTGGACACCAAACTCAGAGATTTTGTAGAGACTAAAATTGAGGTGTACAACTATAGACAGAAGGTCAAGGATAAATATGAGGCTTTGGATCTTCTAGATGTGGCTAAGATGACTAAGATGATAGAGAAATTCAAGGGCAAATATCCAAACATAGCTTTGGGATGAAGAAGAACAAAACCTAGATGTCAAAATTTTAATTTTGACATTTAGTAAAATTTTGAGATTTTTGACCCTATCAAGGTCCATAGGTTTGCAACTTTGCAGCTTTGTAGCTTTGCAGGTGTGCAGGTACATAGGTCCGTAGTTTTGCAATTCAGATGTGTTTCGACAGTTAATTGCCAGTTCCAAAAATAGCACTTTCCATGCACTAGGAACACATTCTGACAACAGTTTAACCTCGACATATGCCTAGTGAAGGACCAACTTCTATTTTTGGCACGTCTGGATGCTCCTACTTTGACTGAAGGCTTCCTCCTACTTTCTCTCTCATGTTTTCTCTATTTTTGACATGTAAAGGGCTCATGCATCCATTTAATGAATAAAATATGGATGGAGTCCCTCTAAGTGCCAGATTAATTTTTAGTTTGTATATATTTAGTTTTTTTTAATGTTTTAAAAGCATTTTATTGCATGAATATATCTCTCACTCTCAACACAAATGGAGGAGATGATTTCTTATAAATACCCCACTGTAAAATGTAACAAAGGCCACCATTATTATACAATAAAATTATGCATTTGGTGCTAGCATTTAGAGTGTAGTGATTCTTGCCTAAATGTGTCATATTTTTGTGAATTTTCTTCATGGAATTGTGATTGAGCCAAAGGTTTATTGTGTTGTTTCTAGTTGTGCAATCTTTTAGTTTTGGTGTTTGCTATAGATTTACAAATTACATTGACATATCGAGCTTAAGAAGAGATCATCAAATTGTTTTTGCATACTTTTGTCTCACATAAGTGCACTTTTTGTGGCCTTGCAATTTGATGAAAGGTGAAATATCATACGATTGTTAAAGTTTATCACCAACGATTGCATTAGTGGATTCTAGGAAGTGCTGCTCCTATTTTCATTGGTTTCTTACCGATTTCTTCAAAAGTTTAAGTCACAAAATGTTGTTTTCTATGGCTTATGTCCATTTAGGATTTCAATTTCAAGTTATTTGCTTTCAGTTTCATTATTTTCTTTGCTAACCCCTTGTTAGAATAGGAATTCATTTTAGTTGCACTATTAGAATTACATTCATTAAAAAACTAGAAAATACAAAAAATATTGTTCTTTTGTGTATTATTTAGAGATATTGAACAAATTTACTTCATTATGATATCATAATAGAACTAGCAAAGGCCTCCTCATGAACAATCACATTTATCTTCAATTGAGCGGATTTTGGTATGTTGCAAGACAAATATTGAACCTTGGAGTTGATCCCAAAAGGATTAGCTTTTCAAGAGAGGAATTGCACAATGAATTTTGGCCATTGACCTCATGCATAATGACCCCCCAATAGAAGTGGCACTAGAAGGAGGGCCCCTTTTGACTCTCTAAAATTAAGAAAATTTGTTAAAGTTTTAGAATTTTGCAGTTCTATAGTAATCTACACTTCACAGAAGTTAAAAAAATTTCTTGAGTTTTTGACAAATTTAGGTCCATAGCTCCATAGCTCTATAGGTACGCAGGTCCATTGGTCCATAGCTATGCAAGTTCATAGATCCACAACTCTGCATGTGTGTAGGTGCACAAAACTCTATGGTACAAAACATTTAGAAAGATGAGACAGTGTACTTTTTTAGAGAGGTGCACTTTTTCCAAGATTGATGCAATGTGGAGGATATTGATCCAAAATCCCCATTTCAATGAGCATTAAGGTCTACACCAAGTGCACATGAGTTTCTTGAGCTTACCCACTTTTGCAAACCACATAGTGACAAGGGAACATCTTGAGTTCAACCACTTCCATTCAAACTTTCATCATCTTCTTCAACTTCACTTCCACTTTGACCACCTGGTAAACCACCACATATTGCAATAGCTCCTCCTCAAAAACCACCATTTGGTCTACCAAACCCTCCAATGGCCTTTTTTGGAAACACTATAGACTCACCAATAAACTTGAGAGGTGCACTCCATGACCTCCCTAAGAATCTCGAGAAGTTTTTCCCTAGATTCATCTATGGTGAAATATGAACTGCTGAAGATCATGTCAAGGTATTCAAGGAAATTTGTAATTGCAAGCAAGTTGCTAATTAGGACATGATTATTTTTTTATTTACCTACTCTTTGGGGGAAATTTCCTTCAATTGCTACATTAATTTGCCACCCAAATGCATTGGAGATTGAAATACATTCAAAAAATTATTCTTGGAATAATTCAAAACATTCATCAATCTAGTTGTGATACATCAACAATTTATATCAATCAAAAGGGACCTAACCATCACTTTCATATGGCCTACCACAAGTTGGAAATGCCATACACCGTACTAGTTGAAGCTACTATTCAGATTTATCTGAATGCTATGGACCATCTTACTCTGATCTTTCTGAGAAGACTTCCTACAATAAATATTGACACATTGGACAAAGTCTTTGTAGAAGCGATCATGTTCACAAAGAAAGCCAATCCTAATGGAGGAGGAATGATGCTTCCAATATAAGTAGTCACTACAATACCAACATACCCCATGGGAGCAACTACTGTGCCTAGCCAATTCATACCTATGAATCTAGTTCCATTATAGCAGGAACCCACTCCACAAAATCAAGTGATAACATATCTAGGGTATGATCCTCCAAAAATAGATTTCTTTGAATAGAAGGCCACAGTTCCCATGGAAACAGATGATAACCTGATTTTAGAAGTTGGTCAAATGAAGAAGACTATTTCACAAATGAATAATGAATTGACACATCTTAGATTGTCACAAGGACAAAATTAACAACTTCCAAAGTAACAATGCTAGCCCTTACAACAACAATTTTGGTCAGAATTACAATAGGAACTTCAATGGGAATAATAACAAAAACAATGCAGATTATAACTTTAATCCTACTGATCGCAACAATGGCTTCCAAAGGTAGAACTGACAATGGAATAGCTATCTGAACAATGGAAGCATTCCTACTGATAACAACAAAAACAATGTTCAATATGCTAATATCAATTAGTATGATGATAGCCAAAATGTGCTCAACAATGATGGTTCTTACTATAATGGTAATTAAGAGGTGAATCAAAATTCTCAGGTAAATGACAATCCTCCTCCTGTACAATTTAATGCTATGCTATTGGAATCCTATGATTCTACACAAAATACACAAGTGGAACAACCAACAAGTGAGGAATTTTCATTCCCATTTAGTCAGGAACCTGATATTCAACATGATGAGATGTTTTCTTTTCGCAATGACAATTGGAATACATACAATCTCAAAAATAGAAAGGAACCTTTGATAGATGGGATTCCTCCAGGGTTACAACCAACTCCATTTGATCCAAGAACAAGTAACAATCTGCCACCTATAAGACTAGTATATGGAGGACAATAGAATCAGAATCAAGTGACTGTACCAACAATACTAAAAAATCTCACTTCATCCACTAAAAAGTACGATGCAATAGAAGATTTGAAGAGGACTAAAGCCAATATGTCCATGTTTGATATGTTAAAAAATTTTCCACAACAACGAGAAGCACTCATGAAGACATTGGATCATGCAAAGGTTTCCCACAATACAAATACTGTTCCTCAAAAGACAATATCTCAACAAGTAAATGTTGTAGAGGCAATGCCCACTATGTTCAAAGACAAAGTTGAGGTACCCCCATTTTTTCTTAGCGTCAAGATATATGAGAAGAATCTTCACAATTGCCTCATCAATTCAAGAGTTTCATGTAACATAATGCCATTATCAATAGCTCAGAAGTTGGGAGTTAGTCCTCAACCCTCTAATCAAGTGGTGATACAGTTGGATAAAATAGAAGTAAAAGTCATTGGTGTATTGAAATATGTGTGGATATAGTTAAAAATTGACCCACAGATTCAAGATGTTATTGATTTGGGTTGATACAAAGTGATGGTATTGGATATGGTTCCAGACAATTCATCTCAAGATCGTAATGAAGAACCTAAGGTGCCAATACCCAAAAGTGAAACCATGACATAGTTCATAGATAGTATGGTGACTGATTTACAATGTTTAAGAGAGGAAGTTGATCCCTGCATCCTCCTCCTTCCAGGATTTTTTTAGTTACACAAAGTTAGTCACTCTGATTTTGAATGCTCATCTTTCCAAGAAGTAGTAGCAAAGGTACTAAAAAACATAATGGAAAATAAGGATAAAAACACCTCAATAGATGAACTCACAAAAAGCCAAAATTCAATGAACTCATCCAACCTTGTTGAAAAGATTGAAGAAATTGAAGATTTAAAAGTGTCATATAGTGATACCTCATTAGATGGGAGAGGTTTTTCTTCTCCTCCCCCATGGATGATTGAAATTGAAAGAAGAAGATGATATGTGAAAAGTAAAGGATGGACTTTAGTAGTCATTCATCCAGAACCTAAAGTTGAGGAAATCAAAAAGTTGATAGGGGAAATTCAAGATAAACAAGAAAATCATATACTTCCTCTATCTATAGATTACAAAGGGGACTCATCAAGTCATATACAAGGAAAGTTACAATGGATTCCAAAGAAATAGTCATTCAAGGCCTAAGTGAAAGAGAAGTTAAGGATGAATAAGCATAAAGTCAGAAACCCCAAGGAACATGTAATTTGGACACTTTGCTTTGATGGTTCTAGGTGCAAGATGGGAGTTGGTGTAGATATCAAATTGGTTAACCCAAAAGGTAGATCTTTCTATGCCACATATCAGTTATAGTTTAAATGTACTAACAATGCTGTAGAATATGAGGTGTTAATTTGAGAACTTCTCTTTGCACTAGAGAAAAGGAGTCATAGCTCTTAAAATTGAAGGGGATTCTTAATTGGTCATATGACAAGTAAAATCCATATACTCTTGCAACGATAAAAGATTACTTGCTTACAGAAAAAGGGTATGGGATATACTGGATGACTTTGAAGCCTTAAACATAAAATCCATTTCAAGAAGAAAGAACATGGTAGAAGATGCTCTTGCCATTTCAGCAAGTGCTTTACAGCCAGTTGAAAAAAACAAGTTGAAAAGATTTTCAGTGGAATTGGTTGATGTTCCATCCATTCCTAACAATATCACAATATTTTAGGTCTTTCAAGATTATCAACATATACTTGAGTTTATCATGTGCAGTCGTCATTTTGAAGGACAAAAACTTGATGATATATCAAATGACAGAACTGAAGATGATGGGCTTGAAGATGAAGATGGGATTATGAATTTAAAAACCAACACTACTTTGAAAGGAATGGTTGAGCTAGATTGCATCTTTGATCGTGATGAATTAGAACTCAATAGAAGGGAAACCCAAGAATACAGAATCATAGAATGTGACTCATACAATTTGGGTATTGATGAAGAACCAAGAATGGTATAGATAGGAAAAACATGCAACCCATAGAAAAGGGAAGATATGCTCAAATTACTCATCAAGTATACGGATGCCATTTCTTGGAGCTATGAAGAGTTGAAGACTTATGATCCTAAGATTATCACACATGACATCCTATTGAAACCTGATGCCAAACCATCTTGATAAAGAAAAAGACCAGTAAATCCTCTCATAAAACCATTGATCATGAAAGAAGTTAAAAAGCTATTGGATGCTAAGATCATATTTCCTATTTGCCATTCCACATGGGTGACAAATTTGGTTCCCATGTAGAAGAAGACTAGAGAGATTCATCTTTGTGTTCATTTTTGTAACTTGAACCTGGCATCTCAAATGGACAATTTTCCTCTACCCTCACTTGATGAGGTCCTGCAAATTGTAAACGGTTAAAAAATGATGTCTTTCCTAGATGGATATTTAAGGTATAATCAAGTGATGGTTGATGAGGAAGATAGGTTAAAAATGGATTTCATGATGAAATGGGGATCTTTTTCTTATAGAAGAATGTCCTTTGGATTGATTAATGCAGGAGCTATGTTTTAGTGAGTAATGGATGAAGCTTTCAAAGGATTGATCAATAGATGCATAGTCATTTGCATGGATGACTTAACTATCTTTTCAAAATATCAAAGTACCCACATTGCTAATTTGAGACAAGTATTCAATAAATGTCATAAATATGGCATATATCTCTTAATCCCAAGAAATGTTCATTTGGTGTTACTAAAGGAAAGCTCCTGGGACATGTTATTTCTAAAACTAGAATCTCTATTGATCTAGATAGAGTTAAATCTATTATGAAATTAGCACCTCCACATAGTTGGAAGGAATTGAAGTCTTTCTTCAGGAAGATAAACTTTGTGCAAAAATTCATAAGTGGATTCACAGAGATAGTTCGTCTTGTTAATGATTTACTCAAAAAGGGGGCTAAGACAGAATGGGTGCCTAAGATAAGAAAGTCATTTGAAGATATCAAGGTTGCCATTTCCACAACCCCAATTTTGGTGAGTCTAGATTAAAAGTTACCTTTTAAGATCTATTCCTTTGCTTTCAAACATTCTTGTGTAGGGATCCTAATGCAGAAAAGGGAAAAGGAAGATTAAAGACCAATTACTTTCATGAGTTGTCCTTTGAAGAATGCAGAGTTGAATTATTCAAACCTTGATAAAAAAATCCTTTGTGTTAATCAAGCTAGTGAAGAAGTTCTACCATTACATACTGAGAAGTAAGTTGTACACTATTGTACCTAATCTAGTAGTAAAAATGCTTCTGATGCATAATGAACTTGGTGAAAGGAGGGGAAAGTGGATGGCCATACTTCAAGAATTTGATCTTGAAATTCAATCTATGAGATTAGTCAGAGGTCAAGGGTTGTCAAAGATGATAGTTGATAACCATGATGGAAATGAAAATGAATTTAAGTTTAATGATGAAACAAATGAGGATGATTAGAAGAAGATGGTTGTATCACAAGTTGATATTAATCAGGGAGTGGTGATGGATCTTTGGTATCAAAATATTGTTTATTATCTCTTACAAGACCAATGACCAAAGTGGATGAATAGTTGACAATGCAGGGGATTTAAAAATGAAGTGTGAATCTTATATGCTACATGAAAACAAGCTATACAAGAGAAAATATGAAGGGATTTATCTAAAGTGTTTATGTCGTGTGGAAGAAAAAGTAGTCTTGGAATGCTTTCATGATAAGTATGGTATAGGACATGGTTCGATAGAAGCAATGACCCATATGATTCTAAGATCGGGTTATTTTTGGCCCTCAATATTCAAAGACACTTTTGAACATGTGCATTATTGTCATATTTGTAGAACCAGTGGCAACAAAGAAAGGAATTTGTCAATGCCCTTACAACCCATATATGAGATATGCCCTTTTACAAAGTTGGGGCTAGATTTCATTGGTCTAGTCAACCCACCATCATCAATTGGACATGCATTTATTCTCATAGCTAAAAATTATTGTACATGATGGATGGAAGTAGAAACATTCAAAAAATTGCACTATTAAGGTGGTGACAAACTTCTTGGAAGAACATATTGTTACCAAGTTCAGGATGCCATTCACCGTTGTGTGTAATAATGGGTTTGCTTTCACATCTACATTCTTGACCCAGTGGGCATTTGAAAATCAAGTCATTATCAAGTTCTCTTCAAATTATTACCAACAAGGAAATAGGGTAGTAGAATCTACAAATACAAACTTGATCATAGTAATAAGATGAGTGTTGAAGGAGAATCCTAGGGACTGGCATATGTAGCTCAAATATGCCTTATGGACAGATTGAGTGAGAGTCAAAAACACTTTGGGAACTTCTCCTTACTTGCTTGTGTATAGACAAAAGCTTGTATTTTTGTTCAACCTTAGAATTTTTGTTTTGAAATTCATGAGTGGGTATGCTAAAGATGCTAACAAAGAACAAATCAGATTGATGAATCTTTTAGAGATGGATGAAAAATGAATAGCTACATTCTATTGTGAAAAGATGGTTCAACAAGAGAGCAATGATGAAATCATTTAAGATTTCCAACCTTGTTCTACTCTAGGATAAGGAAAAAGAAAATTTTTGGCAGCCATACCAAGTTTCAATGCTTATGGATGGGCCCTTATCAAATTATGGAAATTCAAGGAGAAAACACTTTTAGGCTCAGTTCCTTACAGGGTGAATTTCTTCCCTTGCCCATAAATGGGAAATTTTTTAAGAATTATTTTGAAGACTAAAAGACAAAAAAAAAAAAAAAAATTAGTTAGATTTTCTTTCTACATTTAGCTTAGATTTTCATTCATGCAAGCATGTTTATTTCTATAAGTGTTTTAGCTTTCATGTTGGGTGTTTGTTTTTTCAGTCCTATGTTTCCTTTCAAAGTTGTGTCAGTCTTAGGGAGTAAGTTGTACTTGAGATTTCTCTTAAGATTTCACTAACCACTCTTTGGTTCTGATTTTAGGAAGAGGTATTTCTTTGTCAAAACATTTTGAAGATTGTGCATCTTATACCAACCGAGCGATGGACATTTCTTGTGGAAATAAGGGATTTTCAATTAGGAAATCAAAACTCTAGACCAACAAGTTGTCAACACTTTGCAAATTTTAAAATTTGATCATTTTGGGTGTTGTTGAATTAAAATCAATGATGATGAGAGATGATTCAAACTTCAACTGGTTCAAACAAGAAGGGTCTCCTCAAAAGATTGCTAAGATCATTAATTGGCATAAAGTTTCCTAGAAGTTCTAAAAGAGGAACTCAAGGGGTGTTCAAAAGAGATCAAATCCAAGAAATGACATCAATGTCCTAACTATATAGTCTAAGCATAGTCAAGATTAAAAAAAAAAGAAGAAAAAACAAAAAAAGAAAAACAAAAGAGAAAATATGGTGTCAAGATTGAAGGATTCTAAAGATCTGAAACGGCCAAAGATACATTCTCAAAACAAAGTATCTTGTATCCAAAATATTGCTTCATCAAAAATAACATTTTGGAATGACATGGAGCAATTATTCAAATTTCTAGGAAATCAAAAGAATGTGGCATCTTGCCAAGAGCCCTCGAATTGATTCTCTCATTTGGTCAAGCAATTGGTTGATAAATAGCCTTCATAGAGATTCTGAACGAATGAGCCAGGAGGAGTGGAAGATTGTGTCAAGTTGTTAGAAAACTCTAATAGATAGCATCCTGAGGCATCAAAGGGAATGAATACACAATGTACACACTAAGCTTGAAGGTTTTGAATTTTGATATTTTGATTGCTAAATCACCCAAAAGATGCTCGAGCTATTCAAAGTTTGGTTGGTTTTTGACTAGCATTAGAAGAATGTTTGCTGATGAAGAAATGTCTTAGTCATTTCTTCCTTTTTTTGGGGCTATTTTTTGTGGTGTCCACAACAGACACCCCATTCCTCACTAGAATGGGGACCCCCTACTTTTTTTGACTCTCGGACTCATAGTTTGAGAGTCAAAAGAAGATAGTTTAGTAGAGTTAGAGTTCTAGAGTCATCAACAAAAAAATTAGAAAATTTTAAAAAATAAAATAAAAAATCATTAGAAAAAGAAGGAATGATATTCATGCATGTGCCCAGGTGTGGAGCACGCCGTGCACAAGCACACACACTGAGGTGTGCCACACACCTACCTATACCTAGGGTAATAAACCCCCACCTAAGCCCCAAAAACTTATCTAATTCTTGTTCTTTTTTTTAGCAAGGTTTCTAAGGTGGCACAAAGGTAAAAACAATGCACTAATATCGTCCACACAATAACATAGTATGTAAAGCCCATGCAACATTCACCATAGAAGCACTAAGCACAATTGTGCATCACCATTACATTTGACCCAAAATGCAAAATAAATGAGCCTATGCAGCATTTCGTGTAGTGGCACCAACACCTAAGCGCAACCATGCGACATCCATCATAGCAGCACCAAAGCGAAACCTACATAGCATCCACCATAGTGGAATTAAACAAATAGGCATGTGTGGCAGTGCCTTTGCCATAACCTTTCATAAATGCACTCGTAGCATTAAAAAAACCATGTGTGCATAGTGGAACTTGCACCATAACCTTTCATAAAATGCCCACCATAGCAGAGACATTGACTATGCGACGGTGCAATTTGCAAACATGTGCTCATGATGGGGAAAATCCCCAGCGTGGCGATGCCAAACATAAAATGCCCACCGTGGTGCTAGTGTAACGTGTGCCCACACTTGCATTGTGCCAGTTGTGCCTACAACGTGCCTTGCACCCTACATACATTTGCATTTATTAAAATTTATTTTAAATTTTGTAAAAGCAAGTGAATATATATATATATATATATATATATATATATACTTAAAAAAATATAAAAAATAAAAATAAAAAATGATAAAATTTCAAAAAATCAAAATTAATAAATAAATTAAAAAAATAAAATACACAAAGGGGGACTTTTTTTTTATATGCTCATTTTATTCATAGCTTTTACGTTATCTTTGGACTAATAATGTTCTTTCTCGCAATGTGCAAGTGATCAAATGGCATCCAGAGCCAGAGAAAAACCCAAATTTATAGTCTTCAAATTCCAAGGTGTATCTTCAAAGTCAAGATTCCATGATGATTACACTGAGATCAGAGATACCTACCTCAGCCATACAGATCTAGGAGAATTTCTAAGGATTTGCAATATGCCAATATAGAGAACAACCATGATGTCCACTCTGATCGATTCACTATTGGTGAATGTAGCATCACATCCAGTGTCTGTAAAATTAGCTAAATTAATCATGACCCTGTCCCAACATTTGTTCCTGATGAAAGGGTAGTTAAGAGTGTCACCAAAGAAGTGATGTTGGATCTACAACTCAACAACATTGAGAGGGTCTTTCATCTTCTTAGAGTAGACTAGTTCATCTGACTCTCCTATGAAGTAGCTAAAAGATGGTACATGAAGCATCAACAAGAGGCCATTGACATTATACAATCCTTGTACCTAATTGAGAAGCCTCCTTAGGGAAGGATAACTAGAAAAGTGGATATGACTCAAGGATATATGAATGAAGACATTGGATACTCTATCATTCTCTTGAGCTGAGTGATGGGCTTACCTACAGTAGGTCACCTCAGTACCTTCATGGTCAACTTCATTGAAACCATCAGATAGGCAAAGATAACATTGGATTGGGCCACTACACTAAGTGAGAACTTGTGTGAACAACTAAGGATAGTGAGGGATAAGAAGAAGTTTTACATAACTTTTTACATGGTGTACCTTCTTGCAGCAAGGGCAATGAACTATCTTGGTTTGTATAGGAAGGGTAGTATGTAGGACCCTAATGCCTGGAAATAATCAGTGTATCCTTAGTTGGTGAAGAAGAAGATCTCAATGTAAAGCAAGGAATATATAATCATCAATGATGCATTCATCTTTGTGATCATTCGATTCATTTAGAGACTATGGGAAGAGTTTATCTAATGAATCCAAAGCACAAGTCATAACTCTTAGAGCCTAATTTATCTGTTTCAAAACATTCACATATATTTAGGTAGCTAGTGCATCCATCAATCCTAAGAAGGTTTTGAGATACCCAAGTGACGAACTAGTATTGTTGGAGATCTCCTAGCAAATTGAGTCAGCCCATGAGAAGATAAAGAGGCAATAGAGACCTTATTGGGCATGGCCATGGGTCATTGGACCATATTAGGTGAAGAGGAAACAAGACATTTCATCTTTCTATTCTCGAAAGTATTTTGGAGGGAGATGAAGAAAAAGAAAAAATAGAATAAGAAGATGAAGAGGAACAAGTGCCCCTATAGGGAAGAACTCAGCTAGCAAGAGCCACAAAGTTATAAAGGAGAAAGAGTGCCATGGGTAACTCACCATCCACTCAATTAGAACCATTAGAAATGTCTTCTTCAGAAGATGAAGTACAATAGTAGGTGGATGAGTAGAGTGAAGAAAGCAATGATGTTTTCTCAATATTAGATTTTGATTTCATGCTTGTAGGTACTAAGTTGATTGGAGATAAGATTAGGGACACTCCTATAGGTGAATCTCAATAGGAAGACTAGACACAAATGTCACCAGACACATAGGGTCTTAACCACCATGAGTTACAGTGGTAGAATAGGGCTCAGTGACCCCTCCACCTCAAAATATAGAAGAGGAATAGGTTCAGAAGGAACCATTATTAGAGGAGAGACCATAACAAATGGTGACCAGTGAAGTGTCAAAAGGAATATGGTGGAATATTCTCAACCACTTTCCCATGACACTAAGGTTCAGGCAACAGGGTCTACTAAGATCGAGGCTACACAATGAGAGTCCTCACAATAAGAGACAACTCCATGCAAGCATGATAAAGGGAAGGAGATAGTTGAACACACCCCTTCATCATCAAGAGCTAGGTCCTCAACAGGATGCATCCCTTGATGGATTTGAAAGGAGATAATGAGGAGTACTAAGCCTCAATTTTGTGCTTTAGAGGAGGATATTTGTGATATTGTGGAGATCCTAAATCAACGTGAGTCTCTATCACATGAGTTAGTGTCATTGGTGTTTATCACCACCATACAGAACTAGGATTCATTCGCACAAGTGGCTCTCCCTCCTAAAGGCATAGATGCAAAAGCTCTTAGTCTCAAAGATTATGAGTTAAAGGATGTTATGTTGGGAAGACCAGAATGGGATTTTAGCCTGACAAATGATGACTATGGGAGTCAAAGAGGTCCTAGAGTACATGGAAACAAGAGGAGATTGAAATCTAAGAACTTCAATGGAAAGTTGAGATACTAAAGGGATATCTAGCTGAGGTCATTGGTCCTCTTAATCTTGAACACCTTGAGCATACTTTGAACATTGTACTTAGAGAAGGGGGGGGGGGGGCGGGGGGGGGTGTACAATTTGATCATTTTTGAAGGCTTGTTAGGGAATGGTGAGAAATTTTTGAGACAAAGGTATTCCTATAATCACAAGGAATTTGAAGTTACTACATGCTACATAAGGAGAACATAAACAAGATCATAGAAATTTTGAAGTAGGACTTCAATATCATGCATGAGGTACTGGCTTGGAGTAAGAATTTGTAGACCCTAAAAGCCATAAAGGGCCAAAGATATCAGGTTATGATTGATGTATATACTAGGGAAGAATTAGACATGATTGGTGATTGGATAGAGAAATAGCAGATAGAAATAAGTAATGGAGACCTTACATGAGGAGATCATTGGCTCAAGGACCAAGCTCAAGAGAAAATTTTGGAAGCAGAAAGACACTACAGTGATGCATGCTTGGATATTTTTTGAAGATGTGGAATGAGAGAGGTTGTTACCTATAGAGATATTAGTGGAAATTTTAAGGAAGATTTTTGTGGAGGTTGCTGATGATGAGGACATCTGACAAGGCTTTAGGATAGAAGAAGCATTGTTAGAGTTGGAGACCAAACTCAAAGATTTTGTAGAGACTTGAATTGAGGTGGACAACTATAGACAGAAGGTCAAGGATAAATATGAGGCTTTAGATCTTCTAGATGTGGCTAGATAATTGAGATGATAGAGAAATTCAAGGGAAAACATCCAAACATAGCTTTGGGATGAAGAAGAACAAAACCTAGATGCCAAAATTTCAATTTTGACAGTTAGTAAAATTTTTGATTTTTGACCCTAGTAAGGTTTGCAGGTCCATAGCTCTATAGCTCCACATGTGCGTAGGTCTGGAGCTTTGCAATTTAGAGATGTACTGATAGTTAACTACTAGTTTCAAAAATAGCACTTCCATGCACCAAGAACACATTTTAATAGTAGTTTTAACTTTGACATATGCCTAGTGAAGGAACAACTTCTATTTTTGGCACCCCCAGATGCTCCTACTTCAATCGAAGGCTTCCTCCTACTTTCTCTCTTATGTTTTCTCTATTTTTGACATGTAAAGAGTTCATGCATCCAATCAATGAATAAAATATGGATGGAGTCCCTCTAAGCACTAGATTAATTTTTAGTTTGTATATATTTAGTTTGTTTTAATATTTTAAAAGTATTTTATTGCATGAAGATATCTCTCACTCTCAACACAAATTGAGGAGATGATTTCTTATAAATACCCCATTGTAAAATGTAACAAAGGCTTCCATTATCATGAAATAAAATTATGCTTTTGGTGCTAGCATTTGGAGTGTAGTGGTTCTTGCCTGAATGTGTCATATTTTTGTGAATTTTCTTCATGGAATTGTGATTGAGCCAAAGGTTTATTGCATTGTCTCTGGTTGTGTGATCTTTTAGTTCTAGTGCTTGCTATAGATTTACAAATTCCACTAATGTATTGAGCTTGAGAAGAGATCATCATATTGTGTCTACATAGCCTTTTGTCTCACATGAGTGTACTTTTTGTGGCCTTGAGATTTGATGAAAGGTGAAATATCATATGATTGTTAAAGTTTCTCACTGACAATTGCATCAGTGGATTCTAGGAAGCACTGCTCCTATTTTCATTTCTTTCTTACCGATTTCTTTAAAAGTTTAACTCGTAGCGTGTTGTAATCTATGGCTTATGTCCATTTAGGATTTCAATTTCAAGTTATTTTCTTTTAGTTTTGTTATTTTTTTTGCTAACCCCTTGTTAGAATAGTAATTCATTTTAGTTGCACTATTAGAATTACATTCATTAAAAAACTAGAAAATACAAAAAATATTGTTTTTTGTGTATTATTTAGAGACAAAAAATAGATTTTCTTCATTATGAGATCATAATAGAACCAGAAAAGGCCTCCTCATGAACAATCCCATTTATCTTCAACCAAGAAGATTTTAGAACATTGCAAGACAAATACTAAACCTTAGAGTTGTCCCCAAAAGGATTAGCTTTTCAAGAGAGGAATTTCACAATGGATTCGTACCATTAACCTCATGCATAAGGACCACCCAACACCTTTGAGGGAATAAATGATGAGGAAGTAGAGGAGAATGAAAAGGATGAAGATGGAGAGAAAGAAAAAGAATAAGTAATAGTGGAGAAGACACAACAAGGTGAAGAGGCAATAGCTGAGGAGAAATACCAAAATAGAGTGTTCAAGACACCCAATTGCCACCACTAAGTCCTCCACATACAATACCTACAAAAACTATAACTATAAAGGATGTTCTTGAAACCTTGGGTTAGAACATCAATCCATTGATTGTAGAGGATCTAAAAAAGATCCTTCACCAAACCACATTGCAATCACAATTGTACACAAATCTTGTTTTGGTGAGTGTGGAAGAATTGCAAAAAGCTATAGTAGAGATTACTAAGGAGAAGGTGAACACACAAGAACCACCTTTACAACCTCCCATAGCTATAGATGATCAACCAAAAGAGTTAGTAGCAAAAGGAACAACTACTTAGGTTGATCCCATAGTAACAACAACAACAATTACCAAGGAGATAACAAAGGAGCAGACTAAACAAGATGTTCCTAGAGAAAAAAGCCAAGTTGTACCTCCTCAAGACATTATCATTGATCAAGGCAAAAGAGAAGACTAGGAAGAGGAGAAAACTCCTAAGGAAAGAGAGCAAGAGGCAATACAAACATTGGTAAATTTGCCTACCTTAGGGAATCCTACTAAGAAACCAAGCACTAATGTAGTACCACTACAAATTTTAGCACCAGGCTCGAGCTCCACCAAGGTAGCAAGGGTACTTTACCCTACACTTGATGAGGAAATAGTCATACCTAGTTATGATAGTAGAATAATGAACTTGGCATAGATAAATGAGTATAGACAAAAGCAAGCATTGGTAGAAATCAAAGACATATTCCTTGATGCATTTAGCTTGCCAGTGCTTGATGAAACAAAGCCCATCATGGAGAAATTGTCCAACATAATGGGCCAGGTACAAAACAAAGACCTTGATACTAATGCCAAATTATTAGAGTGGTCTAAAAAGAAGTTTCCAATGAAAGTTAATGAGAAGATATCTAGTGAGATAGCACTTTCACAAATTGAACTAGCTAAAAAGGTTGAGAAAGTTAAAATAGTACTTGATAATATATTCTCATTATACTCCAAATTGTGTGACTCATCATATTTCACACACGAAACTAGCCAAAGAATATTGAGCTTGGAGAAGAATCTTAAAATATCTAGCACACAACTACATAAAGAACCAACTCAAAGTGAGAAGCACTTTGCAACAACACTTCACACTCAAAAGGAGTTAGCTATATTAACAATAGAAGAGGCCAATGTTAAGGCCAAATTGATACAAACACAATCTACTATTACCTCACATTTGGAATTATTACATAAAGAAGTGGCCTATGTAGAAAATATTTTAAAGAAAGATCCTAATCTTTCTACCTTAGAAGGCCTTGTACATCTTGTAGTAGAGACAAACATCCAACACAAAGCACTAGAAATTGCCTTAGATAATTGGGATGCTTCTCTAAAGATGATAATGAAGGTAAATAAAACATTTATAGCTAAATATTCTATTCATTCTAAGGACCCTTTGACATAAGTGTCAAAAAGGGAGAGATATTCATTAATGCATATAATAAGAATGAGGGAGATAAATACATTCATTGATGGAGGTAATAAAGAATATCCAAAGGGGCAGATATTCATGTAACACAATTTTGAAGAAGAAACAAGGGAAAAAAGCCAAAAGGATTCAAAAAATGCAAGAAGATGTGAAAGGGGGAGAAAAAACAAAGGGGAAGTACAAATACAACAGAAATAGGGTACGCAAAAATAGAGGCAAAGGAATGATAAGACAGATAATAAAATACCAACATGAGACAAATTTAACTTAAGGGAATTTTGGTTATAGAAATGACATATCAGCTTAGGGGGAGTTATAAAATTTTGAACAAGTTTTTAAATTTTTGTACATATGTTGAACAAAACATGTACTATACTCATAGAGATTAGATTCATAGTGCCTAGTTAAGTTTTTTTTTCATTGATGTCAAAGGGGGAGATTGTTGGTCTCAAATTGGTTTTGACAATTGAGTATCAACACACTTAACCAATTCTTAGTTGATGTTGAGTATAATACAGATGTTAAGCTACAGTGTATGCTGAGCTAGATATTCAATAGGTGCCAAGTGAACTTTACATGTTGAGTGAAGTTCAAGTGCCAAGTGATAAATGATGCTAAGGCACTATAGGTGTCGAGCAAAATAGAATCACTATAGGAGCCGAGTGAGACATAATTCCTATATGTGCCAAGTGTCAACAATTAGTAAATGTTGAGTAACACAAAATCAACATATGAGTTTGTATCTTCACAAACTCAGATGTAAATCATTTTTTGAGTTGAGTTAGGACGAATCTCAAAGGATCTTGAAGGTAAGATCAAATCTTTTGCATTATCTATGTAATCAACATGTAGGCAATAAGGAAAATGGAGAAGGCATGAAACTAATAGGAAAAGTGAAAGAATTGAGCAGGAAATGAAGAATGAATATTGATCATAGATTCATATCTAACACTAAGTCTTCAAAGCCTTTAAAAGGTGGACGAAACCCCATTATGTGCATGTATGAGTAAGAGATTATGGGAGAATGCTAGTGAAGTGTAGAGGGGTAAAAAGAATTTGAAAGAATAGAACAACATTGCAGAATTTAGTTGATGAAGAACAGAGTATCGGAGTTTCATAAAGAGACATATCAGCTCAAGCAAGGATCAAAATGTAGAATGAGGATATGGAATTAGCAATTGATTATTGCAAGTCATCAGGTCAAGACTTTCTAATACTCTCTAGCAATTGTATTAGGAATGAAAATCCTATGATGATAGATTGGTTTAATAGCCATGTTGTAAGCCTTTCAACAAGGTGCTATATCCTTTAATAGGGTAACATTCCAAGCGAATGTTTGTAAATCCTTTTACCAGGTTGCTTTTAATAGGGTGTAAAGTCTTTAACAAGACAGACCTTTCACAGGGCAGACCATTGGAAGTGGTCAAACTTTGTAACCTTAAACAATTACATATTGTTGTAGTTATACTTTGTGGGTGTCATCCCCACCCCAATTTTACCTTCTCATTTTGGAGGGTTTCTAGGTTACCAAAATCTTTTGTTATCTATTTTCATGCATGTCTTTACTTTTATGTTTATTAGATGAATTAGATCCATGTGAATGATTTCAGCTAAAAAGGTTTTGAAAAGATTAAAGTTAGTTACTTCTAATTCACCCCCCTCCCCCCCCCCCCCCCCCCCCCCAACCCTCAGAAGTAAATCTTCCCACTTGTAAATTCTAACATCATCATGATATTCTATTAAATTTGCAATATTGAAAATAGGAGAGATGTGAATCCCATCTAGCAAGTCTCACTCATATGCATTCCTTGAATCACGTTTCTTCAAAATTTTGTAAGGGCCAAATTTCTTCATCTTCAGCTTGTTGTAGGTACCCACTGGAAATCATTCCTTTCTCAAATATACCATAACTTGATCTCCAACTTGAAACTCCTTATGTCTCCTCTTTTGATCTACCTTAGGCTTATACTATAGGTTCATCTTGGTATTATGTGCTCGCACCTCCTCATGTAGGTTCTTAACATGTTCAGCAAAGTCTTCTACCTCAACACTTGTCCTCCCCCCTTGCTCCATCTTCCTTAGCTTTGGTGTAGTCCTTAGACTACTCCCATACACAATTTGGAATGGTGATATACCAGTACTCCTATTTAAAAAATTATTGTAAGAAAATTATGCTTTTGGTAGAATCAAATCTAATCCCTTGGGTCTATCTCCTATTAAACACCTTAGCAAATTTCCCAGACTTCTATTCACTACTTTTGTTTGTCCATCAGTCTATGGATGATGTGAAAAAATAAAATTCAATTCTATCTTCAACTTCTTCCCCAAAGTCCTCTAGAAGTACCCCACAAATTTATTATCTCTCATAAACAATACTTTTTGGGAGACCATGTAGCATCACCACCTCTCTAAAAAATAAATATGCAATATGTACTGTATCATGAGTCTTGTGGCATGGAATTAAATGTGCTATCTTGGAGAACCTATCAAACACCACAAATAATAAATCATTACCCCTTTGTGTCCTTGGAAATCCAAGAACAAAATCCATACTTATGTCCTCCCAAGGCTGATAGAGTCCAGTATTTTGACTAAATCCTTTGGCTGTTTGACATAGTTCACAACTCTGCACAAACTTCTTCACATCTTATGACAATTGAGGCAAAAAAAAATGCTCTCTAATAATGGAAATGGTCTTATCTTGACCAAAGTGTCCTACCAACCCTCCACTGTGCTTCTCCTTGATCAAGTTCTCCCTCACGGAACTCCTTGGAATACACAATTGACTTCCTTTGAACAACATACCATCCTAGATCATGTAATCTAGCCACCTGGTCCTATCTAGAGTAACAAGTTCTTTACAAGCCTTAGAAGCCTCTACAAAGTTAGGGTCCTTAGGGTACAAATTCTTGAGTTCATCAAACCCAACCACATGAACCTGCATTACTGTCAAAAAAAATTGCCTCCTACTTCATGCATCTAAAACCCTATTAGACCTTCCACTTCTATGTTTTAATAAAAATGTATAGCCTTGCATGAACTCTAGCCATTTTAAATGTCTCCGATTCAATTTACCTTGGCTATTTAGGTACTACAATGACTGGTGATCAGTATATAGAAAAAATTATTTTGGCAACAAATAATGCCTCCATTTTTTTAAGACTTGAACTATTGCATAGGACTCTTGATCATAAATTGAATACTTCTTCTTTGCATCATTCAATTTTTCATTGAAATAGGTAATAGGCTTACCTTCTTAGCTCAAAAAAACCCTAATAAGACTGCCACTAGCACAACAATCCACCTAGAACACTTTGTTGAAATTAGTAAGTGCCAACATAGGCTGCTCAGTCACCTTCTTCTTCAACAATTCAAAACTCTTGGCAACTCTTGTAGTCCACTTGAACTCTTTTCTATTCCCCCTCATTGTTTGAGTTAGGGGTGCACATATACTACTGAAATTCATAATGAACTTCCTATTAAAACTTTCCAAACCATGGAATGATCTTACCTCAATGGAAGACATTGTAGTAGGCTTTTCTAAGATGACCTTCACCTTCTCTGGGTCCATTTTGAGACCCTCAATTGATACAACAAAACCCAAATAGAATAAATCCCTTTTGGAAAAGCTACACTACTTCAAATTAATCAAAAATTTCTCTTCCCTTAACCTTTCAAGGATACTACAAATGTGTAATAAATGTTCATCCAAAGACTTACTAAAAATCAAAATATCATCCAGATAGACAATAAAAAATTTTCCCAAAATTTTCTTTACTACCTCATTCATAAGTTGCATGAAGGTGCTTGGCACATTTGTTAGTCCAAAGGGCATGAATAACCACACACATAGACCCTCCTTGGTCTTGAATTTATTCTTCCACTTATCTCCCTCTCATATTTGCATCTAGTGATAACCACTCTTGAGATCTGTCTTTGTGAAGTACTGAGCTCCACTCAAATAGTCCATAAGATCATCCATTCTTGGCAAAGGAAATTGATACTTGATGGTTATTCTATTTATAGCCTAAGAGTCTGTACACATTCTCCACTCTCCATCCTTCTTTGGTGCCAGTACTGCATGTACTACACATGGACTCAGGCTCTCTCAAATCAAAGCTTTCGTCAATAGTTCCTAAACTTGTTTGTTTAGCTCCTCAATCTCATTTGGAGTCATCCTATGAGTAGCCTTGTTAGGAAAGATAGCTCTAGGGAATAAATCTATTTGATGACTAATTTGCCTTATTAGTGGAAAGCCTTCTAGAAAATTATTAGAGTTGACATCTCCATCTCACTTAATGGAGTTGAAACTTCAAGTGGAATTTCATTACTACCTTCCTTATTGTCGGTAAATAGATTGTTCTTTTATATTATTACTCTTTATTACCCAATTAAGAACAATATCTAATCAAATATAGTTGGAAAGCCTCTTGTGAATGGTTTAGCTTTCCTCTGAATTGATAGGTACAGCTCCCTAAAACAAATTTGTAATGAATTTTATTTTCTTCCTAAACTACTTTGTGGTATGTTCTTAACCCGAGAATAGTAGAGGAATAACCAAGTTAGATCTAAATTAAATCCAACTTAGGGAGATAATAACTTCTCAATGCTGAAATAGATTCATGTACCCATACATCTTATGAATCCATAAATCCATTCGCATGATCAACTGATACTAAACTAAGTCAAACTCAAATCTGAATTACAACTAATGAATTGAGAAAAACTAATAGAATCCTTTCTTCAAATGAATTATAATAATACTTATTACATTCATTTGGATTCTAAAAAACAAGGGAAATGAAACTCTGTTCTTCCTTAGTTCTCTGCGATACAGAAAGGAAATACTAACTAATCATAATACGTACTAGAATAGAAAATGATTTGAAATAAAATGCCATTCAATTATCTCTACAACAAATAGTACTTCACACAAAATTTTTTTTTTGACCCTTCATTAATCATTCAACTTCATACATATAGATTTTGAGAGATGACCATTACAATAGCAATTTTAATTGGTTCATCTTCTAAGGAGACAAATGGCAAGATGTCAGTTTGTCATATTACAAAATTTACAAAATTAGTAGAAATTGCAAAAGAAAGTGAAAAGGAGGCATCATCGAATCATTTGGATTTCTTACCCTTTTTAACTTTTTCCCTATATGCCTTAGCAGCAACTATAATGGGAACTAATTCCTCATGACTAGGAACGTGTACATTAGTAAATCTTAGGAGCCATTTTGAACGTTCTTGAGCCAAGCCTTTCATAGAATTTAGGTGTCCTATGACTTCTTTAGCAACTAGATGTATGCATCCACCTAGTGTTTATAGCTCTATTACTCTATTTTGAATGCTTGAAGCCATTCTCGATAGGTTACTTAAATACATGGAGAAGTTGTTCTTCATTATCTCCACTCTAATAAGGGCTTTCCCTTGACCACTAGTTTGTGGATCAGTGTGTAATCCTTTCATTAATTCAAATGACCTATCTTGAGTTCTCTTCACTTTATCTTTAGTTTCCTTGAGTCCTTTTTCAGCTTCTTAAATAATCTCTAGCTTGAATTACATAGCCTGGAGCCATTCAGATAGGGGTTTAGTTCCTGTCTTCAAAATTTTTACTTCAACTGCCTCCTTTGCCTTCATTTGGATAATCATTTTCAGGAGAGAAATACACTCATCACATCTAGCTTTCTCCACAGTCAAAGTGTGTTGATTAGATGTGATATTATCTTTCTCCATCTCCAATCAAAGGATAACATTCCCAATTTGACCAATTAGAGCAACTCCATCTACATTGGGTTTATCAATCCACTCTTTCCCAATCTGCCCAAAATGTCTATCTTTCTGGAGCTGTGGGATGAAAGCTTGCACTTCCTCTACTATAGGATTTTTAGTAGTAGGCACACCAGTAATGGTTGCCAATGGAAAAACTAGCTACCTGATGAATCTTTTGAGTTCTTCTATCTCAGCTTTCATCTTAATCTCTAATAATTTGAGGTTTTCTAACTGACCTTCTATTATCTCATTGCCTAATCTCCATAAGCCAACTTTTGTATGATGTCTGGCCTCTCCAAGATCAATTGAATGCAGAGTGAAACCTTTAGGAGTCATCTCCTCAATCTGCCCTGCTTTGTTTGGTTTTGCAATCTGCATAGTCAAATGTCCAGTTCCTAGATCCTACCCAAGTATGGACAAAGTTTTCTACTTCTTAGCTTTTACTATGGATGATCCAGAGCATGCTACTAGAGACACAATATCCTTTGTAGGAATGCTTTCATCTTTCCTCTTTCTTTTTCTTTCTAAGTTGTCTTCAAGCTAGGACTCCATACCAATAACCTTAGAAACCATTTCAAGTGACTCTATGCTAAACATTTTCTTCTTTACTGGAGTCATTACTACTGTTGTTGCAGAGAAGGGGTTCTTTGGATTTTGAGAGAGGAGCCAAGATGAACTTGAGACATTCTCTTCTTCTTGAGTTCTCTTTGTAGCTTCATCAGATTTAGTGGACTCACTACTACTGCTCTTGTCATCTCCAATATCTACTATTTGGATGGGAGAACCAGTTGGCTTCAAAAGAGAAGCACCTATAGATGGAGTAGGGATATGATGAGGTGATGAAACTAGGGTAACATGGGGGGATGGAATTGGAGTATCACATGGAGATGGAGTTGGAGTGATGTGAGGAGGCAAGGGTGGAGCGGTGGTTCCATCTTTCATCTCTTCTATCCCTTTTTCTTCAGTACCAGCCTAAGTTCCAATCACTAGTAGAGAACCTCCTTGGAAAGTTGGAGCTATTGAAATATTCTTCTCTGAGGGTTGATCACCTCCTCCCACAAATTGAGCCAGCCCTTGAGTAGCCAAAGTTGTAATACTGGGTGTGGCACTTTGAGAGGAAGTGGGAGTAGCAGCAGCTAGAGAAGCTTGAGTAGTCTTGCTCCTACTTTGGCTTTTTTTTTCTATCCTCTCAACCCGTTTCTTGGTTCTCTTGATGATCCAAACCACCATAACATCAATATCTTCTTCTATGTTTACACACGGCTCAGAGCTAATTGGGATGTATCTCAATTTGGTCAAATATGTATTACTATACATATTTTTCCCATCATCTTTTAGCCCTTCCACATCCAACTCAATGCCATAGGTCTTTATTTGATCTACTATGAGTCTAGCAAAGGCATGGTCTTTACTCTCTAGCTCATCTCTGCAATTGGCCCAGTAATCTTCTATAGTAGTTACATGTTTGATGATGCTTCCAATTTGAAGCACATCTCTAGCATACCCATTTGGAACAAACATGGGCCTTATCACTTCATACTCCTCCAGTTTGTATTTGTTTTCAAATGCTTTGAGTATGTTCTTTGCATCAGATCTAGATTCACAACTATAAGCTCCAACTTTTATGGGGAATTCATACCCCTTCTTTCTCAAATTGGCGCTCAAGAAATTTACTTGGATTGCTTGCCTAACAATCTCAATGAGCATGATCATATCATCTGGATATCTAGGTAGCTTAAGGGGAAATTCATAAAACACTGCAAGACACAAATAAGAGAAAGATGAGAATTGAATAAAATAACAGCCAAACTAGTTGATGACTACCATTGCTTCTGGGCTGAACCTCTGCTCTGGACACCCTTGGAGTTCCCTATAGATTCTGATAGTGAATGCATCATTAACTCAGATATACTCCCCATAGCTATTCTGTAACTGCAAGCATGGATAAAACTCATAGCTTTTTACATCTTCAGGAAAATTCTCTATTCTGGGGAGTCCTGACCATAATTATAGGGAGGCCAACATATATATAAAGAAAAATGACATATAAAACCAATTATAAAACTTGTCTGCACTGAGAGCCCTAGAAAGATTTTCACTAGCTTCAAATGCCCAATCAACGTACTGTGTGTCTGAGCATATAATTTGCACCATAAAGAGGTATTGTTCTAAAAAATTAAGTGCTTCTACCTCAACTTTTAGTTGATGTAAGAGGACCAAAATATCCACAATTTCAAGCTTAAGATCTGTGCCAAATAGGGTTTAGGGACCTTACTTTTTGGTCCCCTGGGCTTTTGGAACTAGGAGTTCATGATCTCCTTCTGCCACACCATCTTCCTTAGGGAGAATTTAGACATGGCTCCTCCGATTGTTAGCTTAGAGAAATCTTCTCATTCCAGAATCCACAAACAGTTCACCATCGCTTGCCTATCAATTGAAATCAATACTGTTTGATTAGGCAATATGATCTGCTTGGTGTTTGAGTTATAATGATTGATACGTTCCACAATTAGCTTCGATTGTACTATGACAGGAAACTTGGCTACCTCCACCAGTCCACTTCCTTAGAGTTTCTTCATTATAGGATGAATCGGCTTAGTTCTCAGTCTTCTCTAAAAATCTTGTATATCAAAGAAACATAATGAAGTATCAGAGATACTTTGCCATGTTGACTTGATTCCACCCAACCCATCAAAACCAGAGAATCTTGATGCCATCTTGCCTGATATAGAATGATAGAAATTCAACAATTGTGATAATGTAAAGGAATGAACCCTAAACTTTGAAGTTTTTTGGAAGCACTATTCAATATAACAGTATAACAGTAAGGCAATGATTTGAAATTTTGTTAGGTTCTTCTTTATATAACAACCCTTAATCTACCCGTTAAATTCCACAATTTGTACCACACGAGCGAATTTAAGTATAAATCCATTAGATTAGTAAATATAAGGGTTCTAACAGATTTATCCTTGTCATTTCATTGTTTTCATTAGCCCATTGGTAACTCTCCTTTATTACTGACCTTCCTTTCCGTTTTCACCCAGTTTCAAAAAAATAAGAATGGAGTACTCCTTGGGGAAAAATTCACTTGGCTAGATTCTACTCAAAATATCCTTACAACTTTAACTAATTTGCTTCAAATTCTGTCCCAAACACATCTATTGATCAATTCAAACTCTTACCATGCTTGCAGTAGCCATTTTTCATTGGATGCAAATAATTGCTCTCGAGGGTAGAAAACCCATAGTGGAGAAGGCGATTTCCATTTTTCCACTTACGATTTTGTTTTACCTTTTCTACCTTAAGCACTTTACTATAAGCCTTCAAAAAACATAAAAAGGGCTTCGCAAGTGAAAAAATGGGGCCCACTAGTAGGGTGCGAAAACCCGCTAAGGAGAAGAAGAAACTTGATTGTCCACCAATTCAATTTTCTTTATACTCGGATCAAATGAGCTAAAAGTAAATTCATCTGAGGTAGCATTTTTCAAGAATCTCCATCAAGTAAGGATGTAGACTACCCACATGACTCAAAACTATAAGGAACACCCACCGAGCTATATAATGCGGGAAAAGGAAAAAAAATGGAAACTTGATGGAGAAACTTAACACTTGAGGAAGGAAGAACTGACTCAACCAGCCTAAACACAGTATGATTTAAATCCTCCACTTTGAAAAATTGGACTATGTTAGAAAGTGGGGCAACACTTATCTTTTCTAGGAATTAAAGCATAACACATATGTTGATGTTTCATGCCATACAAAAATTTTTATTCCATCAACAAGATATACCCTAACATTAATGCATACCTTTTCACCCTCCTTTATCAAGGGCTTCAATTTGTGGTGAACTCCATCCTTTGTTAGAGATTATGTATTTGCATGACCATCATGTATAGCATGCCTATCAAACTACCACAACCTTATAAAAAATAAATGGCATACATCAATTGAAATTATGTCATAGAGAGCCTCATCATGGTAACTCTGAATCTAGAACTTTACCAAACATTGCTCACTAAATAGGACCTTAGGATCATCTTGCACTCAATAAATTTGATAGGGTTGGGGTTATTTCTCCCTCTTCAACTTTAGCTTTGAGACCATCTCCTCTAACACCAAGTTCTAAGTGCTTCCACCATCAACAATCACATCACAACATTTACCCTCACACTTGCACTTGGTATGAAACAAACACCTCCTTTTTCTAGGTTCAGTCTCATCACTTAGTAAGACCCTTTCATTAACTAGAACCTCTCATCTTTTTGCATCCTTTGAATATGATGACTGTGCATCATCATCCACATGAGAAACCCTTGCTTGACCATCAACTCTCCTATCTATCATTCCTTAGCATTGAGGCCATTCAAAGGCTCAATGACCTTCTTCAGTACAATGAAAATTGGTACCATGGAAGCTTCCTCTTCCTAAACCTTGTCCATTCCCTCTACTTCTTCCTCTCTAATCTCTAAAGTTTTGATTATGGGAGTGGTTGAAACTCGAATTCCTTTGATTATGGCTAGTACCCACATCTTCATTTTTCTTCTAGTGCTCATTTTAGTCTCCAAATGAGTTGCCATTACCCCTTCCTCCTTGACTACACCCTCTTTTCCTTTCATCAAACTTTTTGTTTAGCTTCTCCTCAAATCACAAGGCAAACTAGTATGCCTCTTTAATGCTAGTCATTCTAACCAGACTTAACTACTCCTAAATGTTAGGTCTTAACCCACTAAGGTAACAAGAAACCTTCTCCTTGTTTGCTTCTACATGCCCCACCCTAATAAGGACTTGATAAAATTCCTTTGTGTATTCCTAGATAGATTTTCTTGCTTGCTTTAACCCTTGCATCTTTTTGAACAAATCAAGCTCGTAATCAATAGGAATGAAATGTTCTTTAGTTTGTCCACCATGCAATCCCATCTTGTGATTTTCTCCTTTCATCTTCTATTTCTTTCCAACTGAATCTCTTGCCACCAAATTTTGGCATGGCCTTTCATTTTGGCCTTCACAAACTTAACCCTATCAGGGCCCCTAATATCCTCATACTCAAAATATTCCTCTAGCTCATTGATCTAGTCAATCAACTCATCCGGGTTTAGATTTCCCAAAAACATGTCAATATCAATTTTAGGTCTTATTCCAAGCTTGGAGATGGCCCTAAAAAGCCTCTCCTTTGCCTAGTTTAGGACTTCTCTATCTCCTTCCCCTTCCTACCCAATATTTCCTTCTTCATTTTCTTCCTCACTTTCGTCGCCTACCACAACATTCATCACTCTACAGATCTCCTCTTGTAATGCCTGGACTTGTCTTTGGAGGGCTCTAACCTTAGGAGAAACAACTCTAACCCTTTCACCATGCTTCCTTCATGGAGGCATCTTATTGTATCAAAACCCACAACCACACAATCTTGGTACAAATTGCCTCACAATCGGTGCTTTGTCTACACACTTAGGAAAACCTACTCTGATACCACTTGATGAGGGCATAATCTAAGACAAAAATGAACACAATAGGAAAGGGAGAATATTATTATCGTAAATGATATGATATTACATTTAGTACAAAAAAAATAGACTCTACAACATGCTCTATGGGCTTACAATGTTATCAAATTCTAGAGAAAACCCTTCTCACAGTACCTTCTCCCAAACTCCACCCAAAACTACCTTTATAATGCTAGAAGTGACCATAAGTAACCTAAATTAGGTTTAGGGTTAGGAATTTATTTTATAATATGCCATTTGGAATCCTCCACTAAAACAAAATGGTTCTAGAAAACATGTCAGAAGTCGATGTAAAATAAAAAGAATCTAGAAATGGTAGTCCAACTTCTAAGAGGCATAACTTTTGATCTAGGACTCTGATTGATGATATGTTTACATTTTTGGAAAGTTCTCCAAGCATGCTATAGCCATATGGATGATATTTTCTCTTCACCCATTTTTTGGTCCCATATGAGGCCATTTAGGTCCTTAAATCTGACATTGAAGTGCTCTTAGGAGGTCTCCAGGCAACTTAAAACTGTAATAACTTTCAAATCATAAAGCCTTTTGACCTAATTCTATTTTTTGGAGTGCTTAAAATTATAAGTATAATCAACCCTCCAACTTACACCCTCTAACTCATCATAATTATGGCTCAATTACAAAATAGCCTATTTTCTACATTGGCACATATCCTAAGGTGCTCAAATACTCTAACCCATAAAACTAATAGTGTAACTATGAGAGTTGGAATCTCTATTTGACCCAAATGGGTATCCTAGAACGAAAACTCTTTAAATAGAGACTAACACTAAGCATATTTTTGGGTGATATAGGATATTCCTTATACCATTGAATGCTCCTGCATGAAGGTTAAGGACATAGAGAGAAGGCTATGGTCAAGTGCAAGTCTTGATATGATCGCAGAGAGTAGGACTTGAGAAATCAAACTTATTGGTATATAGATATAGTATTTGAATATGTGGTAGATACACATTTAATTTGTAGTGCAATTTGAAATGATTTAAGGATTTCACGAAAGATTGTATATACCATTTGTTCATACGAAGTGTCTTAAGAAAAACAAAGAGCGATTTGACATTGAATTAAAATGTGAAGTGAAATTTGATAAGAGAAAAGTTATAGAAGTCCTAAATCATGACTTTTAAGGTATTTTGCAAAGCTTGAATCCGATTTTTCCCCAATACTTTTAGTTATTGTTCAAATGGTAAGTTAGAAAGTGTATGATGTCAGTGAAAGACCATGATATGAGTTTAGGAAACAACCACTTGTTTCTTTATTGGATGATCTATTGGGCACATTTTTGTAAGTTCTAGAAAATGTGCTATGTTAAGGACATCAGAAGTTATATCCATTGTAAGATTGAGAGCATAAGTGATGAAGAGATTCATGAAGATTTGAAAAAGATGTGTAACAATGACTTATCTTTGAAGTCTGAGTATGGGCAGCTAGAGAAATTAAATCTAGTGAAGTATATGTTTTATATGGAGTTTGAAAATCATGATTGGACCTGAATCATTTTGAGTAGGATACATGATCATATGTTTTGTTTAGGAGATGAGAAGATTTTTATTGATAATGACCTAATTCACAAGGTCACAGGATTGAGTAATGGATGTTGCAATCCTGCTAATGAAAAAATGTTAGAAAGATGGTCCAGAGAAATTTGAATATGAGGTTTGATAGAAGAAATATGAAGAAAGAGTCCATTAAAGATAAAGAAGTAAAGTTGGTAACCAAGATATTAGGGTACAAGTTGAACCAAGGATCAAGGTTTAACTTTGTACTAGCTAGATTTTTGCATGCAACTTATGTAATGGCTATGCAAGCAAGAAAGGTTAAATTATGTAAGATTATTAGATTGCAATTGTTGGACAATATTGTAAAGATTAAGAAGACAAAGAATGTATTTTTCAGAATTGAGTTCTTATTAACTCATATATTCTTTTATGCTATAAGGAAGTTTCTTATATTGATAAATTAGGATAGCAGTGAGTGCACAATGAAATTGGTGATTCAATACTACAGGTCGAAACCATAAAATATGAGAGATGATAACATTGACAAAATGATGAAGAGTTTCTAGTCTAAGATAAAACAAAGGTATAGAATACCTCCCTCTATGGTAGAGAAGTGCAAGGAAGAAATATATTTCATGGTAGAAACTAACAACACTTGCATGGAAGCAGTAATTTCTAGAGTTAAATTTATAGAATCTATGGGATATGAGATGAGGGTAGAACTCATTGAAGGGTATGTGTAGATTATTCTTGAATCTAAGTAGAACACAAATAGAAAAGATGAGAATAATTTAGTCTAAACTATAAAACAAGGAAAACAAGTAAAGAAAGAGATAGATTCCATCCTTAAGGAGTCAAGCATGACTAGGAAAGAGTTCAATGAGATTAAAGGTATTATGCTAGAGATGAAGGCTAGTGGATAGACTGAAGTATTGGAAGAACCTGCCATTGTAGTTGCAGAACCTTGAGAGGGTGTAATAGTAGCACATCCTTGTGTGCAACCACCATTTGCACCATATGTAGCAGTTGCACCAGTACAACTAGTTAGAACAACAAGTGATCATTCTAGAAGACAACCAACCATTGAATTATTTGTTGTGCAAAGGAAATAAGAGAGATTGGTGAATGTGAAGCATGAACCCACATGAAAAACCAAGAAAAGGGTCAAGAGGAGCACTTGTGGGCCTAGAAAGAGAAGAAAAATAATCCAAGTTAGTTATTCTGAGGAATCATAGGATGAAATAGAAGATAGACCAGTAGTCTCGAATGTGCAAGAAGGAAGAAAAATAGATGGAAAGAAAGCATGGAAGCCAAAGGTAGAAAACCTTAACATGGGAATTATTAATGATGACAATTTTTTTTAGTTGAATAAATATTATGATTTGTATAGTAATATGGATAGAAGGTAGTTAGAAAATTCCATTATAAGGAACATGATCTTGAGGAACAAAAGGCTTGAGAATATGAAAAATAAGATACTAGAGGATTTGTGTAATAGGCTTGTAAATAGGAAAAGGAAAATATCAGAGGAAGACATGAATATGAGGATCACAATGATAAAAAAAAATGTGATGTTGATTCTAAGGAAGAATCAAATAGAATTTTGAAGAGTAATGAGCCCTTGCTAAGGAACAAAAAGAAGATAAATTCTTCTGATGGGAGGAAATTATGAGGATATTAGGAAAGAAGCTAAGGAGGAAATTGTAAAATATATGACTCTAGTGCCTAAGATGAGTGTACAATATAAACCTAAGAGTCCAGTATACATGTAAGTACATACACCTTCCATAGAAGAGGAAGAAGTAGAGGAACACAACAAACACCCTCACCACCTCACATTGTTATGGGTTCTAAATCCATGCAAATGGATAGTATGTGCATAACTCTAGATACAAAGGTTGATTGTTTAGTGGCATTTAGCCAATCCATTGTTGGAAATATCACTGCTTATTCTAGCTTTGATGATGATGAAGAAGAAAAGAATAAAGAGGCAGAGGTAATAAGAAAGGAAAGGATATAAAGTGAAAAGGAAAATAAGAAAAAGAAAGAAGGAGAAGCAAAGATGAAAGAAGAAGAGAAAAAGAAAAAGAAATTAGAGGAGGAAAATAAAAGGGAAGAAGAAGAAGAAAGAAAGAAGATAGAGGAAGAGAGAAGGAAAAATTCAAATGAAGACTCTGAACTCAATAAGAAATGGAAGATTGCGATGTAGGAATCAACATTCTTGCCCAATTTGAAATATGTATATTAATTAAGTTGTTTGAGAAAAATAAATTAGAAAATTATTTGGAGAAGTCATTAACTAAATTTTTGGATAGAATGTAGATGACAATTACTACAACTGTAGCTATTCTAGACTTTTAGTCAAAGGCCATGGAGTTGATGAAATTTTTTGATAAGGAATTCACAACTTTAGCAGAAGTAGCTTTGGTGAAAGCTTAGGTAAGACATGATGTAACACTATTCAACATAGTGTCTACCAGTGTGCACAATGATCTAAAGGAACTTAATGGAAACATAAAGGGATTGAGAAAGCATATTGATGAAGGAAAAATATTGTATGGATAATGTGCATAGTAATACAAGTACCTTATAGACTTTGAGAGTTAGACAAAAGCTAAGCTAAGTGAACTTGAAACATTCATTGTCAAGTTACAACTCCTAGAATCCAGTATTGAAGACTATGGAGAAGATACATGGTATGACTAGATAGTTGGAATCTAATAAAGAGAGAGAAATAAGAAGATTCTCTAGTCTTAGAGAATTTTTTTTGTCAAAGGTCAACATTTTGTTGAGACAACTTGAAGAATGTCTTATAGCTAAAGCTTCCTATGACAAATTTTCCTATACTGACTTGAGTATAGTTGAAGTGGCATCCTATGCACTTTGTGCACTAATTATTATCTTAGAGATAGTAAATGAGAACTAAAAGAAAGAGATAGAAAGACTAGGTTGTTCATGCATATTGTTTTACCAGATTAATAGATTGATTAGTAGTAGACCCAAGTTTTGTGGATACAATTTGTGACACCTTTGCCATTGATGTGAAAGGGGGAGTATTATGTAGAGAAGGAAAATTGTATATGTATATGTAAGCTAGAGATTATGTATGTATCAATATAAAGGAGTGATAAGGAATGTAATGATCCATAAAAACATGAATAAAATTGATATGTTTTGAAGGCAATTGTGTGGTTACTTTTATTTTGTTTCTATTATGTATGAAATCATTTTGGGATTTAGCCAATTTTCCCAAATGTTTCCATCATTACCAAAGGGGGAGATTGTTGTCAATATGGTCAGATAGATGTCTTGATGGTTTTCATTTATGGCAACATACATTCAACATTTCAATTATGAATTTATAGTTAGAAAATTGTCTAAGTGTTAGACAGTTTGTAGCATCATAGTGAACATATGCTAAGAGTATGGATGAATCATTAAGAGTTAGCTCATATTAAATTAAGGGAAACTTTATGATAGTATCATGATGATGTGTTCTAGTGCATAGATGTGTATGGATAATATGGAGTAAGTTATGATTAAAATACCAGTGTGGGTATTTAACAATGCAGAACATAACCTAGTAGAAAATTGGATTGTATGACCTTAGGAATTATTTTGGCTATGAAATAATTAATAAGTTATAATGAGATGAATATGGGATATTAATCCATAAGTTTATTATTATTTCAAGCATATGAACACATGAAGTTCAACAGTACAAAGTTTTGTAAATATGTGAGGTATAAGTAAAGATCTTATCTTGTAAAGATAAGTGTGCTATCTATGATAGAAAAATAAGTGTTATGTGATGAAAAATATTGTATAGAGAGCTTGAAATATTTGGAAGTCTTGTGTGATGTGAATTCTTATGTGTAAGCATAACAAGTGCAAAGTACAACATAATTCAAGTATATCTATTCTTGCAAAGAACTGAATTGTATAATTGCATGTTAGGATAGTGGGCTCTTCTTGCATACATTGTATTTGTTCTACTAACTCCTAATAGGTTGAAGCAACTTCTAATAGGTTTGAGGCTTCTAACAAGGCTCAATCTCCTAACAAGGACTTGAGACACTATATGTACTTCACAGACTCCTAATAAGGTTAGTATCCTTAACATGATCCTATTGTTTAGTGAATCATCTAGTGGGTATCATCCCCACCATTGGCTAGGGTTTCCCTAGTTAAAAAATAATGGTGTTATGAGTTATCTATGTGCATAGTTATATTTACTATTCAATATTGTTTGTTTACTTTCATATTGAAGTTATAAAATAATTAACAATATCTAGTTGTGGGAAAAAGTTTGTAGAATATTGATTCACTCCCCCTCTCAACATTATCTATTTCTAACACAACAAATATTTGAACTAGTAAAATCCTTTTACTTCCTTTTGTCTTAAAATATAGATTATTGTTATCATTAGTCTTCTCAAAACCAATATTCACAAGATAATTGTGAATCCTTTCATACCATGCTCTTGGGAATTTCTTTAAACCATATAAAGCTTTATGTAATCTACATACCACGTTCTTGTTGTTTGGATCAACACATACTTTTGGTTGTTATGTAAACCTCCACTTCTAGTATACCATTCAAAAATTCTGACTTCACATCCATTTGATAAAATTTGAAACCTTTGTATGCAAAGTAAGCAATTAAAGTTATTACTCATTCCAATCTTACAATTGGGGAAAATGTCTCTCCATCATCAATTCCCTCTTCTTGTACATATCCCTTAAAAACTAATCTTTCCTTATTTCTTTTGACTTTTGTTGACATTACAGTCATGTTTGTTACCAATACACACAGTTATTAAGATTGTAAGTATATACTGAGCTTATTGTACAATTAATAGTGTTAACCAAGAATTTTAGTCTCTACTGAGTTCTACAGTTGCTACTGAGTTCAAGGGACAATATTCAATTTGTGTCAAGTAGTTTCTACCACGATGGAAATTAGTAATGTAAACCAAGCTTCATAAGGTTTACCAAGTCCATTAGTGAAAATTGAGTTATGGAATACTTACCAAGTTTGTAGTTACAGTGATTTGAATCAAGTGTTAATCGAGCCACACAGTGCTAACCAAGTGATTTAGTTTATATGTCAAGTTTTGTAGTATTCATTGAGTCACTAGTGCAAACCAAGTTTACACCACTTGGGAGTGATCAGTATGGACTAAGCTTCTATGTATACCAAATGCATGATGATCCCAAGCATTGACTATGGATGTCGAGTATCAAATCCTCACTGAGCTAGTCTTTAGAACCTGAGTTCCTATAGTTTGGGCCGACTTTATGCATTTTTGTGTAAACTTGTATTGTAGCCAACTTTTTAAATATTTAAATTGTATTGGTATATATGTAATGCATTGTATCATATCTCAATATATAGTAGTGAGAAAGAAATGTAATTAGTAGAGAAGAGTAGAAGAGAAAATTACAAAGGCTACAATAGTATAAAGAACGGTAAAGATTTAGCTATCACAGCAAGGTGATCATTACACTCAAAGGAATCTCACTTAGCAAACCAAGTTGTGAATTAGATATTAGCTACTATTTCATCCTAATAGGTGGATCACTTAAATCCTTTCACAAGGTAGACTTAATAGTCTTTTGTAAATCTCTTTACTGAATGCATACTTCATTGTTTGTTTGTAAATCCTTTTGCAAGGTGGATCTAGTAGTCCTTATTGCTCCTAATAGGGTAGATCATAAGAAGTAATCATTGTAAGCCTTAATAGGCCAACTTTATATTGTAGTACTAAAGCTTGTGGGTATCATCCTCACCCTAGTTTTACTTTCTATTTGGAAGGTTTCTGAGGCATTATATTGTGTGTGAAAAGTGTTATGAATGCTTTAGTGACTTTAGTTTTTCATGCATAAAGGATTAAAGTGTTATTGGTTACTGATTAACCCCTCCCCTCTCAATAACTTAGCCTATCACATATATTTCAAAAAACTTCATCATTGTCATCCAGTTTATTTTTGTATACCCACTTGGTTCTAGTTGCATTCTTGTTCTCTGGTTAGGGTACTAGAGTCCATGTTTTGTTTTTCTTAATCCAATCAATCTCATCTTTCATTACTTTACCCTAGTATTCATTTTCTAATGCATCCTTCACTGATTTAAGATCATGCATGCTCAACAAACATGTATCACTTCTCAACCTATTCCTTGTCATTGGTCTAGCTTCTTTATCTCCAATAATCTATTTAGTAGGGCAATGTTGTAGTGCTTCTTATGTTTGTAGTATAAACCTTGCCATATTTTGATATAAGAGATACTTGTTACTCATGTTATTTTTATATTTGAGATGACCTAAGGGTAAAATGTTATACTTTGATTTCCAGTATCATAGATTATAGATTACTATGCTGTTTAGTTGACCATATCAACATAATGATGCCTTTTGAGATGACAATATGTTTTATGATGATATCTTGTTATCTGATATTTGGACATATTCTCTGATTATGTTTGTGTTAAATTTAATGCTATGGATATTTACTTCATTCTTTCTTTTTGATGCTTTATGAAAAAGTGAGTGATGCAAATAGATTATTTTAGTATAATTAAATAAATGGTTAAATTAAGATATTTAATTCATTTATTTCTTTGGCTATGTTATTATATGCAACTACACTTGATCATGTGTTTTAGTGTGCAATATTTATATCCCTAGCAATGGCATATGGAGTTAGTGATTTAGTTTTTCATAACTAGCCAATGTTGTCCCTATATGGTTGACGTATCTTATTTAATTATTTAAATTAAAACCTTTTGGTGATTTATTGAATCCACTTGTGAGCATGTCTATGCATATAGAGGTTCACATTTGATGTAAAAGTTATTAAGAAATTCTATTATTTTGGCTTAAGTGATTTTTGAGCTTTATTTTAATTAAATTCAATTTTCAACAGCTTTTCCATAGTTGAATTCCAATTACTTGGAATAACTTGTTTTCATTTGGGTTGATTCAGAGTTTAACTAGGTTACCTAGTTATTTACCCTACTCAATTATTCACTCAAAAAGTCGATAAGTATCCAAATGGAAATTTATTCCTCACTTCTCACTTTTTGAAATAAGAAAATGAGAGCTTTTTCCAATTCCTCTTCTATAGGATTGTATTTCTATTCATTGTAGGAGTTACGGGTATGGGATCTTCATGAGATCAGTCTCATTAGATCCAGCTCAGGGAGACTTTTGATTGCCATGAATTTTGGTAGCTTCCATGGGTTATTTATTTTATTGGGCTATTTCCCATTTTTGCCCTTTTGGCTATTAGGTAAGGCTCTCCTATTTTTATGATTCAACTTTGTTTCTACATGCATTTCTGGTAGTTGTATGTTAGGAGGCTAAGAACTAGTGTTCCCCTCAATTTCTAATTACTAGTTCTACCCAATTGGTTGGGTATGAATGTTTTCTTGATTTTCAAGATAAGGGTTCTAGGTTTCAGACCATTGTTAAAACCCAAATTTTATTGGATTTTGTCGCTTATTCATCCTTGGGGTGAATGGTTTTTAAAAAAAAAAATTTAGTCAATGTTTGTTTTTGAGAGGTTTTCACCTCAATTTGCATATGGTGTTCAAATCCAAATTTTATTGGATTTTGTGGCTTATTCATCCTTGGGATGAATGGGTTTTATTTTTGTTGATTTTAGTCAATGTTGGTTTTTGAGAGGTTTTCACCTTGATTTGCATGTCATCCAATCTTCTTAGTTTTTATTGGCATGAGGTTGGTCATGGACTTGGACTATCTATAGGATGTCAGTCAGGCTAGTGTCATACTTTTTTGTTGTATTGGGATGCATGTCACATTTGTACTCCCAAGCTTATTTTTGGTAGTGTTATTCTACTTGTGTTCTCATCCAACCCTTGTTTTATGATCTTCATGATGGTGGTGCACCCACATACAAACATGTGTGTGTGTATTTGTCAAGTAACTTATGAGGCCCAAAATCTCAGTTGTACTTTGGTGGAGTTATGTTCATTGGGGTTGGCTTGAGAATATGCATGCCTATGGGTACTCATGTGATGAACATGGGTATGTAGGGTAGCATAGAGGGGGTTTCTCTCTCACAACCTGGTGACTACTTTCCCAAAGGGTTGGTGTGAAGAAGTTATAAACAAGTGACACTAGTACAAAAACAAAAATATATGATTAAATAGACAACTAAAATTTGTAGATAAATGACTAGTTTTGATCATGTGACCAATGGTAGTTTATTGCCAAACATTTATCTCACAACCAAATTTATGACCAAACTATTTAAATCATTGATTTGGTCATTTATTATTGTTACTTAGTAGTTTATTTGTTAGTTTATTTGGCAATTTTTGTAATATATTTGGTAATATATTTGATAGTTTATTTGGTATTTGATTTGGTAGTTTATTTGGTGTTTGATTTGGTAGTATATTTTGTAGTATATTTGATAACTTATTTGGTAGTTTATTTGATAGTATATTAGGTATAATATTTGATAGTTTATCTAGTCATTAATTTAATCATATCAGGGCACGATAGAATTAAACCACCATCCTCCTACTTGTAAAGTAAGTGCTTTTCCATTGAGCTAGTAACCTTTAAAGAATAGTGATGTTATTGGATGCATATTATAAAAGCAAGAGAAATTTTTCGTTGTCAAATTCATTACATGTGACTTGTTCCCCTTATTATAATAAAGTTTTCAAACAAAAAAAGAAAGACCTTTATTTGTGTAAACAAGGGAGAAGACCAAAAATAATTTAATAATACAATATAATTGATGACCACCAAGAAAGTTTTAGTTTGGTCAAAATATTCTTATATAAAATTATATGCTTTGATCATCAATATTAAGTACTTATTTTGAGAGGTACAAGCCCAAACTATTCATCTAAGTTGTTTACTATAATTGAGACCCTCATCTAACATCCCAAACATAAGATAACATTGCCAAGTATTAAATCCTTATCACTCTTGTAGTCTCTAAAAATGTTCACTAATATAATTGCCTCCTTATTTAGTCTATTGTTATAGAAATGGTTTGTAATTGTTGGGATAATTTCTTCAAAACTGTATCATATCTTGTAATCTTCTATTTGTCCTTCATATCTGCTAGTTTCTCCAATTTTATTCCCATCTACTATAGTTGGTTTTATAGAATATTTGTGTGGGTTAATAGTATTTACTTGGCCTACAACAAGAAGAAATGTTACAATGGTTTGAATTATTAGAACATGAACCAAATAGTACCAGATACTCTAATGCACTAGAATATACATGAAAATAACATTTCATAAATATTTATAACTTGAAACATATTAACTTCATTGTGTTACTAAAAAAATTGCATCTTAATATGCATTAACCATTCTTACCTAACACATTGTGTTCCTCTCTATCAGGATGAATTTTGTAGCACAATAAAAAATAGACATTTATTGAACAAATGGTACAATGCATGGGTTATCAAATTTAGCCAATATGAAAGAATTGACAAGGTAGCCAAAAACTAGTAGTAGATTAGTTTTTGATTAGATTGGAATACATTGAAGATTTAAGTTGACATTATTATTCCCCAAATGAAATGATGGATTCAAAATTCTTACCTTGCATCTCAAGAGATTGGAGTTCTATAGAATAAAAAAAAAAGAAAGTGTCATAATAATTGACAAGAGAACAAAAATACTTGAATTCCATTAAAATAATTACTAAGTTAGTAGACTCTGAATAAATAGCCATTCACAACATTGCATTGAGAAGTATATTAATACTTGATAATTGAAATAATAATCATTAAGAGAAACATTTCATACAATTTTCTATGGCACAATTGATATTGAAACCATAGCATTAAACGCATTTAGATATTACATGAACAATTAACATATAGTCTGATATTGAAGTACATAGAATGAATGTCTATGATGCAACATATGATTTAATATATGACATTCAATTATAATGATAAAATCTGATTTTTTATGTAGCAAGAGCAATATATGTAGTTAGGTGTTTTCCTTGCAAACTCAACACTATTTGAAATTGTTTGCCATGCAAACCCAATATTTCTTGAAATATTGTCACACATTTCTTGACAAGAAACATCTTGAAAATATTTTCTATCCACACCACCTTTCTTCTCAAATGACAAAAAATAAAACTCTTAAGCAATACCTTCCTTTAGAACTAATCAAATAATCCATTTTTTTCACAATATAGAAAAATAAATTTGTTAGTTTTTGTATGTATATTATTATATACTAGCCTTAAATGGCCAAGAAGTTGAATCTTGCTTCATTTCAATCAATAATGGAGTCTCACTAGGAATACTAGAGTATTTTTTAGTATATTTAATTGAAATTACTTTGTGGCTAGAGATAATTGACAACAAGATAAATGTAAGTAATTAAAAGAAGGGCTCACTAGGAATACCAAAATATTATTTAGTCTATTCAATTGAAATTATCTTGTGGCTAGAGACAATTGAAAATGAGAAAAATGAAAGTGATTAAGAGAAGGATGAAACACATAAGATCATCAAATGGAAGCAGCTAATTCCAACCTTCTTGAAATGTCCAACTCTTCCGCTTGTGTTGAAAATTGAGTTGTATTTTAAGATCTACTCACTGCAACCAGAGATGCTACTAATAATAATAAGAAGATCATCTTCACATATTTAGCCATGGAAGAATAAAAATGATAGAGATTTAATTAAGATATAATTTAAATTAAATAAAAAGCTCTGCAGGCTATTCTCTATTTTCTATTCTCCATTTTTAATTTTTAGGGACGTTTTTATAGGTGCTGCCCTTGGGTATGTGACATTACATTCCCTCCGCACATAATACTTACTATAAATAAAGTACCACTCTTTTAATTTATCTTCTAAGAATACTTAATCTATTTTGTATCAATATTAGTTCATAATAATACTACTTCTATTATATTTAATATAACATAATATATCATTAGTTATTATTAATTCACTGTTTATAATAAAATTCAATTTAGTTAGAAATACTTGTAATAATTATATTATTACATTTAATAATACTATGTATATAAGTACATCAAAAGAATACTATGGTGACCATGGGCATGAACTAAAAATACTCTTACTAACTATAATAAATGAAGATTTCAAATATCATATTAATTTAAAGGTTGGAAAGTAGATACATGTTCAAGTTTAGAATATCTAACCATTTGATTTACTTGTGTGTTTGTTATATTGAGCACACTCTATGTAATATGGATTTTTCTATCATAGAGTAGTCTTTGGTAAAAACCATATTGAAAATGTTACATTTTATTTATGTGCTTATTGCTTAGGTATACCATGTTTTCTTGGCCTCTTTCTCACACTAGACTAAACATTGGTTTGCGTTAATAAATGTTATGAGTAACTTAAATGGATGAATTTATTTAAACTTAAGTTCTTTTAAATATTCTATTAAATCTCTATCAATTCCCACTTAAACCAACCTTAGTTATAACTTATTTTGCTCAAACCCACTTAGTCATTCTTATTTTTCTCAAACCCACTCACATACTCCAGCGTACAACCGCCTTTGTTTATAATTATTAGTCATAGATGTGATACTATTTGATACTTTTAAACCAAGGAATCAATTTTGTAGCTTAAGTCCATAGATGTTCATGGTGACATAATAATTCCCAATAATGTTAATTTGTCTTAGTAGATAGCTTATCAATATTTTCAATAACATATGTACCCTCTTTCTCTTTTTGACATTTGACAAGCTATAGTAACAAGGATACTCTAGTGGTTTTGAGAACTTAGCTAAGAGCTAAACGAACTTAATCAAGAGCTAAACTATTTCTTAAAAATTATTTCTATTATGTTCCTCTAAGACTCTTAATTTATGCACTTCCAAAGCATGTTGAAGTTGAGTTATTTTCTACCCTTGATATATATATATAAAATGTTTGTATTGATGAAAGGAAAAATAGGGTAATGCAAAATGGGTTTTTTTTAAAACCAAGTTTTAAGAATTTTATAATAGCAATTTCATCATTTTAAAAATATGAATCTAATAAAAATTAAAATAATTTATTTTTTAACTAAAATTTAATTTAATATATGATATATTATTATCAATTATGTAAGTTAAATAAACTATGGATAATTTTTCTTAAGTGTTTATTGTCAGAAGTAAATTAGAGTATTGGAAGTAACTACATAATATATCTGAGTCAATATTTCAAATAGTGATAAGAATTAATTATAATTTATTCAAAAATATTTGTATGAAAGATAAAAGAATTGAGCTAACAATATAAAACTTGAATGTGAAGACAAAAAGTAAAGCATCCATAGTGGTCAATAGGTAAAATAATAATGGATCAAAGTATTATGATATATAAAATAAAATGAAAATTTCAAAATTTATTTATGATTATTATTATTATTATTGGGTACAGACCCACCCAAAAGGAACCCAACCCCTCAAATTATTTTAGCCAAGCCTATAAAATGCATCCCTAACCCAAAACAAATACTAGAACTGGAAACTTGAGATTATAAAAAAAAAATTAGCTTGTAAGTGTTGCCAAGGCGAGGAATTTATGAATTGCCTTGGCCAATGTTTTCAATATTCATGACACTTCTATGGGAATCTTTCATAGTGTTGAGTTGTTTCTTTGGAATACTTCTTATGCCAGGCCTTAAGTGTATCTAAAATTATATTTAAATTTTTTTTTTTTTGTTGTCTTCAGGAATATGAAAAATTTGTTTTGTACTATAAAAAAATATATTGAATTATTAGATAGATTCTATATCATCTTATCTATCTTCAATTGATTATATGTTTGTAAATGTATGCATAAGAAACATGATTGGGATACATTTGTTTCTAAATTGTTTCATCTTTTGATGGAAAGCTCAATTTTTTTTTTTCTTTTAGAGGAAAAATTTGAAAATCTATGTCAAAGGATTTTTATTTTTTGTTAAAGTTTGGATTAAAATTGTATCAAGTGACAATCTTGATGCTCATGATTAAAGTGGGACATGTTTATACAGATGCTATCAAATCATATTATTAGGTTGTAGCTCAAGCTTTGTTGAATCTAGAAAGATATATCCCAATATCTATGAAAAATGTCAAGGGATCTTTATACATATAAAAATCTAGCTTTGAACTTTGGAACTAACACACAATGCATTAAGTTTTTTCATATGGATGCCAAGAATTCTAGCTGCTTGGATTTGAGAAAGTTATTATACTTTTAAAGGAGTAATTTGTAAGGTTCTTACATTAATTTGAAACTTTAAGAACCAATTTGAATACCTCTATAGGGAGCTATCACTTGATTAGCTACCAGACTCAAGATGTAACTTTAGAGGAGAGTTTTGGTGCTTTGGTTTAGGGAATTTTTTTCAGTCAACTCTAAACTTTAGGATTGCCAATGAATTTTCAATTGGCTTCCTATAATAGTTATGACTTCAAAACGTCCTTACTTTTTTTTATTTTAATACTTTATTCCTTGTAGGTAACTATACAATACCCCATTAGCATCACTAGTGATTATTGAGTGAAGAGAATAATAGGTCATAGTATTACCTAGCAATAGGTGAAGTAGAGAAGCTAGATGGTCATGCTTGAGATGTTACTAGATGGTCTAGCTCCATCCTCCATAAAAATATCGACATTGCCTTTTGTTTCTCCTACAGTGACTGACATTGCCCCAACATCTCCATTATCTGTAACTCCCATTGCTACAAAAACATTGGGCCAAAGATCTACTCATCTAGATCTCTATCATTGTGATGCCAAAGATATTTGTTAGGAACTATATCTATAACTATAAGATCAATCTATGGATCTAGATCTTTGTCATTGCAATGCCATATGAGGCATCAGAGGTGTACTTGGTGGGGTTCTTTGAGAACAAAAACCTCTACAACATCGATGCTAAGACGGTTACCATCATTCCCATGAGCATCCAACTTGCTCTCTATATCTCCATCGATATTAATAGTGTATTTTTATGCCACTCTTCTTTTTGACCCTTTGTCCTTCCCTTTCAAAGATCTATATAAAAAGTATTGCACTAATTATTTCCCTCTCACATGTATTGGTAAATCAATTCCCTAATAGGTGTAAATGTAGTGAACTATTATTGGTAGCATTCCTTATGATGATGTGGTGGTATCCTCTACTAACCACCTTTCTCAAATCTATGTCATAAGTTCAATGGCTAGATGCAGAATGAAATGAAAGAAACTAGGGCTTCTATATTTTATTCTAGTCTTGATCTTTCTCTAGATCTGAAATTTATAGATGGGGATGGAACAATCCAAATTGAGACACCTGATTTTCAAAAATAGAGTTCAATTAAAAAATATCAACTTCACTATATCACCCAACATCCTTAGTAGTCCTAATTAGATATTGATTTTAACTAGTACAATACACCTATTACATAGGAAGCGCATAGACAAAAAATAATCTCCCCAATAAAAGATACACAATAGAAACCCACATATGAATTCCATTTAGGATTGAATAGTAGTTCCATCATAAATGGTAAGATGCAAGAGACTATCTAGTCTTCAAAATAGTACATACAATAAATATCCAGTGTCCAAGTAGTACATACAATCAATATAAAATATAAGGAAAAAAAATATAAAAATTTAATTTGTACAACTTCACAAAATATCAATAAGTTTTGTGATATATATACTAAAAAACCATAAATAGCTTATTCAAATAACCTATTTTGCAACACTTTGTGCACTGTCATATATTACTAAAATCAAAACCCTAGCAAAAGTTTAATTTTCAAATGCACTTTGATGTTTTCTTTTCTTGAAACCTTTTTTAGAATCTTTAAAATGGAAAATTAAAGACTAGAGCGAAAAACCTTCAATGCCACGGGAGAAGGGTTGTGAGGTGTGGGAAAAGATTTCATGAATTGCCTTGTTGCAGATCAGAAGAAGTTGTCTACCATGCATAGAGGATGAGCACCATATCCCATAACAAGTCTATATCCTAAATAATATTTAGCATTATTTTTCCTCTTTTTATAAAACTATTTTATAATATTGAAAAAATTACTATTTTAAAATAATTAAATACACTACTCATTAAAACATAATTGTTTTTATCATTTTATTAAAAAAATGCAATAAAGGATTGTAATTTTTAATAATTTTTCTTAATTATATTTTTTAGAGATATTAAGTTATCATTTATAATCAATTGCAATCGTATAGAAGTATTTAAAAAAGAATTCTTTTAATCAATATTTTTAAGATTACATTACTAATCTACCACATAGATGATAAATTAAAAAAATTTAAATCATTTTAAATACAAAAGTTCTTCATCTTCATTATGATTGATCATAAATATAAATATACTAAGAGATTATTGTATATTTTGGATAAAGTTTACTATGTATTGTTCCCACCTTTTTTAGCACTAAGTGTGAAATGAAAATCCATATGAAGTAATCCTCAAATTCAAGTTACACCTCACACATAAACAACAATAAACCTTTTTTATTTTGTTAGTGGTATAAATATTCTATATACAAGTTGAGATATGATAGAATGTTATCATTTTTTAATTTAAAATATTATAAATTCCATAATTAGAAATTTTTTGCATACATTTCAAATATTTACATTTGGGCTCCAAATTATGGTTGTGAGGCTTACATTATCCTTAGATTATATAAATTGCAATATTTAAAATATTAGCTAACTATAACAAAAAAATATAGATGCTACATACCAAATATTAAAAAAAAAACAATAGAAAAGTTTGCATTTATAAATCTACAAAAAGGTTAATGAATGTATTAATATGATAAAAAAATCATCAACCATTCATTTAATCATTTTTTGGGTGACTAATTATTAGTGACCAATTGTTTAGTTATTTATTTAGTCACTTATCCTTGTCTAATCTTGTGATTTTATTTAGTGACCAAATTAGTTATTTATGTTAGAGTAATTATACTTATTAATTAAATTACTTTGATTTAATTAATTAAGCTGTTTATTACTCTAGTTACTTAAGCTTACTCTTAGGTGCATATAATTAATATTTTATATTAATTATAATGTTCAAACCTAGTTTTCTTTCCTTTAGGGTTTTGTTCATCTTTAAGGTTGAACTTTTGTACATTTTGTTTTCATAACTTGGAATACACTTATTCTCTCACACCATTCAGATTTACCAAGCTCTACTTTTTCATTTTCTAGTTTCTCTTCAATATAGGTTATTTGCATGCAAGTGTTTTTGGAAATCTATAAAGTTGGTTTTCTCAACTTCTATATGGTATCAAAGCATCCTTGCTACTCCCTAGTTTGAAGATTCTTGAAACCACAATTCAAAGATAGAAACCCTAGCTTTTTTGAGGTTTTTTTCTTCAATGGGGAGAAGGGCAATTTTTTGGGGCACTTTGTGGTGCAGGAGCACGTTTGCGACAAGAAGATAACATGCAACATTATTTATGTAGAATTATATTGTGACAGGAAGTTTGGTGGCAATGTGAAGACAACCTACAATATGACTAAAATGCAAGGCGCAAAGCAAATATCAAAATGTTTTGAGTTTAAAATCTGAAATTTGAAAGGTTTGTGTGTGAGTTTAGAGTTTTATGTTTTAAAATAAATGTCCTTTTTTTTTGTGTGGTGGAAATGTTTAGGTGGCATTCTTATAAGCCTACCCAACATTATCCACTTAGGACTTAGTATGAGTTTATTTTAGATTATTTTGGGTGTGTTAAAGGTTTCTAATTTTTGAAAATGTTTATGGGAAAATAAAAAGGAAGAAAATGATGAATATTCCTAAAGCACCATGTGTAGGCATTCAAAATGTAACTGCCACAAGAAAGCTATGATGGATTTTTGGGAGTTACATTAGAAGGTGAATATTCCTAAAGCACCATGTGTAGGCATTCAAAATGTAACTGCCACAATAAAGCTATGATGGATTTTTGGGAGTTACATTAGAAGGTTTTTCAAAAAGAGAAAGAGTGCATATTGTAAGAGCGATTTTTGAAGAGAGATTTTTGGAGAGAGATTTTTTTTGGGAGAAAGTGAATAGAATGAAGTTCTTGAGTTTTCCTGTAATTTTCTGAAGTTTCTAGTGTTGTATAGATGTGATTGTGTAGTATTCTACATACATTTTTCTATTTGTATTTAGATCAACATCTTGGAAGAAATTTGAAAATTAGATCTTAATAGTTTAATATTTTCTTATTGTTCATTTCCTATCAGTTGGATCTCTCTGTTGTTTTGAGAGTGGTCTTTGCATGGGGGTTTTCTAAAGATCCTCCAATGGTCTTTGTCAGCCATTGGAGGATCCTCTACAATTTCATGTATTTATTTATTTCTGTATTGTTGTCTCATTTTAGGTTACAGGAAAACCCAGTTGTAATGCAGATTTGAATGGGCAACATCTTCATGTGTTGACCCTCATTTCATTAAATTTCTATGTATTTGCTGAAATTTGCATTCATGCATGTGAAGCCTTAAGTTGTGCATTTGATTTTCTAAAGGTTCTAAAATTCCTCTACATCATTTTTGGTATTAGAGCCCAGAAAAAGATCTGGGTAGGGAAAGGTGATTGGGTATTTGATTTTGAAGTTATTTGGGGTTCCATGGAGGAAAGAATCAAATCACATATTTGTTTATAAATGCTGAAGGAGAAGGGATCCAAAGGATTTTTGGATTGATTTGTTATTAAATCACTTGGATGAATCAAAGGAAGTAAATCACTATCATTTGAAAGAGAAATATCTGAAGTTGAAACTATTGCATGCATCTCAAGATTCCTTAAATCTGAAGCTTCCTGATTTCGGGCAGTGTGGTGGAAATCTTTTCCTTATTTTTTCATGAAGTATTTTCTTGTTATGCATGATATATTTTTGAAAATATCATTGAATATACTCTCATCTGGTTCAAGTTTGGTTCATTTTCATTTAGAAATGAGCAAGTTATGCACAATTCTGTGAAGCTGGTCTGTTCAGATTTTAGATTTACAGTCCAAAGAAAAATTTATAGCAGTCACGTATGGTTTCATAAAGACCCAAAAATTGGTGGGAGGATAGTTCATTATGTTTTTAACAACTTTCATTCTTTCCAAAAAAAATTATCTCGTGATTTGAGGGGTCAGATAAACCCATTTCTAAAAACTGTCCTATTTACTGTCACTGTTGCTACAGGAAGGCAACAGTTTGGAAAGTCTTTTCTTTCTTGATTTTCATGGTGTCAAGAAGGAATGTGGTTGAAAGAAATTCAATTTTAATATTTGAAAATAAATTCCCAGCTCTAAAATCAGCAACATTGAGTTGGACAATTTGTTTTGGTCATGGTTAAAGTATGGTTAGATTTCTTTAGTTGAGGGGATAAGTGTTTGACAAAATTCCTATCACTATGAAGACACAATTACCACTACTTGGAGTCAATGAGTGAAAGAAAAAGACTGATTTTTTGGGTGAAAAAAGATTTTTTTTGTTTAAGTGTCCTATGTTGCTGAGGCATTCTATGTTCATGTAGCAGATTATGTTACTGTAGCAAAATACAATGTGCAGATTGTGAAGGTTTCTAGATTGATGAGTGTGAGCTTTTGAAGCAACCCTTCGAGTTGAGTATATCCACAAAAGGTTTCTAGAGTGTAGCTCTGCATCATAATGAAAGAAGAAGAAGTAGAAAGACAAAGATATATCCAAAGACATTCTATATTCTGAACAAAGTGCAAGTGCAAGAATAAGGTATGCAAAGTTATAGTTGACAGTGGTTCCTTTGAAAATATAATCTTAGTAGAAATGGTTGAGAAATCGAATCTTCCAAGAGTACCTCATGATTTACCTTATAGAGCATATGGGTTAGGAGATGAATAGTGGATTGATGTGTTTGAAAATTCATATGTTTCTTTTAATATTGGACCATATTTTGATACCATTGAATGTGATATTATGCCTTTAAAAGATTGTCACTTGATTTTGGGAAGAGCATGGCAATATGACAGGTCAACTATATATGATTGTAGAGAGAACACATATACCATCAAAAAGAATGGGAAGAAGATGGTTTTGCTTCCATTGAAGGATGATGAAACATGGAAAGAATCAAGAAGTATAGGTCTTATTGATAGGACAACATTTCCAATGCATGATGAAGTGAAAGAGGAAGTGAAAGAAGTTTTGGTAGAGGCAAATGAAACTACAGAGAAGGCAGCCATAAAGAGTGTAGATGTATGTGAAGTTGGTACATAAATCTCAATAATGATAGATGTGAGTTGTCCTTTAGAAGGGAAAGAACATGAAGAGCAGAAAGAAGATAAATTGCAGCAAGAAGCAGTGCAACAAGTAAATGCTGATGAGAAGAATAAAGAGGAAAGTCCTATGGGATTTGAGTGTGATAAAGTTATGGTTGGAACAGTAATGTGTCCTTTGAAAATAGAGATGAGTACAATGCTGAAAGGTACTCTTATGAAAGAGATTTTGGAGGAAAATAATGAAGCCTTCAAAATGCATGGTGTAGTGAAATGTCAAGAGCAATGGCATGAGGATGGAGATAAAGATTGTGTAGCAGCAAGTTCTAAAAAAGAATTTGATTTATGAGAGGAGTTTGCAACCATCATGGGAGAATGGAAAAGGAATGGTGGTAGTATGGAGACTCAACATGAAGAAGTTTTCAAAGAAGAGGTATCAGATGATGTTATGGACAAAGAAGATGAGGCTGAATATATTTATGACAGGGCAGCAAATTATTTTCAGGACATAAAATTCAGAATAAAAATTCAAGTGTATGCAGCAATAATAAAAATTCAGAGTGTGATGAAGTTACAAGTGTATGTAGTAGCCATACAAATTCAGAATATGATGAAGTGGATGCATAGTGAGCAGCAAATAATTTTTATCTTACCAATGGAAAACAAACCAAAGGTAAAGATGAAGGAGAAAGAGAAAATTCAAATGATACAAGTTCAAGAAAGGCCAAGTTTTCTAATGGAGGAAAAGTACAAACAAAAAAGTCAAGATGAAGGGATCCATATGTTTTTCTAATGCTTTGTTTTGCAGGTGTTTCCAAGGGACTTGGAAACTTTTGAAATTTGGGAGTATGGTGCAGGAGCACGTCTGCGACAAGAAGATAACATGCAACATTATTTATGCAGAATTATATTGTGACAGGAAGTTTGGTGGCAACAGGAAGACAACCTACAATATGACTAAAATGCAAGGCACAAAGCAAATATCAAAAAGTTTTGAGTTTAAAATCTGAAATTTGAAATGTTTGTGTGTGATTTTAGAGTTTTATGTTTTAAAATAAATGTCCTTTTTTTGTGTGTGGTGGAAATGTTTAGGTGGCATTCTTATAAGCCTACCCAACATTATCCACTTAGGACTTAGTATGAGTTTATTTTAGATTATTTTGGGTGTGTTAAAGGTTTCTAATTTTTGAAAATGTTTATGGAAAAAATTAAAAGGAAGAAAATGATGAATATTCCTAAAGCACCACGTGTAGGCATTCAAAATGTAACTGCCACAAGAAAGCTATGATGGATTTTTGGGAGTTACATTAGAAGGTGAATATTCCTAAAGCACCATGTGTAGGCATTCAAAATGTAACAGCCACAAGAAAGCTATGATGGATTTTTGGGAGTTACATTAGAATGTTTTTCAAAAAGAGAAAGAGTGCATATTGTAAGAGCAATTTTTGAAGAGAGATTTTTGAAGAGAGATTTTTTTTGGGAGAAAGTGAATAGAATGAAGTTCTTGAGTTTTTTTGTAATTTTCTAAAGTTTCTAGTGTTGTATAGATGTGATTGTGTAGTATTCTACATACATTTTTCTATTTGTATTTAGATCAATATCTTGGAAGAAATCTGAAAATCAGATCTTAATAGTTTAATATTTTCTTATTGTTCATTTCCTATCAGCCAGATCTCTCTGTTGTTTTGAGAGTGGTCTTTGCATGGGGGTTTTCTAAAGATCCTCCAACGGTCTTTGTCAGCCATTGGAGGATCCTCTGTAATTTCATGTATTTATTTATTTCTATATTGTTGTCTCATATCAGGTTACAGGAAAACCCAGTTGTAATGCAGATTTGAATGGGCAACATCTTCATGTGTTGACCCTCATTTCATTAAATTTCTATGCATTTGCTAAAATTTGCATTCATGCATGTGAAGCCTTAAGTCATGCATTTGATTTTCTAAAGGTTCTAAAATTCCTCTGCATCATTTTGGGCCTAAATAAACACTTCCATCACACTCAGAAGGCCTGGTACAATAAAAAATCATATAAAACTTTTTAATTTTTGCTTCTGTGGCATCTAGAGATTTTTTAGGCCCCCATAGGCCAACCGTACAAACTATATGGACATTTTTGGGGAAAAAAAATAAATTAAATGTGGTAGCAACATCATCACACCACAACTACACCACTACATGGCCACCACCATGCCACCCACGCACAGTGCAGGCACCACCACAGCTGATAGCACTACCATAGTGACACCCAAGCTCAACCACCATTGGTAGGCCACCATCCCTCCACCACCACCAGTGGAGCACCAACAGTGACACCAAGTTTGTAGTGTGACTGGCTATTGCTAGTGGGACACCATCCCTCCACCACCACTAGTGAAGCACCAATAGTGTTGTCGAGTTCTCCTCTTGGGCACCATGGTTGGAAGGCATAGCTACCTACACCATTGCTGGGGACTGGTGTACAAAGATAATCTATTATTCTAGTGTGGTTAGTGCTTGATGTTTCACTTGGTATTTTGTGTTTTTAGAGTATGTTTCCTTGTGATTTATGCTTTACCTAAATTCTTCAATATCATGTTTAAATGATGTTAGTTTTGATGCATTCCTTATTTATGATGTTAGCATATGATTAGATGATGTGATTTACATAGTTGGATTATATATTTCTTTGTTGATTAGAATGTTAGATCTTCTTGTTCTTATTATGCTATTATGTTGTAGTAGTAACATTCTCATAAGATAGCTCTAACTATCTAGTTCATAGTTAGGAATATTATACATGGGAGATGGCTAGGGCCTTCAAGGTCTCATGATGTAATTATAGTTGGGAGGAACCACACAAGAGTTTAGTTGCTTTTGTTCATTGTGATGTTTCTTTTTGCATGATTTTCTTTTACTACTTTGGTTTAGATGGTTAGTTGTATCTCCATCTTGCTACTCATGTTCAAGTGTCCAAGCCTTGAGTTGTGGATCTGGTACTCCTTAATGTGGAGGCTCTTACTCTCTATTCTATCTTTTTGTTACTCATTAGAATGTTTTGTGCATTCCTAGGTGATAGTGTTCCAACATTGAGCAGTACTAGAAAGTATCGTATGCCCAAAGGAGAATTATCGTATGATACTAAAAAGTATTGGATGCCCAAATGAATTCCATCAAACAATACTAGAAAGTATTGCATGTCCTTTAAAAATATCATATGAAACTGGAATTATAATTTAAAACCTTATAAAATCTATTGCCTGGACCTTGAAAGTATCACAATGCTATTAGAGAAATGTCATACAATATTTGTAAAGTATTTCCTAGACTATTTGGAAATGTCACCTAGGTTTGTGGAATAACCTACTTGGGAGACCAGTGGCCACTTTTTGACTTGGCCAAAAGGTTTTGAGGGGTGATTGGGATACCTTCTACAAAGCTCTTAAACCCTATAATTTGATTGTTCAAATCTGGGAGGTTTTAGATTCAAATGTGTTTGCAACCTCATAGCTTTGTCATTTTTGGTTAGTAGTGATGCTTGGAGATTCATTGGTGTTTGGATATTTGTTTAGTCTTCCATTGTGATCTTTGGTATCCTTGTATGTTAATTTTCATGTGCATCCATACTTGTAATTAAAAACAAAAAACAAAAATATCTTGGCTTTAATTATCCTTGTTCCAAGGATCTCCAGACGGGGCATTACAGATGTCTCCTAACATACTTTGACAATATTGGTTTTTCTCTTCTTTATTCAATGGGTCTATCAACTTTGGAGTCACTATGTACTACTCTATTAGGTAAATTGAAATTCCTTTCATGCACACTAATCTCAATATCGAAATGTTCCTTGCCTTCTATCTTCAACTTGGCTCCTGATTGCAACTTGATTCCTAAATGTAACTCGACATCCATTGTATGTGACTTGATAGTCACTAATACTTGTTATTGTTGATTTACATCTTAGTTCACAACTTCATCTACATTCATGCCTTTATATTAATAAATGAAGATTTTGTACTCTTCAAATTCCTTCTTAGGTTTAGCTTCATGTACATCTGTATATTAATCAAACTTCACATGTTCACTTTCCACAACTTTCTTAGCATTAGTATTTAAATAGTTATAAGCTTTAATTCTTGTGGAATAGCATAGAAACATACCTTTCTCACTTCTAGCATCAAGTTTACCATTTTTTTTGCCCTTAAGAATGTAAAATTTGCTTCCAAACACCTTAAAATATTTTACATTGGGTGAGTATCCATACCATAGTTCAAAAGGTGTAGAATTTGTACATTTCTTGATTTGTACTTAGTTCAAGGTGTAGACAACTATGTTTATAGCTTCTCTCTAGTATTTCAAAGAAAAATTCTTCTCCATCATTAGAGTTCTAGCACAGTCTATTACAAATCTATTCCTCCTTTTAGAAATCCCATTTTGTGGAGGAATCTTAGGTGCAGAAGTCCATCTTTTAATTCCTCTATTATAACAAAATATCTCGAACTCATTTGATGTCAATTCTCCATCTTTGTTAGATCTTTGACATTTCAAGATTTTTCTAGTCTCCTTTTCAACTCTTTCTAGATACCACTTAAACATTTGAAAATCATAATTTTTTTTTCAAATAAATAACTTTCATCATCCTAGAATAATCATCAACAAATAGGATAATGTACTTGTCACCTTTGTAGATTTGCACATCAATTGGTCCACACAAATCAAAATGAACTAATTCTAGAATTCCTTTTGAGGAGTGAGTCTTACTTTTAAAATTAGATTTTGTCTTCTTGCCTATCTGACATTGTTTGTAAATAACATTATAAGGTTACTTTAGTTTTGGCAAACCTCTAACTCTTTTCATGTTACTGATACTAACTAAGCTATCATAATTAACATGACATAACCTCTTGTGCCAAACACATCATCAAATTCTGCAAAAAGATAAGTAACATCATTCATGTCAAGGTAAAACATATTACCTCTAGTATAATCTCCATTACCAATTAGTTTTCCATTAGTGTTATAGAACTTTTCCTTCTTGTTATCAAATTTACCTTTACAACCTAAAATATTCAATTGTGACACACTCAACATGTTATTGTTAAGTCCTTCTACATAGTGAGAATTGCCACGCATGATCTTTTCTATCATTTTAATTTATCCTTTACCTTTTATTAGACAGGGTGCATCATTATGAAATCTAACACTATTTCCATTGTAATACTCAAGGGTAATGAACTTATTTTATCTCCAGTCATCTGATGTGAACATTCACTATTAATGATACATCTATTACCTTTTTTTAGATAAGATATGAATTTAGTTGCCTCATTTTCATTAGAATAATCTTTTAGAGCAATATACACAACTTCATCATCATGGTCATCAAATCCATCTTTTGTTTCCTCTTCAGCAATGTAGCAAGACTTATTTCCTTTGTCTTTATAGTATTTGTTGTTCTCATCTATTTTACCTCTATATTTATCTCCACTTCTATTGTTCTTCTTCTCTGGAAACCTAGCAATAATATGACCAATTTCATTACAATTAAAATATATGATAGGTAGCTTACTGATGTAGGAGCATCCAGAGGTATAAGGGCAATCTTGTGTCACCAAAAAATGTACTTAGACTTAGTTTCTGTTTCATGTCTTTACATTTTTGGATACCCATTTGGCTCAAATAAAGGTTCCAACTCTCATAGTTCAACTATCAGTGCATTTGAAAATCCTGAAAAAATAGGAGCATGCAATTTGGCCATCATTTTGGTGACCTAGAAGGTGTGACTTGGCCAGATGAATGTAATTGAGATTTAGAGCATTCCAGAAAAAGAATCAGGTCAAAAAGCCCCACGGTTTGAAAGTTATTGCAATTTTTTGAGTTTTGGAGACCTCCTAAGAATGCTTCAAAGTCAGGTTGGGGGCATTAAATGACCTCAAAAAGGGTCGACTACCGTTTCTGGATTCTTCTAGATTTGTACCGACTTCTAACGTGGCTTCTGGAACCTTCTATTTTGTCGGTGGATGCCTACTAGCACTTTCTAGAATGTACTCCTAGTCCTTAACCCTCCGGGGTCTATTTAAGGAGATTTTTGGCATTGTAAAAGGCAGTTCGGATTGGAGCTTGAGAGGAGGTGCTAAAAGGAGAAATATTCTCCAGATTTATGCTATTGTAAGCCCGTAGGGCATGTTTTGAATTTTATTTTTTCTGCACTGTTGTACTAGCTTATTTTCCCAGTTAATATAATTCCCCTTTCTATTGTGTCTATTCTGTTGTTGGGTTGTGTCCCCATCACTTACCTTTGTATTTCCCTTTGCCTCTATGAAATCTCCTCACTAACAATGCTTCAAGCTCTTCTACATCATCTTCATCTATATCACTATCACTAAAAACATGCTTGACCTTTTTATTTTCTCTTTAGGTTCTTTCAATGCTAGTTTAGCTTTGAAAGAAGATTGAAAATTTTCAATTTTGAAATTATCAAAGTTAGAAAGTTCAATAGTAGTGAGTCTACCCATAAGTCCTTCAAGGGTTAGGTGACTACTAGAAACACACCTTAGTTTTTCTATGGAAAAGACTCTAATAGCATAGATAGGAAATATGGTTCTCAATACTTTGTTGATCATAGTCTCATCTTCAATAACACAATTTTCTCCTCTAATAGCATTCACAACATCTTTGATTCTTCTGCAATACTAGACTATAGTCTCAACTCCTTTCATTTTCATGTCATCAAACTTTCCCCTTAGATTTTTAGCTTTGTGTCCTAGAACATTCTTATCTCCTCCATAGATCATCTCTATAGCATCTCACTTCTTCTTAGTATAATTACATCCTTTGATGTCATCAAACTTTGAGTAGCTTAGGATAGATGCAAGCTCTAATAGGGCCTAATTTTGTTCCTTCTTTTTCATATCATTAGTAGTAAGGGCTCTAGCAGGATCAACATGCTCATTGGTGATGTTAGATTGTGCATAGTCTTCAAGACCTCCTAGATGTAGCTTCATCAAACTTTTTCATGCAAGAAAGTTTTCCTTGTTCAATTTGGCCACTCCTTTATGTACATCTTGATCTTTAGCTTTTAGTACCTTCAAACTATTTTCTTATAAGCACTGAGCTGGCTCTGATACCAATTGTTGTAATTATTTAGAATAAATAAGACCATATGTACAAATGAAACTTTTTAGTGCTTAACAAATTTATATCCATAAAACCATATCATGCATGCATCCATTAGATCATCCAATACCTTATCTTAGTAGGTCACTATCCTAGGTCAAAATAACTTTGTAGAAATGTAAACATGAAATACTACAAACTCGTTTAGACAATTTGACATAGGGAATTTATGTGGAAACCCAATTTGGAAAAAAACTATTGGAAATATAGAAGGAGTAACTAAGAGGGGGGTGAATTAGTTACCACTAAAATAAATCCTAGATCCCTTAGATATCAACAATAAAATTTAGACAGAGAAAACTAATTTCTATTGTTACTTAGTAAACACAAAGAAAATGTTCTATTTTGGTAAATGCAAAGTGAGATTTACTTTTAGCTGATCTTAAATATTAATAGTGATTAATTTTCAAGCATAAGAGAAATAACATGAGCACATGAGACAACATGATTTAACATGGAAACCCAATATGGGAAAAACTACCAATGTAACTAGTTACTATTTTTTACTCTTCTGAAGTGAGCCCTATTAGTAGCCAACCCAGTTAAAGGTTACAAAACACACTATTAGGTGTGACCATGTTAGAGGATTTAATCACCCTATTAGGAATGGCCTTGCAAGAGGTCTTATAACAATTCAATGGAGCTATCACCTTGTTAGAGGATTTACAACTGGCTGTTAAACCAACTCTGTTAAGAGATTTTAGATCACTACTACAATGATTAGAGAGTAACAATGAAATGACCTGATTGTGATGCAACTGAATTGCTAATTATAGATCTCTATTCTACTTCATACTTGATCCTTCCTGATTGAATAATACTTTTCTACTTCACAATGATACCTATTTATCCTTCAAGTTCACTTACTTTTATGCTCCACAAGGATACCTACTTATCCTTCAAGTTTGCTCTCACTCTTTCCTTCACAATTCAATCAATACACTTTCACACACTAGAAATCTCAACTTGAACTTTTATTTATACCATCTAGATTGTCAAGTTGACTCAAATGTAAAGTGCAATAATCAATAATCATCACCATAGTTAGCTAGAAATAATACTTACAATAATTAAGCTTCTTATGCTAAAACAACAAAATCCTTCATTGGCTAACCCTGTTCAATAAACATTGAATCTAAGATGATTTCCTATGTTAACCAATAGAAGCTTGGTTAACACTAAAAACTTAAAAAACTCCTTTGGTAACCAAGTGAACTTGGTGAACACTAACTCTGTCCAACTTTCTTTTGCTAACCATGTAAACTCGGTTAACATTGTTTCTTGCTTGAATTCCTTTGACACCTGAGTGATCTCAGTAGACACTGTCTTTGTAGAGTAAAATTTAGGAATACTCAGTAGACAAGGAAAAATTGTCTTGCTAACTAAGTGAGCTCAATAAACACTGACAAACAACTGATATGACATTTGTGTAACATCAAAGACAACAAAAAATTTGACAATTGTATCCAACAATCTCTCTCTTTGGCATTGATGGCAACAAAACTTGTCATAGCACAATGAAATTTGAGAACAAGACTTTCTCTTATAGAAAGTTTCTCCCTCTTAGATTTTTACTAAAATCTTCTTCTTCTTTCATGTAGCAATCTCCCTTTGTGAAGGAATTGCATAACCTCTATGATAGTATACTTCTCCCTTAGAAAGATATAAACAAATTTTAGAAAGATATGACAGTAATCTTCTCCATGTTTGACAACACATGCCAAAGAAAACACATACCAAATTAGTATCAATGTACCTTGAGTATTGATTCACATACAATATTTACTATGCTACATCAACTAATTGATCTTCAACTTGATTCCTATTGATGCATCACTAAAACTTCATTTAGTGAACTTCAGATAGGGGAATGACCCCTAACTTACCTCTTAGATATAGGAAAGGATCCTTATGGTAATGGCTTGGTGAATATGTCTGAAATCTATTCTTTTGTGTGAACATATTCCAATCTAATTTCTTTGTCCTACACCAATTCTCTAACAAAATAATATTTTATAGAAATGTGCTTCGTTTTGGAATGCATCATTGAGTTCTTTGATATGTTAATTGCACTGGTGTTATCATAATACATGACAAATGGCTCTTTGATCTCAACCTTCATGCCTTCCAACAACTATTTAAACCAAACAATGTTAGAACAATTCATTGCTACCATGACATATTCTGCTTCTACTATAGATTGGGATGTTCAGTTTTGCTTCTTGTTTGTGCAAGATACCAACCTTTTACCAAGAAACAATGCTCCACCATTTGTGCTTTTTCTATCACCAAGATTTCTTTCCCAGTCAACATTAGTGAATACCTTTAGGTCTAAGTTTCCTCCAAGTTTGTACCATAATCCATAGTCTTTAGTACCTTTCAAATATCTCAAAATTCTTTTGGTTGTCATCATACAATTTTTTATAGGGTTAGCTATGAATTTTGCCACTATCCCAACTACTAAAACAATATCAGGCCTTGTATAAACTACATAATATAATTTTCCAATCATTAATCTATATAAGGTCTAATATACCTCTTTTGAATCATCATCTTTGGTAAGCTTTAGTCTAGTACACATGGAGGTTTTACAACTAGTTTAGAATCTTCCATTCCAAACTTCTTGAGTATCTCTTTGATAGACTTAGATTGAGTAATGTAGATACCATTCTTGTTTTTCTGAATCTATAATCCAAAAAAGAACTTTATCTCACCAAACATAGACATTTCAAATTCTTTGTTCATTTGTTCTAAAAATTCTTTGCATGGATCATCATTCCCTATAAATAGAGTGTCATCCACAAATATCTCTACCAATACAATCTTGTTATCTGGTCCTTCCTTAATATACAAACTACTATTATCATTTTTTCTTTGAAAATGAATCTATATAAGGTAGTTATGTAGCTTTTCACACCATGCTCTAGGGGCTTGTTTTAGACCATATAGTGCTTTGTGTAATTTTCAAACCATGTCCCTTTTGTTTGGATTGACAAAATCTTCTAGTTGTTCAATGTAGACTTCATCAAGAATACTCTTGAGAAATGTAGATTTAACATCCATCTGATATACTTTGAATCCTCTATGAGTAGAATATGCAAGTAGAGTCCTAACACCTTCTAATCTTGCAATAGGAGAAAAAGTCTCACCATAATCAATTCTTTCTTCTTGAGAGTAGCCTTTACATATCAGTCTTGCTTTGTTTCTTGATACTTTTCCAACTTCATTCAACTTATTTCTGAATACCCATTTTGTTCCAATCACATTTTTATCTTTTGGTCTAGGTACAAGGGTCCAAGTTTTTTTCTTTTCTATTTGTTCTATTTCTTCATTCATAGCCTCAATTCAACTTTCATTTTCCAATGCATCTTTATCACTTCTAGGTTCAAAATTAACAAGTAAACATGTACCTTTTAGCTTACTTCTTGTCATAATACCTTCTGATTTATCTCCAATAATCTGATTAGGTGCATGATGCCTTCTAGCATACTTGGCCAATATAGGTTCTTTTCCTTTTTAATGAACCGCACTGTCTTCATTTTAAATTTCAACTTCTGGCTCAGGTTTCTCAGACTCCTTAGGCATTGGCTCGATAGCTTCAGAATGTGACTTGGGTACGTGTGACTCGGTTTGAATTGTGACTCAGTTTGAACTTCTTGCAACTTAGTAACTGAGGAAGACTCAAGAGGTGAAGTCTCCTTATTGATAGATGTGTCTAGCAATGTATCAAGTTTGAAGTAAACAAATCTCCTATAGTCTTTTGGTTCTCTTTTTCTTTCTATGATTTTATGAGTAGAAAAATTCAAACATCTATATGCCTTACTTCTACAAGAATATCCTAAGAATATACCTTCATCACCTTTCACATCAAACTTGCCTTTTCTAGACTCTTTCCAGATATAACATTACTTCCAAATACTTTCAAGTAACTTACATTGGGTTCAAAGTATGAACTACAGTGCTGATGGCTTCCTTCCATCATTTGATAGCAACTTTCTTTTCAATCATTAGAGTCCATGCACAATCCATGATGGATCTATTTCTTCTTTTAGCTATTCCATTCTACTCAGGAGTACCAGGGGCTGATATCTATCTTTTAATTCTTCTTTCAATGAAAAAGTTATTGAATTCATTGGGGATGAATTCACCACCTTTGTCTGATCTTAAGCATTTCAATCTTTTCCCCATTTCCTTCTCTATTCTTCCTAAATACCATTCAAATTTCTCAAATGCTTCTAAATTTTCTCTAAGATACATAATAGTCATAATTCTATAATAGTCATAAAAAAAAAAGAATAAATTTTTTTCTCCACTATAACTTTCTATTCCAATGGGTCCACATAGGTCAATATGCACAATTTCAAAGACATCTTCAAATTGATAGTTTTTTCTTTTAAAACTAGTCTTTCCCATTTTGCCAATCTAACAATTTTTGCACAAACCAACATCTAATTTCTTCAAACTAGGGATACATCTTACTTTTCTAAATTTAATTATCTTGACCATATTATCAAAGTTTACATGACATAATCTTCTTTTCCATAACCAACTTTCATCTATTTGAGCAATAACCAAGATCAAGATAAAATAAGTTACCTCTTGTTTGTTTGTCTGATCCAATTAGATTCTCTTTGTCATCCAACAATCTTGCCTTGCCATGCATAAATTCTACCTTGGATCCAATGTTGATTAGTTGTGCCACACTCAATAAATTATATTTTAGTCCTTCAACCTAATAGGAATTGTCACATATAAGTTCTTTGGTTAATGAAATTTGGCCTTTCCCTTTTATGCAACAAGGTTTATTGTTTCCAAACCTTACACTACCTCCATCATAATGTTCAAAGTGTTCAAATTTTGTTTTGTCTCTAGTCATATGATGTGAACATCCACTATCTATAATCCATGTGTCATTTTTACTAACATGAGAGATAAGTGCCATCTTATCTTCTTCTTCATTAGATTCATCTTTCATAGCAATGTATACTATTTCATCTTCATGGTTATCAAAATCTTTAGCCATAAAACAAGTCTTCTTACCTTTGTCCTTGTATGATTTGTGATTTTTGAAATCCTTCTTGTCATTGTACTAATGACTCTTCTTCTCATCCTTGCTTTCTTTGTTTGGGCATCTGGAAGCATTATGACCAATTTCTTCACATGAAAAATAGATTAGAGGAACTTTACCTTTGTATTTTTCTCTAATTCTAGAATATTTATTTGCAAGTATAGCTTCAACAATTTCAAGATCACTATCAGAACTTTCCTTTGATTCCTCTTCACTTTTTGACTGAATGTCCTTTATTTTCTTTCCTTTTCCTTTGAGTGAAAGTTTGGCCTCAAATGTAGATTTAATATTTTTGGAAGCTAGAACATAATTGTCATAGTTGTCTAGCTCAAAGGCTGTCAATCTTCCTACTAAGGTATCCAAACTTATATTGTGATTTGGCTCACACCTCTTTTTTTGAATAGCAGATACTCTAATTATATAGATAGGAAGCAATGTTCTAATATCTTTACTTACAATATTTTCATCCTTGATTTCTCCTCTAGAAGCTCTAATTGTACTAACACTTGCTTTGATTCTTTCCACATATTTGGCAACATTTTCATCTTCTCTCATTCTTATTTGATCAAACTATCCTTTAAGCCTTTCTGCTTTGGCTCTCCTCACATTTTCATCACCACCATAGATATCCTTTAGCTTGTTCCACATATCAAAAGTAGTTTTACAGTCTTTGATCTCATCAAATTCATCATAGCTAAGAGCAAATGCAATATCAATCATCATGATGTTATGGTTCTTTTTCTTAGCAATATATCCAATAGATAATGTACTAGTAGGGGTTGTGTATTCTTCATCAAGGAATTTCAAGATTGAATCACTAATGGTGTCCAGATGAAATCTCATGAGTCCCTATCATGCTGAAAAGTTATATTTGTTTAGGTTTGGAATCTCTCTCTTATAAGACATCTTGATCTTTAGCTTAGATCCTTGAAACCTTTCCTACAAGCACCAAAAGGTTTGATACCAATTGTTGAAAATATTAAACTAATGAGAGGATGGGTGAATCATTTACCACTAAAATAAATCCTAGATCCCTTAGATGCCAACAATGAAATTTAGATAGAAAAAATTGATTGCTATTGTTACCTCGTAAACACAAACAAAATGCTATATTTTGGTAAATGTAGAGTGAGATTTACTTTTAGCTAATTTTAAATATTAATATTGATTAATTTGCAATGATAAGATAAATAAAATGAACACATTAGACACCGGGATTTAACATGGAAACCAAATATGGGAAAAACCACCAATGTAACTAGTTACTATTTTTCACTCTTTTGAAGTGAGCCCTGTTAAGAGCCAACTTGGTTAAAGGTTACAAAATATACTATTAGGTCTGCCCTTGTTAGAGGATTTAATAACCTTGTTAGGAGTGGACTTTCAAGAGGTCTTAAAACAATTCAATGGAACTATCACCTTGTTAGAGGATTTGCAATTGGTTGTTAAACCAACTTTGCTAAGAGATTTTAGATCACTGCTATAATGATTAGAGTAACAATGAAATGACCTGATTGTGATGCAACTAAATTGATGATTATAGATCTCTATTCTAATTTATACTTGATCCTTCCTAATCAAATAATACTTTTTAGCTCCACAAGGATACCTACTTATCCTTCAAGTTCACTCTCACTCTTTCCTTCACAATTCAATCAACACACTTTCACACACTAGAAATCTCAACTTGTACTTTCATTTATACCATCTAGATTGTCAAGTTAGCTCAAATTCAAAATTAAATAATCAATAATCATCACCATAGTCATCTAGAAATAATACTTAAAATAATTAAGCTTGTTATGCCAAAACAACAAAATCCTTCATTGTTCGACCCTGCTTGGTAAACACTTGTTCTGAGATGATTTCCTATGTTAACCAATACAACATTGATTAACACTAAAAACTTGGAAAAATCCTTTGGTAACCAAGTGAACTTGGTGAACACTAACTCTATCCAACTTTCCCTTGCTAACCATGTAAACTTGGTTAACACTGTTTCCTGCCTAATTTCCTTTGACACCTGAGTGAGCTTGGTAGACATTGCCTTCTTAGAGTAAACTTTAGGAATGCTCAGTAGACAAGGAAAAACTACCTTGCTGACCAAGTGAGCTTGGTAAGCATTGAAAGACAACTAATATGACATTTGTGTAACTTTAAAGATGACACACAATTAGACAATTGTATCCAAAAAAAACCACCAGTAAAAATGTACCCAATTTCACTCTTCTAAAGTGATGTCGTATTAAAGGCCAACCCTATTAAAGGTTATAATACACACTATTAAATGTGACTTAAAGGATTTCAATCACCCTATTAAAAGTGAGCCTTGTTAGAGGAATTTAGAACATTCCATTGAAATGTCACCTTGTTAAAGGATTTACAAATGACTTTTAGGTCAACCTTAATCCAAAGGATTTATCCATACTAATATAATTGTTAAAAAGTAACAACAAGATCTGATTCTGGTAATAAAATACAACTCAGATGCAAATTATAGATCTTTGGTTCAGTCCTCAATTCTACTTGGCATTCATACTCTTCATCTCTAACAACTTGTTCACCCTTCAAGCATTCAACCTCTTAAGTCTTCTTGCTTTGTATGCCAATTGCAGTCTCTTCTAGTTGGCTACTACATGAATCAACCTAGAATTTTTTTCTTCCTTAGGGTCTTGCACATGAAAACCTTTGCTTCTATCCTGCTATCTCTATAAATAGAGAATTTATGTCTTTTTTCATTTAACCATAATCATTCATTTAGTGTAAGGTAAGGTTCAATGAATCTACGCACTTTTCCATTTTAGTTCCTTTAGAAACTTCTCCTACAATATTCATGGAATTCATCTCAAAATAGTTTATCTTATATTTTGTGCCACCAACTCATCATAATTATCTTCTACATGCTTCACATAATTCAAGAAATCAAATTAGTCGGCTTAGATTCATAAAATATTTGATTTAACACTTTTTGTTGTCACTCAGCATCTACACTATTCACTTGGTAATAACCATCTTTTAATGCTCAACCAACACTAGTTGCTCGACACCATGTCTTCTCATCTTGGTCACTAATATTATTTCCTTGATGCTCAATAATTACTAAATTTTATTGACACTCGGCATATACTAACTTTTTGCTTGGACTGAAATAGAATTTTCTCGACTTACACTATTTTCTTGGTCAAGATTGGCAAACACTTTTTATGAAAATACTTCTTCTTGGCTTAACTAAAGTAATCATTTACTTTATTCTTAAGTAGATGAAAAAAACACAATATCATCAATGTCTTACTTGGTCTTAGTGCTCCTTTTATACACTAAATAAATCAACCTTTCTCTAGGTTCTCTTGTTATCTTCTCTTTTCAAATCCTCTTCATCAATCAAAAAAATGATAGAATTCAGATAAAAAAAAGTAATTGTCTCACCAACAAGTAGTAGGTTTGACAATATTAACAAAATAATGATTGTTCCATGATAGTTTCTAAACTTCAAACAAGCTCTTTTCAACATAAATTTCATTTGGAAATGAAACTGAGATATAGAAAGCTCTATGGTGGAGAAGTATAAGGATGACATATGTTTCATGGTGGACACTGATACTACTTTTATGGAAGTAGTTGAACCTAGAGTGAAATTCATTGAGCCCATGAGATATGAAATGAGTGAAGAACTTATTGAAGGTTATGTGAAGATCATATTATAGTTTGAGAAGGACACTAAATGTCCTAGATGGGGTACATATGGGAAAAAGGTAAGGGAAGTACATTCTGAACTTCACAGCAAGGAAATTAAGAAGAATGTGGAGAAGAAGATAGATTCCATCCTCAAGGAATCAAGTATCACTAGAGAAAAATTTGATGAGATAAAAGGTATTACACTAGACATGAAATCTAGTGGATAATCTAAGGTGTTAGTAGTTACACCAATTTCTATTGAAGCACCATCAAAAGGTGAAACAATTTTAGGACCTACCATGCAAACACCCATAGTAGCTTATGCAATAGTTTTGTAAGTGTAACTAGTTAGAGCACATCATGACCAGACAAAGAAGCAACCAAAGGTTGATACACCTATTGCACAAAGAAAGTTAGAGATATTGGTAAAGGTCAAACAAGAACCTATACCATCATCTAAGAAAAAGGTTCAAGAAGACCACCAATGAACTAGGAAAAAGGAGAATGATGTTGAAAATCAGTGATTTTGAGGAATGTGATGATGAAACTAAGGAGAAGCTAGCTAAGCAAGTATTAGAAGAAGGAATGATACCAACATGCAACAAATCATTGAAACCAAAGGTAAAGAATCTAAACATGCAGATTATTAATGATGACATTTTTGTATAGTTGAATAAATATTATAGTTTGTATAGTAATATGGATAGAAGACAACTAGAGAATGCTATTATAGGGAATATGATCTTAAGAAATAAGAGATTCAATAGCATACAAGGAAATATCCCAAAAGATCTTTACAATAGGTTACTGAACAAAAATAAGAGAGTAGTAGAAGAAGACAACAAGCTAAGAGAGAGAATGATTAACAAACTATGTGAAGCGAACACAAAGTTAGACTTGGACAAATTTTTTAAAGGCACTGAACCCCTACTATAGAAAAAAAGAAGAGCCATTCTTCTTATGGGAGGAAATTATGAGGATGTCAGGAAAGAAACAAAGGAAACCATAGAAAAATTTATGACTTCTATGACCTAAGGTCACCAAGGAGAGTGGACATTAGAAATCACCAAGTCCATTATATGTGGAGGCTAGTAATCCTACTAATGATGAAGATGAAGTTAAAGAGAAACAACAAGCCATGTCACCTCCCTGCATAGTTATTGGCACTAAATCCATGCAAGTGGATAGTACACACATAATTATTTATTTCAAAGAGAATCCATTTACTAGATATGGAACAAACATTGTTGGAAATATTACTACCTACACAAGTTCTAATGAAGAGGATGAAGAAGACAAAAAGAGGAATGCAAAAAGGAAAGATTAGAGAAAGAAGAAAGAAAAAAGGAAGGAGATAGGGAGAAAAATGAATTATAAGAAAAGAGAAAAGAAGAGGAAAATAAAAAGAAAGTAGAAGAAGAACTAGAGATAGAAGAGGAGAAACAAAAAGAAGCTCATAAAGAAAGAGAAAGGTTAGAAGAATAGATAAAGAATACTGAGGAAGAAAATAAGAGTGCAGAGCTAAAAGTAGTTACACTTATTCCTACAACAACTCTAGTAGTAACAATAACAACAATATTTGATGATGATGATGATCATAAATGAATGATGAGTTCTTTGAGTAAATAACTTCAAAAGAATAAATCTATTAAGTCTTTGGAAAGGACATCGACAAAAGTCTTGGATAGGATGTAGAAAATAATTCACACAACTATTACAAATCCAAACTTGTAGACAAATGAAAAATAATTGGTGAAATCTTTTGATAAAGAATTCACAACCTTTTTTGAAGTAGCTTCAGTACAAGCACAAGCTAAGGATGGTGTAACTAAATTTGATACAATATGTACACATGTGAGAAATAATATATAATCATTAGATGTATGCATCAAGTAATTGAGGAAGAACATTGTTGAAGGTAAGAAGTTGTATGGACATTATGCACTGTTATAGAATTACTTGTCAGATTTTGAGAATAAGATTGCCAAATGAGTGAGCTTCAAACACTCACTACCAGATTGTAGTAACTTGAGGAAAGTATTAAAGATTCTAGAACTAAAGTGGAGAAGATCCATAATGATATTAGAGGAATTGAAATTGATAAGAAACATGTAATTAGAAGGTTCTCTACTCTTAGAGAAAAATTTTCACCTAAAAATTAGTATTTTATAGAGGCAATTGAAGGAGTGTCTTGTAGCTAAGCCCTCCTATGACAACTTTTCCTATACTAACTTGAGCATGGTAGAAGTGACATCCTATGAACTTTTTGCACTTATCAATATATCTAAAATAGTTAAGGAGAACTGTAAGAAAGATCTGGAGTGACTAAAACTTAGTTTTGCAGATTGTTTATCCAAAATGACAAGTTGATCAAGAAGAAGAAACACAATTTTGTATATAGTTTTGACACCTTTTCCATTGATGTCAAAGGGGGAGAAGTATATGTAAGGAAAATTTTATATGTATAAAGAAGAAGTATACATGTATATGTAAGGGAAAATATACATATATACCATTGTAAGGAGTCATAAAGAATGTAACAATCCATTAAAACATGAAAAAAAAAATAAAAAATTTGAAGGCAATTTTTTGTGTAGTTACTTTTTGTATTCATTTTTGTATGACATCATTTTGAGACTCAGCCAATTTTCTCAAATGTTTCCATCAATGCCAAAGGGGGACATTTTTGGAAATATGGCTAGTTATATGTCTAATGTATTGTCATTTATGACAACATGTATTTAGTATTTCATTTATACAATCATAGTTAGACAATTGTCTATGTGTTAGATAGATTGCAGTAGAACAAAGACATATACAACATGTATAGATGAATGAGTTCAAGTTAGGAAATGCATAGTTGAGGATTGAAATTTTATAATATCATGATGATGTATGTCAATGCACATACTTGTATGGATGGTGCAGTGCAAGTTACAGTCAAAATACTAGCTTGGGTATTTAGTAGAACATAACAGAGCATATCAAAGAATTGAATTGTACAACTTATGTAATTATTTTGGTGACAAAATATTTACTAAGTCATGATGGAAAAAAAATCCTATATGTTTATCCTAAGTCATTTTCATATTTGGTCAACTGTGTGAAGTCATTAAGGCTACTTGAGCACATATTTATTAGTTTGTGAGATATAAGTAAAGATCATATCTTGTTTAGATAACAAGTGAGTTATGTGATTGATGTGAAGAAAAAATGTGATGCAAACTATTATGATGAAATATTACATGATATGAAAGCCCTATGTGATGGGATATTTGATGTATGATCAAAGTAAGTACGAGATTCAATAATAAGACAATATTGTATGTATACCTACTCTTGTGAACAAACTTAATTGTATATTGCATGGTAGGGTAGTGAGCTCTTGTTGCATACATTGTATTTGTTCTACCAATTCCTAACAGGGTTGAAAGAACTACTAAAAAGTTTGAGGCTTTTAACAAGGCTTAGTCCTTTAACAAGGACTTGAGACACTATATGTATTTCATAGACTCCTAACATGGTCACTAACCTTAACAAGATTATTTTGTTTAGTGGATCATCTTGTGGGTATCATCCCCACTAGGGTTTTCCCTTGGCTAGGGTTTTCCTAGTTAACAAATAATGGTGTTATTAGTTCTCTTTGTGCATGGTTATATTTACTACTAAACATTGTTGGTTTACTGTCACATGTAAGTTATAAGGTAATTAACAATATTCAATTGTGGGAAATTTTTTTTAGAATATTGATTCACCTCACACTCTCCCCCCCTCCTTTTAGTATTGTCTATTTCTAATAGAAATTTATTCTCAGTAACAATCTACCTCAAAATAGACAAATATCTTTTGTTTCATCATAGATTGGTTTTAGTAGAAAAGTAGTGTCAAAATATGTTAAGTGGAGAATAGTTTTGGACGATAGCACTTTGGAATGAAATTGGGAAATTATGTGTAGAGATCAACGATTGAATCAAAGATTAAGTAATATCATTTTGGAATAATAATACTTGTCCTTAATCAAACACTAGAGATATTCTAAGATACAAGGTTGGAGATAATAATTATGAACATCATAAAAAACATTGGTTGGATGTAATGCAACATGAAATTTATGTCTCATTTTGTACTGCAAATCCTAATATAAAGATTGGGTAGTCATTATTTGAGACATTGAAGCCATAATATAAAGATTGGGTAGTCATTATTTGAGACATTGAAGCCATATTATGTACAGAGACATAAAGAGTTTGAAACTTGTTGTTGTCATTATTATATTGAATTTGATCTTCACTATCATGTTTATGAAAAGTTTTTAGAAGATATATTTAGCTATAATAATGCTCCTCCTAGTAGAAAAAGTCAGTTCATTTCATCTATTTAATGTGACAAAATAGGTGATCTTGTTGGTCAAATTAATTGCATTATACTAACGTGTGACACATTATCTGATTTGACTCTTTTCCCATTGAAAAATGATGATTTTGATGTCACAAAAATGATAAATTGGAAGTTTTATTGCTATGTAAGGAATGAAAGTAAAATTGGGAAAGAAACAAAAATATTAGAATATGTTGAAGAGGAGATAACTATTGGATCTTTTATGGTCAGATTTAAAAGTTTGATTCAATAGTATATTCATCATTATTTTTTTGCAAAGTGGAAAGAACAAAATTTAAAACACTTAGAGATGATTTTGCATGTGGAACTATTTTATCACTTGTTGACTTTGTAGAGAACCATTCTTTCATTCATCAAAAGGCTGCTCAATTATACTACTATTTTTTAGAATAGGTTACTATTATGGTACATGTGTGTTATCATCATGCATAGTTAGATTTGGATGGTATTTAGAGCATAGATGAAGCACACATCATCAAGAAAGAGTATCACTTCTACATAAGTGATGATAAAGAACATGATATTCATTATGTATAACATTGTTTGAGGATATTTTATGCATATATGAAAGAAAGGAACATAAGTATTGATAAACATTATGTATGGTTAGATGGGTGTGCTACATAGCTCAAATCATCTAGACCTTTTTATGCACTTTTTAAATATCATTTTAATAAAAGCATACTACATGTATGAAGTTTCTTTGAAAGTGGACATAGCAAAGGTGAACATGATGGTGTTAGAGCTTGCATCAAATGTGCTCTATGAAAGTATCAAATGAATTATAAGGAAATTTTTATAAATAATGCACATGATGTTGTTGAATAGTACAAGACACATTTTTCATAAAATGAGATTGGTGCATCATCAAGAATCAGTCAACCAGTACCAAGTAGAGTCTTTTGGGAGATATCAGGTACATGTACATGCATAAGTATATAATTTTAATTTATTTAATTTATACATGTACATGTGTATATACATATTTTTGTCTCTAAAATTTATGGATATATTAAATATGTTTGTTCAGGTGTTCATAGAAAAAAACATAATCCTTACATTCTATTATGAATACCAATCATCAAAATTGGACATTGTACACGAGAGACTATTCATGTTTTTTTTGTTATTGCATTGGCAAGAATTATTTTTATTGCATCAACTAGGATTGTGGACGTGTAGGTTCATGGAGGTTGGTGCCACTTGTTATTACTGATACAACTAATGGCTCAAATTAAGATGAAAACTTTGATGACATCACTTTGATTTCTTCATATTATAACCATATCTATGGACTAGTCACCATAGATATTAAACACTAAGCTGCTTCAATATAGTCACCATGTTATTGCTGCCTCTATTATTCTACATCCAGTTAAACATCAAAGTGGACAATGCAAGTGGAGACTAGATACTGAGGATAGTGAAAGATTATTAAGTGTTCTCTATGAGTGTGTAGAACCATTAGGAACCACTTGAGATATTTCATATTTAGGTCTTTCCTAGATATTTCATCTTTATCTTTACTTAAAGAATATTTAAAATTAATGTTCATTTCATTTTTAGTCCACTTATATATGCATGTGTTCATTTTAAGTTTAGGATGTCTAAATGTGCAGTCTTTTCATTTCATGTGCAACTTAGGAGTTATAAACATGTGTTATGTTCATTTCATGTTTAGTCCACTTATATATGCATGTTTTCATTTCATTTCTAAGTGTCTAAATGTGCATTTTTAAAATTTCATGTACAACTTAGGAGTTATAAGTGTGTGTATTTAGGTTCATTTCATGTTAACTCCACTTATATATATGCATGTGTTCATTCCATGTTTAGGATGTCTAAATGTGCATTCATTTCATTTCATGTACAACTTAGGAGTTTTAAATGTGTGTATTTATGTTCATTTCAAGTTTACTCCACTTATATATACAGGTACATGCATATATGTATTAATTTCATGAATACATCTAAACACATTCCTAGGACTTATATATGCATGTGCATTTCATTTTCAATTTTATGCTTACTCAACTTTTATGTTTTGGCACATGTACATGCTTATGAACATTTCATGTTTAATGTCATTGTATGTTTATGTTTCTTTCATGAAATTAGGACTTATAAATGTGTATATTCATTTGATGATTATATATATATTTTTAAAAATGTGTCTAGACTTACATATGCATGTGTATGTTCATTTGATTTTAGGATTTAAATCTAAATTATAAAAAATTAAATCACTTAAATCAATAACATGTTTAATCTCTTAGAAATTTATGTTGAAGTTGATGAAAGATCAACCATATAGTGCCCAAAAATCACCTACATATAGACACCTATCGTAGAAAGAAAGAAGCAAAAGCTATGGAGGCTGAAATTGCCAGATCCATAGATGAGACATTCTTGATGAGAAAAAAGAAAGATTGGTATTATCAAAAGTTTTAATTTATAAATTAGAAAGAAACCAATCCTTATAAATGCAGATCAAAACCCCAATAGGTAACTAACCTAGGTTGCATGATAATAATTAATAAAAGAATTAATTATTATATTCCCAAAGTTTAGCTCAAGTAAAATAAAGATAGTGAGTGACTTAATTATTAAATAAATATGATTTAATTAATAAGAAAATACTTTATTACTCTAACATCCCCCCTTAAGATAAACTTAGGGAGTAGCTAAAAACCTAGAAACTACTACTAAAAGAAGAATTGGGTACCGGCAACAAATCCTACTGAGGTACCCAAGAATAATGAAATATCTAAAAAGAGGAGGAATAGAGAAAACCACATGAAAAAAACCATACTCCAGAAAGAGATGGAAAGAATGTTCTAGAAGATAGGAACAAAAGGATGATAATGAAGAACACCACTAAAGCATGAAGCTACAAACATTACCAAACTATTGATCTAAAGAACATCCACTTTATAGAACATGAATAGGTGGAGAAGTCTAAGTTTGAAGAGCTGATCAATCAAAGATGGAAGGTATCTTCATGGCTTCCAAAAATACAAATGAAAGAATTTCTATATGATAAATGATCCATCTCACCAAAATGCATATGTATCTAGTCATTGCAATCATAGAGTACATAGAATCAAATAAAAAATACATAGCTCATGTCATCGAATGGAAAAAAAGAAGAAGAAAAAACCAAGATAACCCCCTGTTGGAAATGAGAATAGAGTAACTGAGAGGGGGAGGGGGTGAATCAGTTACTACAAAAACTTTCCACAGTCCCTAAGATGTCTGAATATACCCTTGATCTAATTAATAAAATGTTGAAACTTGATAATGCAGAAAATGATAAATATTAAGAACTGATATGATATCATGCACAAACTAATTTAGCAATTAAGAACACAAGAGACACCAGATTTAACGTGGAAACCCAATATGGGAAAAAACACCAATGTAACTTTTTCACTCTTCTGAAGTGAGCCCTGTTAGGAGCCAACCCTATTAAAGGTTACAAAAACACACTGTTAGGTGTGACCTTGTTAAAGGATTTAATCACCCTGTTAGGAGTGGCCTTGCTAGAGGTCTTTAGAACAATTCAACTAAACTGTCACCTTGTTAGAGGATTTATTGAATGGCTGTTAAACCAACTTTGTTAAGAGATTTTGAATACACTGTTACAATGGTTAGAAAGCAACAATGAAATGACCTGATATAATGTGCAACTTATCTTTTCTAATTGCAGATCTTTTTTATGCTTGACTGGATCCTTACTAATCAAATACAACTTTGCAGCTCCTTTAACACATCTGATCCTTCATCATACTTTTCTCAACATTTGCCTCTTCATACTATAATTCGCATTCATAACTTTTTTTTCATAATCACACACTTTAATTCATAACTTGAATGACCATATATACCTTTCAGATTATCTTAGTCGGCTCAAATCACTGACTAAAACAAACAATTACAACAGTTGGCTAAAAGTAATTAATTAGCAAATCCCTATACTGGCCGACCTTGCATGGTGAACTTTGTTCAGAAAATAATTCCTGTGTTAACCGAATGAGCTCGGTTGATACAGCGAACTTCGTGACAAACCATCAATCACTAGGAGAACTCAGTAATTACTGAGTTTCCTGACATAAGCGAATGAGCTCAGTGGAAAGTGAAGCTCGGTTAACACTGACTTTTCCATAATTTATTTGATGACCGAGTGAGCTCGGTGGAAACTAACCTTTGGAGATCGAGTGAAGCTCAGTTAACACTGACTTTTCCATAATTCATTTGATGACCGGGTGAGCTCGGTGGAAACTAACCTTTGGAGACCGAGTGAATCTCGGTTAACACTAGTTTTTCACATTTCCTTCGTTGATCGAGTTAGCTTAGTTAACACTGTCTTCCACATTTCCTTCAATGACCAAGTAAGCTCAGTTGGCACTGTAAATTGTATTGCAGACTGTCTGAGCTCGGTGAACTTGAGACTAATGACTGATATGACATTTGTGTGACATCAAGGACAACATTATCCAACAATCTCCCTCTTTGGCATTGATGGAAACACAACATGTCATAACAGAAATGAAATTTTAAAAAAAAGTTCAACAAGATAACAGACTTCTTCCTCTTTCAATAGTCTCCCTCTGTTAAGGGACTTCATGGAAAACTTTTCAAATCTTCACAAATTTTAGAAGTTTCAAAAGGATATGATAGTAAAATCTCTCCCTCTTTGACAACACATGCCAAAGACAACAAAAGTTAAGTGAATTATAATGTACCTTTAGTACTGATTCATATGCAATGATTTTTGATTAAACTGCATCAACAGATAGATCTTCAATCCTGTATGCATTGATGCATCACTAGAACTTATTTTTAGTGAACTTTAGATAGAGGAATGACCCCTAACTTACCTCTGAGATACAAAAATGCATCCTTAGGTAAAGGCTTTGTGAATATGTCAGCAATTTGTTCTTTTGTATGGACATATTCTAATCTGATCTCCTTGTCTTGCACCAATTCTCTGACAAAATGATATTTTATTGCAATATGCTTGGTCTTGGAATGCATCACTGGATTCTTAGATATGTTGATTGCACTAGTATTGTCACAGAACATGACAATTGGTTCTTTGATTTCCATCTTCATTCCTTACAATAACTGCTTAAACCAAACAATATTTGAACAGTTTACTGCTGTAGCAACATACTCTACCTCTGCTATAGACTGGGATGTACAATTCTGCTTTTTCCTTGTCTAGGAAACTAATCTTTTTCCAAGAAAGAATGCTCCTCCACTTGTGCTTTTTCTATCATCAAGGTTTCCTGCCCAATCAGCATCAGTAAACACTTTCAAATCCAAATTACCTCCAAATTTGTACCATAAGCCATAATCTTTAGTTCGTTTCAAATATCTCATTATTCTTTTGATTACCATGAGATGAGTTTCTCTTGGCTTTGCTGAAAATCTTGCAACAATACCAATTGCAAGGGCAATATCTGGCCTGGTATGAACTACGTATTGCAATTTCTAGTCGTAGATCTATACAATGTTTGATCTACCTCTTTGGATTCATCATCTTTGGTAAGTTTCAATCGAGTACACATAGGAGTTCCAACAGGTTTACAATCCTCCATACCAAACTTTTTCAATATCTCCTTGATGTATTTTGATTGAGTGATGTAGATGCCATTCTTATTTTGTTGAATTTGAAGACCAACAAAGAATTTTATTTTACCAAACATAGACATTTCAAATTCCTTGTTCATTTGTTCTGAAAATTCTTTGCAAAGATCATCATGCCTTGTGAAAACAATATCATCTAAAAATATTTTTGCCAAGACAATTTTATTATCTGGTCCTTCCTTTATATACAAGCTACTATTATCATTAGTTCTTTGAAAACCAATCTGAGAAGATAGTTATGCAATCTTTCATACCATGCTCTAGGGGCTTGTTTCAGACCATACAGTGCCTTGTGTAATTTATAGACCATGTCCTTTTTATCTAGATCAACAAAGCCTTCAGGTTGTTCAATGTAAACCTCTTCATCCAATATTCCATTGAGGAATGCTGACTTGACATCCATCTGATAAACTCTGTATCCTTTATGAGTAGCATATACAAGTAAGGTTCTGACTCCTTCCAATCTTGCAATAGGAGCAAAGGTTTCTCCATAATCTATGCCTTCTTCTTGAGAGTATCCTTTGCATACCAATCTGGCTTTATTTCTGGATACTTTACCATCTTCAATCAACTTTTTTCTAAATACCCACTTGGTGCCAATTAAATTCTTATTTTTAGGCCTGGGTACTAGAGTCCATGTCTTGTTCTTCTCTATCTATTCTATTTCCTCGTTCATTGCCTCAATCCAACTATCATTTGTCAATGCATCTTTAATGCTTCTAGGTTCAAAATCAACAAGTAAACAAGTATTTTTCAATTTGCTTCTTGTCAAAGTTCCTTCAGACTTGTCTCCAATGATCTGATCCGGTGCATGATGTCTTCTGACATATTTAGCTAATATAGGCTCTTTGCTTCTTGAATGAGTTTCATTGCTATCTCCTTGTGCTTCAATTTCATGTTCAGGCTATTTTGGTTCGGTAAGAATTGGCTCAAGTGCTTCAGACTCGGTAAATACTTGCTCGGTAGTGTCTGAATGTTGCTATGGCTCGGTTTTAACTTTTTGCAACTCGGTTACTGATGACTCAGGAGTTGAGGATTCTTGAGTGAACGGTATGCTTGGTATAGTATCTGGTTCAATGTAAACAAATCTTCTGTAATCTTCAGGTACCTTTTTGTTTTCTTTTTCAGATTTGTCTGCAAACTCATCAACATTCACATGTGCACTTTCTATAACTTTGTGAGTGGATAGATTTAAACATCTATATGCTTTGCTTTTGCAAGAATATCCTAAAAATATTCCTTCATCACCTTTTACATCAAATTTTCCTTTTCTAGATTCTTTCAAAATATAACATTTGCTTCCAAATACTTTTAGATAACTTACATTGGGTTTGTAGCCATACCATAATTCATAGGGAGTTTTGAATGAGTCCTTCTTCAACTATACTCGGTTTAAGGTATGAACTACAGTGCTGATGGCTTCCTTCCAGTATTTGATAGCAACCTTCTTTTCTATCATCAGGGTTCTTGCACAATCCATGATGGATCTGTTTCTTCTTTCAGCTATTCCATTTTGTTCAGGAGTTCCTGGTGCTGAGACCTATCTTTTAATACCTTTTTCAATGCAGAAGTTGTTGAATTCATGTGAGACGAATTCACCACCTCTATTTGACCTTAAGCATTTTAGTCTTTTTCCTGTTTCTTTTTCTACTCTTGCTAAATACCATTTGAATTTCTCAAATGCTTCTGATGTATTCCTTAGATACATGACAATCATCACTCTTGAGTAGTCATCAACAAAAAGAATGAAAAACTTTTCTCTAGTATAGCTTTCTATTCCAATGGGTCCACATAAATTAGTATGCACAATTTCTAATATATCTTCAGACTGATAGTTCTTACTTTTAAAACTAGTCTTTCCCATTTTACCAATCTGACAATTCTTGCATAGTCCAACCTCAGGTTTCTTAATGTTAGGAATGCCTCTTACTTTCTTGAATTTGCTTATTTTTACTAGGTTATCAAAATTGACATGACACAACCTTTTATGCCATAACCAACTTTCTTCAATTTGAGAAATAAAACATGAGCATTTACCAAGTTCTAGATAGAACAAGTTACCTTCAGTTTGGGTGCCAGATCCTATTAGCTTTCCTTGCTCATTCAACAGTATTGCTTTTCCATGCATGAATTCCACCTTAAATCTAGTATTGAGTAACTATGCAATGCTTAACAAATTATGATTAAGACCTTCAACCCAATAGGCATTATTAAATACAAGTTCTTTGGTTAGATAGATTCTTCCTCTTCCTTTTATGAAACTAGGTTCATTATTACCAAACCTTACACTGCCACCATCATAGTCTTCAAACTGATCAAACTTAGTTTTATCACTAGTCATATGATGTGAGCAACCACTGTCTATAATCCATGTATCATTCTTACATATATGAGAGACAAGTGCCATTTTATCTTCCTCATCACTGTTAGAATCATTTTTAACGACAATATAAACAATTTCATCCTCACTATTATCAGAGTCTTTAGAATTTTTAGCCATGAAGCATGATTTCTTACCTTTGTTCTTGAATGTTTTGAAGTCTTTCTTGCCATTCCATTAGTAATCTTTCTTTTCATCATTGTTTTGCTTGTTTGGACACCTTGCTGCAATATGACCAATTTCTTCACAAGAAAAATAGATTAGAGGAACTTTACCTTTGTATTTTCCTCTGCCTCTAGAGTATTTTCTTGCTAGTAGAGCTTCAATCACTTTGATATCACTGTGTGAACTTTGGCTTGATTCATCTTCACTTTTTGACTGAGATTCATTCTCCTTTTTGTTTTTCCCTTTGAGTGAGAGCTTGGCTTGAAATGCTGATTCAATGTTTTTGGAGGCTGGAACATAGTTATCAAAGTTATCTAGTTCAAATGCAGTTAGTCTTCCAACTATGGCCTCAATATTTATCTGATGATTTGCTTCACACCTTCTTTCCTGAATTGCAGAAACTCTGATTGCATAAACGGGAAGTAAGGTTCTGAGAACTTTGCTTATAACTATTTCTCCTTTGATATCACCTCCAGATGCTCTGATTGCACTCACACATGCTTTAACTCTTTCAACATACTTTGCAATGTTTTCATCCTCTTTCATCCTCATTTGATCAAATTGTCCTCTTAGACTTTCTTATTTTGCTCTTCTTACATTATCATCTCCTCCATAGATCTCTTTTAGCTTGTTCCACATCTCAAAAGCAGTTGTGCAGTCCTTAATGTCATCAAATTCTTCATAACTAAGAGTGGATGCTATGTCTATCATCATATTGTTGTGAGTCTTCTTTTCAGAAATGTCATTGGCAGACAATGTGCCAGGAGGTTCTCCATATTTTTCTTCAAGGTATTTTAGTCCAGTATCACCAACAGTAGCCAGATGAAGTCTGATCAATCCTTGCCATGCAGAGAAGTTATCTCTGTTGAGTTTTGGAATTTCTCTTTTGTAAGACATCTTGATCTTAGGCTTAGATCTTTGAAATCTTTTCTTGCAAGCACCAAAAGCTCTGATACCAATTGTTGGAAATGAGAATAGAGTAACTGAGAGGGGGAGGGGGTGAATCAGTTACTACAAAAACTTTCCATAGTCCCTAAGATGTCTGAATATACCCTTGATCTGATTAATAAAATGTTGAAACTTGATAATGTAGCAAATGATAAATATTAAGAACTGATATGATATCATGCACAAAGTAATTTAGCAATTAAGAACACAAGAGACACCAGATTTAATGTGGAAACCCAATATGGGAAAAACCACCAATGTAACTTTTTCACTCTTCTGAAGTGAGCCCTGTTAGGAGCCAACCCTGTTAAAGGTTACAAAAACACACTGTTAGGTGTGACCCTATTAAAGGATTTAATCACCCTATTAGGAGTGGCCTTGCTAGAGGTCTTTAGAACAATTCAACTGAACTGTCACCTTGTTAGAGGATTTATTGAATGGCTGTTAAACCAACTCTGTTAAGAGATTTTGAATACACTGTTACAATGGTTAGAAAGAAATAATGAAATGACCTGATATAATGTGCAACTTATCTTTGCTGATTGCAGATCTCTGTTATGCTTGACTGGATCCTTACTGATCAAATACAACTTTGTAGCTCCTTTAACACATCTGATCCTTCATTAGACTTTTCTCAACATTTTCCTCTTCATACTATAATTCGCATTCATAACTTTTTTTTCATAATCACAAACTTTAATTCATAACTTGAATGACCATATATGCCTTTCAGATTATCTTAGTCGGCTCAAATCACTGACTAAAACAAACAATTACAACAGTCGACTAAAAGTAATTAATTAGCAAATCCTTATACTGGCTGACCCTGCACGGTGAACTTTGTTCAGAAAATAATTCCTGTGTTAACCGACTGAGCTCGGTTGATACAACGAACTTCATGACAAACCATCAATCACTGGGAGAACTTGGTAATTACTGAGTTTCCTGAGATAACTGAGTGAGCTCGGTGGAAAGTGAAGCTCGGTTAACACTGACTTTTCCATAATTAATTTGATGACCAAGTGAGCTCGGTGGAAACTAACCTTTGGAGACCGAGTGAAGCTCACTTAACATTGACTTTTCCATAATTCATTTGATGATCGGGTGAGCTTAGTGGAAACTAACCTTTGGAGACTGAGTGAATCTCGGTTAACATTGGCTTTTCACATTTCCTTCGTTGACTGAGTTAGCTCGGTTAACACTGTCTTCCACATTTCCTTCGATGACTGAGTGAGCTCGGTTGGCACTGTAAATTGTATTGCAAACTGTCTGAGCTCGGTGAACTTGAGACTAATGACTAATATGACATTTGTGTGACATCAAGGACAACATTATCCAACACCCCCTATAATGCTAAGAGGTAATACATGAAGATTGAAACTAAATGGAATATCTCCTACAAAAAGAAGAACCAAAAACATTGAGAGTGAAAAAGAAGTACAAACACCTATAATGACACATGTCATCAACACATCATGAGGTTGATATCATGGAAGGAAGACTCACTTGAAAAAGAAAGATGAAAAATATGGCCAACATGAAACCCATCAAGGAACTTTATAATGTAGTGTGAGTACAACCAAACAAAAAGATGTAAAAGATCTTGAAATGTAATAGAGTGGCACTTTATCTAAGTGTGTTTGCAAAAATACTACAAAAGGATTTCAGTAAAGATCAAAAGTAACATAAGGCTGATACAAGAGATAGCACAACTAGTGAAAAATGATCAAAAGCAACAAAATTGATCTTCAAACCTAAAACAACCAAGATATCCACCAGTATGAAAAAATTTGAAAAACTAAATGGGATGTGCTTAGAGTAGAATTTGGAAAATAGAATATCTCAAGATATGTCTCTTGGAGTGCAAAATAGAAATCCTAAATTTGATAGCCAAAATATTCATAAAAAGAGCATCAAAACTAAAAATAACCCCCACTACTGGAAGGGGCTCAGAACCAACATTCTAATAATATCTCATTTGCAAAAAAGGAGTTCGGATGAGAAAGTTATGGCCAAAAAAATACATGTAGGTAAAAAAAGAGCTAGAATGGAATAATTTTAAAATCATTACCACTTTGGGATCCATGCCAAATACATCAGAAAATGTGCCCACCAGTACCAATATTACCTCACAAATTTTTTTTAAAAATTTTTTTGCTTGAAAATCTTGACTTGTATATTTAAAAATCTCAATTTCTATGTCAAAAAAACATAAAATCATCGCCTCAAGAAACATACCAAATTTGGGAGCAATATTTATTTTTCCTTAGATTCCAACTATGTCCAAATTAGAGAAATTTTATACAAAAATAGGGGTTTTTGGCTGCTCTGAGCTCAACAATGATGTCAATTTGGGCTCAAAGTACACTAAAAATTAGTCACCCACTAGATTCAATACAAAAATCTTCTAAGAAAGGAAACCCTTTAAAAGAAAAACATAGATCTAAAAGCCAAGCCAAATCTCTCATAAATAGAATAGGGGCATGAGCTCTGATACCATGTGGAAGTTGATGAAAGATCAACCCCACAACTCCCAAGAATCACCTGCATGCAAACACCTATCATAGAAAGAGAAAAGCAAAAGCTATGGAGGCTAGAATTTCTAGATTCATAGATGAGACATTCTTGATGAGAAAAAAGAGAGATTTATATTATCAAAAGTGAATTTATAAATTACAAAGAGATCAATCCTTCTAAAAGGAGATCAAAACCCTAATAGGTAACTAACCTTGGTTGCATGATAATAATTAATAAAAGAATTAATTATTATATGCCCAAAGTTTAGCTTAAGTAAACTAGAGATAATAAGTGACATAATAGTTAAATCAATATGAATTAATTAATAAGAAAATACTTTATTACTCTAACAAATTAATCAATAACATGTAATTAATATCTAAACTATATAATTGAATGTAGATCACAAATGTTGATCAATCACATGTGTGATCAATATCCAAACTATATAATATAATTAGTCACATATAATTATAAACATAAAAATTAAATCACCTAGAAATTAAATCAATCAAAATCTAAACTATGCAATTGAGTTTAAACCACAAATATAATCAATCACACTGTCTAATATAAACTACAAAGATATATGACATGGAACATAAAGTAGAAACATATATAAAATGTCTTATCATAAGAATCATATAAATATATTCCATATAATATAAATGGACCATTAACATGTACATACACATGTCAATACATATCTAAATATAAAATCATAAACATGTACATGTCTTGCTCAAAAGATAAATGATAAACTAAACATATCATGTATACATCATAAACTAGAGAGTCGTCCAAGCACATATGAATAGATCAATCCTCCAACTAAGACTGATGAGTATCATGTGGTTTTGAAGTACCAATTGACCCCTACAAATTCAATGTACACAAAAATTCATTAGATATGTACATGTGTGTGTGTGTGTGTGTGTGTGTGTATACATACATACATGAAAATTAAATTAATTTAAGTCTAAATTTAAATTTCACATGAGAACTAGTGGGTGACACATGCATCATATGTGTACTCCCACTAGGAGTAGGTGTCATATCAACAATGTCTCTCCTCTCTCCATGATCTGATCCCACACTAGAAGAAATAGGCTCTGCTACCTATTCATAGAAAAATATTATTCATTGAAAAATATTAGTATTCAACTATTATACAAAAAAAAATTTATAAAAGAGGCACTTGAATTTTAGGAGCAAGTGGATTATCCATGACATGTGTTGCAATGTCATCAACATAAACATTATCTCTATTCATGTCAATCCTCTATAATAATCAAGAGTGCGAAGTGGTGATTGACTAAGATGGAAGTGGTTAGAGCCATTGGTATTATGACCATATATCATCTCCATATATGATCCCACCCTAATGCCAACCTCAATCTTACTCAACTATCATAGTTGAGTGCTAAGATGACATATGTGTCATGTGTTGTGTTGAATTCTGATCACCAAAGTCCTATGTACCCTAATGTGCATCTCTAATCCTATATGCAACCTCCTATACATGTATCCTTTGAATATTGACAATGTATGAATATGCCTATAATAAATCATCAAAAAAATACAATTCCATATCCATATGTCTATGCTCCCCACTAAGGCCATGTACATCTCTCGAAGTAGGAAGACATTCAACTTTGTAGACCTCATCACTTGAAATGGTAGGTGAAGTACTAGACAATGCCCGTAAAGATGTTATAGGTTGAGTAGGTCTTCTCATCATATATCTACCCAGAGTGTGGGATGTAATTCTACTAGAAACATCTATAATGTCTCCTATCCTATCAATTGCTTCAATCTAGAAAGCAATAACAACACTATCCATAATAGTGGCCATCACTAGGGTCATAATTGGAGTCCTCTGACCTACTAACTGTAGAGGATCATAGCAAGTTCAAGTATCCAAATGATACTCATCACAATTTGCAACTCTACCATGTCCTTGACAATAATATCCTAAAAGATCTAAATAGTTGATGTTGTACAACAAATGGAACTTTGTGTACAACTATTGTGCAAAATATAATGGTATTTGGTCATTATTGGGATAACAACCATGTGTTGTTAGAAATTGAGGGTATGTCATGCATGCAATATGTGGTACAACACATCTCATAACCTACTAGGCCTTGACCTAAGCTTGACCCTCATAAAATGGGAAAAACTATTGTTTGATAATCACTCAAGACCTCTAAAAAACTCCTATAAATAGACTATGTTGTGAATCTAGTCTGTGATCTCATTCTATGACTAAGATCTCAAAGACTCATATAGATCTACTCACAAATACCTCTATATAAATGATCGATAGATCTATCAATTGATTGTCTAAGTTGTGTCATCTCCATAGTTGCAAAATAGAATATACTATCCATATTAGGAGTGTGAGGGTGAACAAGTGGTCCCTATCCCTATCCCTCTTGCTATCCCTACCCCTATCCTACCCACTAACCTTGAGGCTTCCCATAATATTGAGGCTGCCCATGAATCAAAGGTTTCTCATATCCTAGTCTATGATCCTAAGACTACTCATGTCCTAGTCCCTGATCTTGAGGCTACTCACAATCTAGTCCTTGAACCTCATCTCTAAAGTGTGATGCCATCTACATGGGTAACATGTAAAAATTAAATGTTAATTAGGTCCTATTAAATGCTAATACCTATCCTATATTGCAAAACTCTCAAGGTGGACTATTAGGAATTAATAGGTTATATTAGACATGTTAATATGTTATTTAAATTAAGAGGTCATATTAGGCCCTAAGAGGTCTATCCTATTGAGAGACAATCTATATATTACATCTTAATCTACGTCTTATTATAGGTTAGTAGGTCAAATTAGGTGTTAATGTGCATATAAAAATAAATTAAATATCATTTTAAAAAAAGGAGAGTGAGATAGGAGAGAGAGTGAGAGGAGAGATTGATAGTGAGGACAGAGAAAGTTTTAGGTTTAGGTTTAAGGTTTAGGGTTTATGGTTTAAGGATTAGGGTATAGGACTTAGGGTTTAGGATTTAAAATTTATGGTTTACAATTAAGGGTTTAGGTTTTATGATTTACAATTTAGGCTATAGGATTAGCTATTTAGGGTTTACGATTAAAGGATTAAGGTTTAGGGTTTAGGTTTTATGATATTAGTTTAGGGTATAGGATTTATAATTTAGGGTATAAGATTTACTATTTTTGGTTTTGATTTTAAGGATTACCCAGGGTTTAGGGTTTAACAATTAGGTTTTAGGGTTTAGGGTTTAAGGTCTAGGGTTTAGGGTTTATAATTTATGGTTTAGGGTATAGGGTTTTAAGATTATGATTTTTGGCTTAGGGTTTAAGAATTAGGGTTTAGGGTTTATGGCTTAAGGATTAGGGCTTGGGGTTTAAGATTTAGGGTTAGGGTTTAGGGTTTAGTTTTTCCAACTATAGTTTTAACTATGTTTTTTCATCTATAGTTTAAATAACTATGCTTTTTCAACTATAGTTTAAATAACTATGTTTTATTAACTAAAGTTTGAAAATAACTATGTTTTTTCAACTATACTTAATATTTTTCCAATATTTCCTATCCAACTATTACTAGATTTTTGTTTACAATTTTCTTTTGACATAGAGTTTTTCAATTTCCATTTTTTATCTAGACCTAATTCATTTTTTAAACCTGTTATTTTTTAAACTATATTTTTCACTATAATTTTTTTAATATTTCTAACTATATTGTTATGTTTTAAATTACGAAACATTAAAAACAAAAAACCAATTTACATAAAGCTAACTATAATTTAACATGTAAACATAAAACTAAATAAGAAAAATTAAATAACTATTTTTTTCAACTAAAGTTTAAAAATAAATATGTTTTTTCAACTGTACTTTATATTTTTCCAATATTTTCTATCCCCTAGTATTATATTTTGTTTTCCATTGTCTATCGACCTAGAGGTTTTTGTTTTCCATTTTCTATCTAGACCTAGAGTTTTTCATTTTCTAAACATATTATTTTTTCGTACTACACATTTCATTATGTTTTTCCAATATTTGCTAACTATATTATTATGTTGAAAACTATGCAACATAATAAAAAATATCAATTTACATAAAACTAACTACAATTTAACATGTAAACATAAAATTAATTAAGAAACATTAAAAAAATCTAAAATTTCATTAAAAAGAATAAAAAATTCATAAAAAATAATTAAATATTCTTTAGAAAACACAAAAATGAACAAAATACATACCAAAATGCTCAAAAGAAGTAAAAAATGTAGATGGTGATGCTTTTTACACTACCAACATCACCAAATTTTCTCTACGCCCTTGGGTCCACAAGTAACCAATAGAAATGATAAAGAAAAAAATGGTTTCTGATTAATATTTCCAGTGGCTACATGGCTTCAATTGAAGCCCTAGGCTTTGATCAAAGACCAATGTTGATGTGCTACATGACACTTTGATCGAAGCCTAGGGCTTTGATTGAGACCTGTACTATCCAAGCTTCAAATGAAGCCCCAAGGGGACTTTTCATTCAAAGTCTAGGCTTCATTCAAAGTCCTTAAATGTGGGCAATCCAACTTTCCATCCATCTTTATGGTGATGGAAAGTGGGAAGCATTATTGTGGCTTCATACTTTCTATTTAGTGCGAAAATTGAACAAATTTGTGATCTTTTGCAATTCCATACTCTTGCCCAAGACTTTCATTTATGGTAGGAACATGTTGATGACCAAGAGGCTTAGGGTCAATTCAAAATTTATTGTCATTTTAGGTGAGTGGGATTTGGAAGCTTATTTAGAGGCCCTTGGAGAAGTTAGGGTGTATTCACCCACTTTTTATGTTAGAGAAGTTAGATTTTGGATTTGGAAAAACAAGAGGATTAAGGTTTTCTAAAAATTCATTGTCCCATAACATCTTGTGAAGGCTGGTTACCTCATTTGTCATGGATTCTTTTTTTTTTTCAATAGCTTAAGTATGTGATTGTTGATATCTCTCATATGTTTAGTTTTTTTTTGTGGTATTATCATCTAAGGGATGGGATTTTGGGTTTGTTTGCCACTCTTTTCTTGTTCTTCTCTTTGTTTTGTTGAGGGAATTGTGAAGGGAGTGATGACATCGCTCACCCTTGGACATGAAATAAATGACCATTTCTAGGGAAAGGGTTTATTTGGACGCCATGATAGTGTAGAGTCTCTTCTCATGGAGAGAAGAGGCAAAATGCAAGGTGTATGGGCCCTTGCATGCCAATGCTTATTGATCTTGTTGGGGTAGATAATGAAAAAGAAGTATGGAGGTTTAATGTTAAATTTTAGCTTTGGAAGAGGCATGTTATGTATTTTCTTCATTGGAATCTCTTACAAGGAAGATCCACCTTCACCCCTTATCATGGGTTCAAGATGAAACCCATTTTTGTATACATTGGATCAGTGCCTTATGTTCTATCCATGTTATTGTGAATTGGATTTGGATGTCACCCAGTTGGCTATTATTTCTCTTAGCTTAGTGGGTGACCTCATTGATGCATGGGATGGGAGGTGAGATCTCCATAGTTTTTCTTGTGTCTACTTGCAGATTCTTGATGGATTCGAATAAGGCAACAAACTTGGAATAGATTTCTCAAGTACAATTCTTGAGTCACCTTCTCTTGGAGACTTCTTTTTCTCACCTTCTTTGTTGAACCTTGTATTATTGCAATGAACAAATAATTGTATCTTTCTTATGATTTATTTAAGTGTATTCAATATTGTAGATTTCACTTTTAGCAAATAAGAAAAGATAATTTATTATTATTAGATAAACAGGTTTTACAAGGACCTTGAAACTCAAGAGTTAAAACATTAACAAGGATGATAATAAGCATGAAAAGCCAAGCCAAAAAAGTTTTAGTTCAAAGGCTGAAAATAAGCACATAGCCTAGCCAATAGGCAAAAGCCAAAGAAAAGGCCAGGAACAGAAACAACATGAAATGACTAGGGCAAAAGCCTTTACAAAAAGCCAAATTAAGGCACATAAAGAAACAAAAGAACATGCAGAGGATTAGTCATCATTCTTTCTCTCTAGGTCTTACATGACCTGAGCTACCTCATAGGTCATCTTGTTCTCCTTTGCATCTTGCTGGAGGGCCCTTTGATCCTCCTAGTCCTGACCATTGTTGATATTGTCCTTTGCAGTGTCGACCCCCATTCTAGTTTCTTCCTTGTCTTTGTCATCCTCATCATCCTTCATTACTTTGTCTTTGATCTGGCCTGTTAAGGATATGATGTTGTTGTTAATGGAGCTTAGCATCGAAATCATTTGATTTGAGAGATTATGATTATAGATTTTGAGGGTATTGATCCTTCTCTCCACCAGACTAAGCCTCTCACCATTGTCATCTCTTTTATCAAAGTCTGCACCATTCCTATTATTCTGCATATGACCCACCTGCTCTTTGACCTCCTCTAGCTCATGGAAAAGCCACTTGATTGATCTAAAGTTATCAATCATGCTATTGTAGGCATTGTTCAAGAGATTTAGCTAGATTTCCCTAGCTTTGTCCAAAATAGCCATAATAGCTAGGTCAATGAGTTCTTCAAGCCTCATCTCTTCTTGGTTATCCACAAGGACCTACGGGATCATGGCCTCTCTAAAAATGCCCATTTTCGAGGTCTTGACTTTAAAGTTTTTCCAAGCTTTCCTCCTATTATTTACCTACACCTCCCCACCCTCGGCCTTAGAATCCAAATTTTATTCCTCAGGTTGTGCATGAATATGGATAGGTGAAAGAGTTAGCGAAGACATGTCCCTATCTTCCTGCATAATCTTCTCCTCTAGGCCCTCCCTCTTGCATTTCTTCCCTTCCTGATCCTCCTTAATTTCCTCCTACATCTCCATTTCTTCCTCTTTCATCTCCACATCCCCCTCCTCATCAATGTCATCCTTCACATCTTTCACAAGATTCTTCTGCCCATGATCCCTAGGACTTTTTTTGCTAGGGGTGATGGAGGAAGGCGAGTTCTTGACCTGATGGGTGGCTTTTTTATCAGCAAATGAAATCACGTCATCCTCAAAGCTAAAGCTCTAAATGTCATCCGAGTCTGAAGAGTAGTTGGAGCTACCAGAGGTTACATTCTCAATCTGAGGGGGATCCTTGCTTATAGTCTGAGCCTTAAAATGCTCATAAATAATCAATAGGAGCCCCTCATGCAACACAGGGTTATCAAAGGGCTTCTTTTTGAAACTAACCACCGCCTTGCTCAAAGAAGTTAACAATTAAAAAGGAAAAGAAATTTTATGGTTGCATCAAAAATGATTCAAAAGAAAAAAATGGTGGGTACAAGCCCTATCAAACCTAGGGTCCAAAGTAATATACTCTAAAACAACTCTCAGAACATACCTCCATAGTTTCTTCATGGTGTTAGGAACATAGTACGTGTCAATCTTCTTCAAGGCTTTCAGCTCCTTCTCATCCTTAACAAAATCCTGCACAACATTAGTCGAGAGCTTCTTGTCCCTAAAAAACTTAAAACCCTCAATTAGGATTTTAGCAATAGTCAAAATCACCTGCTTAGTGATCATGAAAGAAACCCCATTCACCTTCACTCTGCCATTGTTCCATGAACCAATCATACTATTGGCCACCTCCTGATCAAAGCCATGCAATTTTGTTATGTATCTGGTAATCTCACCTAGATCCAACTGCTCCCAAACTTTGTCCCTGCTCTTCCATTTCTCAATTTTTCCCACTGGCTCCTTTCTACACCTTTCACCAACCATATCTGCACTCTGTGCACCCTCAATTCTCATATGCACCTCACACTGCAACAGATTGGATCCTCTATGACTAAGCAGAATGCAGAAAGAATTAACCATTATGTTGCTCCTATAGTAAATGTAATAAATGACCCACAAAGTGTGTCAACTAGTTTGTAATAAATTGCAACAATTAAGATTTCCCATGCTAACTTTTTGGGAAGTACCCTTTCCCTTTAATCCATTCATACTCATAATTTCAAGTTGATCTTCTCCGTACTTCCTTGGATCTTTTCCAGATTGATCAAGCTTTTAACATCCAATGGCAAAGTATTTTTGAGATTCCATGTCATAATTTGGCTTGCACCGACCCCAATATTCGCAAACTTGTTAGCGATCGGGTTACCTTCCTAGAAAATATGAGTGATGTGGACTCTACTGAATTTGGTAAGTCTCACGAGTCTCATCAATAAGATTCGCAATCGACCATGATGGCTGAGAGTTGCCATTAATACATTTTATTATGTTGTTCAAGTCCCCTTCAAGCCAAAGATTAGTGACACCAATTTCAAAAGCCAGTTTGACAACATTGCACACAACATTCGCTTGCACAAAATGGTTGGTTTGATAACCCAGTGAGAGGGAAAAAGTAGCAATCCCATCACCATTTTCATTCCTTATTATGCCTCCACTTTCTGAAGTGCCAAGATTTTCCTTGGACGCTCCGTTGTAGTTGGCTTTATGCCATCCTTCTGGGGGGAGAAGCCATTCGGCTTCCTATCTTTTCATCTTTCTATCTTTTGCCTTCTCTTTTTTTCTACCACCTAATTCAATATCTCCCCCTTTCCTTACTGAATAGTTTTCCTTTATGTTTGCAAAAAATTTCTTTCCTATCACTTTAGCCGGCTCCTTTTTATCTCTGAAGATTCTATTATTTCTCTCCTTCTAGATACTCCAATAGAAATGAGGCAGGATCCAGGAACTTAATTCATAAAGTTGAGACCCTTTGAACATACATTTCCACTGACAAAAGAGATCCAGGAGGTTAAAAGGCACACGCCAACTGAATCCCAAGTCTTGGGTGAGGGAAACCCAAACCTCCCTAGAGAAAGAGCAATGAATGAACAAATGATTGCTAGGCTCCATCTAATCTTTATATAACTCACATCTACTAGGCATAATATGACCTCTTTTTATGAGGTTATCTTGGGTAAGGATTTTTTCCTATAGAGCCAGCCAATAGAACATATTAATTTTTGGAATGAGGCTAGGAATCCAAGCCCTCAACCAAGGAGGAATCTCTTTTAATCTCCAAAGGGACGAGTACCCAGAGGCGGCAGTATATTGCCCATTAGCATTATCTCCCCAGACCAACTCGTCCCTGTTGTTATTTAGGGCCATAGAGTTAAGCATAATCATAATAGGATTAAGATCTTCAGAGATGACAGAAAGGTCTATCCATCCCTGGTCATTCCTATAGTTACTAACTTTTTGCCCAAAATGGTTGATGCAGTCATTCATCCATACCTCATAGATGGGGTTGTTCATAAGGGTGCCCTAAATGAGCTAGCTATCAGACTAGAACTAGATATCCTCCCCATTTTCCAGTTTCCAAGAAACTCTGGGATTAGCCAAGTCCTTGGCTTTTAAAAAACCATTCCAAATAGCAGATCCTCTTGGGATATCTTCGCTGAAGAGGGTAAACTATTTAGAGGATTTCTTAATATACTTATTTTCCAAGATGTCTCTCCATTCCCCTTTGTTGCTGAAGATATGCCATATTTTCTTAGCCAAAAGAGCCTTGTTAAGGTGAGTTAGGTTCCTGATGCCTAGACCCTCGTATTTCTTTGGTAGGTAGACTTTTTCCCAAGAAACAAGAGGATACCTTTTATTCTTTCAGCCCTTGTCCATAAGAAGTCTCTCTGAATTTTGTCCATTCTCTTAGAAAATTTCACAGGGATCACAAAGAGGCTAAAAGCATAGACAGGAAAGTTCTAAAGGGTGGATTTAACCAGTTGGCATTTTCTAGCTTGACTAAGAGAGGCCCATTTCTAGCCAACTAGCTTCTTACTAAATCTATCCATAATGCTGTTCCAAAAAGAATCAGGAGGATTCGTGCCCAAAGGAAGCCCAAGATAGGTAGAGGGAAGCTTCCCTGCACTGCATCCCAGGATTTTGGAGATTTTCTTCTATCTATCCTCAGGGGTGTTGATAAAGAAAATAGAGCTCTTATCCCAATTGAATAAAGAAAAGATATTGTTGAATGAACAAGGTACACAGGATTGTAATAAGATTCAGAATGTCTTACTTTCAATTCCTACTTGAAATGCATCTAAATAGAAAAGTAATCAAATGTTAATTTGATTCATAATTCATCCTTATGTTATCATGGATTGAAACATGAGTGAAAAGGTATTTGGATTATTGTAATGTTATAGTGTTTCATTAAGAAATCAAAATGAAAGATGTATATATTTCCTTAATGTTATTGATTAAATTCAATGCTCAAAATTATATGTTTCTCTACAATTACATCTTAATTTAATATAGTGGATTAAATGGCAAATCATTATATTAAAATATTATTTGAACAACTATATTTAAAATATTAATTGACCCCTAAAAAATTTGAAATACTCTTAATTATACCACTATGGAAAAAAGTTCCCTATAACCCATTAGAACATTTATAAAACTTCATAAAAAAATGCATTAGAAAAATCCAAAAATATGCATCTACAGGATGTTGGAAATTGTATGGGAGGAAATTAAATTTTCCTCCATACAATATTCCACTTCCAAGAGTCAATATAATAGGGGTATATAATACCCACTTGAAATATCCCTTTTTTATAGTCAATATTCAAATTTAATGCCTTTAACAAAACTAAATATAAAAAATAGTTAAAAAAACAAGTTGGAGGGGATGAGTGGGTCCCACACCACCCATAACCCTCCATGTATCCAAATCCTACACTAGTTTTATAAGATACAAAAAAATGGTCTACAAAAAAAAGGAAGTCAAAACGAAACTTATACCTTCAAATTTAGCCACTTAACTTTGTCATTAACCACCTTTTAAAAAGGTCTCTCTTCCTTGTTTCATGTGTAGTCCAAAGTCCTGATGTGTTGCCCCATATTAAAGGTCATTTTAGTACTTTTTAAAGTATTCCTAGACTTGAACAAGTGTGCATAAGGCTTGGGAGATGGGTTTTGTAGTGGCCAAGTGACCTTGTTTAGGTGGTAGGTAAGATTTAGGGGTTGGGTATGTAGGTTATTTTCAATTAAGTTTAGTTTATTAGTAATAAAGTTTAGCATGGTTAATAAAGTTTAGTTAATATGTAGTTTGGAATCTAAAGTTAGAGTTATTAAAATATTAATATGGGTGAGTGATTTAGTAATCATGATTAGATTTTGTTATGAAAAGGTAGCTGTGTAGGAAATTTTTATATTGATATTTTAATAATGATTAGTATAGTTTTATGTTTAAATTGTGGTTTAGGATTTAAATAAGAGGGATTAGTATCATTTAGTATATTATGATGTGTAAGTACATTTTTATTTTGAAATTTATTATGTTTAAGATTTATTAGTATTAATAAAGTGTATATATTTAGTAACTTGTTATGGTTTCTAGTGAAGGATTATGTGTTTAGTTTTTGATTTTGTGATACAATATTTATGAAAATTATATCATCTTAATAAGGAATGTATTTTAGTGATGTGTCATAGTGATAGCATGTTTTTAATTAGGGGTCTTACCTAGTTTGAGTTAATGTTTGAAGGTGTTATAGACTAGCCTTGACTAGACATCTTGATAGTCTTTTAGGATTATGTTCAAAGATAAAATATATGTCTTATATAATTTAATGATGAATATTTAATGTTTTAATTAGTTTTAATAGGTTATGTTAATAAGAAACATTGAGTGCTAAGGTAATTATGAGATAACTTGCAAGTGCAAATTAGTTCTTCTAGTAGATCAAACTAGTATAGTGAAATGAGTGTTAGGTGTTGAATTAAACCTAATGTAACTTATGTTATTGATCAAATGTTTCTCAAACATGATTTACCACCTTAGTAAACATGAAACTATCATTTAATTAGTTGATTCAATCAACCCAAAATAAGATCTCCTATAGCACTAAGATTTACGATTTTGGACCCGTACAGTTTGTTGGATGCCGACTCTGCTTCCTCATGATATGTAATCAAATGTCAATTGTTGCCTAAATCTTGTGACTCAAAAAATAACTTTATCATGTTTTCATCTTCCCACAATGTATTGTATATTGCTATGTGTAAAAATTATTTATTATTACCTTTAGAAAAAGAAATTGTTGGTGTGTTTTTGTCCAATTTTCGGGCATGACATTCTTTTATTAGAGCATAGTTTCAACACTAGGAACGTAAACCCATTATGTTTCAACTTATTTAAAACTTAAACTATTTTGTAGGATACTTCTAGTCATACAAGCTTCCTAATGAGGTAGAGGTCATAAAGTTGTGTGTGTTGGGGCAGAATAGGAGGATAGACCACCACCACCACCACCACCACTGCCACCACAAAACCCTAACTAGGACATTCTAGATACCCTCCAAAAATTGATTGCACTAGTCCAACATAAATTAAAACCCATAGAAAAACCTAATAGGCACATTAAAAAGGGAAGTGAATCATTGCTACCATAAGGAGGTGGGATAAATGCTAGAGAGAGGAGTAGGAGTTAGTCAACTAGATAGGTTGAGGGACAAGGCAATCATGAGGGTGAATCAGTGCATCATCTAGAGCCACGACTCAGTAAACATCCTAGGGATGTGAGAGATGAGATGAGAGAGTTGTTAAAACTCCAGTCACCTTTGTTTTTTGATCCACATATGGTTTAGTAGAAGAGGCCTAGCTACAAAGCCTACATTGATGCATTGGATTATGCTCTTATGGGAGTAATGTGAAGGAACAACTTACATTCCATCTCCTAGGGGAAAATAACTCCACTTGGTGGCAATAGGTGGAGTATATAGGTGGAGTGAGGGTACTCAAAATTGAAACTCCTCTACTTAGTAGTAAAGACAATAGAGATCCCCTTGGAGAGCTAATTAGAGTCACTCGACACAATCCTTTTAGGGCCAACAATCCTAGCTAAATAAACCACAATAGGAATCTAATAAGAAACCATCATAGGGATATTAGATCTCTAAGCCCAAGTAGTGGAATTCATAGGGCCCTAAATAAGATCAGAGGACACAGACCCCACAAACACAACCTGTGAGGACTTAACAGTCCTCTATGGGTTGTTACAATAGATCTAGTAGTACTAAAGGTCCACAAAAATCTAGATCATAGGGTGTACATATTTATACCTATGGCACATGCTATAGTTGTGGTGGAAATGGTCACATAGTTGGAGAGTGTCCATAGGGATAGTCATCTGATGGTTAGAGAGGGGCTACTTTAGATCCTATACCAGGAGATATAGGTAGATCCCATAGAATATTTGGAGCAACTAGTAATCACCAAGCTGAGCATCAAGCTACAATTATTGAGTCCATAGATATGTTAAGGGGTAGTATGGTTACTATTTTGTTTGATTCTAGAGATACAAAATCCTTTCTATATCTACATTTGTAGTGGAGCATTGTGGGGTAGTTGCAGTTAGATAGGATGTCAGTTGGGAGGCAGAGTAAGCCTTTGGAGCTAGGGTGTCAGTTAGTTCCATGATCCATAATTGTTAGTTTCAAATTGGGGACATGTCCATGACATCCAATCTACACATTACCCCTCTATGTTCATATGATTTTTTCCTTGGCATGGATTGAATTTATACCCACAACACCAAGATAGATTATTGATAGAAGAAGGTAGAGTATGTGGGTGAGTGTGGTACTCCTAGGGTGATCTCTAGGGTGTAGAGACCCATACATTTTCATTTGATTTCTACTATGAAACTTAGGCAATGCATGCTAAAGGAATGCCATCTTTTTTGTATCATCATTAGTGACAAAGAGGATGATAATAAGGGAAAGTCATCCCTTGATGATTTTCCTATCCTAAAGGAGTTTGTGGATGTTTTCCCTTTATAACTCCCTAGTATGTCCCCACCTAGAGTAGTATATTTGTACATGGACCTTGTACCAAGAGCTAAGTAGTATTAAGAGCACCATATAAGATGACCAATGACCTTAGTGAATTCAAGACCCAATTGGAGGAACTCTTGGAGAAAGGGAATATTCAACCTAGTGTATCACCTTGGGGTAGACCAATGATCTTCATGAAGAAGAAGGATGGATCACTTAGGTTGTGCATTGATTATTGGTAGTAAAAAATGTAATACTAAAAACCTAGTATGCTATGAAAATTAAGAGTAAATTTAACATTAACAAACTAAATTGAAGTGACATTTGTGATAAGATGAAGGAAAAACACCATGGAGGAAAGAAGACAAAAAATGGTAAACTCCTCAAGTGTTCCCTATTATGAATTTTATATTTCTAGATAGACAAGGGATGTGTGCTCATGTTTTTCTCAAGCTTTAGATGGTAGCTGATCAAGCATGGAGATGGATGAAGGATTTAGCGATCGGTGTGTGGATGAAATTTAATATGGTAAGGGTGTAAAATGGTTGTGTTGTAGTGGTCAATATGGAATTATAAGTTTGCATTAGGATATTATATGAATTGTGCAGGGAGAGGGTTTTATTTATAGGCCAAGGAGTACTGAGATGGAGGGTCAGGATGTGAGATGAGTGGTTTGGTGAGGAAGGGCTCGGATGATCTAAAAGGGAAGCAAATGGATTGTGCTTGTTTGGAGCCAATCAATAAGTGACACTTGTCACAAGGAGGATGAGTGTGAGGGGATGGAAGAATTTAAGGGAATGTGACCATTTAGGGGAATGTGAGGGGATAAGGTGGAGTTATGAGGGATGTGGGTTTGTAAGAGGCATTTATGGCATTTGGTTGAGGATGTGAGGGATGTGACATGAGGGGAGACTTTGGTTTGGGTTAGAAAGTCCTAAGTGGTGCTTAAAGTTGTGCAAATGATTAGGATGGATTTAGGCTTAGCTTTAGGAGGGTATTAAGGATACAAGTGAAATATTAGAGGGTGACAAGTGAATGACGTTAATAAGGGGGATTAATTAGTTGGCTAAACAAGGTTAGTATGGGTGAATGGGTTGGATTAGGGTAGTGATAGTTTTAGAGATTGTCTAGGGATTTGTGAAGATTTATTAAATGATTTATTTAATAAATGGAGGATGTGGGATCAAATTAAATAGGTTTTTACATTTATTTAATTTAAAAGAGGAATGGGGATTCAATTGATAAATTGATTTTGGGTTATCATTTGATTTTATCAATTGAACTATAGTTAATTGAATAAATAAATAAATTATGGGATGAAAATTAAGTAATTAAATATAATATATTTAATGAAAAATATCCTAGAAGATGACTAAATAAGATTACCTAATGGTGTAATCAGATTTAGGTGTCTACATATTGCCTCTCTTTGACATAGTTTTGGGACAACACTATTTCAAAGAAGTTTGGATATAAATGATGCGGATAATATTTTTAGAGCAACACGGTTGCCCTAGTCTTGAGTAGAAGAGGAGAGAATATACTATGTGATGCCCTCTAAAGAAGGAGGTGAGGAGAGAAAATGAGGAGCAGCGATTTCTTGAAAAGTTAAAAATAATCCAAGATGAGCAGGAAGATGCAAAGAGATCTAGAAGGATAAAAGGAGCAATAAAATGGCCATAAAATTGAAAATATACCAAGGTGGGAGGAAAAGGGGGTTGGTGGAGGGGCCATATCAGAAAATAGGGCACCACAAGGGGCCTATAAGGGGTGTTAGGAGGCATAGAAAGGGTTATTTGCTCTCATATTAACGTGGAGATATTGTTGTTGGGAGCTGTAATTTGGATGACATGATGGCTATGCAGGGAAAACCATACTACAAGGCAGATGTGGTATGATGAGTACAAGCATGACAATAGCTAGATTGATTGGTAGGCATGAAAAACTCATCTTTGTGTTTTATGCATTTTCTTTTAGAGTGTTCCTAGAGGCACAGGTCCAGCAAGATCGTGCTATGGATTCGTGGGTACATGATCCCAAAAAAAACATCTAGAGGGTAGAGGTAAAAAGTAAGTAAGAAGCCATTTTTGTGAGAACATGAATTTAGCTAGCAGGTCTTCCAAGAATGCAAACTTTGTTTGCAAGTTTTGTGGGAAAGTAGTCCTGTTAGCGAAACTAGAGTCTTATAGAGAGGGGGGTTAAGAAAACAAGTCAATGTGGGAATAGGTTAAGTTTGACCAAGGAGAAATTGGGGAAGATGTGTTCCCATGGGGGTCTAGAGCTAGAGGAACATGTGATGTAAATGGTGATGCAAGATCACATGATAGGGTTAGGGTTGGAGTACAAAAGGTTAAAGAGTGATCTTTTCGATAAATTAGATGGCCGAAATGGGGGTTTGGGTTAGTGGTCACAAGAATGCTATACCTCTTGAGGGATCACGGGGAAAGGAAAAGGGGAAAGGTTACTAGAATGGGAAAAGCTAGGTGTAGGGAAACATCATTAGACAATTGTGTTTGGTAAGAGGAAAGTATAATTGACATCATGTTATGTTGTGGGTACAATGGTCATTGGATGTATTGGTGTCATAAGAGTGACATGCTTCTATGTTGCACATTGGGGAGAAATTTACACCAATGTACTAGGCACAAATTGACACTATTGGATTGGCTACCTAGTGAGACTATCACACATGTGTATGTATATGACAATGGTGACAACACTATGTGAGTGCTGGCATAGTGAGACAAGCACATTTCATTTGCCGATAGGGGAGATGATGATTACTCTAGAAGATGTGTACAAGATTTTTTGGTTACCTATGTGGGGTATGGCAGTGATGGCTAGTAGAGAGATTACTAGAGAGATTACTTCCAATGCTTGGTGGGGCCTGGGGTTTAGTTTTGCATTTGGAGGGGCCAATTTCCACTAGATGAGCATTTGGATAGGGTGGTAGTGGATCAGAGATCTAGTTTTATGTGTGTGGGCTAGTGTCAGGATATACTATCCCAGATACTAGTAGTACATGAGTGATACTAGTGTTGATATCGATAATAATTTAGATGGTGGAATACAGAGTCCCTGATGCATGGGGTTCCTTGATGCTAGCCAAGCTATACTGGGACTTACACTAGATGGTACACTAGGGTTTAGGGCACTAGGGGAGGAGTTTAGGCTTCCTAACATTATTACAAGTGTAGGTCTAGGAGCATATTGTGGCATTTAGGATGATCAAGTAGAGAGACATGTAGACAAAGGATCCTATAGTATATAGCTAGGATGGTCTACTTACTTATCACCATTTAGAGGAGGTTGACTACTAGCAAGTCTAGGCTGATGAGATTCAAGCCATTGTATGAAGGTCATATATGGGTCTTGGGCCATGGGAAGAGGAGAGGTAACATTTGCCTACCATTTTTCCATGTTTATTTTTGGGCACTGGAAGTACATTGCAGAGTAGTATCAGCCAGATAGGGACTTGCAATAGTTTGGATGGCCACAAGTTGCTCCAGGGGAGATGAAGTACTATTACTGGGTTATAAGATAGTTGGTGATGAGCTTTGGGCTAGCATTGGAGAGGGAGGGGTTGCTAAAGGAATCGTGAGACTTAGCACCAAACGATTGGGATTAGTTTGGTGGTGTAGTAGATGTAGACTCCACCTAGGAATATAGAGATTGGTTTGAGTACCCTAGGCTAGTAGGTTGGGACTAGGTGACAAGAGCAGTAGTAGTGGTAGGAGAGATCACTTGAGTGGCAAGGCATGGGAGAATTATGGCCAAGGGGTTGCAGTAGTGAGAAAAGGTGGTGGTACAAGAGGAGGTGCCACTAAGGTGGAGATAAAGGGTTGTAGTAAAGGTGAGATAGGAGGAAGCAAGGCACCAACTAGATAGAGGGGAGGGTAGGTAGGAGGAGGAGAGGTCACAGCTAGAGGTGAGGCCATAGAAGGACGAAAGATAGGGGATACAAGGGCTAGTGGGTGGAGGAGGTGAAGGAGTATCATCCTCAGGGAGAGGGGATGATTGATTGGTAGGTAGGTATGTATCCTTACAGTAGGCACATGAGGCTACTAGCTAGTTGTTGTGGATACACAATAGGAGAGAGATCAACTCAAGATAGATCAAGACTAGTTCCAACATGAGTGTGATGTGGCACAAGGCTAGGTAGATAGAGTGAAGGTAGAGCTAGGGACATTGTAGATGGTGTTTGGGTGATCAAAGGGGAGATTGTATGTGATGGAGCGGGAGAGGGAGAGGCTATAGGCTAGACTAGACCCTATCTAGGAGGAGAGAAACAGATTAGTGGTGGTGGGGGGAGAGGTAGAGGAGTTAGGATGGCTGAGGCTAGAGGTGGTGACCTTGAGAGCATGACTGGTGATGGGTGGTGGTTTGGAGGAGCTTAGATGGATGAGGGGGGAGGTGAAGGATCTTTGGGAGAGAGTGAGATTTTAACATAGGAGATATCATGCAGTGGTGCCAATGGATCACATAGAGAATTATAGATGACTGACATGGTTGAGTACAATTAGTATGCATTTAGAATGCAAGGAAAAAGGAGAGAGTGGATGAAGCACTAGGTGCTCTTAGAGGGCTGGCAGTTCTTAGCACATAGGGCAAAGCCAAAGCCAAGACAGGGGGATAGGTGGGAGAAGGGATGAGGTAGAGAGCTCAGGTATAGGAGGATGGTGGATGAGACCACTACCACCTCTAGCAGTTGTGTCAGGTGCAGATATGGACCCTTATGAGTCTCATGGCAAGGATGTTATGGATGAGGATGAGGAGCAATGATATGCTACATTTTTTATAGTATCTTTGAATATATTTTTGTGGGCACAAACCCGATGTATTTGTATGGGTATTTGTATTGTATGGACACTAGATTTTGGACTATGATGGACTTTTATATTTTTTTAGGGATGGGTGATGTATTCTTTACACTTTTTCAGGTGTGATATATAGATATGAGCATTATTTGGGGTGGGATATGGATGTATTGAGTATTGTGTCATGGGATGGTTTGATGTGGATGTTTTATGAGATGCATGTGTATAGATGTATGAGATAGACTAACATGTTTTGTGCAAGATGTGATATTTTTATGTTTATGAAGTGCATGATGTTACTAATTCTTTGTGATGCAAGATGACTTTATGGAATATGATAGTGACTCTCTATGATGTTTTGATTGTATGATGTAAAAATGAGAACTAAAATTCTAGGATAATGTAAATGGACAACTACAAAATGAGTTAAACAAATTATGATGATAAAAAATGGATCGATAAAAGTTTTATGATAATGAAAAATGGACAACTAAAAGGTTTATGATAATGTAAAATGGACAACTAAAATTTTATGATAATGTAAACTGGACATCTAAAAATTTATGATAATGTAAAATGGACAACTAAAACTTTATGATAATGTAAATGAATTTCTAACGATAATAATGAAACTTGGACCTAAAATTTTGATAATGAAAGTGGATTTAGAACTATGACATTGAAAAATAGATAACTAAAAGTTAATGATAATTTAAGTGGATTTAAAACTATGATAATAAAAAAATGGACAACTATTAAAATTTTATGATAATGTAAGTGGATTTAAAACTATGATAATAAAAAATGGGCCTAAAATTATGATTTGAAAGTGGATCTAAAACTATGATAATGAAAAATGGACCTAAAATTATAATAATGAAAAAAATGGATCTAATACTATGATAATGAAAGTAGATTTAAAACTATGATAATGAAAAATGGGCCTAAAATTATGATCATGAAAAATGGAACTAAAACTATAACATTGAAAAATGGATCTAACACTATGATAATGAAAGTGGATTTAAAACAATGACAATGATGATTAAAAAGGAGCCATAAAAATTATGATGAAAATGAGAAGTGGTGTGAAAATTTAAAGGAGTATGAGGGCTCATGTAGCTACTTGACTAAGAATTCATATTGTGTGGCCCCTTGATGGATCTCCAAAAGTGAACAAATAGTAGTCATTGCATCTATAGCCTTGTTTTTCAATCTAGGCACTTGTATGAATTGGATCTTAGTAAAGTGTTGCTTCAACTAGTCTACCAATTCTTCATAAGGATGAAGCTTATCACCCTTGGTCTGATGATCATCAAGGACTTGCTTGATAATACGTTGTGAATCTCTAAAGACCTATAGCTTTGTGATGTTCCACTTAAAGTTCTGCTACCTTGAGCCCTACAATAAGAGCTCCATACTCTAAGATGTTATTGGTGCACTAGAACTAGAGTTTGAAAGACTTAAGAATGTAGTCACCTTATAGAGTGACCAATAGTATGCCAGCCCTAGAACCATGGGATGTGTAAGATCCATCAAAGTATAATTTCCAAGATGGTTGTTCTTTTATCAGGTAGAGATGTTCATCTAGGAACTCCATAATGAGAGGGTGGTCAACAACTAAGGGTGCATTGGCCAAGTGGTCTTCTATAGGTTGAACTTTGATAGCTTTTCTATTGACATATTAGATGTCAAATTTGTTGAGAAGCATGACCCATTTGGCAAGGCACCCTACTAGTACTGGGTGTGATAAAATATATTTCAATAGATCAATCTTTGATATTAGTTGTAGAATGTGACTCAACATGTAATGACAAAGCTTCTGAGTGGTGAAAACCACAAACAAGTAAAATTTTTTGATGGGTGTGTAATTGATCTCATACCTGACTAGAGTATGACTAATATAGTAAATAGCCCTCTCTTTTCCTTCATCATCAAGTTGTGCTAGAAGATCATCTAGTACTCTTGGGGTAGCTATGATGTATAATATGAGCTATCTATTTGTAATAGGAAGAACCAAGATAGGTGGATTAGCCATGTATTATTTGATTAGTTCAAAGTTACATTGGAAAATAGGATCCCTCCTAAAATTTTAATCTTTTTTGACCAAGTATGTAAATGGTTGACACTTATCAGCTAGTTGGGAGATGAATCTTCAGACTGATTGTTGTTTTCCCAAGAGAGAGCGAAGCTATTTGAGTGTCTTAACGGGATCCATATCCATGATAGCCTTGACCTTTTTAGGGTCAATCTCAAAACCACACTATGATACAATGAACCCTAGGAGCTTTCTATATGTGACACCAAAGACACATTTCTTGGGGTTGAGCATGGAATGGTACTTGGCCATCTGATCAAACACTTGCTCAAGGTGAGATAAGTGATCAAGGGCATTAAGATACTTGACTAGAATATCATCCACATAATCTTTAAGTATTTTGTGGAAAAAATCATGGAAGATGACTTTCATTTCTCACTAATAGGTTTCTCTAGCATTTTTCAACCCGAATGACATCATGTTATGATGGAAATTTCCTCAAGTGGTGGTAAATGTTGTCTAATTCTAATCTTCTTTGACTATCTAAATCTGATTGTACCCAAAGAAACCATCCATGAGTAATAAGAGCTCATGGCCTAAGATGCGATCAACAACCATGTCTATATTTGGCAATGGGAAATCATCTTTTAGACAAGCCTTATTAAGATTCATGAAATCTATACAAATCCTTATATCACTAGAAGGCTTTGTGATAGGTACCATGTTGGAGATCCAATTTAAGTAGTCAATCAGGTGAATGATCTTTGCATCTAGTATTTTTTATAACTCTACTTTAACCAATTAAGAAACTTTGGGATGCATCTTATAAAGTTTTTTTTTGACTAACTTAACCTTTCGATCTACAACCAAGTGGTGTACCACTAACTTGGGGTCCAATCTCGGCATGTCTTTGTAGGACCATGCAAAGTGACCAATATTTTCATGAAGGACTTCAATGAGGATTTCTTCTTGTTTAAGTGGTAGATACGTAACAATGTATGCAATTTTTGGTATCTCTATTAAGATGATATTGATCGTCTTGGTTTCCTCTATTAGGACTAATGATATTGCACACCTATGATCTTACAATGGAAGAATCAAATCTCCATCCTCAGGTGCCTCAAAAAGGTTTTCACCATTGGATGTGTCCTTTATTTTTCTTTCATTTTCTGACTGATTTGATGGTGCTCTAAAAGAGTTTTCACTAGGGAATACTTTTGCTTTTCTTTTTTTCCTCTTCTTTTCTTTTCTTTGTTCATTTTTGTGATTGAACATCTCCTCCTCCCCAAGGATCAAACTTATAGACATAAGCTAACTATGGATCTTGTTTCTTGTGTGGTATTTCAACTCCCATGAATCTAAGGAGCACATGCTCCATGGAGAATTCATCGACACAGATAACACTTGGTTGGTCTCAATCAATGAGTTTTGGATGCATGAGTGGTAATTATATGAGGTTAATAGAAAGTTCACAGAGACTAAGATAAGTTTGTCAAGGAAAATATCATTTTAGGATTTCTTTTCAACTTCCTCAAGAATGTCTTCAACCTCAACGGTATTGTTTTGGATGTTTATGAAGGCACAACCATCCTTTGTGGTGCCCCTAATTGCAAGGAGTTCGTAACCTAGGCCATTATTTTTTTCTTTTTTGTTGGATTCTATAGGTTTTCTAATGCCTAACTCTTCATGACCTAGCCCACCTCCTTCATATTCCCATTGCTTGGTGGCGAGGCAATGTGACCATGGATATTTATTTTTGAAATAGTCAAGGAGCTCTTCACTTTTCAAAGGTGGATCTTTATATAACCATGTATTACTATAAAGAGTTTTTTCCTTTCTATCAAGGATCCCATTAGCAAATAATGTGGTGTTCCCAAGTTTTGTGAGCTAGGGGCTATATCTAGCTTTTCCCCCTAGTAGATTGGGCATCCTCTAGTATGTGGATCAAGTGGTAAAGCACTGATAAGAAAACCATTATAAATATTGTATTCTCCTCAACCTTGGTAGTTGATATTAATTGTAGAAAGAGTTGGAGGATAAAATAGTGTCTGGATCATGGAAAGTTCCAGAGGAACTATCCATGGTGTTTCTAATCTTGACTCCAAGATAATGGTTGGTATATGAAGCTTTCACCACATTACAATGAGAAAAGGGTTTAGGAATAGTGTGGATGGTTATGTTAGTGTCATTATGTGGAAATTCGATGCACTAATGATATATGGATGGAATTCCTTCATGGCATGAATCCATGGTCAAATGAGGGGGATGTTGTGTGAAAGGTTAAGATAAACAATGTGTCAAATTGTTTCTTGAGTGGCTGGGCCAACTCTGATAGATAGCAGGATAGTTCCTTCAGTAGTTTGTTCTAGATTATCATATGACTTGATAGTGATAACCACATTTAGGATATCTCCCTCAGTGTATCCCATTTTTTCGATGAATTTTAAAGTACATAGATTCAAGGTCACTCCATTATCAATCATGAACTATTTGATAGCAAAGTCAAAAACCATGACAGCTATGTGAAGTGGAAGTATATGATTGGACTCAATAGCTAGAATGTCTAAAGTTTTGAAAGATAATGCACATTAGGCATAGAGATGGCCTACATGGATACAAAATTTAGTGATGTTGATGTTAGTAGGAATGTGTGACCCATTAAGAGCACTATCAAGGATCTCTCGATAAAGTGAACTTGTGCATAAGAGATCTAAAATTGAGATTTGAGCTAGCATATTTCCAAGGTGTTCCAAGATGTTATACTATGGTCCTAATGGGGGTGGTCTTGATGGACAGGGTCTTGATGGGGTGGATACAGATGGTCCAACTATGTTGAGTTGAGCTCTTCTAGTGGTGACTGCACATTAGGCATTTGTTTATTTGATGTTTATAACATTTATAGAAGGCTTCACCTATGATATGCATCAAATTAGGTTTCCATAGTCCAAGTAGGCTAATGTATAGTTTTGAGACTTGTCTTGGTTATCACCTTTTTTGTTTTGTCTTAGTGCCAAAATGTTATTCTAAAAACCTAGTATGTTATGAACATTAACAGTAAATTTAACATTCAAAAACTAAATTGAAGCAACACTTGTGATAAGATGAAGGAAAAATACCATGGAGGAAAGCAAACAAAAAATGGTAAGCTCCTCAAGTGTGTCCTGCAATGACTTTGATATGTCCATATAGATAGGGGATGTATGTTCATGATGTGCTCAAGCTTCAAATAGTAGTTGATCAAGCACGAAGATGGAGGAAGGATTTAGCGATGGGTGTGTGGATGGAATTTAACATGGTAAGGGTGTAAAATGGTTATGTTGTAGTGGTCAATATGGCATTATAAGTTTTCATTAGGATATGATATGAATTGTGAGGGGAGAGGGTTTTATTTATAGGCCAAGGGGTAGTGACATGGAGGGTTAGGATGTGAGATGAGTGGTTTGGTGAGGAAGGGCTAGGATGCTTTGAAAAGGAAGCACATGGATTGTGCTTGTTTGGAGCCAATCAATAACTCACACTTGTCACAAGAAGGACCAGTGTGAGGAGATGGAAGACTTTAAGGGAATGTGACCATTTTGAGGAATGTGAGTGGATAAGGTGGAGTCATGAGGGGTGTGGGTTTGTAAGAGGAATTTATGGGGTATTTATATCATTTGGTTGAGGATGTGAGAGATGTGACATGAGGGGAGACTTTGGTTAGGGTTAGAAAGTTTTAAGTGGTTCTTAAAGTTGTGCAAATGTTTAGGAGGGGATTAAGGATGCAAGTGGTATGTTAGATGGGGAAAAGTGGATGGCATTAATTAGGGGGATTAATTTTTGGATAAACATTATTAGTATGGGTGAACGGTTTGGATTAGGGTAGTGATAGGTTTTAGAGCTGGTTTAAGGATTTGGGAAGATTTATTAAATGATTTATTTAATAAATGGGGGATGTGCGATCAAATTAAATAGATTTTTACATTTATTTAATTTAATACAGGAATGGGAATTTAATTGACAAATTGATTTTCGATTATCATTTAGTTTTATCAATTGGACTATAGTTAATTAAATTAATTAATTAGCTAGGGAATGATGATTTATTAATTAAATATAAAATATTAAATCAAAAATGTTCCAGAAGATGATTAAATAAGATTACCTAATGATGTAATCAAATTTAGGTGTTTATAGAAAGAAGTAACAATTAAGAGTTGACATCCAATTCTTAGGATTAATGATCTCTTTGATTATTTTCAGGTTGCTCAAGTATTCTCAAAGATATATCTAAAGTTGGGATACCATCAATTAAGGATTGTGGATAGTGATATCTACAAGACTACATTTTGTATGAGATATGGTCACTATAAGTTGATGAGAAGGAGCATAAGGAGCATCTAAGACAGGTCTTCCAAAGGTTGAGAGAACCATTTATTTGGTAGCTTGTCAAACTATGAATTCTTTAGACCCAAGGCACACTATTTAGGACATGTTATATCAGGTGATAGGATATTAGTAGATACATCAAAGATTTGAGCGATTATGGATTGGCTAGGACCAAGTGGTGTTACTGAGGTGACGAGTTTCATGAGGTTAGGAAGATTTATAGATGCTTCACTATGGAATCATCTAGATTGGAACACTCTATCACATCCCTTCAAAGAAAGGATAAGAAGTATGAGTGGATAAATAAATGTTAGAGATATTTCTAGGAGATCAATATATCTCTCATGAGTACACCAATAATTAAAATGCCAAATCCTTAGCATATTTCTTGGTGTGCACGGATGCAAAATTGGATGGTATAGGGGTAGTCCTTATGTAGGATGGATGACCTATTTCCTATTAGTCTAGGAAGTTGAAAACTCATGGGCTTAATTACTCTACTCGTGACCTAGTGCTTGTAGTAGTGGTCCATGCTTTAGTGAGGTGTTGGTACTTCCTTCTAGGTCATAGATTTGAGCTTCATTCCAACCATCAGAGCTTGTAGTACATATTTATACAACCAAACCTTAATTTTAGGTAGAGAAGGTGGATGGAGTTCCTTCATGAATAAATTTTTTATGTTCATTACATCAAGGGGAAAAATAACATGGTTGTAGATGCCTTGAGTAGGAGGTACCATGAGGTTTCATCTGTGACTACTTGTACCAATTTGAGAGAGTGTATCCTATGTCATTTTATAGAGGATTAGCTATATATAGAGGTTAGTCAGTTGGTATATTCTTAGAAATCTTTAGAAGAGAAGCATTTAGAGTATTAGTTAGAGTCTAATGGACTATTTCTTCATACAGGGTGTAACTATGTCCATTCCATTGGAGATTTATACAAGTTTATTATACTTGAGGCTCACAGAGAAACTTTTGCAACACACGCTAGTGTTAAGAAATTACATGCAAATTTGAGATAGCTATATCATTGGCTAGGAATGAGAGTATAGATTTCTAGTACTATTGCAAGATGCCTTGAGTGCCAAAGGGTGAAGGTAGAGCACCCTCATCCTGGTGGGCTTCTTTAGCCACATGAGATTTCAGAGTGGAAGTAGGATACTATCTCTATAGATTTTAAAGTTGGTCTTCCCATGTCTTCTTAACACCATGATTCCATTTTGGTGATGGTGGAGACATTTACCAAAGTCATCCACTTCTCACCCACACATACTACTTTCACAGCATGAGACATTACACAGATATTCTTGTGGGATATTGGAAGACTTCATGGAATTCACCATAAGATCATCTCTAATAGGATCTCATTGTTCACATTAGCCTTTTGGAGAGAGTTACAAGAATCTTTGGGCACTAGGATCACTTTTAGTATAGTATGTCATCCCTAGCCTAATGGTCAAATCGAGCGTGTTAATTAGGTACTGGAGAATATGTTGCACATGTACATGATAGACCATTAGGTCAAGTGGGAGAAATACCTACATCTTGTCTATTTTTCCTATAATAATGAGCATCATTCATCAATAGGTATGCCACCTTATTAGACATTGTATGGTAGACCATACATAGCACATTTTAGTTGGGATAGAATCAAAGATAGAGTATCTATCGGTCCTTAGTTAGTTAGGGAGATGGAACAATAGGTGGCTTCTATTAGACATCATCTTAAAGAGGCACATGATAGATAGAAGAAATATGTAGATAGAAAGAGAATTTATCTAGAGTATAGAGTCAAAGATAAAGTCTTCTTGAGACAGTGACCATGCAAGAATCTGTTTCAATTTAGAAAGGGCTCTAATTTGGCACCTTAGTTTGTTGGACCTGTTAAGATCTTAGATAGGATAGAACCAATTTCTTATTGTCTAGTCTTGACACCTAGTTTGTCACGCATCCACAATGCGTTCCATATTTATGTACTTAACAAGTGTGTGTGTGTGTGTGAAAGAATTTGTCTTAGGGAAAAATTCACCCAAAATCAAAGAACTCAAGTACAAGCACAATAGTAGACCAGAAAGAGAATCATATGAATATCGATGTGTATTCAATTCATTGTGAAATTATACTAGGAGTACCTATATATAAAGGCCTTTAAAATGCTTCTAGAATGCATAGGAATTAATAACATGATAAGTCATACAATTAGGCACATGTCCACTAGGTGCGGGTTATCCTCCATTAAGCACATGAGTAAGTGTGATGATGAGAGGATAAGACTACAAAGGTGTAGCAAGATAATTTATGTTGTAGACACTATGTGCTAAATTAGGAGTGTGAATAACTATGTTGTCTACATGACAACTTAGTTAATTATATAAACTCAAGTTTTGTAGATGCCATGTGCTAAATTATAGTTGCTTACTTCTGTGTTGTGAACATGACAACTCATAAAAGTATGCAAACTCTTAATTGTCTCACCAAATAAATAATAAAATAATACATTAACCTAAGTAAAATTAAGTAAAGTGTAAATAGTAAATATTTATTTACACCAACACCCCCCCTTAAGTGCAACTTAGGGGAATGCACTTAAGCTTACGAAAGCTAGGATGAAATGCATCATGGGTCCTAGCTACTAGGCCATGTTAGGTACCCATGTACATAATGAAATGTAATCTCTCATAAAGTGGAGAAAGAGGGAAAACCTCATGGGAAAACCCCTCCCCCAAAAGGAGTGATGAAAAAACTAGATGCATGGATGGATGGAGTAATCAAGACCCCCCCATTACAACATACATCCAATATATACAAAAGTAAAGTATGAGAAGGAAAAAACCCCATAGGAGGAAAATGTCCCCCCCATAAAAGAGAAGAATAAGAGAGACAAGGTAGTCCCCCCACAATGAAGAGTGCCAACCAATGATAGCAGCTCCAAGATAGAAGCTAGTCCATGAGTGTTGAATGATGTTCCTCCCCTTTGGAAGAAACAATGGCAAAGGTACAAGTGAGATGCTTCCCCTATGTGTATAATGAATCCCAATGATCAATGATTCCTCTAAAACCTACTCAACTATCCCTGTGTAGATGTTGATTGTCACCCCTTCCAAGACTGCTAAAAAGAATGAGTGCAAATATGGCAAAGATGTATGTAGAACTGATGGGGACGCAACCCAAGAACAGAATGGACACAATAGAAAAGGGATATTGTATTAATTGAAAAATAAGCTAGTACATTCAGTACAGAGAAAATAAACTTCAAAACATGCCCTAAGGGCTTACAATAGCATAAATGTGGAGATAATTTCTCCTTTTAGTACCTCCTCTCAAACTCCACTCCGAACTGCCTTTTACAATGCTAGAAATCTCCTTAAATAGACCCTGGAGGGTTAAGTACTAGGAGTACATTCTAGAAAGTGCTAGTAGGCATCCACGGACCAAATAGAAGGTTCCAGAAGCTATGTTAGAAGTTGACGCAAATCTAGAAGAATCCACAAATGGTAACCGAACTTCTGAGAGGCATAACTTTTGAACCGTAGCTTTGATTGACGAACCGTTTACATTTTTAGAAAGCTCTCAAAGCACTCTATAGCCTATGGATAGCTTCGCTTGTCCCCCATTTTTTGGCCCTTTTTGAGGTCATTTAATGCCCCTAACTTGACTTTGAAGCATTCTTAGGAGGTCTCCAAAACTTGAAAAATTGCAATAACTTTCAAACCGTGGGGCCTTTTGACCTGATTCTTTTTCTGGAATTCTCTAAATCACAATTACATTCATCTGGCCAATTCACACCTTCTAGTTCACCAAAATGATGGCTCAATTACATACTCCTATTTTTTTTGGATTTACACGAACACTGATAGTGGAACTGTGAGAGTTGGAACCTTTATTTGACCCAAATGGGTATCCAAAAATGAAAACACATGAAACAAAAACTAAGTCTAAGTATATTTTTTTGGGTGACACAGGATTGCCCTTATACCTCTAGATGCTCCTGCATCAAGAACCTGCCCTAAACAATGTACTATCTCCTCAAATGATAAAGAGACCTCCTAAAATTTTTGTACATAAGGATCCACAATCATATCAACCTGTGAAGATCAATCATGTAGAGAATAAACATGAGGGTTACAGTGAGCCCTCACAAAAATTGAAGAAGGATCTTCTTCATTAAAGAGAAGATGTATATCATCAATGATGTCCCCCAAATCCACTATGTATGACTCCACAAACAAATCCAAAATATTTACTATGTAGTCATCCTCTGATGCTAGAGTTGGAAGACTAGGTGTACCCTACTGTGCTGGACCTATCACTATGGCTATGTCTGCATGTGGAGTATGCTAATGTCATGACCTCTCTCTACATCTATCAATAGGATCCCACAAATATGAATCTATTGAAGCACTATTATTGGTTTCACTATCAGTTTTCACAATGTATGAAGTGTGAAGAGGAAGAGAGGATAAGCTAGGTGAACTTTCCTCAAAGTGTACATCCTTATCCATAAAAATATCATGAGTCTCAAGATCCATAAGTCTATATGCCTTAACACTGTCTTCATATCCTATGAAAGTACAAAGCCTAGGTAGTGGTGCCTTGCATCCCCTGGAAGATATGTTTACCCATGCTGGACAACCAAAGGCTCTAAAGTGTTTTACAACTAGTTTTCTACTACACCATGCCTCAAAAGGAGTCTTTCCATCTAAGGCATTATGAGTAGACCTATTAAGTATGTGATTGACACTACTCATAGCTTCTACTTCAAGTGTTGGATCAAGAGACTTGGCTTGTATCATGCAACTTGCAATGGACTTAAGAGTTCATATCCTTAGTGTTGTAACATCTGTCTTGTGCAGACTGAATGTTGGTAGATTCTGAAGATCAATACCCTCAAGTTTGCAAAAGTTTTTAAGTCTTGTGTTTACATATCTACTTTCATTGTCCATCTGAAGAACCTTGATGGATTTCCTTGATTGTTATTCAACATGACTTTTGAAGTCTTGAAGCTTATCAACCACTTCATTCTTGTGATGAAGAAAGTAGACCCATGTGCAACATGAAAAGTCATCAATGAAAGTTAGTATGTAGCAACCCTAGCTGACTGAAGTCACTACAAAAGGACCTACTAAAACCATGTGAACCAACTAAAGAACAACTGATGCTCTTAAAGACTTCCCTTTATCATACTTTTCCTCGAGATGCATATCCACTAAACGTGTTGAACATTCAGTTTTAGAAAAGTTGATTGAAGATAGACCTTTGACCATGTTTTTGGAGAAAAAGTTATTGAAGATAGCAAAAGGAAAGATGACCAAACTGCTCATGTCATAGTTTGATTTGTGAATTATATTGAGTTAACAAGGCATGTGAAGGAGACTTATGCACAAAGTGGGAGAAGGAATAAAACCTCTTGGCATGATTGAATTTCCCCACTCCAACCAATGAATCATCTTTAAGACTTTGCACCATTATTGAATCTGGAAGGAACTCAACTTTGCTGCCATCTCCAAGTTGAGTGATTTGGTAAATTGAGAGGAGATTAGAGCTAAGGTTTGGAACATAGAGAATGTCTTTGAATTCCCCATTTTCCATCTCTACATGTCCTTTCCCTTCAACTTCCATTTTTGTATCATCTTCCATAAGATGTGCGGTACCTATGACTACAATAAAGAAAAGCCTTCCTTTGAAGAACCCATGTGATATGAAACACCTGAGTCAAGAATCCATTCCAATGAAGAACTTGATCCAGCCATAAATGCTTGCCCTTTCCCCTTTGAAGTGGTTGGAGTTGAATCTTTGGAAGCATTTGGCAATTGAATTTTGTTCTTCTTGAGTAGGTTTTCCAACACATCAATTCTCTTAGTTTTGCAATGATGCTTATCATGATTCTGCTTCTTGCAATATGCATAAATTTTTTTTTCTTTCTTTTCATTACTTCCCTTCTTGTTGGAAGAATAATTTCCTGGATGTCAGGAGGTTTGTTGTGTCTTAGATTGTGACTTTTGCTTCCACTACTTTTTCTTTCTGTTGTTAGAACTTCTTCCTCCTTGACTTGAGTGGTTCTCATCACTAGCCACCAATGCTCTGGTCTTTGATGACATGAGAAGTCCCATATCTAGCAAGTGAAATTGTTCAAAAATCAACATTTCTATAAATGCATCAAATGTATGCTTTTGGAAAGCATTTCACATGGTCAACTTCTGAGTGTTATAACTCGAAACAAAAGAAGCACAATCTAAAGGTAGCCACTTCAAGATATGATGAATCAACTTATTATCCTTCATGGAATTACCAAAATATTTAAGTAGTGCCCTATACTCATTGGTTGTGTTGATATAATCTTGAATTATGTCAAAGTTCTTTGGATCTAAGAGAAGTAGGTCATCCTCAATCTGGTATCCCTTTTCCTCATCCACCTTACTAGACAATGCTACAAGTTTGTCCCAAGCAAGTTTGGCTTCCTTGAAACTAGAAATGTTGAAGAAGAGATATCTATGTACAGAACTCTCGATAATTCCTAAAGCCTGTTGGTCTTTAGTTTTCCAATCAATGAGTGCTATAGCACTAGTGAGTTTGGGAATTGTACCATCAACATAAAAAATTAGACCTTTTTCCATTAATCTACTCCATGCAATATCTTTCCATGTAGAATAATTGAGTGAAGTTAGAAGTGGACCTTTTTGTGAACCCACGATGTAGAAAATTAAAAAGAGCACAAAAGAGAGACACAAAAACACAATACACCCCCCCTCCACCCCCCCCTTTTTCACTCAATCAAAAGACCCCCACAAAAAAGATGCTTTTGCCACTTTATATGTAGTGTGTGTACAGTTCTCAAAATTTACAAAGTTGACTTCTAATTTTCCTATTTACAACTGCCTTTTGAGGCTCAAATCTATCACTAAGCACTATAGCGCAGATGTACAACAATTTTGAAATGTAATCAAAGTATTACAATGCAAAAAAGGCCCTAAGTCTGAAAGTGAGATTTTTGTCCACAAAATCCTATAATTTTATTGCAAATTTGGAAAGTAGATGAAAAATAACACACTTTCAAAGAAATGTAACCTAAAAATGTGTCTAGATGAGCCTATATGGAGTGTCTCAAGTTGCAAAATATAGGATTAGATACGTAAAATCACCAAAAAATGTAATTACTCACAAATCCTTGCACCAAAAATAGAAAAGAACACTACCACTAAAAAGTTTAAGAAATTCTACCCAAAATAAAAAAAATTACACCTGATTTGGAATTCAAATGACTGAGTTATGGCCTCCCAATGTCAAACTATCAAATCAAAACTACATCTGGAGAAGGATTTGGGTAGAAAATTGTGAGCTTAAATTTGATGGTCAAATGGCCATTGTAGCAGTTTAAAAATGCCTAGGAATGATGATCAGATAGCTGTCAAATTTAATACTGTGAAATGTTGATGCAGGCAAAAAAAAGCCTCCCTTGCTGACGTGGTAGGCTAACGGGGCATACAAAAGGTACAAAATGTTGACATGTGGCACTGTACTACATGTATTGACACATGTCAAGGTTGACTGGGACTACATGCTATCAAGGCACATGTGGCAACTTGGCTATTCAATTAGGCCTTTTGACTGATACATCCATGTGTTTGGTGACTGACAATGGTCACTCCACGTAGCAGGCTAGGATTGCTACCATGGTTGGGATGAGAGCTGCCACATGTTAGGAAGTTGAAGGGTCTACATGGTGGATGAACAAGTCATCAAGAAAAAAATTCACAATTTCCATGCCATATTAATAGGTCGCCAGTAGGAATGCATTTGTAGACACTAAAGGTATTACGCTGGGGGCTGATAGCTTTAATATGCCACTTCAGAAAATTGAAGAAGAATCCCACATTTGATAGGATTACACCCTACAGGGTATTTAAAACATTGTGACCATAGGTGGTAAATAAATAAGTGCACTATGAGTTGGCCTCTAGTGTGGTTGGGGGCTCCGGTGGTAAGTTTGTGCTCGCTAGGATAACTTAGTTGCTAGGAAATATTGATGGAAGCCAGAAATGTATAGTTTGGCCACCAAAAAATAAAGAATATGCTGCCAACTATAAAGGAATATTTTGCAGATTATTCTACATAGGGCCAAAGTGTCATTGCCTAGTGCTTGTAGAAAAAAAAAATTCTCTGCTACCTGAAGGACAATTTTTTTTTGAACAATACAAAAAAAAAATTCAAAAAATGTAGAATTTGAAAAAGTAGAGAAAAAAATAAATTATCAAATCTGAAAAACAATTAAGAAGATCTGAAAAAAGATCATACCAAACTTGCAAATTAGGCCTTCGGGTGCCGATTTGCAAAATTTGTTTGGCTTAAAATCAACTTTGGCCTAGGGTAGGAAAATTTATAGTCAATTTTCACTGAATTGAATTTCTAGATATAATGGCAAGGTTTGTTCTAGCTCTAGATGCTCCCAATGATTGTGATACTCTAGATTTGGGCCGAGGTGCTGAAACAACAATGGTCTTGAATGGCTATGTGAAGAGGAATTCTCCAAGCTCTAATACCATGAAAGAATTTTCCTTAGGTAAAAATTCATCCAAGATCAAAGAACTAAAGCACAAGTAGAACAATAGACCAAAAAGAGTATTATTAGAAGATCAATATGTATTTGATTCAATGTGAAAGTACACTAGGAGTGCCTATATATAAAGGCCTCTAGAATGCTTCTAGAATGCATAGGAATCAGCAACATGAGAAGTCACAAAACCAGGCACATGTCCACCAGGTGTGGGTTATCCTCCATTAAGCACAAGAGTAAGTGCGATGATGAGAGGATAAGCCTACAAAGGTGTAGCATGCAAATTTATGTTGTAGACACCATGTATTAAAATAGGAGTGTGAATAACTATATTGTATACATGACAACTTAGTTAATTATGCAAACTCTAGTGTTGTAGATACCATGTGCTAAATTAGAGTTGCTTACTTTTGTGTTGTCAACATAACAACTCATAAAAGTATGCAAACTCCTAAGTGTCTCACCAAATAAATAATAAAATAATGCAATATAATAAAATAATGCATTAACCAAAGTAAACTTAAGTAAAGTGTAAATAATAAATATGTATTTACACCAATAGTCTAAAACTATATATTGGGATTGGTTGTAGGTGGAGTCAAATGGGTAGGTAGCCTTGGATCCCATTCGAGTTATAGCCAAATGGAACCTTGCACTTTGAGGCTTAGAGATGGAATATGTTAGGGTATAGTAGGATTGTTATGATGAGTTCATGGCCTCATGGGAAGATGCAGTATGGATGACATCTCAATATGCATACCTTTTTTATGAACTCTAAGATGAAGTTCATGCCTAGTGGGGAAGGATGTGATTCCTCACCCCAACCCATCATAGCTTAGTTGATACATTTATTTTTACACATTATGATTTGATATGTTTGAGATATTATTTGATGGACTCAACATTTATCTCTGTTGTTTATGTCATGTGATGATTACTTTAATATGTTGAATTATGCTAATTTCTAATGTTTTCCATATATGTACATATTGGAATGATTTATTTCAATAAGAAATTCAGATTCATGAATATGTCCTCAATTTAGTTATGCAATTAGTTATATTCAATCCATGTGCAAAATTGGGAAAATTATTAAAATCAAAGTTATAATATTTTTGATCAATTTGATTATGCAAATTTGGTGTGTGTGTGTGTGTGTGTGTATATATATATACACATATATACATACATACATATATGTATGTATATATCTACATATAAATATATATACATACATATATATGTATATATATATGTATGTATATACATACATACATATATATATATGTATATATGTACATACATCTATATATATATATGTATGTATGTATATACATACATACATATATATATATGTATATATACATACATAGATATATATATGTATGTATATGTATATAAACACACACACACACATAGATATACACACACACACATATATACATATACATATATATATGTGTATATATATGTGTATATATATATGTAAATATATATATAGATATATATACACATATATATGTATATGTATATATATGTATATATGTATATATATGTATATATGTATATATATTTATATATGTATATATCTATATATGTATACATATATACATATATACATATATATATGTATATATGTATACATATATAGATATATACATATATAAATATATATACATATATACATATATATACATATATACATATATATACATATATACATATATATACATACATACATATATATATACATACATATATATATACATACATATATATATACATATACATATACATATACATATAGATATACATATACATATAGATATACATATATATGTATATGTATATGTATATATATATGTATGTATATATATATGTATGTATATATATATGTATGTATATATATATATATATATATATGATTTTATCAAACTACTAATATTTGGATTGAGTGTGTATGATATATACGATGGAATTAATTAGAGAAATAATAATAGGTCCTATGTGCAAACAATAAAACCAAGGTTAAATCTAATGAAGAGATTCAAACCTTATTGTCAAGTAATTTAATTTGTAGATGTAATATGAATGTATGTGTTAGGTTACTTCATTTTATATTTTGTGAGATGTTGAATGTTTATGTAAAGTGAATTTTATTGTGTCACTTGACACTTGTCATGTACATGTGTAAATAGAAATGTCATTTAAGGTTGATAATGTAATCTAGATCATATGTTTGAAACAAATTGATTTTTAGATAGAAATAATCAAATTCAATCATTCTGATAAGTCAACCTAAAAGGTGACACAACTTTTTACTTTTAGCTAAGACTGATTTTATTAGGAGCCTAACTTAATCCCCCTTATTTTGAGTTAATTTATAAAGCCCCACCATTATGGTTTTAGAATTCAAAATTTCCAAACCATTTGTATAGGCCAAAAGTAGTCCTAGAATCCAATTTTAATGAATTATAAGTGCTTAAGTGGTAGGGGACCTTTTCAACACTTCTAGAAATTCCTAGTGACTTTAATGACCCTCAAAATATCTCATTTTTCATTTGTTTCAAAAATTAAACATCTTCATGATCTTTCCTAAGTCCATACTCTTGCCCTAGACTTTCATTTATGGTAGGAACATGTCAATGAACAAGATGCTTGGGCTAAATTTTGAATTTATTGCCATTTTAGGTGGGTGGTATTTGGAAGCTTATTTAGAGGTCCTTGGAGAAGCTAGGGGGCATTCACCCACTCTCTATTTTTTAAGAAGTCAGATTTTGGAATTGCAACAACAAGAGGATTAAGCTCTTCTCAAAATTCATTTTGACATAACATCTTTGGAAGGTTGGTTACCTCCTTTTCCATAGATGCTTGTTTATTTTTTTAATAGCTTAAGTATGTGATTATGAATCTCTTGCATATGGTTAGTTTATGTTTTGTGGTATGATCATGTGAGGGATCAAATTTTTGGTTTGTTTGCAATTCTTTTCATTTTTCTCTCTTTGTTTTGTTGAGGGAATTGTGAAGGAAGTGATGACATTACTCACCCTTGGATAGGGAAGAAGTGGCCATGTATGAGGAAAGGGGTTAGTTGGACTCCATGATAGTGTAGATTCTCTTCTCATGGAGATAAGAGGGAAAAATGCAAGGTGTATGGGCCTTTGTATGCAAATGCTTATTGATCTTGTTGGTAGAGATAAGGAGAAATAAGTATGGAGGTTTTATGTGAAATTTTAGCCTTGGAAGAGTTATGTTATGTATGTTCCTTTTTCTAATCTCCTGCATTGATGATCCACCTTAACCCCTTGTCATCGATTCAAGATGAAACCCATTTTTGTATACCTTTAATGGGTGTCTTATGTTGTATTCATGTGTTTGTGAATTGGATTTGGATGCCACTCAGTTGGCTATTTTTTCTCCTATCTTGGTGTGTAGCCTCATTGGGGCCCAGGTTGGGATGTGAGTTCACCATGGTATGTCCTGTGTGTATGTATAGATTACTAATAGATTTGAATAAGGGAGAAAACTTGGAATGGATTTATTGGTGCAATTTTGGAGCCACCTTGTGTTGGAGACTTCTCCTTTGTTTCACCTTCTTTGTTGAATCTTGTATTCTTGTAATGAAGAAAGAATTTTATATTAATTATGATCTATTGAAGTTTATTCAATATTGTAGGTTCTACTTTCAGTAAATAAGAAAAGAGATTGTTGAATGAACAAGGTGCATAGGATTGTAATAAGATAAGATTGTCTTACCTTCAATTCTCACTTGAAATGCATTTGAAGAGAAAAGTATTAAATGTTAATATAGTTCATAATTAATCCTTATGTAATGATGGATACAATAATGAATGAAAAATAATTTGAATTATTCAAAAGTTATAGTATTTCATTGAGAAATCAAAATGAAAGATCTATAGATTTCCTTAATGTTCTTGATTAAATTCAATGCTCAAAATTTATCTTTTTTTCTATAATTGTATCTAAATTTAATATAGTGGATTAAATGGTAAATAATTTTATTAAAATCATATTTGAACAAATATATTTTACCTATTAATTTACCCCTAAAACATATGAAATACTCCTAATCATACCACTATGAATAAAGAAGTTCCTTATAACACATTAGAACATTTATAAAACTTCACAAAAATACATGCATTGGAAAAATTCAAAAGTATGGATGTACAAGATGTTGGAAATTGTATGGAAGGTAATTAAATCCTCCCCATACAATATTCCACTTCCAACACTCAATTTAATAGTGGTATCTAATACCCACGTGACACACCCCTTTGTTATAGTCAACATTCAAATTAAATGCCTTTAAATTTAAAAAATATTTATAAAAAAGTTGGAGGCGATAATTAGGTCCCACACCACCCATCACCCTTCATCCATCCAAAATTCATGTTAGTTTTATAGGTTTCCAAAAAAAATTCAACAAAAAATGAAATCAAAACAAAACATATGCCTTCAAACTTATCCACTTACCTTTGCCATTAATCAACTTTTGAAAAGGCCTCTCCTTGTTTCATGCATACTCCAAAGTCTTGGTGTGATTGCCCATATTAAAGAACATGTCAGACCTTGTGGAAGTGCACCCACACTTGGATAAACATGAACAATTCTTGGGAGATAGGCTGTGTTTTGGCCAAGTTGTGTAGTTTAGGCGGTAGGTGAGATTTAAGGATTGGGTATATATAGGAATATGTGTAGGTTATTTTTAGTTAAGTTTAGATTATTAGTCCCTACCTATATATAGGCATGAAACTAATATTTTCATTAGAACTCCTATCTATTAATTTTTTGTATCAAAATTATTAACTTATAAAGTTTAAGGACTGATTTATTTTTAAATTAATTTCTTATCATCAATTTATTTTTTGTGATTGGCTAGTCCTAATTTTGGTGGGGGTTTTAATATTTTTTGAATTCAAAATTTTTAATAATATTTTTACTTCTATAAATTGACAAAGATTTCTTATTTCGTGAAATCGCCACATAGAAATCTTGATTCTAGAATTCACCTCATGAATGATCTCATATCATATTTGAGATCTAAAATCAATAGCCATGGCCATCTGCCTACCTTGCCAAAACAAATATGTAAAAAAATACCATCAATTATGCCCTGAGAACACTATCCATTCTCTTAGCATCTTGTATAATAGTTTAAGGTTCATCATAATGATGGTGGTCTCACTATTTAGAGCTCCTATTTCTGACTTCTTCTAATTTGAACAAGGTATTTTTACAAAAGGGATATGTATGCTAAGTACCTGCTCTATAAATTTATAGAATAGATATGTATAATGTGTTGATATTCAAGAATGTCTATCGAATAAATTCCCCCCAATGCTAAGATGTGTAATGGTTGTAACAATGAAATTTCTTATTTTATGGTGACTGGTGTTTGGAGAGGCAAAGCTTCTTCCTATCATTATTTGGCCTTGGTCTTCATCACTACCTCTCTAGGATGCCTTGTTGGTCTTTTTTTTTTTTTTTTTTTCACTACAAAAAAGGAGAAGAAATGGAGGCCTCTTCATGGTATTTGTAGTTGCCCAATGAAGGTGAGGATGGCTGGTTCATGTCAATGCCCTACCTGTCCCTCCTCCTGAGACAATGCCATATACAAAACACTCAGGAAAACATGAAATTTTACTAAATAGCCAAGTAATTTCATAAAATAACTAGACAAATTCACTAAATAACACTAAACATGGAACAAAAATTACAAATACACATTCAAGGATTTGATCTAGGAGACTATTGTGCTACTCACTGACCTTGAGCTAGGGTTGTAGGGGCCAAAGTGAATGTTTGGTTTTAGTTTGTCGATCAGAGCATCTGGTGACCAAGAAACAAATGTTAAAAAAAAAATGTAAAAGGAACTAGTCAGCAATCTCTAAAGGTTGCTTACAAATTTCATTTTCAAATGATTCTAAGTTGTTCAATCAATGCAGAGGCTTCCACCATAGATGGGTTTCGCTGAGCTCTATCATACGAAAAGTCTACAAATGAGGGGAGGCTTCTAGAATGAAGCAATACTTTTTTAGATTATATTTTGAGTTAAAAATAATAATTTTAACCTTACTAAAATTCTTAGTAACTAAATAGAATAGTTTAAAATTTTATTTTCAAGCAAAAAATATATATTATGAAGTTCATGAAGTCTAATATAGATATAAAAAAATTTAAATTGGCTCTAAATTATAATATAGTTATATTAATTTTAATGATGAAAATTAAACTTTATGAAAAATACAATAAATTGATGCTTTCAAATAAAATATATAAATTTTGATGTTGTCATTTTTATTATTTTCTTTTCACTATACATTTCATTAAATCTTTTTATTCTATTTTACATCTTATATATTTAACATCTAAATTAAACTATAGTTATATTAATTTTAATGATGAAAATTAAACTTTATGAAAAATACAATAACTTGATGCTTTCAAATAAAAAATATATAAATTTTGATGTTGTCATTTTTATTATTTTCTTTTTGCTATACATTTCATTAAATCTTTTTATTCTATTTTACATCTTATGTATTTAACAATGTAGTATCATTCTAAAATCAATCAAATTAATTAATAGTATTTCAAAAGTTCAGATTGATAATTGAATAAAAATAAATGGGATGATTAACTTGGAATGATTACTAATACACAGATGGAATAAATTATTAAATTAATATATGTATTTACAAATTTATTATCTTAATCTAATAACTATATTGAGTTTTCAATTTTCTTTGTAATTCAATCGTGATTTTTTTGGAGCCAAGTCTAACCAATATCACAAACAAGATTTACCATATAGATGTTCTATTAGATAATAAACAAATTTGATATCACACAATATGTTCTTTTCTCCTTGTTCTTAATGTGGTATGTATCATGAACCTTTTTACATAATGGTGGTTTATATTTAATGCATGTGCTATGAAATAGTGATGATAAAATTGATTTAGACAAATCCATAAATATTTCATATCTAAGTAATCTAAGTAGAAATTTCAATATTTATATTCTAACTACTCTTTTATTTTTAAATTATCAAATACTATAGCAATCTATAAAATTCTTTTTTCTTTCCAAATATTTTATATTCTTTAATTTATCTTAGATGTCTAACTCTCATACTCTAACTAAGTTATCTCAAGAAGAAATTGCCTTTGGTTGACTAGACCTTGCTCATAATGAACACCCTTGAGATATAATGCTATGCTAATATTTCTTAAACAATACTAACAAATGTAGTCATGGTGAAATGCACTATTTAAGTGTTTTTTCTTAAACAACATGAAGGGACTTAAGCTCTACTAGAGCTCTTGTTAGTAATAAAATTTAGTGTGGTTAATAAAGTTTAGTTAGTATGTAGTTTAGGAATGCTAAGTTAGAGTTATTAAATATTATATATGGGTTAGTGATTTACTAATCATGATTAGAATTTTTTTATGAAAAGGTATTTGTGCAGCAATTTTTTATATTGAAATATTCTAGTAATGATTAGTATTGTTTTATGTTTAAATTGTTGTTTAGGTTTTAAATAAAAGGGATTAGTGTCATGTAGGATATTATGACATGTAAGTTGATTTTTTTCAAATTTAGTATGTTTAAGATTTATTAGTTTTAATAAAAGTGTATATTGTTAGTAACTAGTTATGGTTGCTAGTTAAGGATTGTGTGTTTAGATTTTTTATTTTGTAATAGAATATTTCTGAAAATTATATTATCTTATTAAGGAAAGTATTTTATTAATGTATCATATAAATAATATGTTTTTTTATTAGGGGTCTCACCTAGTTCGAGTTAATGTTCGAAGGCGTTACATATTAGAGTTCACTAGACATCTTGATAGTTGTTTAGATTATGTTCAAAGATAAACTATATGTCGTTGTTAATTTAATGGTGAATATTTAATTTTTTTAATTAGTTTTAATAGGTTATGTTAATAATCAGGATTGAGTGTTAAGGTAATGATGGGATAACCTGGAACGGTAGATTAGTTCTTATAGTAGATCAAACTAGTATAGTGAAATGAGTGTTAGGTGGCAAATTAAACCTAATGAAGCTTATTTTATTGATCAAATGTTTCTCAAACATGATGTGGAACCTTAGTAAACATGAAACTACAATTTAATCAATTGACTTAATAAACCTAAACTAAGAGCTCCTGGAGCACTAGGATTTATGGTTTTGGACCCATGTAGTTTGTTGGATACCAACTCTATATCCTCATGATATGTAATCAAAACTCAA